>CM031956.1:15257842-15857842 GCA_018749465.1 Paracanthobrama guichenoti | reverse complement strand
ATGGATTCAGTATTCTGATACACATGTGTTTTCTTCTCATCTGTTTAAGTTGACTATGTTTACTAGAATACTCTCCAAGAGCTCAATTTAAGCACAGACATGAACGATAACTCGATTTGGTATTTGCACGCTATCTGAGAGGCAGCTTTCTGTGCGAGCATTTTCGGTGTGTGCACGCAAAACTGTCTCAGACAGTTGAATGTTTAAATTGGCAAGACTTAAAAACACATGCAAATGATAACTTTTGTGACAACGCAAAACTGGCCCGATTGGGACAGTGACAGTTCCGTCAACATCAATCATTTTTCACGCTGGCCCCCGGGCCATCAGGCAGTCCTTATTGTCGAGGCCTGGTTGCTTCAACTTCACAGGTTACAGGTAGCCGTCTGTTATCAGTGACCCCATGACCCCATCATTGTCCAAGGGAACAAACAGGGTACATGGGAGATGTTCCCTTTGATGCAAAACAAAGCACAAAAGAACCAACAAACCATGTTAGTGCAAAGAAACTAAACAGAGGAAAAGAATAACAGTAGAGGGGCAGGAACAAGGAGTTTGATACTGACTGACAAAGCCGGACCAGCTGAGCAAACACAACAGAGGGAGTTGTCGTCCTGGTCATGTTGTTGTGGCAGAGATTTGGGCTCTTTGGGTAGTGCCGCCAGGGGCCCAGGGTTAGACTAAGAATCCCACATATAAAGTACATGTGGAAGGACAGGATAACACATATCAGCACTCAAATTCACACAATGGAAGCGAACCGGTGATAAAACGTCCAGCATCGAGCGCTGAGGTTTGAATGCTCTCTGAACTGTGAGCCGGTGGTGTTTGTGCACGCGTCCTCCCTCCCTCTCACAGAAGATTTACTGCTTTAATTATTAAGAATGAAGAGAATGTGTTTTGGGCGCTGGGATGAACAGTTGGCGATATATCTTTCCTCTCTTGGAATTTTATATCCCTCTCCTCTCTCCAGCCCTATCTCATTCTCTGTTTGTTTGTGTGTGTGTGTGTGTGTGTGTGTGTGTGTGTGTGTGTGTGTGTGTGTGTGTGTGTGTGTGTGTGTGTGTGTGTGTGTGTGTGTGTGTGTGTGTGTGTGTGTGTGTTAGGGCAGTGGTTTGCGACATAAGAATGGGTCACAGTTCTGATAGTTCTGACAGTGGGGCAAAGCAATGCTAAATACTAATAATAAAATGCAACCATACAATCAAGGGAGGAGAAATCACTTCTGTTGTTGATGTCAAAGGCTGTGCTTGCCAGCAATCTTTCTGGTGTTTTGGCATAAGTTAATATATCACTTGGCAATATGGCTAAAGCTAATACAGTATTTTTAGGCCTATGTTTGTTCCAAGTGTTAAGGTCCATTGTCTCTTGTCAATACTGGATTCACAATTTACTAGATTTCACCACCAAAAATTTGCCAAATTTTTTTTATGTTACTTGGTTCACACAGAATGTGTTTTTCCATTCCCCTAAACATAAGGGGGGAAATCTTGTTGCTTTTTCAGCATCTTGTGCATGAGCACCACATTTTTAAAGATGTTCATTCAGATTCATTTTAACAGGAAATGGGATAGCAAGCTTTAGTCAGGCTGATTATTTAAAAAACAAACAAAAAAAAAACAGCTTAATTCTCTTCTCTGCTCTTACAAATGTATTTTCTATTCAGTTAAAATTATGTTCATAATTGTACATTTTGTTATGCCTATATAGTTTCATGTTTTTGTGCAATATTTGACCAATATACTTGCTCAAGTGTTGTTTGTTTTAGTATAGACCTTTAGGCCTCCGATGAAACGGTTACATAGATAACAGCAGATAGGCAGAAAGCTGATGACCCAGTAAAACATGTTTCAGCTCTGCTGTCTTTTCATCCCATTTTTGTCATTTAGGGAGGGGTCAGGAAGTCAGAATGCCAAAGGTTAGGGTTAGGCAGGTTCACTAATGGAAGTCCTGTCTGTGTCTGGTGCGCTGAGATGGACGACGTAGATCTGGTTTCTCAAAGCTCTGCGAAAGAGACACGGCTTTGGCACTGCGCAGGGGTCTGGGGAACGTGACGGGCAGAACAACAACTAGGTGCAGACAGGCCGCAGCTTGGGCCCAGACCCCCCGTAAATCAAAGCTGTCAGCTGGCCAGTAATTTTGAGGATGTTCTGAGTGATCCGGATTGATTGATAAATCGTCATCTGGACAGAGATTCCAGGCCTCCTCACCCCCCAGGACTGCCCTCAACCCCCATACCGACACATGCATTCCAGGCCAGCAGAGCTATTCCAGGATACGGGTTGTGTGTGTCGTGTGCACACACCCGGAGATACACACAGCCAGCGCTGAGGTCGTGTCATCTGCCTCACCACACTCACTTTAATGTCAGCCGGCCCGTTTGGAGAAGATAACGTGACCAACAGAGCAGTCAAGCGCTAATCAAACGTGCTGTTTTCACATATTAAATGATACTTTATGGTAAAGAGTTTGTATAAAGTTACGTTAGTTGTTGAAAACTGAAAAATTGATGTCCATATTACTTAAACTATTAAATAATTATTATTAGCTGAATCAATTCCTTCCTCTGCAATCAGTGGTAGTTTGTCTGATCATGTGATCTTGACGGATCTCGACACTGATATGACGTCATCTCATGCGAGCATACATGATTTTCAAACATTTTTAAAAAGTGCTATTAATTTCTTCATTTAAAAGCTTTGTTTGTGCACTTTTAACAATAGAACGATTTTCGATTTTGTACTAGACTGGTTTTTAGTTTGTTCATTTTATGAGCTATTTTTTTATTTAGTCTTAGCCCTGTGTTAAATGTACTTTTTTAGTTTTTATCATATTTAGTCAACCTTGTCCTGTTTTTGATTAATCAAGTTTTAGTCAACTAACCCCCGGTTTCGCAGACAAGGCTTAACCCTTAAATGCATACTTCAGGCCCAGGACATAAGTCACTACCCTCTTCCTCATTCATTTTTTAAAGTTAGACATCAGCCTTCTTAGAATTCCTCAATCAATTCATTATAAACAACATAATATGAAAAAGAAAATGCAATTATAAAAGAATGCCTGTTTTGCCATTCATTTTTTGTAAATATTGTATAGGGTCACCAAAGACCCGAGGTGTGTAACAGTGTAAGTATATTTTGTCTGCAAATTAATAATTGAATCTTTGATGACTGAATAAGTGCAATTCAACTTTATTCCACAAGGTGGCAATGTCTGATACACAATGATGAAGTGACCTTACAGCAGTCAGAAAACAAAAGAGTAGGAAGTATCATCAGTAAAACTTGAAATGGCTCAGAGCAAGTACTGAACACAATCAAATATTAGTGTCACTTGATGGTGGATCTGGTGAAGAAGCTGTCAGCGACCAAAATATTGATTTTGAATATGCTAAAAATGATAGTTTTGAGAATATGCTTGAGATGGCGAATATGAGCCAGATGCTGAATGAACTGGGGAATGAGCTCTGACGAGGACAGTGATGATGGTTAAAACATCTGCTCACACTGAACCCTTCCAAGCTCCAAAAGGTAACAAAATATGCTTTATTTTATTCTTCTGTAATTGTTACTCTAATATCAGGAGAGTTTATATTATCGCGGCAGGTAGAGATCCATCTGTGTTAGATATAGATCCGGGTCGCTAAAGACCCAAATATGTAATAACAAAAAAAACATTCATGCATTTAAGGGTTAAGCTAGTCTCAGACTAAACTGAATTAATGTTTGAGCTGTTTTAACTGAAAGCAACTTGCACTGACATATCTTGCCATTGTTTTTGACCCAAGTAATTATTTTTTCTAATGCACGTTTATAAAAGCTACGTAAATGTCCCAATTGAACTAAGGCATAATTCTGGCTTAATCGAAAGCCCTGTCTGTGAAACCCAGGCATTTTAGTCTAGTTTTAGTCAACACATTTCCGTCATGCTGCATAATGGTTAAACTGATAATAATGATTGTTTTGCTTGAAACTATAATTACAAATTACATCGACTGATCGACTAATGTATTTTTACATTTCATCAGAATTATTGCACTCTAAACCTATAAGCACAAATAAAATGTCAGCTCATACGCATGCTTTCTTTGACCTCATCTAGTGTAGGCCTACTTATTTATTACATAGGCTATTTATCTTATAAATTAACACTCTCTGTCTACATTATAAAAACTGGTAAAACAAGAAACTTCTCTCAAAAATCAGCGGTGCTTCTGCACTCCACAGTGTAGAGAGATTGCCTGTGGTTGCCAGAGTGCAAAGATTAAGTAAAACATTTGGTTTTCATCAACTATATTGCATGTTGATATAGTCACAGTTATCATTTAATGACCTTATTGTCGTCTCGTCATCGTCTTGTCGTAGTCATGGGAAAGAAAGCTTGTCGACAAACATTTTTCGCCATAGTTTTCGTTAACGAAATTAACACTCTGGTTTCAAGTGTGATTTACAGTATATGCAACAGTTCTATAAACAAGACATTAATAAGGAATGGCTGGCCAGTTATTAAGTTTATTTTTTCGCTGCCAACATAAATAGTAATAAAAAAAAAAGCAAAAGCAGGGTCAAGCGTTGTCACAGAACAACACAGAAACTGAAGCGCCACGAATACAAACAAGCAGAGTGATACAAAGTGAAACCTCCCAATATGTCACAATATGGTTCAATTTGTTAACATTAGTTCATGCAGTTGATATCATAAACTAACAATAAACACTGTTAGTTCGTTTCTATTTACATACTAGTACATTTTTAACCTTTTTAAACTGTATAAATTTACATGAATGGATTATGAACGAACATGAATAATCAGTGAACAAAATATAAACAGGATATTTATAAATGAACATTAACCTAGGTTCAGAAATTATTAAAATAAATAAATAAATATCATTAAAAATGTATGTAATAATTAAATATACAAATATACAAAAAAGGAACCTTATTGTAAAATTATCAGTATTCTTCAAGTGGTGCTTGGCTAATCAAATAAGAGAAATGGATTTCACTTTTAATTTACAAAATGTATTCGATGAGCAGAATTGAGAACTGTTGTGTGTAGTGGTGAGTGTGCAAAAGATAAACCAGACATAGTCCTGCTCTCTCAGTCTCATTGCTTTTAGTTGGGACAGCACTCCTGCACTAAGCCAAACCATAAACCTCATGCCCAGCTGTCATCACTGCCTTTCATTCTTTATGAGCTTCCGCCCCATTCTATCACGCTTTCTCATCTTTTTTCTTCATCGAGACCCTGAACGATCACCCCATTTTGTGTTTCCAGTTAGTTTTAAACAAAGTATCTCATTCAGCCCATCTGTTGCAAGTGCTTTGCTGCTTTCCTTACATTTCCCACCCTCTCTGGGCTCCTTGGTTCCCTTCTCGTTTTATCAAGGAGGATACCAGGAGGAGTTGATGAATGTAGCTATCACCGAAAGGCCAAACCCCTGGAGTCGGGGGATTTTCGAGAGGGCCGGTCGAAGTGCGCTGGGCTCCGCAGCCTTGACCACTCCGCCACACAGCATGGGTCCTGTCAAAAGAGCTCTTGTTATTTTCCAGTGCTCAGCAGACATTTGGTCACTGTAAGTGCTGAGGAGCATTTTTTCTTTGAAGCTCTTTGGCCCTTTATCAGCAGGCGAGGGTTAGCACAATACAATGTGGAAATATGCCTGTAATGTGAAACATGCAGCTCGCTGTGAGAGCCTGGGCAGGGCCCGAGTCTCAGGTCTGCTACAGATTTACTTAAGATATGGAGAGAGTAAGAGGAATGGAGAGGAGAGGAAATTTTGTGATGGATGGTGTGAATTTGTGAGACAAAACGACAGGCACTAGCATTCAAACACATGCACACGGAGCATACACAGCATTTGCAGCATAAATAGTTTCATCCTTCCTCTGATCTTGAGGCTGGAATGCTAACAGGCTCCATGTGTCACCTCTGACCTCTAGCACCTGATAGGTGAGGAGCAAAGCACACGTTTTCCATTATGGAACATTATAGCACATGCATTCTGCAGCCGCTCTGTGCCACAGCCGTAAACAAGCTGCATGTGAGGCCGGCCTGCCAAGTTAGTAGAATGCGCTGTGTGCGTATGTACTTGGTATTCCCTACATTATTGGGACAACATTTTCCCACAAGGATAGTAATACCAGTATATTTGTTTTGGTCCCATGAGGAAAACAGCTTATAAATCATGCAAAATTATGTTTTTTGAAAATGTAAAAATGCAGAACATTTTCTGTGAGGGTTGTGTTAGGGCTAGAGTCAAGGGACAGTTTGTACAGTATAAAAATCATTATATATATATGGAAAGTCCCTATAAAACATAGACACGTAAACGTGTGTGTGTGTGTGTGTGTGTGTGTGTGTGTGTGTGTGTGTGTGTGTGTGTGTGTGTGTGTGTGTGTGTGTGTGTGTGTGTGGATTTGAGTTATTTATGTTTATGTAAGAACATCATACGTCTGTGGTACGTCCTCATTCAGATAAGTGAACAGTGTGAATGTGCGTGTTGTGTGGGAGTTTGTGTGCAGGTATGAGAATGCATGTCCATGTTTGTGTATGTAAGGGCATATTCAGTGGTGTTTGGACTGCAGATGTTTGGCTGCAGTGGCCTGGGTGCTTGGAGCTATAGACAACACAGATGTCGACTCAATGTAATGTGGAAATCAACCTGAAACACACCTGGAAATGAATAGGGCAAAATGTTCAGGAAATGAGCAAGAGTAAAGTCATTTCTCTGTTATCTTTAGCTTCCCTTAATATATGGTGAATGTCAACCCAGAAAGACCAAAACCCAGACAATAAGACTGAGAATGTTTGAAGACAATAAATTTGCTATTAACTTCCTGAAATAATTTCTTTAAAGTCTTTGTTCAGCCCTGTTCTGTAGAGATTATGCTGAGTAATTTAATCGGATGGACTGAAAAAGCATTTATTTACACGGCCGTTCAAAAGTTTTTGAAATAAGTCTCTTATGCTCATCATTTTTTTTTTGTTCAAAAACAGAGGAAAAACAATAATGTTGTGAAATATTATTACAATATAAAATAACTGTTTTCTATTTAAATATATTTTAAAATGTAATTTATTCCTGTGATGGTAAAGCTGAATTTTCAGCATTGTTACTCCAGGTGTCAGGAATCATTGTAAGATTCTGATTTCCTGCTCAAGAAACATCATATTATATCAACGTTGAAAACAGGTGTGCTGCTTAATATTTTTGTGGAAACCGTGATGCATTTTTCCAGGATTCCTTGATGATAAGAAAGTAATTTCAAAACAGCATTTATTTGAAATAGAAACTTTATAAATGTCTTTTATTTATTATAAATATCTTTATATATCTATTTTTTTATCAATTGAATGTGTTTGATCCCAAACTTTTAAACAGATGATAGTTCTCTTTGTTTTTAAAGGATAATATGTTTTCTAGCATTTTCTAACATCCTAATGAAGTTTAAGGAGCATCTGATGTACTGGTGTGCCACTCCCTGTTTCCTTTCACTCTTTGATGTTAATTGTTTTGCAATAAGTATATCTTTATAAATTATTTATATCTTTAGCTCTTTGAGCACCCAACTCTTAAAGGGATAGTACACCCAAAAATGAAAAAATCTGTCATCATTTACTCACCCTTAGGGTATTTCCAACCCATATGGCTCATTTTGTATGTAGAACACAATACAGCAAATTATGAAGAATGTACCAGAGGAATGGATGGGCACTGGAGTGATCAAGCTTCAAAATAGATTCAAGGATGTTAAGAATTCTCACCTAACAACAGAAAATGGTAAAATCGCATCACGTATGACCTGTAGAGTTAGATTAGGGCTCATCCAAGGCTGTTTGTAAAACAAGATGAGATGAGAAAAGTGAGACCAGTAAACGGAAAGAGAGCAGATGGTGTTTTTTTCCCTCTTTGAGAAAGGAGCAATGGCACCATCGCATCTGCAAATAATCCTGATCACAGAGAGAGGAAGTTTGCCATGAGAAACAGCCCGATGGATCTGGCTCCTTCTACAAGGGGTCCTTATTTCTTCCTCTGTATATAAACAACAATCCCTCCCCACACACACACACACACACACACACACACTCAACCATATGCACTTAACAGATAACCACATACACAGAGAAATAATGATACCTAACCAGCATTTGTGTAAACAGTGCCTGACTCAATATGCACAGGAGCTAGATGGATTACATCTACAGTCATTCCCATTGTGGAAGACTTAACATGGTGGCTGGGAGTTTATGGCGTCTCACCAAACATTGTTGTATGCGGTAGGCTGGTTTCAAACACTAACAAAGGTGATGTCAGATTAAAGGAAAAGGATAGTAAGGGAAGCTCAACAGTTGTGTTATGACAAAAAATAATAGACCAATTAGGATCATATTTCACACAGAGCACACCTTTTTTCTCCTTCCAATTCATTTGAACTCTCATGATGAGAGTTTCCAAAAGAAGTGTTTGCTTGTGTGAAGGTTTTATTTACATTAGCAGGATGTCCAGAATTGATTCCAGACATCTTTCTGCGTCATGTCTGTCCATCACCCCAAAGACTGGAAACACAAACTGTGTCTCACCTACTGTGGTTCGTCCATAAGCCAGGAGGAACAGAAAAAGCTGTGAGGTTGCATTTGACATTTATTAGGGATTTATTTAGTGACATTAATTTCTGTTCAGTGCGTTTATAAGCAGTTCATGAAAAATAGTTACAAAACATCACCATAGTAAACAAAACATAGTTCTACAAAAATACCATAGTTAGTTAGACTGGGTAAACCCAGCCTGATCTGCCGGCGATTTGATTTCGCCCTGCAGCTCAGGCTGGAAACCTGTACATTCATTTATCCTGCTTCTGTTACACTTTTGCGGCCTGGCATGCTATTGGTGGGTTTAACACAATGACGATAGAGAAGCGACGGCAAGCAGCTTTTTGTTGACACTGAACGGCGGCCACCAAAGCTCAGCAACCAGAACCGCTATCGCTGCTATTTAAAAATATTTCAAAGGCAATTTTTCTTTGAAATCGGAACAGAAATGTGCCCTGGAACAATTCCCACCAAAGAAGCATGTGTTTGCCTTACTACCGACCGGCTTTGCAAAGTACGTCACCCGGATTGTTGGTCTGATTGGTTGAAGGATTATCTGATTGCATACAGAGTCATTTGAATTATGCTTGTTGATCACGCCTCTTGTGGTCTGATTGGTTGAAGGACCATCCGATTGCGTACAGAGTCATTTGAATTATGCCCGTTGATCACGCCTCTTGTGGTCTAATTGGTTGAAGGACCATCCGATTGCGTACAGAGTCATTTGAATTATGCCCGTTGATCACGCCTCTTGTAGTCTGATTGGTTGAAGGACCATCCAATTGGGTACAGAGTCATTTGAATTATGCTCGTTGATCACGCCTCTTGTGGTCTGATTGGTTGAAGGACCATCCAATTGCGTACAGAGTCATTTGAATTATGCTCGTTGATCACGCCTCTTGTGCAGTAGAAAATACAGAGCAGACTCCCCAGACTAATGTTCAATCTTAAATTGAGCTTGGTCTTGTGATAGCCAGACAAATAGTTAGTGACAAGCATCTCTGTAAAGTGTAACAGTCAGGTTCTGGAAATAAAAATCCTATTCACTTACTCCAAAGAGAAAATGTGTAATAATAATGTACACTGTAAAAAAGTTGCTGACTTAATTTTTTAAGTACAGTGGTGTGAAAAAGTGTCTGCAATGGCCATCCCAGTCCCTGACCTGAACCCAATGGAAAATGAGGGGGCTGAACTGAAAAGAAGAAACGCCAACATGGAGCTGGGAATCTGAAGGATCTGGAGAGATTCCGTATGGAGGAATGGTCTCTGATCTTTTGTCAGGTTTTCTCCAAACTCAGCAGGCATTATAGGAGAAGACTCAGAGCTGTTATCTTGGAAAAAGGAGGTTGCAAAAAGTATTTAATAAAAGGGGCAAATTATTGTTCACAACGTGTTTTGGAGAAAAATATTTATTTCATCAAAAGGATTAACAATGCAGATTTATTTTTACAGCTATCTTTGATCATATTTAACAAGGAGTAAACACTTTTTCACACCACTGTACAATCTTAAACTTAAATAAATTAAACTGACTTTAGTAAATGAGTTGAATCTTGTATAAAATAAAAGGTTGAAAATTGCAGTTAAAGCAATGTAAAAACATATGTCATATGACATAATTTTTACAGTGATACTGAAATGAACCACACCACAGGAGCTCAGCAGAAAACTTGCATTCCACTATAGTATTGCAAATTACATAAATCAAATCAGTCTCCAAACTTATCTGTTAATAATTTGTCAATAATAAATGTCCATAAATCAATAGTTTTATATTGTATTATTGTTTTTTTCACAATGCATCATGGGCGGTGTAGTTCACTGCCTTATAAAAAAAAGTTTCTCAGATTTTCAAATATTTCTCTGCTTCAGATTTATGTTTGTAATGTTATGATTCACCTCAGAAATGGTTGGTTTGGTTTATAGTTTAGAACTCTTCTTTTTTTAGTCCTTATAGACTGAAAAAGTGGACAGTGAGTGACTTGCACTCATACTTGTGGTATGGGCATGAATGATACCTGAATTCATGTGGCTTGTTGAAGAAAGCAAATGCAAATCCCTAGCAACCACATAGCTACGCCCTAAAAACAACCCACAACACGGCAGCATCATGATGCCACGTTTTGCACGCGCAAGCACCACATGCTTTTCTTGGTATCAGCCATCACTGTAAACAAAACAAAATGACAGAATGACTACATAGACTAGAGTATCCCATTTTAATTCCTTATTAACTGACAGATTATATGGTTAATATGGTGTATCAGGTTCTGCTGGTCCATTTTTTAATCTTAAATCAGCATGTTTGCCTCCTTTCTGGCACTAACGGTAGCTGGAGCACTTATAAGCATTTCTGAGCAGTGAGTTCATGTCGCCTATGCCGTAAACTCAGCTCATTGAAATGACCTTTGCATGATGATTTCTTATGGTGAGGCAGCAACTGGGCCTTCACCATATCACATGAAATTATATTCCCACTGTGGCAAGATCTGTGTCTGAATCAGTTTTATCCCTCTTTTTTGTGTCCATTTCTGAACTTAAGAAGCTAAAAATATATTTGAGTAAATCTAATTATGAACAGAGTTAGTGAGAGGAGCCTTATAGCTGACACCAATGCCCTCGCTGACACTGGGCTGTGCTAATTAATATGTGTTGACTTGAATTTGCCCCACAATGGCGCCCATTGAAGGAGTTGATGGGGAATGCTGACATTAGGACGGTTCACAGAGGAAAAGAATCGGTTATCTTCAAACGAACAATCTTATACTGTGTTAAGACTGTTCTTGCTAAAGGAGTTTTCCCTCTTTCTCTGCTTTACCTCCCACAAACAAAAGTTTGTTTTTAAATATTAGTCTCTTATGCTCACTATGGCTGCATTTATTTGCTCAAAAATACAGTAATACTGAAATATTATTACAGTTTAAAGTAACTGTTTTCTATTTAAATTGTAATTTATTCCATTGATGGCAAAGATGAATTTTCAGCATCATTACGCCAGCCTTCAGTAAATATTATAAGTATTTATATTATATTTAGATATTATCAGTAAATATTTTGTGGAAACCATTTTTTCATAACTTTGAATGGTAGACAGTAGTTTGTCTCAGTGTTTTCCCCCATACAATGAAAGTTAGTCACCAAAATGGTTCGGCTCCTTCCAAAAATATCTTTTGTGTTCCCATAAGAAAGAAAGTCAACACAGGGTTGAAACAACATGAGGATAAATGATAATAGAATTTTCATTTCTGGGTGAATTATCTTTTTATTTTAAGTTAATTGTTTCAAACCAATTCTGTAATAATCCAATCCAAAATACACAACTGAATGAACAAATAAACTGTTGGGAAAATATAAACATACAAATTCTGATTGGTTGTCTTACATGTCAGTCAGAGGACCCCTTCCTATCAATACCCCAAGCATATCTGAAGCAGGTACAAAATAATCATTCCCGCTACTGTAAACAACATAACGCAGCATTGCTATTGCTCAGTGTGCAGTAGCGGCCTCAGTAGTCATGTCTGGGTGGCTTTAGCTGCGTCTCAGTGTTCTGTAACTGTGCCTTGGCCTCCTCATGGCTGGCTAGTTTTTCTTGGCTAGCTGCTGGCTGCCTGCTGGAGTGGGCCTGTGGTCAGGGTGATGGGTGTGGAGACATATGCTCACATTCCTCCCTCTGTCCTCACCAGAACCAGTAGCAGCATCAGCCAGAGACACTGCTGCATATGAGCAGTGTGTTCACTGTTGGTCTTGCATTTGTTGAGATAGAGGAGAAGGTACTGAAATATGTTTTATTTATGACATACACTACCTTTCAAAAGATTGGAGTTGGTATGCTTTTTAAATGTTTTTGAAAGAAGTCTCTTTTGCTCACAAATTCTGCATTTATTTGATCAAAATACAGTGAAAATGTAATTTAATCAAGTGATGGCAAAGCTGTATTTTGAAGATTACTCCAATCTTCAGTGTCACATAATCCTTCAGAAATCATGCTGATTTGCCTCTCAATAATCATTTCTTATTATTATCAAAGTTGAAAAAAAGTGCTGCTTAATATTTTTTGGGAAACTGCGATCAGGATTCTTTGATGAATAGAAAGATCTTAAGAACAGCATTTATTTAAAATAGAAATATTTTGTAACATTATAAAAGTCTTTTCACCTTTGTCCTTGTTGAATAAGAGGATTAATTTATTTCCAAAAAAAAAAAAAAAAAAAAAAAAAAAAATCTTACTGACCCCAAACTTTTGACCTGTGCTGTATATTTCTGCTTTTGGCAATAAGATCAGTTTTATGCCCATTGAGTGTAACCCTAGAGCAATATTTTGTGTTGGGCAATATTTTGTGTTTGCTTTGTATCTTAATGTCTGTCGGGAAAGGATATTGATATGAAACATTTGGAAATGAAAACGTCTCATTTGACACCTGCACAGCACAAAATGTGCTTTATTGGTTCCAAGCAGTGCATCTAAATCACCATAATCGCTCATAAAAGCCAAGTCAGTTGCACAGTCTAATGATATTTTGTGATTTATAATAAAGTGGCTTTATATATGATACTTCAACTACTATAAAAAATAAAAAGATATCTGGGAAGATTAGTAATCAGATGGCTGTGTCTTGTCTGATATCTAAAGGGCATTTATGCTGAAGGAATGCTCTATCACATTTTTGTCGTTCTGTGTGTTTTCATAACCCCGGCTTCACAAATGTAGCAGCAATGTAAAGCGGTATTGCCCACTTTCATAAGGAGCACCTGTGTTTGGAGACTGACATTCCATGTACTTATCTAGTCCTGAGGAACACCTGTAAGGCGGATGGGAGCTCCAGAATAAACATAGCAACTGTATGTCCAGGTGGAGTGGAGGTCTGTCTGGGAGTTGGCAGAGATCCCGTGCTCTGTGATGAACTGCATTTCAAAACTTTTTGAATCTCTCTAAAGAGCTATTAGATTTTGATGAATGTTCTGCATGGAGACTCTATACATTGTTAACTATGTAGGCCAGACTGGTGAGAGGCATAGTTTCTTTTTGTGAGTATTTCACTTTTTTTTATTCATCAGAACCATAACTCTGAGCTTAGTACATGTGTACACTTTAGTGCCAAATGAGCTCTTAGTTTAAAATGTAGTTATATATCCTCCTGGGACCCAGGAATAGATTTTTGTCCACTGTAGTGGACATTATATTTTAGTGAATTTCTCTGACATCATACATGTCACAGTTTTAAGGATGTCCTGTAAAGAGCCTTTACAGAGATACCAAATGTTTGGAGGTTTCACCAGGACAACAACTTCTTCTTGGTCTTAAAAAACGGCTGATATTAATGTTTAGCACGCTTATGGAAATATGATAATATTTTATAATTATAATTTAAATCAGATTAATTTTCAAATAGTTTGTTATAAATCAACATCTCAGGAAAATGTTATGGGGTTTCTAATCAAAATATGACTTTCTGTTAAAGAACAGGACATTGATTTCATACATGCAGTGGATGCCAGGATGTTTATCAGGCATTTTGGAGACACAAGTGAATAGGGAAAGAAATTACATATCAATATTCCTATGAAATGCATTGATACATTGCATTAAATGGGAAAATCCAAGTATGGCCATTTTACCCACGTGTTGCATAAAGTAAAATGGTATATCAATTAATTCCGTTATATCTTTCATAACATAAATGAGAATCATCTTTAAACAAAGTTTGTTTTAAGCTCTAAACAATGTAATGACATGAAAAAATACTAAATTCAAAAACCTTTTTTTCCTGGGTCCCACATTTCATGAAGGCAATGTGACTGTCCGCCAGAGTAATGATGCTGTTGTGTTGTGGATGGTTGCCAGGATGTTGATATGGTGTTGCTGAGTGGTTGTTTGCTAGGTGCTGCAAGGTGCTAGGTGGTTGCTAAGGACTTAGTTGATAGGTGATTGCTAGGGTAAATTTGTTAGTTGCAAGGTGGTTGCTTACAGGCCCAAGTTAAAGGAGCCCGCCCCCAATGTAAGACTCGGGTGTAAGACTGTGTAAGACTCACCCCCAATGTAAGACTTCCTTAAATGTGTTTTGTCCCCTCCAATTTAATCATCACCATAAAATGACATAATACAAACAAACAAACAAACAAACAAATAAATAAAATAAAACTAAATAAATAATTAAACACATCTTTCCTCAACAAGCCATGTGATTTTCTTACTGTATTATTTTGAACTTTCTATTCATCAGTAGAATCCTGAAAAACAAATATTATGGTTTCCACAAAAATATTAAGCAGCACAACTGTTTTCAACATTGATAATAATACAAAATGTTTCTTGAGCAGCAAATCAGCAAGCAATTTTGCTTTTAAAAGAGGTCTAATAGCGGTCCAAACACAGTCCTGACGTCTAGGCTAAAGCAAGGTAAAATTTGGGCTGTCAGTGAAAATTTAATAGCCGTCTGACCGTAGCTGCGCATAGAACATGTCAAAGAAATGAAACCAAACACCTTGTAATCACTGTTGACTTTGCTTACATGATGGAATATCATACATCTCACGTTATTTTGGAAAAAACGATATGTAACCAAATTCAGGGTGATTTTGGCTAGAAGTGGGTTACTCATAGCCAGACTATATCGGGTCCATAGTTAACCGAAACTGTGAAATGACCGCTATTGCTTGCTGGGAAATCATCATATTAGATTGATTTCTGTAGGATCATGTGACACTGAAGACTGCAGTAATTATGCTGAAAATCCACTTTACCATTGCTTTACCATCACAGGAGTACATTTTAATTTTAAAATGTATAATATAAAAAAAAGTATTTTAAATTTGTAATAATATTTCACAATATTACTTTTTTATTTTACTATATTTTGAGTGGTAGTGTATGACCACAATGCTGTAAACTAAAATTCACAAAAGCCTTTTAATGTTAAAAGGTCTCTAAAACATAAGGTTAAGTTGTTGAAATCTCTAGTATGAGCTGTAGTGTGCACCCTAATAAGAATTCTCAGAAAGAAAACTCATGGTTTGATTGTCAAAGATTGTCCTCTTGAGTTAAGGAGAGCAAAGCATATAGTGTCAGGCACTTAAACACCCTCATCGCCTCTCTTTAAACACTAAAAGCTTATAAATCTTCTTTAACCAAGTCTTGAAACAAACTAGTCCTCTAAAGCAGCCAGCTTTTTCTTACTATGGAGGGCTGCAATAAACATTAAAAACTTGTTTCTGTGTTTCTGTTTGCTTTGCCTGTGATGTACTGCGCTGCGGGGATTGAGCTGGTCCAAACCCACCATTACCAATCAATGGCTGACTGTTGACCTCTGACCCGTGTCGTAACTGGAGCTCGTAACTCTGTGATAAAGCCAGTCAAAGCTATGCCTGCATGGTGGAGGAGAGCCCTGGAGACTGATACTGCTGAAAATTGATAGCCTTTGCGAGCCTTAGTGCTATTGGTCAGACTATCTCATGCTCATTCGTTGTCGGTAGGATTTTCTGTTTTCTATATTTCACATGCCAGCCTTCACATATCCATCCAACTAATTGCCACTGTGTGGATATCAGATCCAAAACAAGTGTCAACTGGACCATCAACCATTCTGTGGATCCCGCCACTCACGTTATTATTCACAAGCATTCGCGGCTCATTATAACAGGATATTAGTCACATTGCGGAGTTGGGTTATACATGGCTTGCACTCCGTGTCATTTCTTTTGGCTGTGGCAGCCATACTCCCACCCCTCTGATTTTTATGAACATTTGGGGTTTTACTCAGTGACTCACACCTCTCCGTACTTATACAGCAAACAATAACACACACACATTATTCACTTTCCTGCCTATGCACACGACACCTCGTCTGATTTAGGGTATAGTGTATATAAAAGCTGTATTGAGTTACACTTCTGCTTTAATTGGACTAGTGGTACAGTGTGCCGCTGTCACAATGAAAAATCAGCCTTTCAGAGTCCATGGAATGTCTTAACCGCTGGCTTGTCAGTGGACGGAGGGAAAGAGAAGTTAATTGTTCGCTGGCGCGCGTTCAAGCTCTGTCGTAATTGCACAAAAATCTAGAGGAGGTTTCAGCGCCGAGGCTTTATTTATTTGCCTCCTTCCTCTGTTTTAAAGTCGACTGTGCTGAAATGGGCCCCCGGGTATACAGGGGACCCCTTGAGAGAAGACCTCCATCTTTTTTCCAGCTCTCTGCCTGGTTTTTGACTGGCATGCTGAGTTCAGGGTCTAGAATTAATTAAGCTGCATGCCTTCCTGTTGATCCCACCACTACACAGCCGCTGGCCCAAATGGTGGACTTCCTCCCTATGGGGTTAAATTCCCCCCAAATGAAGGAGGCAACATGAAGGTGTTGGCATAGAGGGTATTAAATGTGGCATTTGATCTTAGTAGATGAGATTGAATAGGTCATTGTTGAGGTAAGCACTACATGACAAACACAGACTGCGTTATTGTGTGTTATCTGTATACATATAGGTGGAGAAAACACTTCTCTCATCTTGGTGTTCAGTTAATTAAATGAGTTCATATTATTGGCAATTCTATAACAGAATTTTTTTTTTTATGTGTATATATATATATATATATATATATATATATATATATATATATATATATATATATATATATATATATATATATATATATATATTTTTTTATTTTTTTAATTTTTTGAAAGAAGTGTATTGAAAGTGCAGTAAGCAATTTCTGAGAAACGCTGTTGAAAGTGGATCGGACCAAGCACCACAACACACTTGTAGCTAATTTAAAGAAGGGCTATGATGGCTTTATATTATAATTTATATATAATAATTTTACAAAGCTTTCCAGTGCTGGAGAGACCTAAGCGGGAAGGTCTGAAAACGCATGCCGAGGTTGTGTCATTTCTTCTCCATACGTCAATAACATTGGTTTTGCTATGTTTCATACAACAAAGATATGCTGTTGTTGTAATGTTAGCTTTAGTAATAGGACAGTTTTGAGTATTATTGTTTGTCAGAAGCTGGTAAGCTGCTGGTGACTAAAGCCAGGGACACAGCCGACGGTCGGCCGTCAGGCAACGTCGGGCTGTTTTTGAGCGTCAGCCAATTTGAGTGAAATGTTTAACTGAACAATTTATGTGAATTTGAGAATGTCTCAGTTTTTTTGTGTTTTTGACCCCTTTTGTCTTTTAATGGCAGCAACACTCAAGTTGACATGAACTCTACGGGTTTGTG
Source organism: Paracanthobrama guichenoti (assembly GCA_018749465.1). Taxonomy (NCBI): domain Eukaryota; kingdom Metazoa; phylum Chordata; class Actinopteri; order Cypriniformes; family Gobionidae; genus Paracanthobrama; species Paracanthobrama guichenoti. The sequence continues at coordinate 15,840,034 of CM031956.1, read as the reverse complement.
TAAAACTCAATCATGATAATCATGTTCACCAGCATGATTTAAAAATTATCCTAAGAGCAACATGAACTCCTTGATAACATCTGACCATTTGCACCCAGTCACATGATCAACGTCACAAATGTACTTGTTCGATTAGCGACCTTGTCACAAAAGTCTTTTCTTATTCGGTTTATGTCTATTTTACATTTACATTTTTACAAAATTCTAAAACATTGTTTATTTGCAGGTTTAAAACCTAGTTTTCTGTGTATATTGCCTATATGGTTTATTTATGTCAGACGGAGAGCAGGAATTTGAGATATGTGCTACATAAGGCAGGGGAGCATGTGTTTATATATATATATATATATATATATATATGCCATAGCTCGTCTGTGTGTGTTAAACGAATAAGATTCTCCTCAGCTTAGAGGGACACTTCACAGGGGACACATAGCTGGCGTGCCTCTCCATACTTGATATCCTCTTTCCTTTTTCATAATTTTCACCCCTCATGGCTGACTTCCCAGACAATACACCTCATCTGTAGATACTGAGATAAATGAAAAGATGCTTTAGTTTCTCTTATTGAAGAAAAAGATTGTTAAATGGTTTTAAAATGGAATGCTGCCATATGTCTCACTCCGGTAAGACGACGACATAACAAAACTAATGACTAGTTATTAGAGAATGGAAGTGGCTATTTTTCCAGACTGAGTAAGCACACGTACGTCACCAAGATGACTGGAAATGCTCATGTTATAATCATGGGGTACAAACACGAAAAAAGAGCAGATTCACATACATTCTATCATAAATGTCGCAAAAATATCTACTGAACATTTTGGTGACATTTTGCTGTAAAAATGACTTTTTCCAGAAAACACACATAAAATAGTAGGAAAGTGAATTGTAAAGAATTGAATTATTTGATTCTCTAAAAAGAACTGACTTATTAGAATCATTCGTTCCAGAATCAGGTTGTGCTGCATTGGTTTGATTCACTCAAAATAACTGACTCATCAGAGTAATTCATTCAGGAATTGAACTACACAGATTGCTCAGAATGTGTTTGATTCAGTAACAGAAACGAGTCATTAATTGTCATTTGTTCAGGAATCAGACTAAACTTGGTTTGTGCTGCATGTGTTTGCTTTACTAAAAAGAACAGACTCTTTATAGTATAGACTAGAATATAGACTCAGTAGAGTCATTCGTTCAGCAACCGGACAACACTGATTGTCCAGAATGTGTTTGAAAACGAACTGACTCATTAGAGTCATTCATTCTATATGGGACATTTTCAAGTACTCTGAAGCCATATAATAGCTTTATTTGACAAATATTAATGAATGTAATTATTATGGCATTCAGTCAGGTGTTGAAACTGTTCTGTATATCCATCCATATAATTTTTTTTCTCTCTCCTTCTAAGATTTGGCAGATAACTTGGCAATTGATGACTTGACGCTTCACGAGTTACTCCTGACTCCCAGACTGGCTAAAGACGCACATGGCGGAGATTCCGTACCTGGAGCAGCACGGGCGGCATGCGTTCCTAGTGCAACCTTCATCTATACTATCATCATCCTCATAACATTGGGTCTTCAGTGATGAATCCATCTTCAAACCCATTTGATCAGAAACTATATTGATGCCCATGTGTACATAAAGATCCATGATTTTAGCCAAGGACAAGAACCTTTCCTCTTCTCAGCCTCAAGTCTTCTTTTTATATATTTTGTGTGGACCTGAGGATTTCAGTATCATCTACCACACTCAGACTATGAACTCATTCTTCTACACTACAGCATGAAGAACATTACTTATACATACAAGAATCATGTTCTTTCCCTCCATGCTCGTATGACACACAACAGCCATGTGTTTTACATTGAGCATCGCCTCCCCTTTGCTATACACATGCAGTTTTACACAAAGGCCAAACCTTCTGGAGGAAAAGGAGCTAAATCGCTTTTGAAAAGACAAAGAGGCTCAGCTTTTGTGAGTGAATGGGCACACTTAAAGAGAAGGAAGCGTGACTGACAGAGTCTGAGAACACGTACAACCGCTGTAGTGGCACAGACTGTCTCTCATACATGCATTGCAGTGAGCTTCTCCTCTGCCACTCATTTCCTGTGCAGTAAATGACCCTTGGAGTGGAGGACATCAAGGCATCGGCATGTCGTTGTGAAACCCTCTCCTTACAGCGTGACACAGCTGTACTTCATTTACAAAAAAATGCTTTAAACTGTTTTATTAGAATGCTGACTTTCCTTTTTCAGAAATTGTGGTATTTTATAATCTCTCTTTGATTTCGTCTCTCATTATCTCTCTTCCTTTTTCTTCCATTTCCTCTATTCTTGCATTATAGTCGTGTGATTAAAGCCTTCTCTTAAATGGACACCCTCGACACTTCCTGTTGTTTCTTTTCCTCCCTCCTTTCACAGGTCACCGCAGCATTTGCATTCTAGGAAATATGTGGCATGTTGATGGCTTGATGGATCTGGACATCTTCATATACAAAGGGCTAAAGCTGTCATTTTAGATCTGAATGGGAAACCTATGGACGCTGTTTTCCTTCCATAACCTGTGACGTAATTCATTAATGATCTCTGCGCAGTGCTCAAAGACATGTCATCATCTGTTAAGTGTGAAGAAGTGTTTTAAACAAACTGAAAGAATCAGCCTCATTGTGTTAGACTCCACAATTTTATTTTATTATTGGAACGATACACAATATTTTAGACCTTAATCAATTTTTATTTTACTAGATTACAAAACATACATTTTTTTATGGGGTAAACGTACCTATTAAGCTCACCAAAATCTACAGTGAGACATTTTAGTGCACAGGGTATTGGTTTGAGTACAAGAAGTTATGTTAAAATAAAATATAAATTTTTCACACAATAATATTTTATTTTATTTTAAATGATAAAAGCGTTTAAATTAAGATATGCATCATTAAATGCAAAAAGTCTGGCTGTGGTTAATGAGTACATATTTGTACCCTTTAAGCACACCCCTGTTCCCATTAAGCTCACAACATGTTTTTGGGAAATTCTAGTTTTATTTTAAACAACATTTTAAAGAATAATTTTATAGAGTTTAACCTGAAGTGACAACCATCAGTTAATATTTAAAGTCTGTTTATGAAGTATTTACATAGACGTTCAATGTGGATGAGCCTAAAGGAAGCACACTGAGCTTTATTGGAACAGCAGACCTTTTTTAATTAATAAATATAAAATTTATAAATTTAAAAGGACAATTTTGCTAAATAAATAATCTAGCTCATTTATTAAGTTTATACATATTTTAATATGAACAGATATTATAGAAAATATCTATGAAATTATACTTTTTTTATTGATGTTGACACTGAAGCTGTGATTTTCATAGTAGTGCAGCCTTTAAGCTCACCGCACAATAATATGAAATCTTTAAAAATTATAAAAGTGTAAAACAGCAGAACATCAATAAACTGTACATTTATAATAAGATGGATTTAAAAGTACAAGCCAGTAATGCCTGTGAAGTAATATATTAGTGTAGCACACAATCTTATACAGCTAGTAAGCTAACAATGTTCTGTAGCATCTGCGCTTTGTTGTTAAAACTATCTTTTGGATCTAACTGTAATTATTTCCCACATCCAGGTTCCAGGTTATAATATGCAAAAGTCTAAATATTAATCTCTTAATTTTGCAGTAAGAAGTTATACTTATCGAAAATAAAGGCTTAAACATCTAAAAGATGCATATTTAAGGGGCTCCTCTTTTGGTGAAAGTTTTCAGACAGCTTTCAAAATGGCCGCCAGACAGTGTGAGCACATGGATACCCATATCTCAGTGTGCAATGGGCTGATTAGCTTGAAATTACAGAATGTGTATAGTAACAAACACATAATTTGGTTAAGACATCAATAAATTTTTTTTTTTCTTTTTATAATCTGAGCTCAAAGATAGTAGTGTGCTTAATGGGTACTTCAGCTTAATAGGTATGTTCAACCTATTATTTTAAAGCACCTAAACAAAATAATTTAAAAGGTGAAGAGTTTATTTATTTATTTATTTATTTATTTATGTATTTATTTATTTATTGTTTGTTTGTTTGTTTGTTTGTTTGTTTGTTTGTGTGTGTATCCTTTCCCATTTTCCCAGACAACTATCCAAATCCATTTGTAGTTTGACTTTCCTTAAACACTTCAACTTCTGATTCAACCAGCGATTTGAGTTTGGGGCAGAACTATCTGTTTGTTCAAAGTGTTTTGGGAACATGTGTTTTTTGTTTTTTTGGTTTTTTGGCAATTCAAAAATGTCACATTTCACTTTCAATTTAACAGTTTAATGTTCACTCACCTAAAGGATTATTAGGAACACCTGTTCAATTTCTCATTAATGCAATTATCTAATCAACCAATCACATGGCAGTTGCTTCAATGCATTTAGGGGTGTGGTCCTGGTCAAGACAATCTCCTGAACTCCAAACTGAATGTCAGAATGGGAAAGAAAGGTGATTTAAGCAATTTTGAGCGTGGCATGGTTGTTGGTGCCAGACGGGTCGGTCTGAGTATTTCACAATCTGCTCAGTTACTGGGATTTTCACGCACAACCATTTCTAGGGTTTACAAAGAATGGTGTGAAAAGGGAAAAACATCCAGTATGTGGCAGTCCTGTGGGCGAAAATGCCTTGTTGATGCTAGAGGTCAGAGGAGAATGGGCCGACTGATTCAAGCTGATAGAAGAGCAACTTTGACTGAAATAACCACTCGTTACAACCGAGGTATGCAGCAAAGCATTTGTGAAGCCACAACACGCACAACCTTGAGGCGGATGGGCTACAACAGCAGAAGACCCCACCGGGTACCACTCATCTCCACTACAAATAGGAAAAAGAGGCTACAATTTGCACAAGCTCACCAAAATTGGACAGTTGAAGACTGGAAAAATGTTGCCTGGTCTGATGAGTCTTGATTTCTGTTGAGACATTCAGATGGTAGAGTCAGAATTTGGCGTAAACAGAATGAGAACATGGATCCATCATGCCTTGTTACCAGACTGGTGGTGGTGGTGTAATGGTGCGGGGGATGTTTTCTTGGCACACTTTAGGCCCCTTAGTGCCAGTTGGGCATCGTTTAAATGCCACGGCCTACCTGAGCATTGTTTCTGACCATGTCCATCCCTTTATGACCACCATGTACCCATTCTCTGATGGCTACTTCCAGCAGGATAATGCACCATGTCACAAAGCTCGAATCATTTCAAATTGGTTTCTTGAACATGACAATGAATTCACTGTACTAAAATGGCCCCCACAGTCACCAGATCTCAACCCAATAGAGCATCTTTGGGATGTGGTGGAACGGGAGCTTCGTGCCCTGGATGTGCATCCCACAGATCTCCATCAACTGCAAGATGCTATCCTATCAATATGGGCCAACATTTCTAAAGAATGCTTTCAGCACCTTGTTGAATCAATGCCACGTAGAATTAAGGCAGTTCTGAAGGCGAAAGGGGGTCAAACACAGTATTAGTATGGTGTTCCTAATAAATCTTTAGGTGAGTGTATATAACTATTGGTGATTTTACACTTTTGGCTGATACCAATAGGCAGATGATTATTTTCAAATCCTGTCAAAAGTTTGCTGAAAGGCGCACATCCGGTTGACTTTAGACAGCTCCAGTTTTTGTTCAAACTACAGATCGAGCTTCCGCATTTTGGTATTCCGGTGGAACAGTTTTTGGCAAAAGAAGTTTTTACTTCAAAAGTTTTTCCCTTATTAATGTAGCTCCGATTTCAGAAAATGTTTCTCCTTTCTACTGCATAGACAGCAAAGTTTTATTAAAGGGATAGTTCATTAAAAATAAAAATGAAAAAGTTGTTCCAAACCTGTATAAATTTCTTTGTCATGCTCTACACAAATTAAGATATTTGGAAGAATGATTTTAACCAAGCAGATCTCGGCCCCCATTGACTACCATAGTACATTTGTTTTTGTTTTTTTGGGAATGAGTATGTATCACTATGTTCCATACTTCAACCTGTCCTGCTGAAACGTTCTCCTCAAGTTTAGTTTTGTAGCAGACAAAACATGTTTTCTTGTAATACTTTTCTGTATTTTTCAAAATCAATTCTTTGTTCATCACTACCAATCTTTACAGTGAGAATGGTGTTTTCTTTCAGGTGAATACAGTGTTTTACAAGCCACAGCTTGACAACGTTGGTCGCATTTGACCATGAAATCTTTTCACACATTGCAACTCGGTCAATATTATGCTTCTTGCCAGGCTGCAGTTATGCTTTTATGCGATTCTGGAGTAATGAGATCTTTTGTGCTCCCCTCCCCAACAGGCCAGTGATACGCAGAGGTCTTGATATGGTTGACTGGTGCACCTTCACTGGCCTCTCTGTAGCTTCTTTTATCCACAAAATGTGGTGGTTATTTTAATGAGTCACAGGTAGAGGCCAATTGCAAGGTTATCATTTCCTGGTTTCAGAAATTGTTTTGCATCCGTGTAAACTCGGAACTTGTTTATTTGAGCTCTCCAGTTATTTCACATTATATGAAATAAATAAAATTTGAGTTTAAGTGCTTACAAATTCAAATACCAAGGTCAAGGGTCGGTCAAGGGTTGCAAGACACTGGATATTTACAGTGATATGCTTTATGTAAAACTGTAAAAGTAATATAAACACTAGGCTGCAAGAAGGCATAATACATTCAGTTTGAAAAAAAGCATACAAACTTTAAAAGCAAACTATGGCCTGAACTACGGATTGATATACAAAAATCTCAGTTTACAGTAATTGAAACAAATAGCTTGTTGTCATACAGTATGTATCAAATGAAGGATGTGCTTTTGCCAGTAATGGAATGTGTTGAGTGCCGTAATTAAACTCTGAATTCTGCAATACTGTTTATACTGGTACTGATTGCATGGTGGGGGTGCATTCAGGGGCCATTTGGCACATCTGAGTACTTGAGCATGGCTTGAGCCGTTCAATAACCAGAGTGACGGGGAAGGGGGGTAAAATGGAGCCCTTCATTCACTCCGGGGTACAGTTACTCAGACCTTATATTTGAGGAGAAACTGTCCTGCCTCTACCTGCTCTTCTGGGAAACCCAGTGTACAGAATGTTTGATGGTCAATACTGCTTTTCAAAGGTCAAAACTGAACGTTCAGAGGACAAATACTGTTTATTTGTGACTAAAGTACATGTGTTATTATTAAAAAAATTCCATGTAAATGATAATCAAATAAAAATGTTAAAATTGCAGTTGCATGTTGTTTTGATAGTTTGTCTAGTGTGTTTGTGGAGCCTTTTTATGCATCATACTAGTGTATAAAGTGTGTATGTCTCATTCCGACCAGTTGAGGAGTGTCTTTTCGACATTCAGACTCTCAAAAAATGCATGTTGACCTAATTACATAAAGTGAAGGCAAATCAATAGCATATTATCAACTCCACTCATCTCCATTTTGTCTTGATCTCCTCTCAGCTGACCAAAGTTGTCAGACACACCTGTGGTGCCTCACACTTACAGTTGCAAATTAAACCTTATTTAGTCTGTTTATATTCTGTCACCCCTCCCTCCCCACCCACCCACTCACAAACACACACACACACACACACACACACACACACACAAACAATCCCCCCCGTGTTTAACAGACTTTATCTCGTTACTAACCTAATCTGATTGCGAGGGCAATATGCTCTTATTTTCGCACTCATGTTTTTCGTAGATTCAGACCCTGTTGTGTCCCTCTGGTCTTTTCTCCTGTAAAGCAGTGAAGAGAGGCCGGTTATCAGGCGAGAGAGCAGCAGAGGGGCTGAGCGGGACTGTTGGTTACTCTCTGAATGTTAATGGACGAGTGAGAATGGGCAAACAGGCCCATTGAAATGCGCAGGTTGAATGTTTTCTTAGGGTAATAAAGTAGCTATACAGGGATCCCCCATTTTTAGGACCAACTGGTCTTCTTTGTTTAGGGTGGCACAGTTAGTCAGGCTAATTGTGTTCTACAGAAATTGTTACTAGTTTATTGCCGTTTTTGTGATTCTGTGTGTGAAAACCATCTCCATACTAATGGGCCACTGGGAAAATTGATTTTTGGTGTTTGTTCAATTTCACTAATTAAAACTAGAGCAACACAATTCTTTAACAAATTCTTGCACAATCAATTTAGGTTTGTAAAATGTGTTAATGTTGGCCATAACCTACAGATTAAGAAGTCAATATTTGTGTTATTTATTTAATCTAGTACTCTTCTAAATAAAAATATGGTTATTTCCTTACTTCTATTTGTATGCCAGGACAATCTACAACCAATAGACAATGTTTAGAAAAAGTCAAAAATTGTACAAATGTAATGCAGAAATATAATGTAGTAATAAATATTAGTAAATAATAATACAAATATAGTATATTTCATCACATTTAGTAAATTAAATACATTAAAATGAATAGCCTATATTTTTTGAGAACTATTATGTAGTGATTATTACTTTATAAATTATTATTAATTAAAATACAAAATCTATTAATTCTATACAATTATTTATCATTATTATTTTAAAAAATATTAAAATTCTAATTTAGTAACTTCATGACATAAATGATTGAATTTAAAAAAATTTAAAACTTTTTCATCATTTTTGGTTAATTACGCTTATTGTTTTTAAGTGTGATTCTGGTTTATTTAGAATGTTAAACACTGATTTAAATTTATATTTTAAAATTTTTAAAAATTAGTTAAAAATTAGACATGCAAAATGTTTAATATCAACATTTTTAAGTGTAATCAGTCAGGAACCGATGAACATGATAGGAATATAAAACAGATTTGTATAACCTTAACTGCACATCTTTTGGAGCAGTGGCAATCGCAGAGCTGTGGATTTGTCCATTACTGTTTCTGGGAAAGAGAGCGCTCACCTTTTGTTTTCTATTGAGTTGAGTAGCTATAACACCAGTCACTCTCTCATATCCACAATCAACGGAACCCAGAACCCCTCCGCAGGATCCCATTGGCCACTGATGGCTTTCCCAGCTTTGGTCACACAGCATGAATGGGGTAGGCTGAGGAATGCGGGGACACAATAGTTGGAATGTCAGTTTGCTAAGAGATCCCCCCCTAGACCATGCATAACACACACACACACACACACACACACACAGCGACAACAACACATGAAACATACACATGCTCCAGCAAATCCAGACATGTCAAAGTGTGCCCTCTGTGCTGATGCACTTCAGGGTTAAGAATGAATCGAGCAATGTGAATGAGATTAAGGGAAAAATCACGAAGGTCACATGAAAACCATTTGTGAGAACATGCAGGTGTCATTTCTTATAGATACTTATAGCAATGATATAGCACAATCCGGACCATCTATGACTTTCTCATCTCTAAAAGAATCCATATAAAGGAATAATGATAATCACAGATTCAATGTTTTGCTTATTTGATGCACTATATCCTATGCAGCAAAACATCTGTGGTTTAACATCCTTACTTTCCAAAAAAGCTCAAGTCTCATGAGTTTCACAACAACCACACTTATGCATAGTTCGAAACCGCTCTAATTATGGGCCGTGTCTTGCAGACGGGCTGCTGTCCCTGAGGACTGTCATAATCTAAGTGAGATGTTTCACTTGGGTTGCTCATCATGGGCTGAGATTTCACTGAGTCTCTCTCTCTCTCTGTTTCTTTCAGCCGCTCTCTCCCATTCTTCCTGGCTGCCATTGGGCCGCTAGCCACACCACAACCTTTGCAGATCTGTGTCACATTTCATGACATGCAGACATATCAGAAGGTTACGCTCTCACCAATGTTTACTGTCTTTCTTGAGAGCTAATTTATGACTGATGATATCTCCCTTTCTCTCTCTCTGCTTCTAACCACCAATTCAAGAGGCAAAAACTCTTGTAAAATGTCAACAATATAGCTACTCAGTACAGGAATGAGTTAAACAATATGTACATGAGTAGGCTACTGGCAGACTGTAAATGTTAATATTCTAAGTCGATGTAACCTCCTGCGCGCGCCATGCTCCACCCCGTGTGTTTCGCGTGGCCAGCTTTCTTTGTCCGGAACTCAGTTGCGTGCTCGCGCAGTCCTGACTCTGTGCTGAGATCTCGCCGCGCGCACAAGCAACTCCTCGATTCCCACTCTGCGTCCCGACTGCACACCAGCGCGAGAGGGGGGGGAAAACTTTCCTAAAACTTTTTATCTCAATTTTCTCGCCTCTTCTTCGACAGAGCAAACTGCTTTGCGGACCGTCTCAACAGAAGAAACTGGTTAAGAAGTGCCTTGCCTTTACAGCATTGAACATGTGTGCGCGTGCATAGCGCTGGACATGGTGCAGATTGGCTTTTGTTTTTCTTAAAAAAAAAAAAAAAAAAAAAAAAAAAAAAAAAAAGTCGCAAGGAAGAACGCAAAGTCTTGACTGCTTTACTGTTGGTTGTTAATTTTTTTCGTTATTTATTCTTTACACACTGCGGGATTGTTCCGCTCGTGGTTCTCTTCCGAGGCCCGGTTTTTATTGCTCAAGAAAATCCAGTTCGCGAGACCCGAGCGGCTAGAAGTTAAACCCAGACGCCGCATCCCCATGAGGAAACCTGAAGTGCGAATCGAAAAGATTTCGTGACTGAACGTTTAGTGTAGTTTTCTGTCACTTGTTGGTGTCGCGGCTCCATTGCTCGAGCAGTCAGCGATGAAGATGTTCGCTGTTTTTACTGTATGTATGTCGGCTGTGGTTTTGGCGTCGGCTCAGGCTGATCAGAAGTTAAAGAACTGCAATGAAGTCAGAGCTGCCTACAGTTCCAAAGGGTTCAACGTCAACGATGTTCCCAACAAAGGAGTGCATGGTGAGTTACACTGTTTGGCTTTTTTTTTTTTCAAGAAAGTTTTGTTTATCAAGGCTTTAGGTAACTACTAAAGTTGTACACAATCGGACATCCATATAGGACATACCAGTTCGACAAGAGAGCCTGCAAATGTCTGCTTTGTATTTTCTAAGAAAGTGTGTAGCTAAAGTTTACAACACGGGCCAGGTTGTTCTGGCCACATTGATTTTCTGTAGTTTTTTTATTTTTATAACTTTATTGTTCGCTCAAATCGGTGACTAACACAGTACTTTTATGACAGTGCAATTATGACTTAGTACAGTATGGGATAGTTCACCAAAGTAAATACCGTCTACACGATCTCATTTTGTTCCGTGCCTTATTTTATGATGTTAGGCAGAATGACAGCCCCAGTCACCATTCACTTTGCATTATATGAAAAAAAGTGAAACAAGCGAATGGCGAGACTGTCATTTTACCTAACATATTTTGTTACACAGAAGTACCTTGCGTTTTGAGTACATGACCGATTTTTTTATTTAGGGTGACCTGTCCCTTTAAGTAGCTTTCTCCATCTAACATGTACGTAACCGCACTTCGGATTGTAAGTAGGCAGTTACTGCATCTTTTAAACGGGATGCAGCTCGTGATTACATTTCTATAGTTACAAGTGTTCCGTCGTTCTTCCCCTCCGCACCCCCAGCTGCTGTCTTTGTTTCAAAGTGGTGTACTTTGTCATTGTAAGCGAGAGTCAGTCATCGGACAGTGATTGTCATTCAGAAGCGCTAATGCTCATGTAAATGCACTGATTTTATCTGGAGCGGGAATGGGGGCAGGGGTGTAACAAGTTGCAGTTTTTAGCTCGTCTTCAGGTTTGAATGTGGTGGAGAAACTAGCCTCGGGACACCGTTTGGATATAATCACTGACTTATTTCCCCTTAAGTAAAAGAGAAAGTTTTCCTGACTTTGCTTCGTCCAAGGAGGCCTCCTCCTGTACTCTGCGTTAGGGCAATTAATCTAATCATAAACCAATGCACAGACATGAATGAAACTCACTAGATAACTCTCGTCTGAAATCTGAAATGGGCTTGACACACTCCAAGTATGCATTATGAAGTTTTAAGCACTTTCACAAGAGCAAGGGCGCTGCTGTTTTTCATGAGGCTACAGGTATTCACAGCCATGCTTACTGGCAGTATTATATTGCCATTATACAGTACACTGTCAAAAAAAAAGGTACTAATACGCACTCTTAAATTACTGATATGTGCCTTTTAATGTACCATTTACCAGTTTGGTCCTTTTCACTTTTGTACCTTAGGGTACCGCCCCAGTGACAACACTGTACCTTTTTTTTCTGAGAGTGTAGGCTAGTTTACATGTTTGTACAGTATACAAGTCGTTATTAACTTGTGCTTCATAAAAAAAAATTGTTTGCATATTTCTTCTCTGACTGTGAAAATATTCCTGAAGAAGCCAAAGTGTGCTTTGTGTGTCATTAAGCAAATCGGGTTTTGATCTGTGTGTGGAAAGAGTGATGGCTTTCTCCTCACTAGGGGTGAAAATTGGACATTTCATCACAATACCATCTGACATTGATTCTGTTAGCCAGCAGTACAATCTTTACAAATACCTCAAAAACATGCTGCAGTACAATTACAGTCTGATTAGATTCACAAGCCTGCAATCGGCAAACCAATACTACGAGAGAAAGAGAGAAAAATAAATAATTACAAAGTAAATCTTAAAATGATCAATTTTGTTCCACATTGCATTGTTGCATCATTGGTCATTTGATTGATGCATTGATCTATATCAATGTATTGTTACACCCTACGCACTGCTAAAAGCATTTGAAATCAGTCAAATTTGAGGACCTGCATGATCTTTTGTTTAATGTGTTTTATCTAATGTGTGTGTTTTTTTTGAAGATTAAACCAATGCATGACTGCAGCTAGGTGAAAGGGAACAATTGAGCCTTAATTTTCACTGTACTTTACACCAGTCCAACAGGTCCATTGTCTTCCCTGGGCTGTCATTGTAATGCAAACTTTGAGTGTTCCCCAACATGTCTGCATTTGTCATGTTTTATTGTGTCAAATCTCCAGTTTTGTTGTGATTGCTTTAGAGAATGAATTATAAAGGCTCGTTTAGATGGTAGGTTTGGGTGCAGTGTGTGTGTCACAACGGTACACAATATGCGTCGGGACCCTGTGCAAGGCTAACCTCAGTTAGCATGCCTTTGTCAATAAGAGACTGAGATAATTGATACAGAGAAAGTGACATGGTCTGCTCTTGCTGAGGCTGTGGAGGTTCTTAGAAAGAAAAAAGAGGAAGCACAAAAAGCCCTGCTTTGGCTTAACAATGTCTCCTGTTGCTAGGGAGAAAATGGTTCACAGGAGAACCTAATTGAACTGGCAGTGGCCCCCTGGTTCTGGCTTTCATAGCTGGCCCTCTTCACCTTGTAGTCAAAACATGTCTTTATTCTTCTGTAGTCCTGAAGCACAGTTCCATCCTCATGGTTTGAGCCAGTCAGGTAAACTATGAGCACTAATGGTCAAAATGACACTCCATGCATGACGATTATTCTGTGTTCCAGAAATACATTAGCAAGTGTATTATTATTTATACACAGAATAGTTTTTCATTTGACACTAGTCAAGAAAAACTAGTCGCTTCATTGAAGACCGCTGTTTGACGTTTTGCTTTTGTTAGAGTTGTAAATCAGAAGTAATAGAATGTTATGGCTTTTGCAGGCACTGCATCCAACGCGGCAAGATTTGCAGTGAAAGGATGAGAGAGAATTTTTATTTTGCTTCTTGTGCAAGATGCCTTTAACCATAGAACTCACGAAGAAACAATATATGAAGAGTCACAATGTCCTTCCTTTAGTGCTATTTGTGTCTTTAAATGTTAGTCAAAAGCTCATTAGAATCTTAAAACACTTCCCCTGTTTCACAGACACAGTCTCAAACTGAAATGCATATTTGAATGGTCTTAACTGAAAGCAACTTGCTTTGGCATATCTTAAAATGTCAGATTCATTGTCTTGTCTCAAGATGCACGCCAGATTAAATGTCTTTATTAAACTAAGGTCTAATCCTGGTTTAATCTAAGCCCTGTCTGTGAAACCAGGCCTGTATATTTATATTCTTGTTTGGCTGAACTACCCCTTTGTTTAGCCTCTTTTAACCTCTAGCTATTTTTCTAACAAATGTGGTTAATGTAGATGAATTACTTAAATGCATCACAACCCTTGAAGCATAAATATTTTAAAAGCTGTTTCGCCACCGTGGAATTATAAATTCTGTCTGCATTCTGAGCAGCTGCAGTTCTAAATAAAGACACAATGTACACAACATAAAAAAAAAAAATGCATTATGTATACAAGTTGTCACTGAATAAGAATATGTGAATAACTCAATTTTGACAAAAATGTCAAATAGAATCTTACAATTCGTCACCTTGGAATTATGTTTTTTAAGGCAAGGTAGAAATGTAAATATAGCAGAAGTTTTATGGTCATATAATGTTTAGGACACCTAGCAAATAAGATTGCTGAGACCTACATTTAGCACTTCATGCTACCAACTCAACTAAGCTGTTGCCCAGGTGAAGGTTGTGGTGTGTAATTGGTGTTAGAAAGTTTGTGTGTGTTTCTCTGCTTGATAAGCAGGGTTTTTGTAAGGAGATTTTGAGAGCAGGGAGCTTTTGGTTAAGCAGAGGTGCGATCTTTCTTCATGGTCAGAGTGCCTCTCTAGATCCTCTCAGTTTGAGTGGACTGTGGATTATTGCACCTTAGGAAGCTTCATAGTTCTTTAAGCCCTGAAGTACATAGTTCCCTGCTGTGGACTAAACTGCCCATGTCCTCCAATCCTCAGCTAAACTGAAAGCACTGCCTGACAGTGTTATAAAAAGCCTCACTGCTTGTGATAGTTTGATTGGCCTAGATGTTGTAAAACACGTGTGTCAAGTCCCTCCCGCCCAGTGGCAGGCGGCCCATGTTCAAAAGTTTCACAGGAGGGGTGGTTAAGACTGACCAGATTGGTATCACGCCTTGTCAGCAGCTCCTCATAGAGATCCAGCAGAATTCTTTTCCCTGATCTGGAGAGATCTGCTTTGCTTTATGGTAGGCAGTTTGCTCTTATGTCATGCTTCAGGTATGGACAATGGCAAAGATCAGACATGTTTCCTCCCTTTTCTCCTGAAAGATTCATCATACCCTTAATTACTTTAGTACATTATGAGACTCTGCGAGGCGATGACTTCAACTCTCACTGGCCTCTTGATATTGTACAGATCAAATCTGAATTGGATACACTTAATCTTTGGCCTGTATCTTAGATGCATCAAGATAGTCTTTTTTGCAATTATTATTATTGCTTGCTTTGCATTTTTGCTTTGGTAAATAATTGACACATTGTGTCACATCATCTGGGATAAGCAGGTCCACACTAAATCTCTGAGCACAGAACTTTGCAAGAAGTTCTACCCTTTTCCTGTCCCTTGTGTGTTTGTTTATTAAATACGTAGTTTGATTAATGTTTTTTCAACTATTAAGGATGCTCCGATCGATCGGCCGCAAAGCGATATTGGCCGATAATCACATTCTATGATTTGATCGGTAGTCACTAAAATCTCACAAACTGATTGTGCATGTGAACCGTACACAAATGAGGCTTTTGTGCCACGTTCTGCTTTGTAACTTTGTGAAACATTAGTGAACCATAGTAAATCAATTTTATTGAGAGCAGGTTGTCTCAATTCAAAGGAGCCCACACACAGCATAACATGGTGTGTAGATCTTGAGAAAATGACGTGACGTGTCGGAGTGACATTCTGCGTGGCTAAAGCACGCAGAATAAAAAGGACTTTTAAAAAGGACTGCGTGGCTAAAGGACTTGTGGGATCCGATCACGACGCAGTGTTTTTCAACGTCATTTGAAAGTGTTGAGACCAATCGGACATTGTTTTACAGCTGGAAGCAAGCTTGTATTGGATCGATTGCTCAGATTGACAGGTCTTTATTTACCATGCGCCACAGAATAGGAACACACAGCTGAAACAGCGCTGGAAGATCATCAAAAACTAAACTTTATTTTATCACCTGTCACATACTTTCTAATAGTCATCATGTCAAGCATGAATAATAGCAAAATAAATCAATAAATTGCTTCACTTTTTTTTCTGGGGTTTACTCAGCAACTGTTATTGTTGTAACAAAAGAACCTCCAAACATGATCAAAATCTATTTTCTATCAAATGAGACCATGTACTTGATAAAAAAATTTTCTTTTCTTTTCTTTTTTTTTGTAGAGTTACTAAAAGTAAACCATTACTTTTAAGTATGCCACTTGAAACCATGTGAAATCATTAAAAATCCATTCAGGGTGTAAGGGGTTAAAAATGACAGCCAACAAAAAAATCACCCCCCAAAAAAGGTAAATGTGTGTGTATATATAGATTTCACATATATAATATAATTACCGCACTTATATATATTAGTATGTATGTGAAATCCTGGTGGGATTGAGCTATGAGGAATTGCAAGTTTACTAAGACTTTGTTCAATTTGAATAAATTAATTGTTTTGTGATTCTGCATTTCCTTTGTACGTTTTAAATTTAATTCATAATGGTCTTAAAAGTCTTAAATTTGACTTGGTGAAACCTGCAGATACCCTGATCTTCTAAAAATGCAGAACCGTAGATTTATTCCACCTCCTTATTTGAACGTTAATGAATGGGAATTCATGCTGTCAGTGAATTACAGAATAAGGATATAAAGTAGATTGAATTCAGCTGTTTAATTGGGTAAAAAGCAAACAACTTCCATTGAGAGTCAGATGGGCTGAGTGTCACAAGAAGTTTATCTCACCAGTAAGAAAGTTCATTTATACCGAGTTAATGAGACCTCTGTTTGCCTGCCTGCCACTGTGTCAGATCAGAGCTCCCCACCACACACGCACACGCACACGCACACATTCTGTTCCAGCTAATCAGAGGAAAGTCACGCAAGTGCGATAATTAAAGAACAAATCACATTAGTTGTCACTGTTGGCAGCCGTTTGTACTATTATCAGGGCAGCTGTCACTCATTCAGTTAGAGGTTAATGTAATATTAAAGTAAAAAAACACTTAAATATTTAGTGAATTATTAGTTTTGCAGTGATTTATGCACATTAACATGTAACACAGTAACATTCCATTGAGATTTTAAAGTTAATGTACACTAGCGTTCAAAAATTTCGGGTTAGTAAGATTTTTATTTTTTGAAAGTCTCTGATGCTTACCGAGACTGTATTTATTTGAGTAAAAATGCAGTAAAACTGTAATATTGTGTATTACAATTTAAATAACTTTTCTATTGATATATATTTAAAATGGAATTTATTAATGTGATATAAAGCTATATTTTCAGCATCATTACTCCAGTCTTCAGTGTCGCATGATCTTTCAGAAATCATTCTAATATGAAGATTTGCTGCTCTAGAATATATTATTGTCAATGTTGACAACAGTTGTGCTGCTTAATATATTTGTGGAAACAGTGATACATTTTTAGGATTCTTAGATGAATGCAATGGAGTTCAATAGAACAGCATTTATTAAATAATATTTTGAAACATGATAATGTCTTTACTGTCACTATATAAATTTAATGCACTTCTACTGAGTAAAAGTATTATTTTAAAATCTTACTGACAAACTTTTGAATGGTATTGTACATTTTATTATAGTGTAATTTCACCATTTTCATTCAACATTTTTAATCTCAGTTTGCTTAAATAGTCCTGTAGTTACAAATTCACTTTAAATGTACTAATATTAATGAGATCATTAAAAGTGCTTGTATAATAATTCTATAAGAATTAGAAAATATTTTTTTATCATAATATATATTGAAAATGCATTCAATAATTGTGAAATATTTAATTATCTGTAGATGGTCAAATGGGTTTGCAACAGTTTTTTTTTTTTTCTTTCTTTTTTTTCTCTCTCTCTCTCTCTCCTGCTTTGGGAGAGACTGAAACGGAGCTGTGTTCTCAGTAGCCACGTTTCCACTCTCAGGCCAGTGCGAGCCAGGTGTTTCTACGGGCCGGGCTGGGCTAATAGCCTTAGACCTGTAGCACCGATCCAAAAGCATGCTGCATTTCCACTGTTGGGCCAGAAGCTCAGTAGCACTTCACTAAAACCTGCCCATAATAACATGCCTCTCTGGAGCAACGTCATACAACTTTACCACAGTTTTACAATAATAAGTGATACATTGATCATAATGAATTAATTTGTGTCGAGATTACACATTAGTCAATAGAGTGGTATTTACCGTTATTTCACTAAAGAAAGATTTGATTCTGTTTATTATAGTCAAAGGAGAGTGTTTACATCACATTTAGAAATAATTATAATTTCTACAAATTTTCCAACAAAATATGACCTGAGCAGCTTTAGCACTCTCCAGTGACAGTCCCAATAGTTATGTTTTCAGTCAGAGAAAGGCATGGAAGCTCCCAAAACACCAGACTTGCTTTATTTTATGACACAGCCTATACGGTACTAAATATGGATATCACACAGTCTGGTATAAAGAGACGAGACCTACTGACAGATTAAATAAATACCTGATTGTGATAGCCTATATGATTTGTCTGATTTCTTCAAGCAGTCGTATTTACCATGGTTACTATGGTAATGGTTAGCGCAAATAGTCTTTTGCATCACTATTTCTGCCGTATACAGTGATCAGAATCCACATCGGATCACAAACAGAAGTTATTTCAAACACTTGCTGCTGCCTGAAATTAAGTTTTGAGCCGAAATTATTTTAAAAGTCTTTAAAACTTTAGCTGATTTATGAAATCATCCGCAGAACCGGCACTGCCGTCTCCAAATTTAGCTAAACTCCGCCTTTGTTCGTAACCACTCCTCTAGTCCGAGCTGGCCCGCTTTGGACCAAGGTATTTGGTGGGCCAAAAAACCCTGGCCATTGGCCCCGAGGAAGCCCTGACGAGGCCCGATTAAGCCCCGGAAGTGATAGTGGAAACACGACTAGCCCTGACACACACTACCATGACAGTGAAAACGCGGCTAGTGACCTGAGCCCAGTGGATAACTGCCTGTAATTAAGTTTGGATATCAGAAGGAAGTGGTCTTGTGAATGTTTGGTAATAAGCAGACAGGAGAAGTGCAGTGCAACCGGGCCACACACTCTAATTTATAACTATTTTATGTTTTGGTGAATTGGCTAATTCATATTCATTTGTACAATTGCAGTACAAATAGTTACGTTTTTTTTTTTTTTTGAGATCAGGTTGTACCAGCTGATTCCTAATGTAGATGTGGTACTTGGGTCTTGATTCTAGGTTAAATCCAAGGTCTGTTCAAAATATTCGTAATTTATGACTTTTACCAAGATGTGTGGAGTTTTTTCATTTATTTTTTGTATTTTTTTTATTTAAAAACAAAAAAGCTCTTACTTGGATTCCTCTCTATGCCCCTGCAACCCCAAAACACCCCTTTACGACCTTGCAGGGCACTGTATGGGAACAATAGGGCACAAAGTCTGCCCCTCCTTATCACATTCCACATGGGACCACCAAGACCTCCTCACTGGAACCTCAGAGCCAGGAGTGGAAACAAAGACTCAGCTGGAGGATCTTCAACAGAGGATTGACTGACTGTTGAATAAAAGAGGAGGGAGTTTTGACTGACAGAAGAAGGGTGGCAGTGAGAGGCAACTTAACATGTTACTAAGAGGAGCTGCCACCACATATGAGCAAGAGCAAGTGACCCATCACAGGGAATGCGAGGAACACTCCGAAATATTGCCCGGGGCGGGATTCGTGAGCTCTGACTCACCCTGAGTCATCCGTGTGCTCTGAATGAGGCAGATATGCACAGACATGAAGAAAAAAGCCCCACACTTCCTCTGCCCAAGACTTGTCTCTTGTGACATTGTTAGTGTAGTTTGTGGTTTTCCTGAGTAAATCTGGCACAGTACAGAGTGATGTCGGATGGGTGCTGTGTAAAATCTGGCCCTGTGTTTGTGGCTTTCCACACATAAAGGCAGATACAGGCTGCCACTGAAGTTCCTTGTTAACACTTCCCATTTGCATGCTGTTAAATCGACACTCCCTGGGCCCCCAAACTTGGCCGGTGGGTCTGTTCCTGTTCTCTCGCATCCCGCTGGATAGGCACAGCTTTGTAGGAAGTGTTTCTCTCTCTCGCTCTCACTCGTCTTGTTGAAGTGTTCTTTTCATTTGTCTCACTCTTTTCACCTACCTATCTTCTCTGTGTGTGGGAAGCTTTCCAAGATGATTTTAATACCAAAACAGACTGCTACAGCGATGGCTGCTGTTTGCTCAAACCCTTCCTCCCATTGTTTTATCAGGCATTAGCATGGCCGCTATGTGGTGGAGTATTCAAGACTTACTAGAGTCTGGAGCTTTGGATACAGGTCTCCACAGGGACATTCCCCTGCCCTCATTCTTCTGCAAAAGCTGTGTTATTTGAGAGTTGTTTTTTTTTGTTTTTTTTTTTGGAGCTGCTTTCATTCAGGTTGGTGTTGGTCCTCCAGCTGTGAGCAGTGCTCAGAGATCTTATCCCAAGGCTCTTCACATCATAAATAGTTTGATAAATAGTGCAAAAGCTGCATAAAATCAACCAAATGTTATATGGTGGAGGTTTAACAAAATGTAGTGCAAATCATGTATGGGATGTAAAGATTCAACAGTGGTGCCCATCACTATATGTACACTACTGTTCAAAAGTTTATGATTTGTAAGATTTAAAAAAAAAAAAAAAAAAAAAGAACTTATTACTTTTATTCAGCATGGATGCATTACATTTGATCAAAATTGACAGTACAAGACATTTATAATGATCTTTTTTTTTTTTTTTTTTTTTTTGTATCACTGTTTCTACAAAAATATTAAGCAGCACAACCATTTAACCATTGATAATAAATGTTTCTTGAGCAGCAAATCAGCATATTAGAATGATTTATGAAGGATCATGTGACAGTGAACACTGGCGACTAGCTTTGCCATCACATGAATATATTACATTTGAAAATATATTCAAATAGAAAGCAGTTGTTTTGTGCATTTCTTGTTCATTGATAATTAACTAATGTATCATAACAACCTTAATGTAAAGCAATAACGATAATCATGATTGTATTACGTCTGTGGTTTTTTTCCCTGCCTCTCACAGTCATTTGAGGCTTTTTTGAGAGCTAAGAGATGTAGGCCAGGGGCTCATCTGGGTTTTGGGCAGAAGCCCTCTGCTCTGGGAATGTTCCAGATTTCCTGTAATCCCTGCTAATTACTCCCACGGCCAACATCAAGACTCCCCCTGATGAGCCTCAGACCAGGACTCGTTTCAGCCCGCTTATGTATGACCCATTCGATTACCTAATTCTGCACCTCATACACATGTAAAAAGCCTTTGGAGAGAATGGAGGATTGAGCTGGTGTGTGTTCATGCAGACGGGTGGAGGAGGTTGAAGAGCTCCCTCACAGACCACCGTCAATTTAAGTGACGAGGTGATGGGAACTCTTAAAACGATCATCAAAACCAAATGCCTCGGCTCCGGTCCCACCTCTGGCAACGACATTTAATTGACTTTTTTTTTTTTCTACTCTGACTGTTCAGCTTGCCACAAGTCACTCATGCAGACTCTGGATGAATGTTTTTGAGGTGGGGCAAGTTGTACAATGATTTCTCCGAAAAACAAAATGGAGAATCAGCCTGAAAACCCAAAATGGCCACATTTGATCTCCTTTCAGTCTTTGAGTGCAGAAGATCCTTTTATTGGTTGATTTATTGACATACCTGTCCATATATATTATCCTTCATGGGTGAGATGTCAGTCAAAAGCATAGTAAGTTTATCCCGGTGTAGGTTTACTCCTGCTACAATCACTTACTCTGCCCACCAACTTCACGGCTATCCAGTTTCCTAAGCCCAACAGGTATATCAGAATCATTGTTGCAGTGTTGTAGATTTGAGGACTTGGAAATATGATCTTTGGCCTGACCTCATCCTGCCCGTGGGCCCCTCTCTTTCTCTTTCCCCATTCCCTCTTCTCTCTTTCTAACACACAGCTTACACATTACCTTGATGCTTGTCCGTCAGTTTCGACATCTGGTGGATTTCAGCCACCCTTAGATGTTGGTTATAAACATTGTCAAAGAATGGCTCGGTCTTCCGCTGGTTTGCTTTACCAAGGGGATAAAATATAGCGCTCCTGCGTTAAAACCTTTCATATGCTGAAGGTTAAGGAGATGTTTTGTTTTTAAAAAGCGGATTTTGAGCATCAGGAAGAATACAAGTGTAAAAATAAAGGGGATCTAGACTTGAAGAGCCATACAGTGAGCGTGTTTGTGGTTTCGGTCATATGCGGCTTATGGTGGGCTTGCAAATTTCCAAACAGGACATGCTTTGACCTAGAAATACTCCCCTTTTAAACCTCAGGTTGTTTGTGTGGATCTTCTATGGCTGTTTGAAGTTAAAGAACTCAGCTCTGTACTGTAGGAGTCACAGATAGAAAGATATATAGAGAGTTGAGTTGTGTGGGAAATAATATATAATATGAAAGTAGGTTTTGTATAAGCAGTGATTGTTTATAAACAGCCAGTCACCGCTCCATCCAAGCAGAAATATTTCTGTCCTATGCTAAAATGTTCAGTTAAGCTTTATCCTCTCACAATGGAGTTTTGATCACATCTTTCAGTGAAGGCACACTATTGCTTTGTTTTTGTTTACAAATAAATTATTGAAATAGTGTAAGGGGGTCATATGAACTACACAAATGAACGTTTAAAAAAACAATATGCAAAATCAAACGGATTGCAAAAAGTGTGTGAACCTATTAGCATGGATGAGTGATTAGTTGGGTTAGTAAAATAACAAAATTCTAGTTTTTAAATGTAAAATAATGTTCATGTAAAGAGAAATAGTAAAATATACCCCTGCCCCCCTCAGACAATATCATTGTCCATCGTGATGTTTTACTGTAAACATTGTAAACTGCCAATTTAGGGGACATCGCCCAACCCTAATCTGAAGCTTCAACTTTCATTTATTAAATTTTGTAATGAAGAATTACAAGGAAAGATGAGTTTGGGAGGGGCAGTAGTTGTCATTTTACATTTTGCTTCATAGTGTGTTTACCTCTGCGTTAAAGCAGAGCTTTGGTTTGAGGGGAAGTTTTGTGTGGTTCCCCTAGAATGTTTGTTACCGTTTGACTGATTATTTTAGGTGATGTATGTATTGTCACTGCTCAGCCAGGCCTGCAGTTTCTCATGTTGGATCTTCCCACCCCCTGCTAACCTCTCCACTGTCGTCCATCTGTGTGTGTCTTCATGCAAACATGCGCACAGATGTTCATTTTTGGACAGGGATTGAGAATTTCTTCATTGTATCATCAGAGTGAGCTGTGTCATCAGCTTTCATGTTATTTTCTCCTCTTTCTCAACCCCCTTCCCCCTTGTCTCTTCTTGGTTTGTACCTTTTGCCCTCTTTTTCCTCATGGGTAAATAAACGGTGCATTCCAGGCTGTCAGTGTCTCTGCTTACATGTCAGCTCATTTGTAATTTGTCTTTTATTGTATCTCTGGCTGGAGGTATTGGTTGGGGGTGTGTAATTGCTTCCAACTGAACTTTGCTCCATTTCGTGGAGCCGCTGTGTCCACCACGTCCCTTACTCAACTCTGTAAGTGTATGAATCCACTATATTCTAAGTAAGTTAGTCTGTAGACGTTGCATGTTATTTGAAGCACATACACTCTTAAAAATGAGCCTGAAAATAACAACAACCTGTGTTGTTTCGTAACACACCTTTTGTGTTTAGTTAACATATTTTGTTACTTTTAACAAATGTGTTATTTCTCTTAACAGAAAATGTTGAAAATTTCACTTTACTTTAAAAGTTTACGTTTTGGAATCGGGAATTGGGAATTTTTTTTTTCATTCTTTTAATACTGGAACCTGTGTGAAATTCAT
The DNA here is from genome assembly GCA_018749465.1 of Paracanthobrama guichenoti. Taxonomy (NCBI): domain Eukaryota; kingdom Metazoa; phylum Chordata; class Actinopteri; order Cypriniformes; family Gobionidae; genus Paracanthobrama; species Paracanthobrama guichenoti. The sequence goes on along the minus strand of CM031956.1, from coordinate 15,816,185 downwards.
AACTTTTGGTTCTGAAAATGGTTCCTTTCCTTGAGTGGGTGAAACGCTGGGAGCATCCAAACTGCAAAAAAGCTGCCTGTCTGACTCAAGTCTCCATGTTTTGTCTGTGAATGAGCAACGTAGTTTCATCTGCCTCACACTCATGCTCGTGTGGCGCTAGCTGTGTTTTCAGCATCCGCTGTCTCACTATATGAAGACACAAATAGCCTACATGAACTTCATCTCCATATCTGCTCAGAGAGTCACTAGCATTTCACACCAGTTTAATTTGATAAAACTAAAATCTTCAGATACAAACCAAAACTCAAAGGTCTTTCACTACAACCCGCCAAAATAAGAATTCAGTTTAACTTTATTAATAAAATTATACAATTATGACCGAAATATATTACCGTGGTAGTGGTAGTAGTTAACCCTCTGCAGCTATAATTCTCTGTAACCTATACAGTACTCTGTTGCAATGTTCTGTTGTAAAAATTTTTTTATGTGAATACATTTGAAAAGATAGATTTAAATTGTTAAAGGTTTATGAATTAAATAGGGTACCAATGTTCTTTATTATAAATTTTATTAAATCATAAATCAGAATCCATAACAATTAAAAACCTTGCATGTCCCCATCACCAGGTAGGAATTCATACAAGGGTTAGATGAGTTAGGCATTGATTTTGTTTATTTTTATTTTTTATTTGTTTTATTAATTAATGTGTTGGTTGATGTTATGGTTCTTTTAAAATCATTTGTCCGTAATAAACAGTAAAAAAAAAAATATGTGCCATATATATGCAATAAAAACACATCAGAATTAACACATTATTTTTGAGAGTGTATAATTATGGATATTGTCTATTGTTAGGACTGATAATAAAGCACTACTTCATATTCACCGCCATGTTGTGCATGTCAACTTTTGCCCATGAGATCCGACCCTGCTCAGTCATTAACTGACTTCCATTTAGTTTGATTGAGAAGCTTCACACTCCAGCTTTCATGAAAGCAATGAACAACAGAGATCCGTCGATTCCTCTGTTAAACTCTAAACATGCAGTGTCCTGACTTTTAATGTGTCTGTGAAAGAAGCAGTCCAAGTTAAATGATTCACAATGAGGTGACCTGGGAAGTGGTGTAGGCAGGGAGCTTTTGTGAGTGGAGACAAAGCCAGAGACGGCACGCTGGGGCGGGAGAGGGAGACAGACATGGAGTGAGAGACTGTGGAGCGATGTTGTGGAATCTCCCCAAGGACTTCTGGGTAAATGTTCATGGATGGCAGCCTTTTGGAATGCTTACCAGTGGGGAGTTTTAATTGGCCAGAGGCCCTGCTCTGGTTTAGCAATCAGAGATTGACTGGTACAAAAGGATGAGACCTTGTGGGTGATCGCTCAAGTGTGTATACACACACACACACACACACACACACACACACACACACACAGGCATCAATCTAACATATGTGTGTCTCACCGCACTGATTCAGAATTTGAGGATTTACGTGGTATTAAGGCTCCCTGCCCAGCATCATACTTTACATCTGTTTTGTGTTTTACATGTTGCTTTATGCCTCAGTGCACCACAGAAGAGCAGGGGATGGTTTAACTGCTATGCTCTTTCCCTGGTTAATGATCACACAACCGTCTAGACTCATAAGCCTGTTATTAAGAGTCGAGTGTTATGGCTTGGTACTTGGTAGTATACGATCAGGACCTTGACTTTTGATGAAAACAACCATATTGCTTTGTCTTTTTCACATTTATTTCCTCTTCATTAACATGCCATCTGAAAAGAAAATGTTGGGGGTTTGGTGTTTTGACAGCTGTGTGAGAGATTTTAATCCCTGATTAATTTAAGGAAGCATCATTTCACACACATGCTTCTCTTGGCCTTGTGGCAGACTGCCATGTCTCTTCAACTCTAAATCTCCTCAGCTGAAATTCCTAATATCTGAACCATTTCAAGGTGAACCTTGAGTGCTTATTTTATATGATTTGAATAAAGAGTTCAGCAAGAATTGGATTTAAACATTTCTTTGGGTCTAAATCTTTTTTGGTTGTGATTTATGTGGGTTCAGAGTATAACCAGATGTATGTAGCGCTGACTGTAACTCTTGCTCTAAGATGCTTCTGCTGAAACAAAGGTAGTTGACATTAAATACTTTTGGTAGGTCAGCACGTCCGAATTAAAGATTATAGAAAATGTAAAAAAACAAATTACAACTTTTAGAGAAGTCTGGCATACGTTACTGGAATTCAAAGTTACAAAGTCAAAAAATTTGAAACCATGAAACGCAGCCATGGATCGGTCATTTCATACCGACTTTAAAAATGTATTTATTACACTGCAAGATCATTTTAAAGGAAGGTAGAATGGTGAAAAGTGAATAATCACAATACTTAAAATACGCATTTAAACATGCATAAATGTGAACCAAAAAAATTCATGGACATGTTTTGCATCAACACATTAACCATTTGTTGAATCTTTGCCAAGTATGTGACCGTACAGTTACCCCTGTGAAATCATTAACTATTAATAATGTCAAGGTGACAAAGTATCTCTAGACTAAACCTGTTGTCCTATTATGAATTTAAATTGAATATTTTAGGCAAACAGTGATCTGGCAGTTGTCATGTTTTGTCTAATCACAGTGTGTTTCTTCCTTTATTTCGGCTTTACTGGACACAAGGGCCGTAGTTTGCTGAATGAGCCCTTGGCTGGACTGTACAGCATTGTTAGAGGGTTTCCTGCCCTGCACGAGTGTCATTTGGGCCAGTTGGCGTGGGATATCCTGCTTGTTAACTCAGTTCCTCATTAATATGACACCTGCCCCACAGGGCTGCAGAGAGATGTGTCTCAGAGGATATCGCTCATATCTTCAGATTAAATGGCGAAAGGTATTAGCAGGGCTCATTCCAGACACTGTGTGATACGTGACCTCTGCTGAAGGATCAACCAGATGGAGCAAGTAAACAACCTACTATGGAAAATGCTCAGCTCAGGATCAGTAGCGTAACCTGTAAATGTGGCCTCAGAGGATCAGGGAATAGTAGGTTTTCTCCATAGAGCAGGAGGAAGATATATCAGGTATGGAAAGGGGGGCTGGATTAGAAAAACATCGCTCTAATTGTAGGTCAACAGACCTGTGAAGTGAGTTTTTTTGCTAATGTTTTTATAGTGTTAGACCTGAGGAATGTGTCCTTGAGCACAGTCTCAGAGCTTTTTGAATCGCCCCCTTCACATTTCCTCTGCGATCAAGCCTGTTAGCACATTAACAGCGTCCACAGAACACGCATGAGCACATTGGCCTGTTCGTGGAAAATAGGATTTTCTTTGCTCTTTTGAAATGAATTTGATCTCCTATGTAGACATACTCTAAGGTTTGTCAAGCTCATTTATGGAAACTTAGTGGAAAAAGTGGGTCATTCTAAATGCGTCATGTTTATGTCAGAACTATCAGTGTATTAACATATGGCCACTCGCTTTTATGCATTGTTTATCCAATGCTCCAATTCAGGGATTCATGAGGGAACAGAAAGATAATCTAATAATTATTTATATCGAATGTAAATGTAAAGGGGCTGCAGGATAGTATAGCTTGGTGCGATTTATCAAATCAAAGGCTGCAAAACTGTATAGTCTGAGACGCAGCATGTTCCAGAGTGATCAGTGTATAACAAACAAACTTTACAAAATCAGTCCAGTGGTTGGTGTAAAACATTGTCCATTTTGAAAATCACTTGGACAATATTACCTACACCTGCTGTCGAATAGGGTACTCCAGACTAAAGCCACTTTTCCACTGCGTGACTCGGCTCAGCACGACGGTTTGCTTTTCTGAGCCAAAGTAATCAGAGTAGGTGGGATTATAGACTGATCATTATAGTTGCGCCGCCACCTCGTCTACTGACCACGATACAGCCATTTCTTTTTTGAAGTTGCATGCGACGGTCATTTAAAAAAGTTGTGCGAACAAATGGTACTGTGGTGGCTGTTACTGACTGTTTAAATCTAGTGGGTTTGGTGTCTCATGTCGCAAATCCAATGAAGCTGGTAGTGACTCGTAATTCCTAATTACGATTACGTATGCCACGATTATGTAATCGCTCAAAGCTGCGATTACAAAAAAATCCACTTGTGTGTTTAGAGCATGTTAGGTTGTGAGAGGCGAAACACGACTACTTCAGAGTAGGATCTAACCCAGCACAATAGGAACTACCAGTGACGAAAGTGTACACTGACTGGTAGAATGCACACGAAATAGCAACCGCCATTTTTAAAAAGCTGTGCACATAGCCTATATGAACTAACGAACATGGAAAACAGTGATTATATGGACCTCTCAACCCTTATGCTAAGGAGACAATCCAATGCAACTTTGAGGGGAGCTAGCGAAACATGATTATGTATTTCTGCTCAGCTAGTGACATTGGACATCAACCACACGGCAAACGCTAATAATTTTTCATATAATACCTACTTTCTTTGTAGTTCTACCTAATAACATATTAGGACTGTTAAAAAGATTGTAAGCAAATCAAGTCGGACAGTGTGAGTGCCCTGTGCTCAGACTCTGGCGTTCTCAGCGGCATCAAAATAAATGTCAGCCACACAGTAAAAAAATAAGTCACAACAAGTGGCTTACGTTACTTCAGAGTTCTTACTGGCGGTACGACTGCAACCAGGAAAATGACCCTTGCGGAACATTTAGTTCTTTAGTTCTCATTTAATTCCTAGAACTACCCAGTGTGAAAGTCCCTATTATTGGATGCATATTTTTACTTCGGTTTGTTTTTTTTCTTTAAATAAAAATGAATAGTTGACATTTAAGGATTAATGCTACAGAAAAGCAATACGTTTTTTAGGAAGTGTTTTCAGCTTTTTTTTGTTTTGTGTGTGTGTGTGTGTGTGTGTGTGTGTGTGTGTGTGTGTGTGTGTGTGTGTGTGTGTGTGTGTGTGTGTGTGTGTGTATGTGTGTATGTATGTATGTATGTATATATATATATATATATATATATATAATAAATAATATATATGGCACGCAGTTGCATCAGACAATGCTATAAAGCTATTCAAAACATCTTTCAATGTAAATTTGTGATAATCGTATTTAATAATCACAATTACAATTTCAAGGGAATAATCGACAGTTATGATTTTTGTCATTTTTGTGCAGCCCCACTTGGAACTGAGGTGCTACTAAAAAGGTACTAGGTAGTGTGCACAGTGATACAACACCTATAAAAAAGTGCTATAACTTATGTTTCTGTTAACGGGTGAAGATCCTCCTTTATGCCCCTAGTGCCAGAGTCTCCTATCACTGAAGCCTATTTTGATGGACTGTGATACTTTATTTCTCAGTTGATTCTTATGAAACTATTTTTAATGAAGACTGGATCTAGTTTTAGAATTTTTATCTAAGATACAATTTAAAAACCAATTATTTTTTTTTTTTTTTTTTTTAAATCTCTTTCTTGCCATTTAATATAGCTTGGGTAGCTGGCATGCCATTAAACTATAAACAAACAATTCCACATGCCAGCAACTACAGTAATATATTTCTCTTTATTTTTAAAACGTTAAACGCTGCTGCTGCTACTACTACTACTACTACTACTACATAATAATAATAATAATAATAATAATAATAATAATAATAATAATAATAATAATAATAATAATTATCATCATTATTATCAACATCAGAGAGCCGTGAGCATTGGATTGGATATTACGTCTAAGGGGTTTGGCCAACAAAGTTTAGGTGCCCTTGCTCCAATTTATCCATGCTAGCTAATCATAACAGGAATTTACCATTTTACGGTTTCCTGAACAGTATTTCATTGATTAGCAAACATACACTTGCGCCAAATGCACAACATTGGCTTAAAAAAATTGGCCTGGTCTTAAAACGCCAACAAACATAGCAATGTTTTTATCATGCCACAGTATTTGAGGAATCTTTCCAAGGAATCGACCTATGAATAGCTTACTTATAGTAGCGTTTGGCTACATTTGAGTTTTTCCAAAAATAATTATACACTTCAGCTTTAAAGGTACAATAGCAAAAACTTTGTGTAATTTTGAGGCTTAGTGAAAGCGAAATATGACTGTTTATGATGCCACACAAAAAGAAACCTTGACTAACATAAGTACACTAAAATGCAAAAATAAAATGCTGCAAAAGTATAGCATATGTTAAGAATGGAAAGAGGTAGTCATATAGACTGACACTGAGGAAGTAAAAGCTTGTCTCATTAAATCTGATGATGGTTACAGGACAATATAGCCTACGTGTAAGCATTAAGTGCCTCCTTACCAAGGCCTGTTTTTCTCAGTGCTTTGCTCCAAGTGCCATAAAATGACCCACTTGACATCATCCACCATTTTGTTTAGTGATCGTATGCACCGGCTAGCTTTGCTGTCATTTCCATTTAGCCATCCTACATTTATTGCAGGTCTCTGAAAGGCATCATTGTGTTGGCAATAGTGTTGTAAACTTGTCATGGCAGTGTTTGAGAGATGCTGGATTGGATTTGGAGAGAAAGAGAAAGTAATTCCCCTCTTTATTACCGCCATATGAGCAGTTGCTCTCTAATAATGGGTTCCTGTTACAGTTTTCCTGTTTGAATACGTTCCCATTGCGGTGGGAACCGCACAATGAAAACCTGAGCAGTTGTATCTTTACCTTCTGTACAACTCTATTAATAGAGAGCGCCAGCTGTTTCCTCGTGGACAAGACGCCAGTTGTGATCTCTCATACTCGTGGAGTGAACCAAAGTATTTAGACTTTTGAATTAAATAAACATTTCAAGTCTGGGCAATATAAAAAAGCTTGGTTTAAGCTTTATATTTATGAATTTTATGGGGGGGTTTTTGTCTCATTTCATCAAGTAAATTCAAAATATTTAATTTGGTTTAGTAAATTACTGGAAAACATAGCTTAGATTTTTTTTTTTTTTTTGTGCGCATTTAAAAATATGATACATTTTTACTTTAATATGTAAAATACCTCTCTGCACTTTGAGTTTCAAAAATGAGTTTGATGCTAACAAGTTGAGTATTGAAACGATACATTGAAATGGGTTGCTTGAATTTACGGTCTCATTTTGGCTATTAAAATTTAAGTCAAAGACACTATCAAACCATTTTATTTGTAGATTCTGACACAAGGAAGGGTCGTTATTACAGCATTTCATTACAGCAGTCTAGTGCAATGAATGCCCTTTTGGAAACTTAATGGTGAAATAAGTGCATAAGTCATCATGATCTCCAACAACATCCACAATGTTGCTTTAATTTTATATCGTCAGCGAAATCATTGCAAATATATTGTGAATATTCAATATCCACCAGCCCTATAGTGATGTAACAAGTGCCTTTAGAAATATAAATATATATTATTTTCTGGATTCTCGCAAAGCATTCTAACTCTAAGTTTTGTGTGCTTCAGAAGTGTTGCATGATGTCTGTCTTGTTGATATCAAGGCCCTTGTCCATTCAGGCTATTAGACAGAACTGAGAGAAGGTCGATTGTCAGGAGTCATTGTGAGAGCTCTCCTTCCTCCACCCTGTATTCATGAGTCTGTAAATGAAGGATGGACAGTCCAAAGATAGCCTCGGGCCACACAGAGAGAGGAGGGCTGAGATCTGTCTTCATGCAGATGGTGTGAAGGCAGGAGAGTGCATGAACAGGGACACGTCTGAACATGCAAGGCACATTTTGGAGGAGACAACCATATAATAGAAAGGCTATGATTTAGAAATCAAATATTTAGCTTTTATCTGTCTGAAATGCCTGCGCTTAATTTCACTCTGCCTTTTATCTCAATAAACCGCTCTCATCTCAAAGGTAATAGCAATGCACAAGCGTCTTATGCCAAAAGGGAGGGAGTGTACTCATTAAATGCTCATTCCACAAAGGTTTCAAGCAATACTCATTTGGAGCATTTCCCCTCAAGGTCTGATGTTTTATGTTGTGGTTATCGCTCCTGAATACTTACCAAAACAACACATGTGATTTAGTTGGCTCGGGCCGTCTTGAACCCCATGCCATAACAGGAAAAAAGCTGCATGTCAAATAGTAGTTCCCCTCCTCCTGTGGTAATTGCAACTTGTGTTAGTGTAAAGATGGCTCTGGTGTTGGGATGTTGGCCATGTTGCTTTGTAGTCAACTCTCACAGTAGCGTGTGAATCATGTTGTCACGTCCATTTTGCATTTCTCTAATCATTGAGTGAACTTTTTTTTTCTTTCTTTCTTTTAAAATAAATTTATTTTTTTGTGGACAATTTCAAGACTGAAATGTGAAAACTTTCATTGACTAGCATTGTTCATGTTAACTAATCAAAATATTACTGACAGTGATGATATCTTTAAAATGTTTACATATTTAATTGTGATTGGTTGTTTTTCTTGCATTTATTTGCATACTGAATGATCTATCTTGACAGTTGACCTGAGTGAGGTTAGGGCAGTTGTTATTGAACTAAAAATATTAAAAATCGTTTTTGGTAATTTAATAAACCAATATTTGTGAAACGTAAACAAAAACAAAAAAATGTTGGCAACCATGGCAACTTACTGAAATATGTTTTAAGCTGAAGTACTGCAATTACTAAAAATAAATAAAATGAAAATAAATGAAAGCTACACTCACCTAAAGAATTATTAGGAACACTTGTTCAATTTCTCATTAATGCAATTATCTAATCAACCAATCACATGGCAGTTGCTTCAATGCATTTAGGGGTGTGGTCCTGGTCAAGACAATCTCCTGAACTCCAAACTGAATGTCAGAATGGGAAAGAAAGGTGATTTAAGCAATTTTGAGCGTGGCATGGTTGTTGGTGCCAGACGGGCCGGTCTGAGTATTTCACAATCTGCACAATCACAACCATTTCTAGGGTTTACAAAGAATGGTGTGAAAAGAGAAAAACATCCAGTATGTGGCAGTCCTGTGGGCGAAAATGCCTTGTTGATGCTAGAGGTCAGAGGAGAATGGGCCGACTGATTCAAGCTGATAGAAGAGCAACTTTGACTAAAATAACCACTCGTTACAACCGAGGTATGCAGCAAAGCATTTGTGAAGCCACAACACGCACAACCTTGAGGCGGATGGGCTACAACAGCAGAAGACCCCACCGGGTACCACTCATCTCCACTACAAATAGGAAAAGAGGCTACAATTTTCATGAGCTCACCAAAATTTGACAGTTGAAGACTGGAAAAATGTTGCCTGGTCTGATGAGTCTCGATTTCTGTTGAGACATTCAGATGGTAGAGTCAGAATTTTGCATAAACCGAATGAGAACATGGATCCATCATGCCTTGTTACCACTGTGCAGGCTGGTGGTGGTGGTGTAATGGTGTGGGGGATGTTTTCTTGGCACATTTTAGGCCCCTTAGTGCCCCTTAATTTGGCATAGTTTAAATGCCACGGCCTACCTGAGCATTGTTTCTGACCATGTCCATCCCTTTATGACCACCATGTACCCATTCTCTGATGGCTACTTCCAGCAGGATAATGCACCATGTCACAAAGCTCGAATCATTTCAAATTGGTTTCTTGAACATGACAATGAATTCACTGTACTAAAATGGCCCCCACAGTCACCAGATCTCAACCCAATAGAGCATCTTTGGGATGTGGTGGAACGGGAGCTTTGTGCCCTGGATGTGCATCCCACAAATCTCCATCAACTACAAGATGCTATCCTATCAATATGGGCCAACATTTCTAAAGAATGCTTTCAGCACCTTGTTGAATCAATGCCACGTAGAATTAAGGCAGTTCCGAAGGCGAAAGGGGGTCAAACACAGTATTAGTATGGTGTTCCTAATAATCCTTTAGGTGAGTGTATATAGAAATATTAAAAAAAAGAGAATTAAAACGACAAAAGCAGATTTCAAAATCACTAAAACTTAGTATAGTGTATAAATAATACGAAAATAACTCTGGAGTACGCTTTCTTGCCATAAACAAAGCTGTGAGGGATCTATAATCCACTTTATTGTCTTAGGTTCCTATGTCATGGATAATTTTCACAACACACTTTCTAGGGGGTTTTTTTTAACCAGGATTTTCCTTTGTTGTGACCGGTCTTTTAAAAAAATGTATTTCATCGCTCAGCCTTGTTTTAATTCATGGCAATTAAATATGGTGTCTATTCTAAGGCCATTTGTCAAAGACAATTCAGTATGCAAATAAATGCATGAAAGAAGACCAATTGCAGTTAAGCATGCAAATATTCAAACACATCATTGCTGTCAGTTATTTCGAATGGCAAACATTAATAATGTGTATAGCTGCATTTACACTGTTGTTTTTTTGTAGAAATTTGTAGAATTTGGTTTCTTAGTTTCTCTTGAATAGATTGAATGTATTTCAGTCTGTTCTATTGAGGAAAAGGGTAGCTAGGAAATGGCTTTTGAAGAAATGTGAGTTTATTTTTCAAATAAGAAGCTGAATGATGATTCTCCATGGATAATATCCACCTGAAATGATGGTTGTACATAGAAGTGATGGTGTTGATGACACTCGTACTGGCATGTGGAAGTTGCCGCATGTGTCTTTATTAGGCAGACAAGGGAAGCCCATTACTCTGTTTCTTTTGGCAATGGCATGTTGATGTGGTGGCCAGAGCGATTTATAGTGCCGGCCGGCCTGAAATAATCCCCCAGAGAATTTATGACTTCTGACTGAGTGGGTCCGACCTGTGATTGTGTATATGTGTGTGCGTGTGTGTAATATGTGTGGGTGGTGGGTCTGCTGGTCAGACCCCTAGCTGGGTCACAGTGCATGGCCTCTCCCAGAGGAGTAGCTGTTAACCTTTAACCCTGGTGGTTAAGCCTGCTGGCTAGCAGCGAGGGGTTATGGAGGCAGAAGTCTGTCTGGGTCCGAAGACCCATCATGGCCTAAGAAGAAGGAGAGAGCGGAATGGGGGGTGTCAGGACTAATCTGGGTTTTGTCCACAGGGCAATTTCCATCCCCTCATCCGTCAGCAAAATAGAATGTTCTTGGGCCTCCAGAATAGCAACAGGAAGTGACTTATTGAAGACAGCAATAACAAATCCCTTTTTCAGATTTATAGTCAGGTGGTTTACTCGTAAGGATCACATATGAATGGAAATGGATCTTATTTCTGTCAAAAAGTTTGGCCTTGTGCTAAAGAAACATGAAATCATAGAAGCCTCCCTTTATGTATGTGTGATGGATTTCTGGCCAGATTAGCTTTTGCAAGCATATTGACTTGGCCTCTTAAAAGATAGAAGTATTGATTATAAACCTATCAAGTAAAGCATGCAAATACTGTGCCACTTTCTAAATAGTTTGTTTGATTGGGCCAATATGTCTTTTAGTGTTGAAAAAAATACAGAAATTGTATGTTTTATAGTACATATAAACTAAAGAATGCTGTATTTTTTTTTTTTATTATTATTATTTTAGAGTGAGAGCTTAAAAAAATCTTTACTAAAATCACCCTTTTCCCTTCATTGATTTGTTTTGATTAGTTAATGGGCTGTATTGAAATGGTCAAAGGTTCAGAATGGTTTTCCTATTCAGTAATTTGCAAGACCTTTAAATTTGGTTCCATTTTTAATGTTTTTACTAGAATATTTGCTTTGCTTTTTCAGGCCATGTTCTCTCTCTCCAAATACCTGTACACAAAGAGCTGTCTGTTGGGCTGAGATATGATGTACAGGTCTTGTATGTACCTGATGCCAAGTGTGTGAAAGTGAGTGAGTGATTTGGATGGGGTCCCAGTGGAGTTGAGGGGTACAGCTGGTCTGGGGCCTCAGCAGGGTGAAGGTGCTGCTCTTTCTCAGCTTTATAGACTAGTTGTTTGAGACTCTTTATATGCATGTATGAAGCCGTAATTTATGTTTATATTTTTCGCAAAGCTGCTTTAATGCAGGATTTATTTAATAAATTGGTACTGACACCCCATATTATCCCATTATTATAAACACCGATATTTGTTAAAATCAGGCCATTGACATGCACATTAATACACAGTGTTGCTCGTTCCTGCTCCGTGCAAAACGAGCCCTGGCAGTGGCCGGTGACCATTCCTCTTAGATATTTTGCGAGATGGTGATTATTTGTAAGCTCTCAACAGCTCCTCGCTTTTCACCCACGCCGATGTGTTCAGCAGATATGATATGAGTCATGGCACAGATATTGTTGTGCACATGACAGAATGCACTTGGCCCGTCACAGACACTGAGCAGCATGCAGCAAGTTTGTCAACTTTAGAGGTGTCATTATAACTTGGGTATGCCTGCTTTTTGAAATTTAGTTGATTTTCCCCCTACTTTTTGGGAAAATCTAATAATTTTGCTATTATTATATTAAAACTGTCTACATAATGTTGCAACTTTAAAATTGGTTGCATCAGCATTAGATTGATCTATCAATTGAACAGTAATTGATCAATTTTCATTAAGTCATTCATGACTATTGAGTGAGCATTATGTAGATAATTAATATTCATGAGACATGCTGATAAGATTTATAATCTTTTCAGATTGTTCTTGTGCCCTGATCATCCCTCACAGGAACATGATGGCCTTCAAAATCGTATGAATTTTGCTGAATAAAAATGAAATGCATGGAGATGAATGTATATGAGGAATGTCCTGAGAGCAGAGGTCTCTCATCAGTGTGCAGTATGCAATCCAGAGTGGCCAGTCTTGCTGAACAGCAGCAGGGGTAGCCAAACCGCCGGTCGGAGTCCAGTCCACTGAAAGGACCCTTGTGTTCTCCTGAATTCCAACAACCACATTAAAAAAAGAAAGAAAAACAAAACATTATTGCAGCTGCAACTTCGCAGTCCGCCCTGCTCACACTCCCCATGTTAATGTGACGCCTTGTTTAATCCAGCCGCTCGCTGTCCATCTGTGCGGTTCACTTGTCGACTGCAGTGCAGACTTTTTTTCTGAAGGGGTGAATCACGAAGAAAGCCCGGGTTCCCTCAGAACTACAGAAACTTGTGCCTGCAGGGTCTTGAATATTCAGTTTTTGCTTTTCATCTAGGATGCCTGTGGCTTGTCAGCTCACTTTGTACTGTATGCACATTGGCTTCGGTTCTGTTCTTTATTTCGATTTGTATTAGATATTTGGTTTTAAGATTTCGAGTCGCCAAATGTCTGAAAACATCCACTACTGAAAATCCTCTATTTTTCATTTACAAATGATATTATCTCAATGTTTGAAATGTAATAAAATCAAATAAGTCAAATAAAAATGTAATTAAATAATTTAATAAAATATTACTTTAAAAGTGGAAACATTTGTAAAAATGGAAATGTTTTTATATGGTTTACAAATTTTACTATAATAATTATTGTTGTTGTTTTTATATAAATGTGAAAAACAAAAATAATAGTTTGTTATACTATTAACACTTAAATACACGCTTATAAACTTCCGGTGCATGTTCTTGTCTCTCTGGTTGCCTTTTTGTCATGGCAGAATTTTACATTCCTTCTCTCTCTGTCTGTGTTTTTCAGGGGACCATCTGAAAGTGTGTCCTCAAGGTTTCTCCTGCTGTACTCTGGAGATGGAGGAGAAGTTAAGTCAGCAAAGCCGCACGGACCTGAAAGCCCCCGTTCATCAGCTCAGCTCCAATCTACAAAACACATTCACCCAGAGACACCGTCACTTTGACCGTCAGTACAGCTCTTACACACATTCACACATGCAAATCTAACCACAAATCAGACTGTTTAGTTTGTCATTTGCTTTAAAATGAGTTCTGCAATATTTTTGGTTCATCAGTTGTTGGTCCCCTTCCATACACTGCTACAGTTAGTTTGACAGACACCCCCGGCTGCCAGACACACAGTCTATATGTTCATTTATCCACCTGTCCCTCAACATCCCACAGTCATCTGCCACACACACACACACACACACACACACACACACACACACACACACACACACACACACACTCTCACTCTCTCTCTCTCTCTCTCTCTCTCTCTCTCTCTCTCTCTCTCTCTCTCTCTCTCTCTCTCTCTCTCTCTCTCTCTCTCTCTCTCTCTCTCTCTCTCTCTCTCTCTCTCTCTCTCTCTCTCTCTCTCTCTCTCTCTCTCTCTCTCTCTCTCTCTCTCTCTCTCTCTCTCTCTCTCTCTCTCTCTCTCTCTCTCTCTCTCTCTCTCTCAGCCTTGCAGACAGACCACACACAAATGTAGAGGCCTGGCTTCCTCTCTGCAGTGCATATCAGGCTGAGAGAGAGGGATCAGGTTTCCCCAGTGCAGGGCAGAGGGGTGCATGGGAACATGCATCGACACTGCTGACTCATTGAGGAGGGGAAAACCCCACAGACGCTCTGCTGGCTATCACTCACACACACACACACACATGCTCTTGCCTGCTTTATAAAGCATGTTTTATGTGTTCCCTTCTCTTCATGCTGTAATGTGTGTCAAATGGGGAAAAGTGAGACAAACCGAAGGCCTGGTGTCTTGCATTCGGATCGGGTACATTTTAAGGGAAAAGAAAGAGTGAACTGCACCAGGACTATAACAGACTGTGGCCTCTTAGAAGAAAATGGTGAGATGATGTTTGCATTGATGGTCAATAACTGGATAGTCAAAGAAGGATTAATGAAGTGCTGATGGCACATCTCCCTCCACTCATACATGATTCGTCACCCATCCGCTCTGAGCCACAGCTATTTCTAAATGAGACCCATGTTAACTCACATGTGGCCATCCAGCTTTACCAAAGCTCTGTTACTCTGGCAGAGCAGCCGAGCGGTTTTTAATGGACTCAACACAGTCAGTTTTCTGGCAAGTTCAGCTAGAACTGGGGTGTGTTATGATGTTCATGGTTGTTTGTAGCATACTATTGAATGATGTATGACAACATCTGATGATAATGTTAGTGTTTGTATAGACTAGTGTTGTCACAATAATACAATTTCAGTAGTCAATGAAATGTCATGATTCTCTTTTAATTACAACACCACAGCAAAAGTATATATACTATTGAACAGTTATTTTATTTGAAAAAGTTTTTTTTTTTTTTTTTAAGTAAAAGTGACATTAATAATGATGATCAATGATATTATTGATAGAACAACCATTATTATTTTATTATGTCAATGAATATAATAAAATAATAATGGTTGTTCTATCAATAATAATAATATTAATTATAAAATATTTTTATTATAAAATATTATTGTTATTAATATTTTATAAATGTATATAAATATATTTATTAGTGCATTCAATGGCATATTTATTTTTACTATGTATAAGTTTTTATTTTCTTGTTAATGTTTAATATTAGTAATAGAAATAGACAAGACTTTTAGGCATATTATACTGGTTCATTAGGCATTTATTAATATTTACATTACATCTTGGTAGTGAAGTAACCCCTTTTAACATCCGTATTGCGGAGGAAGGGAATAGAAGAGAGGTGGTGGATGCAGGGAACATTGATGGAAGTGAAAGGTGTCCTGGTCGACTCAAGATTGGCTGTTTGTGTGAATGTAAAAAGAAAGTGAGACTTCAGGGAGTGAATGGTAACAGGGATCGTGTGTATTGCAGCCAGATGTGAGCAGGAATGTGACGTGTCGGAATGCGGCGGTGGCCAGATCCCGCCCGCCTCCTCTGCTCTTTTTCTCTACTGCCTTTTGTCCCTGTTTTCCCCCTTTTTTCTCTGCCATAAGTCTGTTATGCCTTTCATTTCTCCTCCATCTCCAGGTTCTCAGGTCTTTTGAACTTTTACCGTGGGAATACGCTCTGAATCGCCAGTCTGCGTTAAATGTGCACTAGACCCTGGCATGTGACTTAATGAGCTAAACGGCCTTAAAATACCAGTAGCTTTTATGCTTGCAAACAAAGACACTCTCAATGTGTTCTTTCATCGAAACGTAAGAATTTTCTTCACTATGGAAATGTCTAAGGTGTAAATGAGATGCTTGAGTCTAAAAGAGAGTTTTGAGAGTTTAAAAGAGGCATTTGTCGTGGAAAATGTGCATTTTACTTTTGTTTACGCACAAACAGACGTTTCCTCTGAGCTGGACAGGCCTACAGGATGCAGAGGTGAATGTATTTATAGTAGCTGGAGATCGTAATGAAGACTAAATGGTTGCACACAACTTGTTCAGGAGGAAATACAGCAGAACATGTTCGCTATCAACATAGCGGCTAGATGTCATTAAGATGAAATGAATTTACGTGCACACGCTCTTAAGTGAGTTTGGGTGGGTTGGAGGGGGGTAACCACTGGAATCAGCCTCGGCTTTGAAAGCCTCGAGGATGGAGTCACGGGCAATTAAGTGCCCTACCAGAAATAGTTTTCCCTTTAGAGCTTGGTGTGTTTGTTCCTCCCCGTGTGTCCGGTCTGGGTCTAGGTGACCCTGTCTGGCGGAGCTGCGACTGCGCTGCAAGATTCAGGATTAACCCCCTACCAAATTCTCATCCTCGACACCTCCTGCAGGGGGGTTTGAAATCCCACAAGGAAAGAAAGAAGCTGAGCAACTAATTGGCACAAATGGGGAACAATTACTGCCTGGGATAAAGAAGAGTTATCAGAGGGGGATGAGTAGAGGAGTAAGCTAGTGTGGAGGGTGGGACAGTGAATAAGTCTGGAATTTCCCTCCTCTGGATGTCTGAGGAACATGTTTGGGCACTTGAGAGTTTTGGGGCCTATTTTGAGGCATTTGTTGAAATGTGAGTCTAAACTCCCCTTTTCCATTCCTCCTCATAGATATTGTACCATGGTTCTGTAGTTCTCCCAGCAAGCATCCTTCTGTAACCTTTCACACACATTTCTACACCAATGCAGAAAGGTTGTTTTAATGGAAAAATCAGAAGCGAGGTCCATAGCTCGCTTGTTGGCAGACTCCCATGTATCATAAAGTCTCTTTTAATGACGAAGCAGGACGCCTGAGTAACGCCCCTCCAACTGTAATGCTTACAACACTGGGTCCCAAAATCTCAACAGTTACATAGGGAAGGCTGTAAAGAGGAAGAGGGTGGGGGATGGTGGATGTTGAGTGACTTGCTTTGCTTTGTTCAACTGTTGATGGGTCAGTGACGAGTGTATAAGAGTGTCCATGAGAAAAATAAAAATAGATATCTTTTAAAAGTCTAGTTTTTAAATAAATTGCTGTTTTCAGAAATTGAACTTGTATGTTTTTTTGTTTTCTTGAAAAATAGTATGAAAGTTTTTATTTAATGACTCTTCATGAATATGTTGTAATCACATTAAAAAGTCATTTTCAATGCACCTTGAATACATCTATTGTTTTACGCATATTTTTTTTTTTTCAAATACAAGTTAATTCATCAATTGCCTTACTCTTTTGGAGATTTCTTCTTGACGTTTTACAACCTAAACTAACCTTGCCCTCTCATAAAAGGTAAAATTATCTGATATTTTATGAGACCTACTGACCATGATGCTGACCATGATACACCACACGACTTTAGCTGACAAAAAGTTTTGGAATAGTAATATTTTAACAACTGCTTCACTGCAATTTCCCGTGTGCTCAATGAATTGCATTTTTTACGTGTTTGAGATTCTGGCATCACCATATGCGGTTTAGCAATCATTTAAGTTTCTTGCATTTAGTTGGTGTATAATTACTGTCTCTAGTTGTGCTTTGATGCATATGCACATAAATGATCCAAGAGCTACAAAAATTCATTCCACTTGACGGGGATTTAACATGCGTTTCCTTGAAGTGGTTTTTTGACAAGTGGTTCATGTACAATTTTTTTTTTTTTTTTTTCTCCTTTGGCAATGGCACACATTGTTGTTTAAACCTGGAAAATATTCTCCTCCTCATCCTCACCTCTTTCTCATCCGTTTCCCTCCTCGTCCCCCCCCCCCGACTTTAAACTTGTGACAGCTCTGGCATTCCTCTGGATCTGGAAGAAGGCGGGTGCGGTGGCCCTTAAGGTTTAATCTCTGTCAATGGAGCGTGGAGCTGGGTGCCTTCTATCTCTCTCCCTGTGTGGGGCCAGGGGCTGAGGGCCACTCGTGGGAGGGGAGCTAAATGCGAGGGCTGCGGTGTTTCCGGTATCCGTGGTTACACAGCAGGATGGGGGCATTTAGAAAAGCCCTTGAATACACTCGCATTCCCCTGTCCGTCTCTCACATGAACACAAACCTCTTATCATTCAGCTGACTTTGTGTTAGCTCGAAGTAGAATTGACAGCAGCACAGTACGTTTTGTTTGTTTATAAACCCGAGGTGTCTTATTTGTGTCGATGAAGCCCATGGGTAGTGAAAGACGGTTTACGAGAACCCCATATGACGCTTTCAGATTCATGGCTACTTAACACTTCAAAGTCTCGCTATTATGCGCATGGCATCTGTGCTGTGGGCCGGCAGGCTTTTAGCGAGAGGAGAAAGGTGATACAAAGGCGAAAAAACAAATGGAGCGCTTTGCGGGGAGAGCGTGTGTGAGCGCGGGAAGAGAGGTGAAGCATTTCTTTGGAATTCTCATTTTGTTCAGATTAAAAAAGTAGGGTTTGCCGGCTGGGAGAAGAGAGAGTTTCATGGGAGAGAGGGGCTGGATTATTTGGGGAGGCTGGGAGGGAAGGGGGGCCTGACATTCCACAGGATGAAGTAGGGCATTGTTCCCCGTCTCCAATGAAGAGAGCCTTCTGAAGCCACTGATGAACTGAAAGCAGGAGAGAGTCAGCGAGAGTGAGGGGTTTCAGGGGGGTACAGGTCCGTTTTCGGGAAGGGGGGTCGGCATTATTCAGTAATCCTATTGAAAACCCTTCTGAAGGATGGAGCGGGAGCAGTGCGGAGAGAAAGAAAAGCGAATGGAATGTGACAACAGGAAAATGCTATTGATAGCAGTCAGCCTCAGCCAGCTTGATGGGCGAGACGTTACCTATTGGAACCACGAGCTGCCCTTCATCCTTTCTGCGCTCTCAGCTCTTTCTCCTTAAACAAAAAAGTTATTTTCCTGGAACGTAGTGAGTGAAAACCTTGCATTGGGTCAAATGGAATATGCATTAATCTGTTTAGATAATAAGCGTATGCTTTTCTGGCCTCCCTGGCTGTTCTGGTATGTTTTCCAGTCAGTGAGAACGAGTTAGGCCGAGGGCTCGGCAGAGCACTAAATCGCTGTCTCGCGAGTGTCATTGTAATGACAAAGTCATGGACAGCTTGCCAGCTGAAGTTCCAAAGTTAATAACAATTCATTTTATACGTGTTGAAGTTGACAGTCTGTGTGCTTTTTCTAAAGTGAAGTCTTTCTACTTACACACTCTGTTCCATGTTACCATGTTATCTGTTATATTCATGTTCAGGGCCAGTAAGTGCACATTCCTTTTAAAGATGTGATGTAGATATCTAATTTCTTATTTTGGATCCTATGTCCTATGCAAGAATACTTTAAAGATGAGGGTTTGCCAAAAATACTCATTTTCAAAAGTTTCTTAATGTACAACTAATGAATGTTAAAAGCAGTAGGTCTCTCAAAAATGAAAATTGCCATCATTTACACCCTGCCATGTTGTTCCAAATGGAATTCTTAACGAATCTTTATTGAGATCTTTTCTGACAGTTTATAGTGGCCACATCTGTCAAGTTTAAAGAAGGCCAAAAAAAGCACGATGAAAGCACTGTAAATGTGTAGTCTGAATGACTTTGCCAGTATTCCAGATCTTCTGAAGATATAATATAACTTGTGATAAACTGACAGGTTGGACTTCATCAATCATTATTTGTTTTTTGAACATCTCATAACCAAACATCATGATGTCAAACCTGCACCATATTTTATTACAATGGAGATTAACAGTGAAAAATGACTGTCAATCTATTCCTCCTACGAAGCTATCAAATGGCTTCAGAAAACTATGAATGTAGTGCACAAGTTGTATGGCCTACTTTTTGCTGCTTTTTAGTGTTTTTATTTGTTCTTTTTGGAGTTTGACATCCTGTGGTGATGATTCTTGGAACAAAATAACAGCATATGAGTTTGGAACAACATGATAGTAACATACCCTTGTGATGAAGTACACTTTAGCGTACTTTTAAAAAAAGATATATTGTATAGGAATATTTTCAGACACTTGATGATGTTGCTGTTATTTACAATTAAATGAAAATGTTGTTTTCACAAGTTTATATTACATACAATTAGTTGATTGTTCATAAGTTCATCTTTATATGTAAATGTCATAATCACTTCTAGTGTAATGTCAAATGTATTGGTAAGAGTTTATAGTAAATTAAAAGTACACTTATGTAACCTTTTATTTTCAATTTTACACATATTATCTTCAAGTAAAAATATACTGTATGCTGTTTACAGTACAAGTGCACATTCAATACAATTAAGCACATGGATATTATAGAGATTTTTGGGAATGCATCCAATTTTCTTGTCCCATAAATCTTATCAGAACATTCACCTCAGCAGGTATCGCATAATAGGGGATATGCTTGCACAACCTTCATCAAGTTTGATGCATTTAAAACTAACCACCTTTTGATGTTGTTCTTTCTTCTCAGAGTTCTTCAGAGAGCTGTTGAACAATGCAGAGAAATCTCTCAATGACATGTTCGTGCGGACCTACGGCTTGATGTACGTGAAGAACGCCGAGCTCTTCGAGCAATTCTTCCGTGATCTACGGCGCTACTACAGCCACGGGAGCAGCGCTGTCAACCTGGACGACATGCTAGCGGACTTCTGGACGGAGCTTCTGGAGCGCATGTTCCGACTGGTCAATGTGCAGTATGAGTTCAGCGACTCGTACATGGAGTGCGTCAGCAGGCACATGGAGCAGCTCAAACCCTTTGGTGACGTTCCACGCAAGCTCCGGCTGCAGTTGACCCGTTCCTTCATTGCAGTCCGCACGTTCACCCGCGGCCTGGCACTCATGCCCGAGGTGGTGGGCAAAGTCTCCACGGTGAGAAGCATGCGTTTGGGTTGCTCCTGCTACTGAATCTATGCTGCTGTTGATAAATCTTTGGCACCACAGCAAAAGTAGTGATATTTCACCAGAGTTTGTGGTCTGATTTATAAACAAGTCTTTTATGAGCTCTTATGAGCAGTTCTTGTAGTGAATTAAAAACATGCAACATGACTAGTTAGTTTGATTCAGAATGAAATGACAGTCAGTTATTTTAGTGAATTAAAAACATGCAGCACAATCGATGACTCTTATGAAGTGTTATTTTAGTAATATTTATCTTGAATTAGCTTTGATTTTTATAATTTCAGTTTTCTTTTTAATTTAAGTAATTTTATGTGCTTTGTCGTTGTTATTAGTTTTCATATTACTATTTAGGTTTAATATTAAATTTCAATTTTCCAATTTAATTTAAATGTATTTATTTCCAGTTAGTAATTCTAGTACTACAGTTTTAAAATGTTGCCCTGACATCAAACTGAAATGAGATGTTTTTCATCTAATTTTCATCTAGTTTTTTCATCTATGAATCATCTAATGAATCGATTTATCATCATTTTATTTTAGCTTTTTCAATTAACTTATTTTTTTTTTTTTACTTTTAGTATTAGTTAATGATGATTACCCTGATTATGAACATGGTTCATGAATGATTCATTTATATATGTTTTTATTTTTATGTAAAATTCAAAAGATCAATTTAAAGTTTGTTTTAATCTTTTTAGTCTTACAGATTCAAAGCATTTTTGAAAGTGACACACTTCCTGCTGCCAGTTGGTGGCGCTATAACTTTGACTCGCAAAAGTCATATCCATGTGATCGGCCTCTTACAACGAACACACAGCTGAAGTTTCATTCAAATCAGTCAATGTATGCAGAAGTTATAACACTTCCTGTTTCCTTTTCTCGCCATAAATTTGTCTCCTCGCCACGGCCAAACCGTTCGAGAGATCAAACACTGGCCTGATTAAGTTAGAGCATTAGAAAAGAATTTATGTAACCAAAATTATGTATGCAAAACTGACACCTCAGTGAATTAGAATCAAATCAAACTGTATCAGAATCAAATTGTAACTGAATCTTTATTAATACCCAGCCCTAGCGTTGACTTTGGTTAGCATGGGGAGTCGCGACTTACGTTTATTAAGTGAGTCAAAGCTCAGGGACAACAGAGATCAAAAGTACAGGTTTTCTATAGGGTTTATCAGTATGTGAAGGTGGACACCTGGATGGGACCCATCAGGGCTTATCGCCCAGCATTAAAAGATCAGGGGCCAAGGCTTCTCAGCATGTGTAGTGAGTTAGCAGAAGCAATTGAAACTCCAATGACAAATTGAGCAAACGCAAGTTCTGCAGTGACCTTATAAAAGCTGGCGGGGTCACTAATGCTCTCAGAGAGTTCAGTGTTTTATCAGCAGCATCAGGCATATGAATTAGGTTATAGACTCATTAACCTCTTCCTCTGGTGTCTGTTTTGCTGACTTTGCTCAATAATTATCATCTTATTTGCCCTCTCAGGTAAGCGCGTCTCCGAGCTGCGTGCGTGCAGCTATGAAGATGTTATACTGTCCATACTGTACCGGCCAGGTGGCGCTGAAGCCCTGCATGAACTACTGTCTCAACGTCATGCGAGGCTGCCTGGCCAATCAGGCCGATCTGGACACAGAGTGGAATAACTTCCTGGGTAAGAGAGTGTTAAATGACTCAAGTCATTGATTTATTACTGAACCATTACAAGGCGTAATGGAACCAGATTTCCACACTAAGCACAGGAGTGTAATAAGCACAGAATAAAAATTAACAGGTCTCATTGAAATGGTTTCCTCTTGTTCACTTTCTCTAAGGCCAAAACAATTTACGTGAAGCCTCAGCTTGAAACCAGATTGAAACTGACTTGAATTAGGAGTGAACGCTGGGGAGCTGCTCTGTTTTTATCCTTGCATGTGTTTCATGAAGTGTTTTGGGCCTCTTGTGGCACTGAAGGCCGTGTGGTCCCAGGTCCTGTCACACATTCTCATGTGCTCTCGCAAACTGTTCCTGGCTTGCGGGACTGGCTTTACTCACTTTGCCTGTCAGCTTTTGGGGGAACCTTAAGTGGGGCGCCTTGTTCAGACCTCTATTTAACAAGCTGTTCATGCAACAGACTTCAGTTCCTTATGCGCTTAGTCTGGACCAATGACTGTATGCTGCCCTCTAGTGGTGGAAATAACTTGCAGCGTAATTGTTTGGCCATGGGTATTTGGTAAAATGTGGTATTGAAATTGGTAACACTTTATTTTAAGGTGACAGTTACATGCAAGTATATGTACTTTCTATAGTAATAACAGTAAATTATGTGTAACTACAAGTAACTAACCCTAACCGTAACTCTATAGTAAGTAACTTACATGTAGTTAATTAATATTACTCATTACACTTATTTGAGCAAGTACAATGTACCTATGTCACCTAAACATAGTGTAACCCATTGTTTTGTGGATGTTCCTCTCATGAATGCATTTATTTTCTCTTTTAGATGCCATGTTGGGTCTCGCTGAGAGGCTAGAGGGACCCTTTAACTTTGAGTCCGTCATGGACCCCATAGACGTCAAGATTTCAGATGCCATCATGAACATGCAGGAGAACAGCATACAGGTCTCACAGAAGGTGTGTTTTTTTTTTAATTTATTTTCAAAATATATGATATAAAAATATATTATTTATTTATTTATATTTCTGGTTATTTGTTTGTTTCAGGTGTTTCAGGGTTGTGGGCAGCCCAAACCCAACATGGCTTTCCGCACCCGCCGCTCTCCTAAAGACTCAGGCTTCCCTGGTCGTTTCCGACCCTACAGCCCTGATGCCAGACCCACCACTGCCGCTGGCACCAGCCTGGACCGACTGGTAAGAATAAGGGTCTCCCTTATTACCACCCATATAGACACTTTCTTTAAAAACATGTTGATTTAATTCTACCACATCAAACAATTTGTTTCCTAGTTGACAGATGTCAAAAAGAAACTGAAGCACGCCAAGAAGTTCTGGTCCACCCTGCCGGACACGGTGTGTGTTGGAGACCGGATTGCCAACGGTGATGATTGCTGGAATGGTACAGCCAAAAGCAGGTGGGTCAATGAGATGCTTTTTTTTTTTCTCTCCCCAGATCTATGAATTTTAAAATGCCCTTATTGTGCACATAAATGTTTTTACATTTTACTTTTTGTAAATACCTGCATGTAATTACAGCTGTAGTTAATATCTATAATTAGACTGTTGACCCTTCCCTTACACATTAACCCACCCTTAAACCTAAGAGAACATTTCTAAGACCTTAGCATGTTTTAAACTAGATTTTTTTTAAAGACACACTAAATGGTCATTGATCCGGATTCCTTCATTCCTTTCCTCGCTCAAACTGCAACATTTGACGGCCCACTCAACTTTTCTTCCTTTTTCTCACATGCAGGTACGAATCTGTCGTCATGGGCAACGGCTTAGCCAATCAGGTGTCAAATCCTGATGTGGAAGTTGACATCACCAAACCAGACACGGTGATTCGACGGCAAATAGCAGTGTTAAAGGAAATGACCAGCTGGCTTAAGGCTGCTTACACTGGCACGGACATCTCATTTGTCAATGGTATGAGGCATCTGCTTCTGCACACTTCGTTTGAGTAACAATGGTTGTGGTTAAATTTATTTAAACTTCAATATGGCCTGTTTTTAATGTTTATCTGTCTTTCCTGGTTCTTCAGAGGATGACGGCAGCGGAGAGGAAAGTGGAAGTGGCTGCGACTCGCCCTCTTGTGACAATGACGGCGACATCTACTTCTCCACTCCACCGCCTGTTAAGCGCATCATGAAGCCTCAACCTGGAAACCAGCCCTCTAGTGGTACACGGTTGGCACCCTGTAGTCTGGCAGTGGCAGCGCTCCTGCTTGCCCTGCTCGCCCTGCTCACCCTTCACACGAGATAAGACCGGCCAAGAAAGGAAGCGGATGTGTGTTTGTACGAATTTGAACAAGAGAGCAGAAAACTGCCATAGGACATTAAAGACACTGCCTTCAGGATCTCCGTCTGCCTGCCATCAAGGGAAGACACTCAAGTTATTAATATTCAAATAACTTCCCTTCAGTGTTTTTTGTTTTTGTTTATAAGAACGGACTTCATTTATGTACAGTTATAAGTTTCCACTCAGCATTTCACGTCAGCTGGGTTTTATTCCTCCATGTCTGTAGAGTCCAGAATCATCAACTCCTCATAGTGATATCTTCGGTTATGATTTAAATAAGTGCTGGTGTTTGTTTGAAAGTAGGTCAGACTTGAGTGTGTGTTTGGGTGGATGGTGTGTACGATTGGCTGTATGTTTCATCCAAGTGCTTTTTCTAAAGGTAAACAATTAATCAACCCATATAACACGCGTATGATTTAAGCGAATCTGTATGAAGAACTCATTAGACTGACATTTAATCCATTTTGAGTGTGTGTGTTGGTGTGCATGGAGGCTTCGGTTAGCTGCAGATCATACATGTTCCTTGGATGTTATTGAGGTTGATAAAAACTTAATGATGCCTTAAATAGTTCATAAATGGGCCCTTTATTAGGGCTATAATCGACAATAATATATACAACGCTGCTTTATGAATGAAATCAATACTGCAGGATCCCAGACATGATGCAGTTATTCTGAAAAAAGTATTTTTTTTTCTGTATTTGTTTCCAAACAACTGTCACAACCCCCCCATCTCACCATCCCAAATACTTTCAGCTGTATAATATATAACTTGAGAATATAGTCTTCAGTAATAACTTAATAGTGTGATATGAAGAAGGAGCTTTGGTTGGGTAAGGTCTGTGTGAAAGTTGATTTAATTGATAAATAGTCCTTGACCGTTCCATCAAAGATGATCATGCAGTGACATGATGCAGACTGTGTGGCCTGAGTAAAGTTGTTTTTACTGGATGTTTAGTTATGAACTTACAGGAGGACTAGCTGGACACGAGCGTATGCTGAAGATGGCTTAAGACTGAGCTGTCTAGATGAATTTTACACAGGGTTTTATGTAGAGGTGCTTATCTGGCTATTGTAAGGTATAAAACTAAAATATAGGCACTGCAGATTTCACTACACAGTGACAGGCGGTGCTGATTTGAGAGGTTGGGTGGCCTCTCTTGGTTATTATTCCTGATTGATATCCATAGAAATCGGTACGGTATTTTAAAACCATTCTTCATATAGAGCAATAGACTGTATGTGTGTGGTACGATCCAACACCAGTTGAAACATCAACTTTTTTTTTTTTTTTTTTTTTTTGAGTTCCCATTCAGATGTCTGACAAGTGCTTGTTGGTTGGTTTGAAAGAAAGTTTTTTTTTTTTTCTAAGAGAAAAAAAAAAAACTATCTTCCTCGCTCTTGTACAGTAAGTTATTTAACCATGTGTCTCTTTGAAAGGCATTCACAAGCGTAGCTTTTCTAGGTATCTTAATTTCAGTATTCAAAATATTTATGTCTGTAGATGAATGCATTCTAATGATTTCACATTTTGATGGTTTTATATTGGCTTCAAATTTCATAATGCATAATATTTCGATTTTGTAAACCGAAAACTGATTTGCTACCGTAAGCATTTGTTTTGTCGTTATAGTTTTATGTAAGGGCGGGAATTGTGAAAATTGTACAAGCTGATGCAAGGACAGGGCTGGCCATCGGTCCTTGATCGTTCCTGATGTCACATGCACTTTTAATTGGCATTCAGATACCTCACAGCGAGAGAGTTTTAAATGATGCTTTTAATCATATCTGCAGCATGCATATTGATTTTCAACTTTTTACCTTGCGTTTGTTTTTATTCATTCATTTGGAGATTCATTCAGTATGTATGGATGAATGGCCAGTCCTCAGACATGAAAAGAATCTTGTCATTGTTTCAGGAGCCTGAAATGAGCAAATAACTCTACAGCAGTAATGCGCCGCACCTCAGATTGGATATGTATTTTTTCTAGGCTGATGTGCTGCCACGAATAGGAAGCAATATGTGCTTTCCATCTTTCCTTATGACCCAAAGCTTCCCACTGTCATATGTTAAGATGGCTCTGATGTAAAGACCAGGAAAGGAAGTGCTTAGTATGACGAGCTACTCCGAGTCAGTGTGAAGATGATATGAACTCTTGAATGAACCTGCAATGTCATCTTTAGTTTGAATGCTGAACTACAGGTGGACAGATTGCTGGGCTTGCATGCCCTGTATATCAATGGAGTCATCTGTGACGAGGAGTGAGAGAGACTGAAGAAAGAAAAGGAAAACAATGTAAATAATGAGCAGTCGTTTTAGTGGTCTCTGAGAGATGTTCATCAGATTTTACCCATTCAGAATATGTGCTTAATATGGGCAAAACAGAGATAGATGCTAAAAATGTAAGAGAAAAGTTATTAAACATTTCTTAGTCTTGTTGAAATAAAGACTGCAGATATTTAAATGTCTCGTGTCATTTCTGCTCTGTTGACAGTATACTGAATTGCATGATTGCTTTGAAAATCTCTTTGAGGGACCCATTAATGAAACAAAGGGTGACTTAAAACAATCATGAACATTGATTAATAAAAGCCATTAATTAAGCTGAAGTGTTAAATCTCCCTTTAGTGTTCATGTGTGTTTAAATTGAAATGTTTCATTAAATTAAACTGTTAAGATAAGATGAGGACTGCTAGATGTAAATGTAAGGCTATTCATATCCTTTTCTTCATTAGCATATCAAAAATAACTATCCCTTGAGGTTTTCTTCCAATTGTACAGAAAAGAAATGGGATAGAGGCCATATGAAGAAAGCTACACCATCAGATACTCATCTATTACACAACAACTCAAATCTTAATGTTAGCTAAGATTCCTTTCAAATGTTCCATTCTCATGGTCTTAATAGTGTTTATTTTCTCTTCTATTGGAAGGAAATCTTGAACCGATATGGTACATGAATGACCTTATATGTGTTTACTGTAATGTTGAATGTTTATTATGTTTAAAAAAATATTAATTGACATTAGTAACTGTATTAGTATCTGTAATACTGGCCTTCATTCATAAAAAAAGATGCCATTACAACAAATATTTAAAATGTACTGTCTTTAAGTTGTTTCTACATTCATTTGGAGAGTAACTGTGAAATTATTACAATACAAAAATATATTATGAATCACGATTAGTTAGAGAAAAATATTTGCAATTAATTAATTGGTTAATTAGTAATTAGAATTTTTAATCGATCGACAGCACTAATAAATCTTTGGCAAGTAGCTGCTTAAATTTTTTTATTTATATATTTCCAAATATATTGCATATATTCTTAATTAGAATATATTAGTTTAATTAATAGGTTATACATACATACATACATGCATAGCAATCAGGCATAACATTCTGACCACCTTCCTAATTGTGTTGGTCTCCGTTTTGCTGCCAAAACAGCCCTGACCCGTCGATGCATGGACTCCACTAGACTCCTGAAGGTGTGATGTGGTATCTGGCACTAAGATGTTCGCAGCAGATCCTTTAAGTCCTGTAAATTGCGAGGTGGGGCCTCCATGGATCAGACTTGTTTGTTCAGCACATCCCACAGATGCTCGATTGGATTGAGATCTGGGGAATTTGGAGGTCAAGTCAACACCTCAAACTCGTTGTGCTCCTCAAACCATTCCTGAACCATTTTTGCTTTGTGGCAGGGCTCACTATCCTGCTGAAAGAGGCCACCGCCACCAGGGAATACCGTTTCCATGAAAGGGTGTACATGGTCTGCAACAATGCTTAGGTAGGTGGTACGTGTCAAAGTAACATCCACATGGATGGCAGAATCCAAGGTTTCCCAGCAGAACATTTCCCAAAGCATCACACTGCCTCCACCGGCTTGCCTTCTTCCCATAGTGCATCCTGGTGCCATGTGTTCCCCAGGTAAGCCACGCACATGTACCCGGCCATCCATGTGATGTCAAAGAAAACGTGATTCATCAGACCAGGCCACCTTCTTCCATCGCTCCGTGGTCCAGTTCTGATGCTCACGTGCCCACTGTGCTTTCGGCATTGGACAGGGGTCAGCATGGGCACCCTGACTGGTCTGTGGCTATGCAGCCCCATACACAACAAACTGCGATGCACTGTGTATTCTGACACCTTTCTATCAGAACCAGCATTAACTTCTTGAGCAATCTGAGCTACAGTAGCTCGTCTGTTTGATCAGACCACACAGGCCAGCCTTCGCTCCCCACGTGCATCAGTGAGCCTTGGCCGCCCATGATCCTGTCGCCGGTTCACCACTGTTCCTCCCTTGGACCACTTTTGATAGATACTGACCACTGCAGACCGGGAACACCCCGCAAGAGCAGCAGTTTTGGAGATGCTCTGACCCAGTCGTCTAGCCCAGTGGTTTTCAAACCTGTCCTGGAGGCACCCCAGCCCTGCACATTTTGTGTGTCTCCCTCATTTATCAGACCTGATTTAACTCATCAGCTCATTAGAAGAGACTGCAAGAACTAAATTGGGTGTGTCTGATAAGGGAGACATACAAAATGTGCAGGGCTTGGGTGCCTCCAGGACAGGTTTGAAAACCACTGGTCTAGCCATCACAATTTGGTCCTTGTCAAACTCACTCCAGTCCTTACGCTTGCCCATTGTTCCTGCTTCTAACACATCAACTGAGGACAAAATGTTCACTTGCTGCCTAATATATCCCACCCACTAACAGGAGCCGTGACGAAGAGATAAGTGTTATTCACTCCACATGTTATGCCTGATCGGTATATATAGATATACACACGATTCCAAAAAAAGTTGGGACACTGTACAAATTGTGAATAAAAACAGAATGCAATGATGTGGAAGTTTCAAATTTCAATATTTTATTCAGAATACAACAGATCAAATATCAGATATCAAATGTTTAAACTGAGAAAATATATAATTTTAAGGGAAAAATAAGTTGATTTTAAATTTCATGGCATTAACACATCTCAAAAAGGCATCAACACGTCTCTGCTTTCCTGTAGCTCAAACAAGAGCATGGCACTAGCAACGCCAAGTGTCATGGGTTTGATTCCCAGGGAAAGCAAGAACTGACAAAAAAAAAAGAGAAGTAAAAGTGTACCTTGAATGCAATGCAAGTCGCTTTGGATAAAAGCGTCTGCCAAATGCATAAATGTAAAAAAGTTGGGACATGGCCATGTTTACCACTGTGTGGCATCCCCTCTTCTTTTTATAAAAAACTTCAAATTTTGATTGGTCTGACCACAGAACAGTTTTCCACTTTGCCACAGTCCATTTTAAATGAGCCTTGGCCCAGAGAAAACGCCTGTGCTTCTGGATCATGTTTAGATATGGCTTCTTTTTTGACCTATAGAGTTTTAGCCGGCAACAGCAAATGGCACGGTGGATTGTGTTCACCGACAATGTTTTCTGGAAGTATTCCTGAGCCCATGTTGTGATTTCCATTACAGTAGCATTCCTGTATGTGATGCAGTGCCGTCTAAAGGCCCGAAGATCACGGCATCCAGTATGGTTTTCCGGCCTTGACCCTTACGCACAGAGATTGTTCCAGATTTTCTGAATCTTTGGATGATATTATGCACTGTAGATGATGATAACTTCAAACTCTTTGCAGTTTTTCTCTGAGAAACTCCTTTCCGATATTGCTGCACTATTTTTGGCCGCAGCATTGGGGGAATTGGTGATCCTCTGCCCATCTTGACTTCTGAGAGACACTGCCACTCTGAGAGGCTCTTTTTATACCCAATCATGTTGCCAATTGACCTAATAAGTTGCAAACTGATCCTCCAGCTGTTCCTTATATGTACATTTAACTTTTCCGGCCTCTTATTGCTACCTGTCCCAACTTTTTTGGAATGTGTAGCTCTCATGAAATCCAAAATGAGCCAATATTTGGCATGACATTTCAAAATGTCTCACTTTCAACATTTGATGTGTTATCTATATTCTATTGTGAATAAAATATAAGTTTGAG
Organism: Paracanthobrama guichenoti; assembly: GCA_018749465.1. NCBI lineage: Eukaryota > Metazoa > Chordata > Actinopteri > Cypriniformes > Gobionidae > Paracanthobrama > Paracanthobrama guichenoti. The sequence continues at coordinate 15,785,300 of CM031956.1, read as the reverse complement.
ATTTGTAAATTATTGCATTCCTTTTTTATTCACAATTTGTACAGTGTCCCAACTTTTTTGGAATCGGGTTTGTATATATATTACATATATATGTAAACATTTTAAACAACCACAATTTATTTAACATTATTTAAGTAGGCTATTTGTTGTGTTTTAATTGTGTTTTGATTGTTCACAACGATAATAGATGTGAATGAAATATAAAACTGTTGTTTTATTTGTTTTTGTTAAATAGAGGAGACATTTTAGCAAATTAAATGTCTAGACCACCTGTCTACATAATTTGTAAAATCTCAGCATGTCCTCATGGGGACTTTTATTGTGAAGAGAGAAATGTGGGTGCAGACGGTGGGAACGGGGAAGAGCGAGTACGAATTTGTGGCAGAGGTAAACAGCAGAAGTTATCTGAAGATCTATGCGATACGCTGCGACCACGGATGGGAAAGCCTTGTGGAAACATGTAGACATTAATTACGTTCGATACCAGGAGATAAACATCCACAAAACGCGCTGGGCGTGTTCATGTTTTGATGTGTTGAGGCTCGAGTCAGGTTTTGTTCAACATTCCTCCCGGCCGACGCGACGCGGTGAGGAACCGCACAACTGAGTAATGCTTTCTCTTTTCCAGCGAGAAGATGGATGAAAAATCCTACTACAGCCGGCTCCTCATCGCACTGCTGATGGTCCTGTGTTTCGGCGTAATTGTATTACAATACGTCTGTCCTACGTCCGACTGCCAGTTGTTACACCTGGCATCATTGTCCTCGAGACTAGGGAGTCGCGCGCCCGGGGATCGCGTGAACGGAGCCGGTGCGGGAGATCCGTACAGCTCAGAAGACGGTGCTTTAGTTCGCTTTGTGCCTCGCTTTAATTTCACCACCAAAGACCTTAATCGCGCTGTAGATTTCAACATCAAGGGGGACGATGTTATAGTGTTCCTCCACATTCAGAAAACCGGAGGGACCACGTTCGGGCGTCACCTGGTCCGCAACATCCAGCTGGAGAGGCCGTGCGAGTGCCATGCGGGCCAGAAGAAGTGTACCTGCTACCGGCCGGGCAAACGGGACACCTGGCTGTTCTCCCGCTTCTCCACCGGCTGGACCTGCGGTCTGCACGCGGACTGGACGGAGCTCACGAATTGCGTGCCTTCTTACATGAGTAACCGTGAGTCTCAGGAGAGGCACGGGATTCCCAGGTGAGAGTTTAATTCATTGTTTTTTATCAGTGTAATAAACTGATTTTGGTGTCTATAATGGACTGAAACGCGTCTTCGCAAACAAAAGTATTTCTTTTGTTATGGTATGATGTCACGGTGTGCTTCTCCACTCCTTCCCCTCATATTGTTCTGGTTCAGTTCAGTGTTGAAGCCTCTTAGCAAGTCAATTATGTGGAGACAAAAGGCCTCCAACAGGTCAGGCTCAACCCCAGAGAGCTTTCATTCAGCGCATTCCTGCAACAGGGGACCCATCATCATAATCATTCACCCTTTCAGACACCCTGGAGGGCAGACAGCCTGCTGGCACCAGAACATCTGCCATTCTCTCAGGCTTGTCCTTTAAATAAACTCCTCTTAGCATGGGATAAACAGTGTTTGATAATGTTTGCACTGGGAGCTGGGAGGCATTGCTTTTGATAAATAAGTGTTGAGTTCCTTGAGCCTTCAGTCAGGACAAACTCGGTTGATCAAAAGTGTCAGTAAAGACACTTAATGTTGTGATATTACACAATTTCTGCTTCAAATAAATGGTGTTCTTTTGAACTTTCTATTCACCAAAGAATGCTGAAAAATGCATCACGGTTTTCACAAAAATGTTAAGCAGAACAAATGTTTGACACATTAGAATGATTTCTGAAGGGTCATGTGACACTGAAGCCTGGAGTAAGGATGCTGACAGCTTTGACGTCACAGGAATAAATTACATTTTAAAATATATAGAAACCAGTTATTTTAAATTGTAATAATATTTTGCAATATTACTGTTTTTACCCTATTTTTTTAATCAAATAAATGCTGCCTTTGTGAGCATAGGAGACTTTCAAAAACATTAAAACTGAGGGGGAAAAAACCCCATACATTACTGGTCAACAGTTTAGGGCTGGTAAGTTTCTTTTAGTCCTCATTGAAGAATAAATTGTTGCGAATCACCTTTAGTTTACACTAAACCCTGCTTGGTTTTGAATGGCGAGGCTTGCCTTGGAATGAGTTGCTTATTTTGATTTGGCAAGTTCTCCAGATGATGTTAGTTCATTCTGTAAGATGTGTGTGCTGCATTTGTTTTTGTGTATTCATAGGGCAAATGCTTTATTGTTAAAGGGTAAACCAACACTTTAGAATGATTTAAACCAGGTTGGTTAATATAAAATAAAAGAACTAGGGAATGTCGGGACGCACCAGTATTAATATTCTCAGTCTGACTGGTACCGATTGTTGTTTTGGTTGATAACCGATGAATGATAGATATTAAAAATCGATACTATTTGATCTAATTAAATGAAAAATAAACTAAAACTGATTTAGAAAGTGAATCTGAGCATCACGATTTAAAAATGTAAATTTTGAGATCTGCTGAAGATTACATGATTGGTGTTTTAAAATATTAAGTTAATGGTAACTTTACTTGTATAGCACCATTAAACAACAATTAATGTGCTCTCATTCTGTACCATTTGCCGACGAGCAAGAGATGCTTGGTTAATACCCATATAAAAGGAATTACAATAATCAAACCGTGTCAAAATAATAGCCTGGAGCGTTAAAGGTAAGCTGAATGAAAAATAGGGGTAATGAACAATTAAATATACAACAATATTGACTGATGAACACATGAAAGGTCTGTTTTTCAAATGGACACAATTAAATCAAACCATGATCCCATGGGCTCATTGTTGGCTTGCAAAGTAAAGAAAAAGTTGAGGCTCTCCAGAGACGTTCTCTGTGCTGTTGTTGAATAGATTCTTAATTGATATTCATATGGAAAGTGTTCTGGATGTGAGCTGAAAGATGATTCTTCTCATTTGCTCATTATTCTAAAATGCCCATAATTACAGTCAACCAGCAATAATTCATTCCGTTTTCCATCAAGATCGCTCCCCTGACACACTCTAACAGAAACTATGCCATGAATAATTCTGTCACTGTGAACATGCACAAAATATGACAGCTTTACTCCATTTAATGATTCAAATGCAATATTACATTTCATTTAGTTTCTCTTTTTATAGTCAAAAGTGTGATAGCTTTAGTTTAAACTCATTCTGCCACTTTTTTTTGATAATTTGATTAAATTCTTCTCTTTCCTGTCTCATGTAGTAGGAACTACTACTACATCACGATCTTGAGGGATCCAGTGTGGCGGTACCTGAGCGAATGGAGGCACGTTCAGCGCGGTGCCACCTGGAAGGCCTCTAAACACATCTGCGATGGCCGTTTACCCACCCTGACCGAGCTGCCCAGCTGTTACACTGGTGACGACTGGTCGGGCTGTTCGTTGGAGGAATTCATGGCGTGTCCTTACAACCTGGCCAACAACAGACAGACCCGTATGCTGGCCGACCTCAGCCTAGTGGGCTGCTACAACCTCTCCATCATGAATGAGAGCCAGCGGTGGGCCGTGCTACTAGAAAGTGCCAAGCGCAACTTGCGAAACATGGCCTTTTTTGGTCTGACAGAATATCAGCGTAAGACGCAGTACCTCTTTGAGCACACATTCCGCCTGTCCTTCATAGCGCCATTCACACAGCTCAACGGCACCCGCGCTGCGAGCGTAGAGGTGGAACCAGAGACCCAACGAAGGATCCGAGAGCTGAACCACTGGGACGTGGAGCTGTATGAGTATGCGCGGGACCTTTTCCTGCAGCGATTCCAGTACGCCAGACAGCAAGAGCGCAGGGAGGCCCGTCAGCGACGCCTGCAGGAGAGACGCAAGCTACGTGCTAAGGTGAAGCCTTGGTGGGGGGTGACTGCAAAAGCTGCTATTAAACCCACAAAGGAGCCACCAATGACAGAACAATATCCTGCTTTCTCAGAAGAAAAACAAGCAGATGCTGGACAAAAGCTGGAGAGTGAGACAGAAGGACAGGTAGAGGACAACTGGTTAGAAGATGATGACAATGAAACCATATTGGACTATTTAGAAAATGTGGAGCAGTGGCGGTAGCCAATAGCTATTTGGGAAGAGGGTTGAACTCAATAATGGACTACAAAATGGTGATTCCATTTTATTACTGTGGGGTACCTATAATCCTTTAAGCCCAAATCACTGCTAAATATTAGCATGTACGGGTTGTTAATTGCGGGTTTATCTTTTTGTGACACATGAGATTTGTGGAATGCACATTATAATTTCCATATATATTGATTCATAGCACCAGTTCACTGTCAAATATCATAGTTTGAATTATCGTCTTGCAGCCTGACCTGTCTTGTGACTTGTGAACAGAAGAGATGCTAAAATCCACAGTCCCATGATCCCCACTCTGCCCTTGAGAGAGGGCATTATGACTCCAGGGTGCAGGGAGATCATCTCTGCAATTAATGTACTTAAAATCACGGTGGAGGAAAAGCAAATGCTAAATACTTCTTGTTAAAGCCAAAGAATGGGATATTTCGGAAACACCATTTTCTGACCTTGCTGTTCTGAAGAAGAAGCTGGTGGCGGCACATTTTTGTTTACATTCATGTAATGTAAGATTTAAAATATGGCCTTTTTTTTTCTCCAAGTGTCCTCAACAGTCACAATCCCATGCACATCACAAGTCAGCCTTTTGTTTAAGTACAATTGTCTTTTGGATTGTGTTTTGATTTAAGATGTTTTATATGAAATGCATTTCTTTCTCATTCCTTTTATTTATATGTTTGCTAATAGTTGCCTCATGATTTTTTGCTACTTGAAAATAAAAAGCCATTGTGAATCACTTCATCTTTAAACCACACCATAGGTTGTACTGAGGAGCGCAGATTGCTCTGCTGGAAAATGAATAACATTTGTGAGTACTAATAAATATTTTTTTTTATAGCAATCCAAATTGCTTGTGGCTAGTTGCACTTGATCTGGAAGGGCGAGTCTTCCCTTTTGCCTTTTCCCCCCTCTACAGCAGATGGAGCCAAAGTAACACCAATTGCTTGCGAATGGAAGCTTGCATATATAAACACATTTGATCTGTAGAACTTAAGGTCATATCAAAATGCACGTTTTGGTTTTGAAGTTTTTACTGACATCGTTCTGCCTGTATTTCTCCTATTCCCTAATTCTCTCTTCCGTGAGTATTGCCCCCTTATAGTTATACTCATTTTGTTTGGATCGTTGGATCATGTACATGCATATCAATGGCATCTTTCCACACTATTCCACTGACCCAGGACCACGAATGTTTGTTGTCCAGTATATAAAATAACATTTATTATTAATAGCCTAATTGGTCAATCGCATATGTCAGGTCATGTGACGTCATTATGGCTGCGTCCACGAGGGGGCGACCCGCTCTATGTACAATAAATAAGTATTTTCTAGAAGACTAATATGAGGCCGTCTCATGCGAGAATTCTTTTATAATATTTAATGAAAGTACTATTCATTTCTTTATGTAAAGTTTTTTAGTTTAAAAAAAAAAGTGTTAATGTTGAGTGTACCTTTAAAACATTGCTTAGCAACGTAACAGTCTAGCTGTTGTACTGTACCATATTAAATGCATTTAAACCCACCTTTCCTTAAAACTTCGCGTAAAATATTTCTCATTAGGTGTCCTCATCCACGAGGCGCAGTTGTCGAGTGGGAATCCCCCTAAAATGGAGGCAATACATGGGAATGCACGTAGTGCCGCGCACACTTTCGCTCTACTCCTCCCTTCTGCCCTCCCTCGTCTCGTCTTCTGCCTAGCAGCAGCTAGCAAGTTCGCTTCACGCTTCCCCATCGCTAGCTTCGTCGTTCAACACGAAACACCCCGCAGCCGCAGGTCATTGTACGAGGCTTTAAGCTGCAAACTGCGCGATCGAAAGCTCTCGGTTAAACGCGGGAACTTTTGCAACCAAAGCTCGCGCCTCACATCAGCCAGTGATCGTGACGTAGTTATTGACAAATCTTGATTTCGCTTTGCGCTGCAATTGATGTCACCCGAGCTCTAGTCGTGTGCCGTCTGCACAGGTGAGTCATCTACTTTCATAAAGACCAATATTTCACATTGTTTATCCAGTCTCGCCGCACACGTTATTGCAAATGTGATAGGTGTAATGCATTGCTCGCTGTCACGACTGACGCTCGCTCGTTTATGGGTCTCCATCTCTAACCTTGCTTTTGCGCACATGGCCTCTTCGCACAGTGACGCATAAAACTAGAATTTGAATTTCTTCGTATTCTTAGTAGCCAAGTCTATCATTTGACCTTACCGCACAAGCTGTCACTTGTAATAAAGCGTCCGTAATGCAGTTCGGTGTCAAGCATTTATCATACACTTGCTGACAGCTGTTGAGCTTTCCATCAGTGCTGTGGTGCCCTGAACAGCACCTAGTTTGTAAACTGGTTGGATGGAGCTCAAACTCTGCTCACATGTTATGTGTACCCCAGGTGCAATGGGCTGTATGTCTTTTCTTATGCTGTATTTGTGTCTGGCATCTAAAACAAGCAATGCTGTCATGCTGACATTTCAATTTTCATGGCCAGAGCTGGATGCAGTCCCGACCATAAGGTGTTCACCCACGGTAGGACCTGAATTTGTCCTTGATTTCCTGGAACATGTGAAAGGTGGTACTGGGATATTTTTCTGAGGGTGGTTTTGTATCTTGGTGTGGTTGAAGTTTAATATCCTTTGTCCCGCTTACCCTTAACATCATCGGACATTTGCCAGCACAGACAACTGCCCAAAGCCAATTGCTGTGTATTTGGTTGTCCATGCTTGAGTGGATAGTTTTGTAAGCATTCCTTCTCCAAAATATTGTTGAGTCTGATGACCTTTATTTTGTACTGTCAAGCCTGTTTATGCTGATGGTTTAGTAGGGTTCCCACAGTCATGGACATTAATTAGTTATTAAAAGTCATGGACAGTTTTACAATATGTGTGAGTGTATATAGATATATGGATAACACTTTACAACAAGGTTCTGTATGCTGACATTAGCTAATGCAGTAGTTAACATGAAATTTGAGCAATTTTACATTATTAATATGTTAATGTTTTACATGAACTAATTTATATAAGTTGTATTGGTTAACATTAATGTATTGTAAACAAATATGAATTAGCATATACATGAACCTAGATGAATAAATGCTGCAAAAATGCTCGTTAGTTCATTATATCTAATGCATTAATAAATGCTAACCTATTGAATGTTATTGTAAAATATTATAATTAATAAAATATTTCACTGGCTAGATATAGTTCTTTACATTTCACAGTTGTGCCGTATACACATTTCAACATGCTTTTTCGGGACGAGACATTTGTACACTAAGAAGTATAACAGTTTAAATTGATATATTACTATCTGACATTGAAAATTGAGTGTTTTATTGACCTGTGCACAAATTAACTGTATGGCTATGGAGGTCTGGGCAGTCGTGTCCCTGAAACTGCCAGTTGTTGCATTGCACTTAGGACTTGCTTCATGTTAAACATTTCAAAATCTAGCTTGGCTTTGTTTTTGATCTCGCTTGGTTGTAGGCCACAGATTTTGTGCAAAGAATATCAAATAATGCACGACAATGAAATGGTCGAGTTAGCCTACAGTCATGGTGCTAGCGCACCTGCAGTCGTGTGAGTGGCAGTTGACATTCTGTTTGATTTCACACCTTGTGATGTGCACTGTCAAAGGTCAGGTCAGAGGAGTCCTGCTGCTTTAGAGGGCTGGTGTCTGTCAGACTTCAGTGGCATCGCTGCCCTTTAGTTATGTCTGCGATTTTAAAGGTTTTCACATGGCTGACTAGTCATATATCTTGGTGGTAATATCAGGCCAATACATAGCATGTACCCTCCTTCTCCCCAAGGGGTCTGTTTATCCTGCACGTCCTGATTTAAACTAGAACTAGACCCACACCTTACACAGAGACAGAATGCTGTCCGACGACAAGCTCCATTAGTTCCCAATGATCACAACTGGTATAGCCATAGAAGTGAGAAAACAAGAGCTAAGTCCTTCTCAGGGGTGTGGGGTTAAATCAGGTGAGCTGCTGAGATGGCAGTAACCCTCCTTACAGTTTTTACCTAATAGGGAGCAGATAGGGAATAATATATTAGGAAGCATCCTTATGGTAGGAGTGTGTGTGAACAATTAAAATGTCTCCACAATCTGCTTTTGAAGAAATATCGTAGTATCGTGTTGCAGTGCACATTCTGTCAGCTGCAGTTCTGGCGCGGCACCCACACGTCCCAACATTCTGTACAACGCGAGTGACGAACATTCACATCACATGTTTAGCAACACAGCGGTATAGTTATGATATGATTACATACCAAAACAATTATCAGTAAACAATGTAAAAAATGAGGAACAAAAGAAACAAACATCAACGTAAAAGATCATACATAATATGAGATATCAAAATAAAAGAATCAAAAATCACAAGCTGCTTCTTTGCAATTTATTGTCAGTATTGTGCTCGCAGATCATGTGGGTAGGGTACTTTTTACTGTGTGTGTGGATGACCATGTCTGTCAGCCACCACTGAAGACCATTTTTGACCCAGGAAAAACCCTGCAAAAGGTTTACAAAAACACAGTCATTTATGTTCTTTAATGAACTTAAACAGTTGTGAGAAAATAGGATGTGTGTCTGTATATTAGATCCATGCATGAGCTCTTAAAGGGACAGCAGCCTAGAATACCTGCCTTCGTTTATCTTTAATGTTAATTAAAAAGACAGAGAAAACTACTTACTACTCTTCATTGAATAACCTCAGTAGCTTTAAGAATCAATGTATAATTTATACAGTGAAGTTTATGTAGTGTTTTATTTTAATATTTGTTTATTACATTTCTTACTTGAATGCTACTGTTAAATATTATAGCTGGAAAATTTAAAGCCATGTATAATTAATTTGCACATTATATTGTATGGTAACATTATTTTAGGGTTCAATTTTCACTATTAACTAGTTGTTTATTAGCATGCATATTACTAGGATATTGGCTGTTTATTAGTTCTTATAAAGCACATATTAATGCCTTATTCTGAATCTGCATGGACCTTATTCTGTATCCCTTAATCCTACCCAATACCTGAAATGAAACGCTAAAACAAACCACCTTACTAACTATTAAGCACTGTAAATTAGGAGTTAGTCATAGTTAATAGTGAAAATGTGTTGTATTTTCACTATTAGGTAACACCCATACTGAAGTGTTGCCTATTGTATTTGTCCTATTATTTGTAATTTGCTTCTATGTTCTTATTTTTAATAACAAAGTTAAAATAATGAAATAAAAATAGGCAAATTAGTTTTGCTGTACTGCTCAGTGATTTAAAACCATATGAAACCAATATGAAAAAAAAAACAATATGAAAAAGAATTGATAAAATCGTGAATCTTCCTGAAAAAGTGCTATATTTTTGCCGTATCGCCCACCTCTACCTGATGGTCCCACGTGCACACGTTTAAACGTCTTTTAAGCACAGTCCATGTTCGCACCTCACATCCGCATATTGCCGCATGTGCTGAAACTGCACCACAGGTTCAGGCACGTTTGCCACTGACTCCGTGGACTTTGCTCTCGCTTTCATTCACCCTATAAAATTAATGATAAGAACAGACAGTAAGGTTACAGTACACACATGTCCTCATTTCCCCTCTCCTGCTTTGCTGGACCAAATATAGTGCTTTGAAATGGCAATAAAACAGGGTGCTGGGCTGATAAAGCAACAAATGATCAAACATCAAGCGGCTATAATATTGATTGAGCTGTCATATTTAGCTGGCTTGCTGTAAATATCAGTTCTTTACTGAATCTATAAGAACTAGACTATTGCGCTCTATAAATATGGCCACTGCCCTCTTTTTTTGCAAGTAGGTTATGACATGCTCAGATTGTGTTACTCACAAATGAGCTTTTAACCACTATTCTATAAAGTGCAATGCACCATTTATCCAACTAAATATCAATTGGATGCATTTGCACAAACGCAAATGATGATTTGGCAAAGTCTGTGCTTCATTTAACAGTTGACCTGCTTTTGAACATCTTGGGATGTTTATAAATGCATAAAATGATGTATTTGTCTTCTTTGATCTTGCACTTGCTCCTCACAGTCATCTTGTTTCTCCAGTTTGTTGTTGCAACATTACACTGAGCTGGGCAGAGGGGAAGAGGCTCAGCCTGTTGTAATGTGTCATGTAGCTCTAAGCCTATGATTTTAGAGTTTGTTTGTGCTCTCCAGAGCGCCGTACGTGTCTCTGTCCTTGCTGTGAGTTTTTGAGCGAGCTCAGGCAGCAGCATGTTTTTATGAATGGAGGCAGTGGGGCTGTAATAGGCTGAAAGGATTATATATACTTAACCTAATTATTTTTCCCTGTGGCTGGGGGCTTTTCTCCTCTATCAGTCCCGTCTCACAAGCTCTTGAGTCTCAAGACCTGTCTCCACCATGTTAGACCCTGCATGTCTCCACCTAAGCTGTCAGAACTGTCCATTTCTGTGGGGTTTTCTTTAGTGAATGCTGCAGTTCTAGCTCTGAGGAACAGAGAACTATTTTGCATTGCTTCCTTTCATCAAGGGAAGTACGCACATGGCTTAATATCGGTTACATTTGGGTCATACTTCTGCATCAGATTCTCTGCACTGATCAGCCTTGTCCTTTAAATGTCATTCCGACAGTTTGTTCCCTGTAATGGCCAGGACAGTGTGTCTATTCATACGATTCAAACATTTAAATAAGTATACAGCTGTCTTGTACTGATTGAAACTCCATTTTAAAGGGATAGTTCACCCTAAAATGAAAAATAAGCCATAAATTACTCACCCTATGTTTGTTCTAATACTATGTGCCCTTCTTTCTTTTGGACACAAAAGGAGTATTTTTAAAAACATTGTCCCGCTTGTCCATATAATGGCAGTGAATAGCGACCAGCATCAAGCTAAAAAATACGCAAAGGTATCACATAATGATCCCATGCGACATGTCTCATATATTCCAAGTGTTCTGGTAGTATATTAACAAAAATGTGACACAAAGAACTGTACTTTCTTACACAGGTTAAAGGAAAACGCCGACTTTTTGGGACTTTAGCTTATTCACCGTATCCCCGTATAGTTAGATAAGTCCATACATACCATTCTCATCTCTGTGTGTGCCATAACTCTGTCTGACGCACCCACTGCTAGCCTAGCTTAGCACAAAGACTGGAGGTAAACAGCTCCATCTAGCCTACTGTTCAATAAGTGACAAAATAATGCCAACATTTTCCTATTTACATGTTGTGATGTGTATAGTTACATTGTGTACTAAGACCGACAGAAAATGAAAAGTTGTGATTTTTCTAGACCGATATGGCTGGGAGCTATACTCTCATTCCTATTTCTAATAATCCAGGAACTTTCCTGTCGTACCATGGATGCAGCGGGTGCAATGATATTTCGCAGCGCCTAATATTATTCACGGATACGGTGAATAAGCTAAAATCCAGAAAAGTCGGCGTGTTCCTTTAAATATCTCCTGACTGGAACTTTGTCTGATGCCAATAACTTGTTGCGACGAACACAACGGATATATCCACCTAAGAGAAGAAGGTACATGGATTGTATTTTGTGTCGTGTGTTTGTTCATCTAGTGCTTTTTCTGGGTGAGAGGTCAGGATTTTCGTTAATTAATACATAAAATTTCATCAATACATTAATTTTCTTTAAATCATAACATACTGCATGGGATCATTCTGTATGATAACTACATGTGCAAGAGCAAAATTTAAGTCGTTATTAATCATTTACTCCTTTGGCCAGATAATTTAGTCTTTTCTAAACCGGATCAGTCTGATTCATGAACAAATAATTTTTGGGTGAACTATTCCTTTAAGAAAAGTAAAAGATCCAAAAATGTATTCTCTTTAAAACTCTTCTTAAAGAAAACTTAAAAATTCTTAAAAAAAAAAAAAAAAAAAAAAATAAATTCTACCATCATTTACTCACCCTCATGAAGCCATCAAGCTCCAAAATGTTGCTCTTTTATGATACTTTATGGTGCTTTTTGTCATTTAGAAGCTTGGAGAATCAGGATTGAACAACATGAAGGTGAGAAAATGACTCATTTCATGCATACTTTCCATTTTCGGATGAACTACCACTTTAAGAAAAATACATTATGAATAGACAGCTATTTGAAATCATATTAAAACGGCAAACCTTGTTAAAATCTCGAATTTCCCAAAGCATGACTCTATTTCTGAGAATATGTGTGGGTTCAGTTTCATTTCTCCTTTTACTTTAGATCTGTTTGCTTGCGATTTCACCTCAGCGAGATGAGCAGTGCAAAAGAGACATTTAAAGGCAAAGTTCACCCAAAGATGAAAAGTCTGTCTTCATTTAATCACCCTCATGTTGTTCCAAGATTGTATAATTTTCATTCTTCTGTGAAACACAAGTGAAGATATTTTGAAGAGTGTTAGTAATCAAACGGTTTTGGTCACCATTGACTTCCATTGTATGGACAAAAGATATTACTCAAAATATCTTCCACTGAAGAAAGAAAGTCGTACAATTTAGCAACGACACAATGGTGAGTAAATGTAAATGATTAGTGTCACTAAGAAGCAATACAAAGGTTAACTTTGAGCTACTGAACTCTCACTTCACCGTGAGAAATGCTGCAGTACAAGCTGCAGCAGGCAGAATGCATGTGGGGAGCATGTGCTGTGCTGGTGGAGCTGCAGTATGTGCTGGTCATGCTGGGCTCGCCTTGTATGCGTCAGCTCTGTGGTATGAAGGTTATGTTGTGGCGCTCCAGTGCTGCTGAGCGCTGCAGTGCGTTGGAACAGCAGACTCCTCTCTTTCCTGCCCTGACCTCTGCCAACTGACCCTCACACTCCCACTGCCGTCTCTGCGGATGAGTATGGCAGAGGCGGAGAACCAGATTCAATCATGCGTTGGTTCTGCATATCATTCCAAAGTAGTTTGTTCGCTTGCTTTTCTGGGCTTATTTTGGATCTCTGTGCCACAGGCTGTCAGAGTGGCAGTGGCGGCAACCCGTATTGAAAATGCTTGTCATTTGAATGCAGCGACTGTTTGCCTGTCGTCACCTTCCCAGCATTTCAAGGTCAGCTTTAGTTATGAATATGAGCATGGAAGTGCCGCATTGCTCTATTTTCCTTATTCACACATGAGTCATGTTCCAAATACTGAGCTTCCATGAAAAATAAAACGCTCAAAAGGCCCTGTGGCCTTTGGTTTATTTACATAAGCAAAATGTTGCACTCCGGTGGGACCTGAAAAAAGACACGTCTGCAGAATGCACTGCAGTTTTTTTCCACATTGTAGTCTGTTTGTTTACCTCAATTTAATTATTATTCCTCCTAGTACACGTTAATGCTTGATTCTGTCAATTTAGTACACGAGTTACAGTGAAAGGCTTTTTGAAAACGGTTAAAAATAGACCTCAAGTGAACGCAGAATGATTTACTCTAGTGATCACTGTAATTATTTCACCTAGGGCAGCTGTTGTCATATTGATCTGTATAATCGATAATTCCAAGATCTAAGATAAGCTCATTCACCAAATGTGTCACAAATAGACAACAAATTCTGGAGACTGGTTTTTAAAGCTTAGTAAGTTTACCCAAAAACGAGGGTGATTAAATTATTTTCATGTTAGTCCAAACCTGTATGACTTTTTCTTCTGTGGAACACAAAAGCAAATATTTTGAGAAATGTTTCAGTGTCTCTTGGTCCATTAAATGAAAGTCAATAGGATCTGATTGTTGTTTTGGACCCCATTGACTATCATTGATTTGTATGTTCCACAGAAGAAACAAAGTCACACAGGCTTGGAACAAAATGGGGGTTATGAGGGTTAATAAATTGACAGATTTTTTTATTTTATTTATTGGATGAACAATTTCTTTAAGGTCGCAATGAAACCAATGTAAAGACATGCGTTTTCTTTCGTATTGTGATGTACATCTGAGTAAAATTAATTCGCAAAAAAAAAAAAAAAAATGTTGGGCTTGGTTTTATCTATTGGTCATTGATTGATTTGTGGAGAGGCGGGGTTTAAGCACACTAGATAATGAAGTCGTCCAGCATACAGTCACAGTTTAAAAAAAAAATAGTTGAAGAAGAATCGTTCACAACACTTTCAGAAAAAAATTATACAAAAGCTGTCACTGGGATTATACCCTTCTATATTCTAAATTCTAATATGTATACTAATATGAACTCTTTAGGTACAAAGGTGCACCTTTTGAAAGGGTACCGTGACCATCCCAATTCTTTTTTCTGAGTGCGAATAAGATCAATACCATGGATTTACAAAATAAGGTGAATTTTAATTTCATGCCAACCTAAAGCATATAGCATTTAGCAGGACTAATGTTATTTCTCACAGACAGACAGTAGGTGTGATTTTGTTGACTTCTCAGCCTGAGACCGCTTTGAACAGTACATTAGTGTCTATAAACCACAGCCAGGGTTTGTTGAAAGATGTTTGTTTCTCAACGCCAATTCTTCTGCTATATATTCTAGTTATTGACTTGATTCTTGTGCACATGCGGTGGCTGAAGGACACTGCTACAAGTGCGATATGAATACAGCTCAGTGACCTTGTAGAAACAATACACACTCGCCACCTCCACACTTCTGATATTTACTGCCTCCTTTGTAGATCTGCACCAGAAACTCTCACACACGTATAGCATGCTGTATATCCTCCGTCCAGCCACCTTCCTGCTGTAGAACATCAAAGTAAACCTACTACACACAGCCAGCACTTAAACTAGCCTGTATAACAATTGTACTACATACAGCTGACGTTATTAGTATCGAGCACAAGGTTATCTGTCGTCTTGTCTGTGTAAGTGTGCATTAGAGATTGTTCTGTCTGAAGTGCATCAGGGTTTTTAAGAAAATGGCTTTTCTACCATTATTTTTTAAGTCTCTTTACAGGTCAATGCAAGTTAAGATGCATCTAATCTAGCCTATATATTTTTTAGTAGTGTTACTAGCTTTTTTCAAAATAGTGGAGCTTTTCAATTTAACAAGCTATTTTTTTCCAATGTGCATTAAAAACGCTGCATTGCTGTTTTTAATGTCACATTGTATTGCATGCTCAGCTCAAGCAAGCTGAGGCACCTCATATTCTGATTCATTTTTGCATCGTTCAGATGGTTTATGAAACCATAAATTAACTAATTACAGTCCCTGACCCTGGTATCATTTTAGTTCTTTGTTAGAGTGAAATATTGGGGATGCATGATATATCAGTACAATATTAGTTGTCGGCTGTCAATAAAGGTAAGTATTTTTAAAAACAAATATTGCTACCAGCAATATTTAAATATATAAAATTATAAAAAATATATAACATTTTTAACTGCAAATGCTCATTTCCCCCTATTTTTACATTTAGATTACCTTTGCCATAATAACGCTCACTTAAAATTAAAATGGAAATGAGTGTCAAGAATTGATATCTATTTTCCAAATGCATGTTATTGATTTTATTGTGAACAATTAATATTTTTCTTTTTCCTTTTTTGTAAAAAACTTCCTTTTCAATAGAATATTAACTAGTTAATAACGAGTTAGCTCTTTAACTAGTTTAACTTATAAGTAGCCTTGGCAAGCTACTGTCAAAGTAGCTTTGCCAACACAGATTGTCTTGCTTTTTCACTTTTTTTTTCACTTGTCCTTCTAGACGAAACGATATAGCTTTCCTCTAATCTAGTGTTATCTGCTTTTATGTCTGTACAGTAAATACAGGTTGTAATAACTAGGCCAGACCTACACCAACTAGTCAGATTGCGTTTTGCCGGTCTACTTTGCATTAATAATTTACTTCATCACGATGTAAAATCAGTTCGACACATCTATTTATAACAGGTCCCATTGTTTCAGGGTGCATGTGATCGTTAGCTTTGCAAGCCGTGAAGATAAAAATCATCCAATTTGGGAAATAACGATGATTATCATTGCGAGGGGGATTAGCAATCGTTGGGAGGGTGACGCTTGTACTACATATTAAGGTAATAGTGGCGTTTGTGGAGGGAATCAGACACGGCGGCTGACGTCATGGCCACATGTTCTCTTCACGGATCACCTCTCTGTTCACCTGCTTGCATAGAAATGAGATAATTGGCCTTTCACTGTGCATGCAGAAAGCAGGTGTGGCTGAGGTACCATGCTGCTCTGAGACAGAGATGTGCTAACTTCAGTGCTGACAAACAGCTCAATGCAGGTCTGCGTTCCTTGGGGGGGCGTCTTCATCGATCTTACTGTAGGGCTGATATTGGGGGAGGGTGCGCACATCAGCCTGCTGTAAAACCTACTTTCTGCTTTGCCTGGTGTTACGTTGCGCTGCATTTAGTGCCTTTGTTCTTGTATCTGGAGGTGGGTGTCATTAATTCAATTTCTATCCTCTCTCCCTCATTTTCTCTCCCAATCTCCCTCTTCCCCTCACCGCATTGCTCTCCTTCTGGACCATTTTTTCTGCGTGCCCCCCCACCCCCTCCTCCTCCGTCTGTGTCTGTCGCTGTGAGACACTGGGACAGATAATATCTGCCTTAACCTCTCCTCTAATCCCTTCACTGTCTGCTCGTTCACCTCTGCTTTATTTGTTTTCATTTTGCCGTCCTTTTATTTGTTTAGCCATCCCTCCCTCCTCCCTCTTGCATCAGTTCGAGTGTGCTTGGTCATCACAGCATTGATTATTCTTCACTGTACTGTCTCTTTCTCTCTCTCAAGGGACCACATATCAGCTGTCAGACCCACCCAAGACACCCACTCACATCCCCCTGTGGCACCGCCCCCTGTATTTCACTTTTCCACCCTTGCCACGCGCGTTGAATGAATGCGATAACGATCCATTCACTTCTCCTTTCTTTTCCCTTCATCCTCCCACCTGTGACTCCAACGAGACGGCGCAGCGATTGCCTATATACGTTAAAACCTTATCCGTTAGCGCTCCAGGGAAGCATGAGAGCCACTCTCCTTCGGATTCAGCCAAGGAGCAATGCAATGACAAAGAGGGTGGGGAGACTAACGATTGATATATTAGGCTCCTCCCTATTGGCCGATCTACCTTGCCTGGTTGCATCGCAGCTGCTGATTGGCTGTTGCAGTGTTCCGTGCTCAGCAGCTGCAGCTATGGGGATTTGCCCTTCCTCTCAGCTGCTCTACTTCCTTTTTGTCTCACAAAAGCAGCGTTCAGATCCTGAATGCTGAGAGTGGCAATCACCACATAGTTTATGGACTCCGCAATGAGCGGCGTTTAGTTTTGCGCTAACTTTCTGTAACTTCGATCTTCCCCAGAGTCATAAAGTGACGTTGCTGTCTCTCTCTCTCTCTCTCTCTCCCTCTCTCTCTGTGTGTCCCTTTCTTTGCCTCCTCCCTCTTTTCCCTCCCTTTATCTCTTAATCAAGACACAGCCTTTGCATTGCTGCCTGCCTCCTGTCTGCACTCCTCCTCTACCTCTCGTGCACTCTCTCACTTGCGCTTTCTGCCATGCGCTTTCAGCCTCTGTTTGTCGCTCACCTCTGTATTCCCCAGTTACAGGTTTGCAACATAAACAGCTGCGGCTTCAGGCATTTGCTTTGTTGTTTTGTACTTTTATTGCTTGTATTTTGCAAAATATTCCTTTTGCAAAGTGTGTTTGCAGTTCTGAACAGGACTAGGTGTTTTAACTGAGTTTTGTTGACTTTGTTTTTTGTGTCTTTTTGCAAAGATAGGTTCTCCTGCTGCAAGAGGACTCTTAGAAGTGCGTGAGGACACGTCACAGTGCGATGAAAAGAATGCAGGGAAAGCAGGAGGGATGAGAAAGCGATTCAAGTAAAAGAAGACTTGCATCACCATAAAGTGCCTCATCTGGATGCTGCGGAAGCCCTCCTCTGTGTCCGCACTCCCATCCTGGCTGGTCTCTGCTTCGGAACGCTCTTTTCCCCGCTGACTTGAGCGAGCGTGTGCGCTTGGCCTTGGCTTGGGCTATATTTCACCCTGACAGTCAATCAACCCATTTGCCTCTTCCTCGATTCCAACTTTGCCTGCTCGCCATTTCACCTTATAATACAAGGACACCAGTCGATTCCCTTTTTGGGTTTTCAAAGTGTTTCTCCCCTCACTTCTGCAGTCTCTCCATCCCCTGTGACCCAGACATGCAAGCATCTTTAGGGACTTCTGCAGCTATGGCAACAGGGCAGGGGGTTTCGGAAGCCTAAAATTAGAGAGAGTCTGCTTTACATCAATGCAAGAGAGCTATTTTAAACCCAGCGCTCCAGAGGGTGAGTCTAGACAGTGGGACGACCACTGCAGACAAATAGAAAGTGCCGCTGTACTTTACTTTTAATGCCTCGTTTTCCTGGACGGCAGCCGAAGATGCACCGCAGCATGTCACAGTGACCTACCCCACCTCAGCACTCTCGATTCGTTGCTCTCCCTACCTGACTTTAAACTAATCTCATATTCTCGTCATACTTACCCTTTGGTTAATCACCAGACTATGCCCCCTACCTGTCAATAAGAGAGTTTGGTTTTCATCTCTAGGCTGGTAGTCTGAGGATCTCCTCGCCACTGTGCTTATTGCTTTATCACGCCTGGCTACCCCACCCAAGCCCTCTGCTCACCCGCCACTCGCCGAGGGACCGTCATGGCCGTCAATGTGACCATGGGCCGCGACACCAAGTGGCTGACACTGGAGGTGTGCAGAGAGTTCCAGCGAGGAACCTGCTCACGCTCGGACACAGAATGCAAGTTTGCTCACCCCTCTCGCACATGCCACGTGGAGAACGGCCGTGTCATCGCCTGTTTCGACTCACTCAAGGTAAATACACGTGCACACATTATTGCACTGTGATATATTAACTATAAGGAGCGTTATTTGGTGTTTAAGTGCAGATTAGACTCACACACAATATTTGGTCATGTTGTCAACACCTCAGGCTCTTTTGCTTGAAATCAGCCTTTGAGTCTATGTTTGTTTCTTCCTAAAACACTGCAGCCTCTGGTCTGGGATTGGTTAGTTATGTGACATTCTTTTTCAATATGTCATTATGGCATATTGATTAACTACCAATGAATGCTGGGAATGTGTTACGTCCCTGAGTATTTACATGGTACTCCAAAGTGCTAAGAATACCATGATATATATATATATATATATATATATATATATATATATATATATATATATATATATATATATATATATATATATATATATATATATATATATATATATATATATACTACTGTTGGATTATCTCCAAAATAATCCATGGGGATTTTTGTTTCTTTTTGTGTTTAAATAATGCACAACATTTAAAGGAACAGTTCCATCAATTCCGCCATCATTTACTCAACTGTTTTCAGTATTGATAATATTTAGAAATGTTTCTTGAGCAGCAAATCAGCATATTCAAATTATTTCTAAAGTATCATGTGACACTGAAGACTGGAGTAATGATGCTAAAAATTCAGCTTTGCCATCACAGTAGTTTAAGTTATTATTTGCCAAAAATCTGTCCAAAAGTAGGAACTAGATCAGATTTATGAATGTATAATTCAGACTGATGTGGATCAGATCAACTGATTTATTAAAAAAGAATGATTCATTCATGAATAGGACATCATTGTTGGATGTAAACATTTTTAGTGAATAACAATTGAATGTTATTCTTTCACAAATCTGTTATATGCCATTAGAAAACTTGAAATACAGTCATAATAATTACTTTTATGATGCATTCTTGGAGCTTCTGAGTATTTTTTTTTTAGTGCAGTCCTCAGTCCCCATTCATTGTAATTGCATGAAAGATAACCAGCACATTAAATAATATTTCCTTTTGTGAATATACTAATAGAGATTTTGAACATCAATAAAGAAAATGCTGACAAACATTTTGGGTGAAATGTCCCTTTAAAATTTCCATGAACAGAATTTTTTTGTTGATTTATAAGCTGAAATGTTATACCTTTTATCTTCTGATTGTCCATGTTAATCTTAGGAAGCAACTCTCTGGACCTGTGGGTCAATCAGGACTCACATTAACTGTGGCGCTGAGAATTGAGCTATGAGCACCACAAATGTGTTTGTGTGTTTATGTCTCTGCTTATGTGTTTATGTGCAGTGAAAGAGTTAGACAAGGCCCTCTCTGTCTGAGTGCAGCAGCTGTCTCCTCTTTTATTGAGCTAGAATGTATTATTTGGCCATTTTTTGGCTGTGGGCAGCATGTGTGGGGGAGCTCAGTATGAGGAGGAGTGAGAGAGAGAAAGCTACATGAGGCCTAGCAACAGCGCCAGCTGACTGGATACAGTAATAATCCCTATGAACTGTGTTACAGTTGTTAGCACTGGGTGCCAGTGACCTGTGTAGATTAATTGCTCATCCAATTGTTTGATTGTTTTAATCAGTACAGTATAAGCAGCCAGCCGTCACTATCTAAATACTCTGGGTTAGATTGCTGTTATGACTGAGAGAGACAAAAGCTAAAGGAAATAAAAGAGAGAAACTGTTTGCTGTTTATTCTTCATGATCTTGTGTGTGTGTGTGTGTGTGTGTGTGTGTGTGTGTGTGTGTGTGTGTGTGTGTGTGTGTGTGTGTGTGTGTGTGTGTGTATGTGTGGTGCCTGTTGAAGTGCTAAGAAGAGGTGCACTTAAAGTTGGCATGAAACGGAAATCGCAATAGTCTTTTCTTCTCTAATGGACATATATCAGAGTGAAACGGCTTCTTGAATAAGAAAAATGTAGGGTGGGACTTGATTTTGTTAGGTGGACATTGATTGGATCGTTGTCGTTTGCTGATTGCTGCGATCTCATGTGAGTGACAGGTTTTCCCGCCTTCATGCTCGTGCACACGTCATCAGAGAGGAGATGTTGTTGTAAGCGGTTTTTGATGAAAAATTACAAAGACGCATGTAAAAAAAAAAAAAAAAAAAAAAAAAAAAAAAAAAAAAGGGTGTACGGATAAATCATTTATATTATAAAACGTATAGATCTGGTCCTTGATGCTGATTGGTCAATAACCATGTTTTATTTACGATGACCGCTTCACCGAACAGATCTGTGTATCACTTCGCTACACCCTTAGTAACCAACCATACTTAGCAACATAAACAATCAACAATAAAACTATTACATATGTATTTCATATGCGTTATGTCTGCGTCATTCACCTTTCATTTTGAGGGAATATTATTTAAATGTTTTTGTATAAATGTTTCAGCTTTGGTACTGTATGTACTGTATGTTGCACTGTTTAATAATGCTTCTTGAATCTCTTGAATTATCGATTTTGATTTTATAGTAACTTTATATGGCATTTGCAAAAAACAAATCCTTGAGACTTTTCCACGCTCAAGACAAGCCTTTGCATGCGAAACCTCTATGATAAAAAAACTTGCAGAGAAACATGCTCACATGCTCATTTTAGGTGCATCACACTTTTCTATGTGATCTGACCAAGCAATTTTTTTAGTTGAGGAGAATAAAAAGAGCAAATCATCAGCAACCACTCAGTAACCACCCAGAACACCCTAGCAACAACATGCTAAAAAAACATGCAGAAGACATTAGCATCTACATAGCAATGCCCTGGCAACCACCCACAGCACTAGTATGCTGGACACTAGTGTTGTGGATGGTTGCCAAGGTGTTGCTTTGTAGTTGCTAAGGTGTTCTCCAATTCATAAAAGGTAAAAATCTTGTAATTTATTGTGCAAGATCTCAGGTGTTGAGTGCAACCCACTTCAGTCACAATCATGGCAATTTTTTAATGTTTAAATAATTCCAGGTTTTATCTCCAGATCCAATCTCATCCCCACAGCTCTCCTCTTCGCCCCTCCACACCTCCACATCTCTTCTGATTTATCGACATCCCCTAATGGCTGCTGTTCTGTCCTTTTTTCCACTAGCCCCTTATGCACAATGTCTTGCTTTTTTGCTTTTCGTTGACAATTAATCTGGTTTGGTTTGAAAACGTATCAGGGATGCATGAATTAGGCAGTCAGCTACTCTATGTAAATTTGATTCAGTTATTGATGTAGCAGAGCCTTCTGTCTGAAAAACTAAATCAGCAGTACTGTCATTGACTGTGTCTTATTCACATGAACATGAGTTGAAAAGCTATTTTTAGAAAATAGGACAACTAAATGGACACTGAGAGACACTGTTCCAGGAAGTACGTTTAATGGGGACATTTGGAAAACAGGTTTTCCTTGCTGTTTTGCAATAAAAGAGTTGACTTAGTACTATGTGAATATTAAAGTACCAATCAAACGTGTGGGGGCAGTTTTTAAATGTTTTTGAACGTTTATAAAGCTCACCAAGGCCGCATATATATATTTGATATATTTTAAAATGTCATTTATTCCTGTAATGTCAAAGCTGAATTTTCAGCATCATTACTGCAGTCTTCAGTGTCACATGATCCTTCAGAAATCATTCTAATATGATGATTTACTGTTCAAGAAACATTAATTATCAATGTTGAAAACAGTTGTTGTGCTTAATATTTTTGTGGAAGCTGTGGCACTTTTTTTCAGGATTCTTTGTAGAATAGAAAGTTACATTTAATTAAAAATATAAATCTTTTGCAACGATAGCTACGTTTACATGGAATGACATCATTCCAATTGATGAAATTCGATCATAGTGTTTACATGAATGCTAAATAATTGATCGGGTATATGTGCATGTTTATATGTCACAAGCTTAAAATAGGATTTGTTCTTTTGACATGCGCACACTTGATGAATATGTAGAGTTTCCCGCTGTTTGCACATACTAGCCATCCTTCTTTTCTTAATATTTATCTATTTCATGTCCTAATTAGGAGATGACGAGCACATTAAAAGTAAAACTGCCCCTTCCCACAACCAAAACAAACGGTGTGTAGATGAGAGTCTGAAGCAAGGATTTCTGAGACGAGAATTTTAGAATGTAGGAATGGGTGATACCAAACTTTTCTAATTCGATACGATACTTTTTGTTAAAATTTTAACAATACCGATACTGATTATTTCTTAACTGGGTTTGTGATTTTTAAAAATAATGTTCATTTTTAGGGGAAAAATCATTACACTCATTACGTACATTAAATAACATATACTGGCCATTAATAAAAAATGTATCACAAAAGAAAATATGAGCACAATTAAATAAAAATGTGTGTGCTAATATAGGTTTAAATATAATCTTGTATTTTACAGAAATATTAAGATTTAAATAATAATAAACTAAGTAATTAATTATGCCAAATATAAATAAAATAAACTATAAATGCCATGCTTTGCATTTTACTGTATATTTGTCTACAGGTGAAAAGCAGCAGCACACCAAGCTACGTTTCCTTTCTGCCATTCTCTCTACATCTCTCTGTTTAATGCAGAAGTGAGTGTCTCTGTGTGACTGTGCATGGCTAGACGCTCGCTTCTCACAGTCATGTGATGCAGGCCAGCTAAATATGTCAGGTGTTTTGGCACAAACAAAAAAATACTTAAAACATTTGAAAGTGATGCAGAAACCCACGTTTTGTATTAATACAATTTTAATATCAATGATTTTTTAAAAGGTATTGATACCAAATAAGCAGCTTGTGAGTATCGATACTGTAGTATTGATGTGCCCATCCCTATTACAATGGCAAGACAGTCATTTACAACAACAGCTTGTTCCATACATCATACGTCATTAGACCATTTCTACGTCACTGCACATGCGCAGAACTTTCCTTTTTAAAAAAAAAAAAAAAATTTTGATCAAGTGTTTACATGTCCTAACGAACAGATTAAAAAAGGTTTAATACCAAGGGGGTAATCCAGCACCCGGAAAGCGTACCTTCCATAGGGGAAGCCATTGCTAACCAAGCCATCACCTGCTGTTAGCATTCCATTGACTCCCATTTGGCATCACTTTGACAGCGAATAACTTCACATCTGAGGCATTTAAAGACTCCATTTGTCCATTGTTTATTACTAAAGAAACACGACAATGTATAAAAGGCTCCATTACCTTGCATCTTACACTATTGCCCCCTAGAAGACGTTTTTGTAAAAAATAGGCTAACGATTGTGTCATAACCATGCGACTCTCTGTCGCACAGTAGAGAAATTACCGTATAGACCCGTATAGACAGGAGGAGAAGCTCGCAGACAGTCTTTTACTGTCTATGAGGCAATCGGAGGGACGTGGAGGCATAAAGTCCGATAAAGTGAAGGGAGAATCATGGGGAGCCCATAGAGTGCCAAAATCTCTGCAAGATTTGGTGATTCAGATTTCACTTCGCACAACTACTAGAAGACTTACAACTGTGCTACAGGTTGCTCACGTCACATCTACGTCGTCAAGCTCAGTCTGAGGCTGCGTAGTACGCTCAGCCATCAGGAAGTGAGTGCTTCTAATTGACTTCACTTCTAAATTAAAGTCTATGGGGTCACTGTGTCCATTTCTTTTACTGTCTATGTTTAATACACATGAGTCAGACACCAGTGGTGTTGATAGTCTAATAAAAAACATGGAGTGGGTCGTCTTATGGGGCCACCATGTTGAAATCATATGATCGGTTAAATACTAATCACTTAATGGTTACTATTGCTTTGCTTAAAACCACAAGTCCTCACCCTTGTTTCCACCTGGTATTAAGATGTGTTTTGGTCGGTCTGATCACAAGTAGATGGCGCTCAATACAGGCGTAAACAGGGTCTAAAACGTTTTGAGCGCGTCCACTTTCGCCCACTTCCAGAGGTAGTCGAAAACGCATTCAACTGGATTGCTTTGTAGTGTAGATGCTCGTGTGGTCCAAAGCATTCAAACAGCCACAAAAGACTGCCTACTCTCCGCCTACTGACCTAATGCGTAAATATTATGGGAAAAGCGTGCTAGCCAGATGGGATTTAAACTTTGTCAGCTGAAAAATCTGTTGGCTGCTCTCTGTATGTTTTTCCGTCGTCTCCAGTCACGTTCATATGGAAAGAGCTTATGTTGTCCATTAGATCAAAAGATCTGGAAAAAAAGCCTGTACATTTACCTGCCCATAGACCCTCCCCTTGAAGACATCAGGACAGAAGTGGTTGAAAGTGGACAAAAGAGATGGATTAAAATACCAGGTGTAAACAGGAATGTGTCTCCCTCATCTACAGGGTCCTAGACAAATGCCATATTGTCCATCACAACATAAAGAAGAGTTCACCTTTAAAGATACAGTAGCCAGAAAAGCCTGTTTAATTATAAGGAGGGAAAATTGTATTGAAAAATGAAATTATTATGTTTTTGGCACAACATATATTGTCTAAGATTGTTGGGGAATACAATCTTGTTAAGAATATGCTTTTTGGAAAATCGCCATTATGAAAAGGTTCAGCGCTCAGATTTTAATTGAAGTTTATTGTGGTTTAATCAGTCTGCTTTCTCCATTTGTACATTCTCTCTTTTTCTTCCTCCCTCTCCCTTTCTTCCTCTCTGGCCAATCAGTAGTTAGGAGACAGCATGAGGCAAAACTTACTCTCGGTTGCCGGGTGTGTTACCATGACGACGCAGAGGAGATCCCTGACCTAGTCCATCCTACATGACATGACTTACAGCTTTTCATCTCTGCCATTTTTCTTCTCATGGGGACACTGTCGAGACTCAGAGCCCTCCGCACATTTCCTGCATCTCTCTGTGGTGACGACCTGTGTTTTCTGTGTCACTGTGTACTATTGAAATGAGCGGCGTGTTCTCATTGTCTTCCAGAATGTTAAAGCTTGGCTGTGAGGCTGGTTCTCATGTGTGCTTTGGCAGGATCACCTGTCTGCTCCTTTGAGACAGTTTGCTCATTACCCACACACTCCCACAACACACACTGCTGATGCAATTGCTCTCAATGTCATTGTGTGAAAGCGACATACAAGTGTCAGGGAACGCCATTAACAATGTTACACAGATCTGTGACTGTGTACATCCTTACATGTGAATGTCTTGCCTATGAAGGTTTTATGGAGAAGAATTGAAGCGGGGTGTCGTTAGGCATCTTATCAGGCTCAGACGGCACGCCCACCGACCGTCCCCTTAACCACTGAACCAGACTGTCTGATGCATATGGCACACAAAACCAGTGGAGTAAATGTAATTAGTTCCTGTACTTAAGTATCTTTTGGCTACTTTGTAGTTGACTGAGTATCAAAGATATTAGTAACTTTTACTCTCTGCTTGACAATTTTTTAATAAGTATGTGTACTCTTTACTCTGATACATCTTTGATAATAATGCAGTTTCTCGTTACATTTTGCATGGCACCTAACATTTCTTTATTTCTGCTGCAAAAGTGATATCGCTATCTACAGGGCATTTAAGGTACTATATCTTGTGCGTTTTGCCCTTACCCACCTAAAATTGTCAACAAGGCTACTTTACGCTAATGTGAGTGCATTAGCAGGTAGTTGTTGCAGGTATTTGCTTTTATGGGATCATGTATGAGTTCATGACTTCACGGTGATGAGGCTGAAAGTAACCAGCACGTCCAGTCCTTTTTGAAGGATATTGGTTTACTAATCTTTTTGAGCACTTTGAGCTTAACTTGAGACTTGAGTGTTTGTAGACGTTTAAGAGGCTGTTGTGTCGACCTTGATTTATTGCAATTTTGAGGTGTTCAATTTTATTTTGATTTTAAAAAATCAACATGTGATTGCTCTCCTCATAAATCAGCTGCTTCTTGTTTTTCACTGGCATGTCACTCAGATGTTGAGGACTAGTGCATCTTTGAGCCTACAGTACAAGTTCAAATCAGATACGCTAAGACTTTTACTCAAGTCGTTTTGGAATTGGTGACTTGAACTTTTAAGGGAGTCGTTTTCCCTGCAAGATATCTGTACTTTTATGGTTTTCAGGTACTCTTTACACCTCTGCACAAAAGTACTTTCTTGATTTGGCAAGCTCTAATATACTACACATTACATTTGTTCTGAAAGAGATTGTGATCACAGAATTTATAAACATTTTCCCCTTTTTTTTCTGTTCAAACGTTTGTAGAGCACCAAGTAAAAAAATGGGAATGTAAATTTTCAGGAATTTGCATAGTTGTCATTTTAAGCTATCCACTATCAGATTCAATCTCTAACGTTAATACAGCCAAATGCATGTGGGAAAATATGATATATTTAATGTAATACAATATGTCATTTAAATACATTAACATGTTTCTATTAGTAATTTAATAATAATGTATAATAATCACACTACCGTTTAAAAGTTTGGGGTTAGCAAGATTTTTATTTCTCCAAAAGTGACAGTAAAGACATTTAGAATAAAAATGTTTTCAAAAGATTTCTGTTTCAAATAAATGCTGCTCTTTAGAACTTTTTCTTCATCAAAGAATCTTGAAAAAAAGGGAATCACGTTTCCACAAAAATATGAAGCAGCATAACTGTTTTCCACATGAATAATAATAAATGTTTCTTGAGCAGTAAATCATCATGTTAGAATGATTTCTGAAGGATCATGTGACACTGAATACTGGAGTAATGATGCTGAAAATTCAGCTTTGCCATCACAGGAATAAATTACATTTTTAAAATAGAAAACATTTCACATTACTGTTTTTACTGTATTTTTGATCAAATAAATGCATCCATGTGAGCATTTTAAAAACCTTTCAAAAGTAATGTATTTTAATACATTTATGCTGTTTTTAGTTGTTTAAATAATTATTCAATGAATTTAATAACAATGTTTGTGTATTGAAAATATTGAAATGTTTAGGCATTACTTTTGACCTTGAAAAAAAAACAAAAAGTGTGAATCTGGTGCATAGGCTACCACCACACTGGTCACGGTGAGATTTTAGATGGGTGTACCTGCATACTCTTCCAGTGGTTACTGATGTGATTCTCAGATGGGATGATGCAGGGAGGCCTTGCTTGTGTTCATGTGCTTTAACACACTATCACAGGGTTTGCAGTGAATACAATCTTTATTTATAGAGAAACGTTCCAAGTCTGATTATATTGAGCTTGCTTCATTTACAAGCTAGCCAAGGGCACAGCTCCTGGCCAGAACAGGCTGTGATGTGGACATGACTTTATGCCATCTGACTACGTGCGACTAGGTGTTGTACGGAGCTGCGTGTGTGGGAGTTGCATTGAATGATGCAGCAGTTGGATGGTGGAACATCTCCAAGTCCTCGATGGCAGCACACATTGATCACGCTGTCCCTGTGCACTGACACTCCAGACACCCACTTTCATCTCCATTAAGTGCACCAGATCACACTGGCCAGCAAAGAGACACCCCCCACACTCACTCACTTCAAATTTTGTTAGGACTTCATCACTGTTAAAAGCTGCCCAGAGGCTAGCAAAGACACAGACAAGTGCTTAAAGTGCTGTAGGTGGTGGATAGCTATACATCTCATTCATATGGAATTGAACTTTAACATTCCGTCTGAACTGTTAGCGTTGCACAGACACCATTTGCATTCATTGTTTCCGCAAATTCCATTTGGATTCCATCAGGGTTGCATTCAGATTCCATTGGAACCGCTCGTTACCTGCTAAGCAGCTCAATTCGGTTTGTGAGCCCAACAATGCATTAAAAGCTTTGATGACTTATATCAGTCAAAATAAAGTTTCTTATATAACCAAAGAATGAAAAGTTTTAACAGCAAATCAAGTCATTGTTGCTTTTGCATGCCTGTTGACAAAGATAGTTGTAACTCTTCAGGCATTCTTGCAGACGAAATTAGCATTAAGATGTGTTTTAACTCTTCCTCCCTCACAGATCTGAATGCATTAGATGAAGACATTCAGTGCACCAAACCATGCTTTTTTTTGAGCACTGAAGATTTGCATAAGCAATACAAATCTTCTTTTAGAATAAAATGTCTACATGACATTAGAATATTTTTTTTCATAGACTATTTGCTCTCTTTAATACACATTTTATTTCACGTTAAATGAAATGGACATTTTGCCATAATTTATTCACCAAACAAGCCAAGAGTGCATGGTTGGTTTTCTTTCTTTCATAAACACAAAAGTAGATGTTTGACAGTCCAATCTGTTCTTTTCCATGCAATTACAGACGAAAAGTGAAAAATTAGCGCTGAAAAGACTTGGACAGGGTTATTTTTGCGGCAGACCTTATTGCATATCCATTTGTAGGAGTTTCCCTTTCAGATACAACATTTATGGGAGGAGAGTATTTAAATGAATGATTTACTAAGGTTTGCACTCGTCAATTTACTGGTATTTGCGCCATCATTTACTGCCCAAAAATGTATGTCTTAAACCAGACGCTAATTTGCACTGCTCTTGGTAGATTGTGTTGATCATTGTGTTCTTTAATTTGCGCGTTGTCAGTAAATTACGCACAGAACTTTTCAATCCCATTAGCGCTTTTATGGAATTGCACTCTATGGAATTGCTAATTTGCCCTGTTTAGTAAATCTGGCCCTAAAAGTGGTAGCTCAGCCAAAAATGTATTACTCTCATCACGTTCTAACCCATAAGACTTTGGTGTATCTTCGAAACACAAATTAGGATATCACTTATGGTAAATGCAGAAGATTATGTGTGCATCACGTGCTAGAACAAACCTCTTTGGTTCTCATTGGCCTCTTTATGTATGTGTTTTTTTATTAGAATAAAAACCTTATCATATAAAGCAATATTAAAAGACTTTGTTTAAACTACTTGAATCATATGGATTCATTATTTCTTCATGATCTTTTTGGATATTATAAGTTTTGGTTACCTGAACTTTCAATGGATGGGACAGAAATCTCCAAAAGGCTTCATTAAAAATATCTTAAATTGTGTTTTGAAGATTAACCAAAGTTTAATGGGTTTGGAATGACATTGGGGGAGTAAATGATGACAGAATCGTAATTTTTAGGTGAACTATTACTTTGTTTTAAGTTTAACGGCTTGATTAATTGACCATTGTTACCAATCCCTAGTTGTTATATGCTAGGTTTAACATGCAATTCTTAATTTTGTACCATACGTAACAGGGTGTCCCTGCTCCATTTCTCTATCTCCCAAGAGCTTCATAACCTGAAAAGGGTAGAAAATTGAACAAAAGAAATTTATGTGAAGGGAAATATCCATAGACCATCAGCCAGAGTGTGTAACTGTCGAACTGATGGAACGACATCTTTCCCTGCTGGGTTATTACAGTACCTTACGCAGTGCAGTACAAATGGCATTGCTCTATGGGTTCATCGAGTTTGTCTCCCAGTTAATCGACCCCGCTCGTGAACGTTTGGTGTGCGTATTTAACCGTGTCTGCTGCCCGCCCATCAACATGTTGCTCGGACAGATGGGTGATAAGCATCATGCTATACATCCGATCCATATGTAGCATGAGTGTTTACAACAGCCACAAGGGCTATATAATCTGTCAGCTTGGTGATGCGAACAGACAGACAGAAAGGGAAGGCTGTCACTGTCAATTCATTTGGAAGTAGTGAAATTTGTTTTTCCGTCCATGTCCCAATGCTGTCATTTTTCTGTTTCCTCTGATCGTTTGATATTCAGACCTTCCAGCACTCCTGAGATTATGCGGTTTTCTTTTCATTTGATGGGGTTTTGGATGTTTCTATTGTAGTGGAAAGTTGGAATCGGTACTGTCAAATATCTAGGGATTCTCGTTTAATTTATCCTCTCAATCATGGAGCCCTTATCTTCCTGTCACGCAGTCTTGGATCTTTTAGTAGCTGAGATTCAGTGCAATTCATCTCTCTGTCTCTCTCTCTCTCTCTCTCTCTCTCTCTCTCTCTGTGTCTCCCTCTTCAACCCCTCTAAGGGACGCTGTACACGTGATAACTGTAAGTACCTGCATCCTCCGCCTCATCTCAAGACCCAGCTGGAGATAAACGGCAGGAACAACCTGATCCAGCAGAAGACCGCAGCCGCCATGCTGGCCCAGCAGATGCAGTTCATGCTGCCTGGAGCTCAGCTGCAGCCCATCGTGAGATCAGATTTTCATAACCAATAACATCACGATCATTTCTGTTGACTTGAAAACATTGCTTTATTATCCCTTGTTGTCTTTGTATCTCCTATCCAGACCTCTTTCCCAGTTACGCCTTCCTTGGCCAACAGTCCGAGCATGGCTTTCAGCCCATACCTGAGCCACATGAGCCCGGGCATCAGTCTTATGCCCGAGCTTCTGCCCAGCGCCCCCGTGCTGGTCCCGGGGAGCCCCACCGGCATGGCCATGGGCAACGGAAATTCAACGCAGAAACATGTTCGCACAGACAAACTTGAGGTGCTAAACTTGATGTTGTTGTTAGTAGTCTCTAATTATATAAATATAATTGTTGCTTAAACATACATATTTGGCTTTCTAGTCTTCAACTGTTGGGTGATAAAACAAGCGAAAAAATCAAATAGACTCGTGTTGAATGAGTCAAAAATATAGGCCAGAATGTAATAGAGACTTGGGGCCTGGGGGTGTTTTGACCTGGGCCAGTAAACACGCACCGATCAACCAGCCAAAACACCTAGCAATCTCATTATAGCTACAGGTTAAAATAATCTATCAACCTAATAGAGTGCAACACTCTGGTTCCGGAAGTAAAACTCCATTCGTCGTAGACCTTATGCACCAGAGAAACAAGCATGCAGCCATCTTTTTTAAAATTTAGTCTGTAAACTTCTGTTTTTGCGGTAGCTCTGTATATTTCTATGGCATTGCTGTTGAAGAGTAATTAGCTGGTTAAGTGGATTTCCTTATTGTAGTGATATTGAAAGTTATCATTAACATTTTATGTTTGAAGCAGATGTCACAACAAATCAAGTCAGTAGATCAGGAAGATTGTAAAACGAGTGGTTCATTCATTAATCTGTAAGATCTTACCTATATATATATATGTGTGTGTGTGTGTGTGTGTGTGTGTGTGTGTGTGTGTGTGTGTGTGTGTGTGTGTGTGTACTAATGCACTCTATAGCAACACCCTGGCAACCACTCACAACACAGAGTTGGACAAGGGCCACTCACATTAAAATAAAATTTTCAGTGTGAATAATGGGTGATAGTAAATCTCTGCTGTCCTGCTCCCAGGTGTGTCGAGAATTCCAGCGGGGAAACTGCACGCGTGGGGAGAACGACTGCCGCTACGCCCACCCAATGGAAGCCGCCATGGTGGACGGCAGTGAGAACTCCGTCATTGTTTGCATGGATTACATCAAGGGCCGCTGCACCCGTGACAAATGCAAGTACTTTCACCCTCCGGCTCACTTACAGGCCCGGATAAAGGCGGCGCAGCATCAGGCCAGCCAGAATGCTGCTGCTATGGTGAGTTACTGAGATGATGCCATTACAATGACATCACAAGCACTAATTCTCATAATTATGACAGTCACACATAATTTATACTGTACAGAAGACGATGTTCTGTGTAGTAGTCGTATTGATAATTAGGCTAAACATGATGTAATGCACTATTGAATGAAACTAGTTTAGAAAGTGAAGACCTTGATGAATATATCTAGAACCATTTTGTGGAAAGTGCATTATTATATCCATTCATCTGAATTTATTTCAAAATTTTACTTTAAAATGAAAAATGAAGCATCCATTTTAAAATTATTTGTGAATAAATTGTGAATTTCCTCCTTGGAAGATAAATAAAGTTAATCTAATCTAATAAAATTGTGCAAAGTCATTGTTATTTATTAAATTTGTTAAATATTTAAATAAATTCTGACCATTTAATCATAAGCAGCTTGTTATTTCATAAATCAAAATGAATCAAAACTCAAACCACCATTTTAATATAAAAATGAATAATGAATAACATTCATTATTATTAACATTCATGATTATCATTCATTATTCAGTAATATTATATCATATCATTTTTGTTTGTTTTCAAACTCATAAGTCTTGTAATTTACCATATGTATTCAATTTACCATACGTATAATATAATACAATACAATACAATTTGTGGGCATTTTATGTAGTAATCGTTCAGCACCGTTTTGGTGGAAAAGGAGGTTTCAGTGCATTATTTTTGTAATACAATGCTAGTAATTTATCACATCTCATATCATAACTGAACTCAAACATCTAAGCAAATTTTAGCATCCGGTTTTATCCATGGCAACTTTCAGTACACATATTAAAGGGACAGTCTCACTGGAGTAACCTGGAGTTAAGTGACCAGCAACCTTAGTTTTGGCCAGCATGCCATTTTCAATAATCTCTACTAGTGTCAGATGAAGGTGTGTGTATTTATAACTCACTTTTCACACACCTTCAATGTGAGTTTCAGGAGTGTATTAAATAATTCAGATCCCCCACAGGAGGGTGTGTGTGTGTGTGTGTGTGTGTGTGTGTGTGTGTCTGTAGTTCAAGCTCTTTGTCTCTTGTGTGATGTATGAAGACCAGGGCTCTGTGATCGCTTGCAAACAGTGTCTGCAGTGCAGGTGCAGGAGAGAAAAATGATAAGAAAGGAGAAAACAAGCAATTAATTCCCACAGAAACCTCCACTAGTTAGCAGCCTCTCACCCGAGAGTGTACTGCAGCCAATTTCCCTTTAATAATGTGCCATCTTTATCCCAGTCCTCCCAAGTCTTATCATGTAACATTTTTACAGGTTTATTTACAGTGCACAGACGTGGGAAACTTAAGGTGGGCGTACACTGTGCGAATTCGGACACTCCAGAGGTCGTGAGATATTGCACACGCTACAAGTCCGTTAACTTGATAATCGCATCAAAGCAGCTGGTACACGGCACGACTGCATTGCACGGCGAGCCGGCGGCAATCACACAAGCTTTTGCGCTAAACACAGAGACTGGAGCTTTCAGTGTTGTTGCTATAGCTTCAGATAGAAAAATAAAGAAAAAATACTTGTGTGCAAATGATTTGTTGAAAAGCACAGAACAGCAGCCATTCCTTTCAACAGAAACAACCAGAGAGATAGAGGGAGAGAGAGGGCACGCGTGCATGAGTGAGTGAGTGAGTGAGTGCGTGCTTGCATGCGTGCGTGCGTGTGTGTGTGTGAGAAAGAGTGTATGCACGCTGTATGGTTGAGCTATAGCACGCTGTATGGTTGAGCTATAGCCTACACATAGATCTAGCCTATGTGACATGGTTGTGCATGATTTGGCAATAGGGGACAGCCATACGTTGGTGAAAATCGGGCCGACTCCCCGAATTTTTAAAACATGTTATCGTGAGGTCGGGAGGTGCTCCTCCATACGAGCATCCACGATGTCCACGTGATTTCTTCCAAGAGAAAAAAAAAACGTCTGCGAGCTCGTACGACAGCAAAAATCGCACCGTGTACGCCTGGCTTTATCCAGATATCCTCCCCTGTTTCTTGCTGTCACCTGATTTGCCTTAGGCTTTATAATATGTTGGCTTTATTTGACTCCCTCTTGGTTCATGCTGTCATTCTTTTTGAACACTGCTTGATTGTCTTTACATCCTCACAGCTCTCTTTGTTGTCCTACAAGCTTATTACCCAGCTCTCTCTCTCTCTCTAACCTCAGCTGTATCTGTTCCTTCATGGCTCATTCTCTTGTCTTGTGTTTATGTCCACTGTCGTTGATTGGTTTGCCATCGCCATGTGGTCACTGCTCGCATACCCAGCCCCCAGCGCGTCCTCTGAAGCGCAGCCTGCAGCCAACTTTCAACCTGGTACTTTCACCCATTTTTGTGTCTTTTCTTTGCTAATTTGTTCATTTCTAATTGCTCATTCGCATATAGTCTGTGTTTTTGATGAACGTGTTAATGCTGCAAGAAACCAGCCACAACCTCTGTGTAAACTAATCAGTTAGAACTGGAATGAAAGATCTTGTTTTGTATGAGCTTGGGTTCTAGAAGTATATTTCTCATTAATTTTCTCCACAGGCACTTCATAAAATCAACACTTTGAACCAAACCGTCTAGCTCAAAGAGCAATCACAACATTTGATTCAAATTTGAAAATCTGAAAAAAGAGAGACACAAGAATGTATTTAACATCTTTTATATGGATGCAAAATATATCAGTACCATATTGGCTGTTGTCTGATAACAGAGTTTTGTTATTTATTGGTCAATATTGGATATTTAATTGTTCATGATCATTACTTCTGATTTTACATTTAGATGAAATTTGCCATTGTCAAACACTCACTTAAAGGGTTAGTTCACCCACAAATGTAAATTCTGTCATTAATTACTCACCCTCATGTCCTTCCAAACCTGTAAGTCCTTCGTTCATCTTCGGAACACAAATGAAGATATTTTTGATGAAATCCAAGAGCTTTCTGATCCCTACATAGACAGCAACACAACAACAACTTTCAAGGCCCAGAAAGGTAGTAAAGACATTGTTAAAATAGTCCATGTGACTCCAGTGGTTCAACCTTAATGTTATGAAGCGACGAATATACATTTTGTGCGGAAAAAACACACAAAAGTAACGACTTTGTTCAACCATTTCTTCTCTTTCGTGTCACTCTCCTACGTGATTCACATAAGCACCACAACGCATGGATGTGGTGCTCAACCAATAGTGAGCCAGCGTTCTGCTGTCAAACCTGGAAGCACTGTAAATAGCCCAACAATGTAAATAGCTAAGAGAATGACAGGGAAGAGAAGACATTGCTAAATAAAGTCGTTATTCTTTGTTTGTTTTTTTGCGCACAAAAGGTGTTTTCTTTGCTTCATAACATTAAGGTTGAACCACTGGAGTCACAAGGACTATTTTAACTGTCTTTACTACCTTTCTGGGCCTTGAAAGTTGTTGTTGTGTTTCTGTCTATGTGGGGTCAGAAAACTCAGATTTCATCAAAAATATCTTCATTTGTGTTCCAAAGATGAGCAAAGATCTCATGGGTTTGGAACGACATGAGGGTGGGTAATTAATGACAGAAGTTTAATTTTAGTGTGGAAAATGATCAGCAAAACATAATTTCGTGTCACTTTTTATATAATCTGAAGTTTATCCAAAGGAATTTTTGAAACATTAGATATAGTTTGGATTTTATGAGTTGTATCTCCCAGAATACGTTGCCTTATTAAAGCTGCTGTATGTAATTTTTTTGAGTGTAGTACTAAAGCTTAAAAATATCATAACATGTTTCAGAAATTTACAAACCAAAAAAGTTGGGACACTGTACAAATTGTGAATAAAAAAGGAATGCAATAATTTACAAATCTCATAAACTTATATTTTATTCACAATTGAATATAGATAACATATCAAATGTTGAAAGTGAGACATTTTGAGATGTCATGCCAAATATTGGCTCATTTTGGATTTCATGAGAGCTACACATTCCAAAAAAGTTGGGACAGGTAGCAATAAGAGGCCGGAAAAGTTAAATGTACATATAAGGAACAGCTGGAGGACCAATTTGCAACTTATTAGGTCAATTGGCAACATGATTGGGTATAAAAAGAGCCTCTCAGAGTGGCAGTGTCTCTCAGAAGTCAAGATGGGCAGAGGATCACCAATTCCCCCAATGCTGCGGCCAAAAATAGTGGAGCAATATCAGAAAGGAGTTTCTCAGAGAAAAACTGCAAAGAGTTTGAAGTTATCATCATCTACAGTGCATAATATCATCCAAAGATTCAGAGAATCTGGAACAATCTCTGTGCGTAAGGGTCAAGGCCAGAAAACCATACTGGATGCCCATGATCTTCGGGCCCTTAGACGGCACTGCATCACATACAGGAATGCTACTGTAATGGAAATCACAACATGGGCTCAGGAATACTTCCAGAAAGAATACTTTGTCGGGGGAACACAATCCACCGTGCCATTCGCCGTTGCCGGCTAAAACTCTATAGGTCAAAAAAGCCATATCTAAACATGATCCAGAAGCACAGGCGCTTTCTCTGGGCCAAGGCTCATTTAAAATGGACTGTGGCAAAGTGGAAAACTGTTCTGTGGTCAGACCAATCAAAATTTGAAGTTGTTTTTTGGAAAACTGGGATGCCATGTCATCCGGACTAAAGAGGACAAGGACAACCCAAGTTGTTCTCAGCGCTCAGTTCAGAAGCCTGCATCTCTGATGGTATGGGGTTGCATGAGTGCGTGTGGCATGGGCAGCTTACACATCTGGACAGGCACCATCAATGCTGAAAGGTATATCCAAGTTCTAGAACAACATATGCTCCCATCCAGACGTCGTCTCTTTCAGGGAAGACCTTGCATTTTCCAACATGACAATGCCAGACCACATACTGCATCAATTACAACATCATGGCTGCATAGAAGAAGGATCCGGTACTGAAATGGCCAGCCTGCAGTCCAGATCTTTCACCCATAGAAAACATCTGGCGCATCATAAAGAGGAAGATGCGACAAAGAAGACCTAAGACAGTTGAGCAACTAGAAGCCTGTATTAGACAAGAATGGGACAACATTCCTATTCCTAAACTTGATCAACTTGTCTCCTCAGTCCCCAGACGTTTGCAGACTGTTATAAAAAGAAGAGGAGATGCCACACAGTGGGAAACATGGCCTTGTCCCAACTTTTTTGAGATGTGTTGATGCCATGAAATGTAACTTATTTTTTCCTTAAAATGATACATTTTCTCAGTTTAAACATTTGATATGTCATCTATGTTGTATTCTGAATAAAATATTGAAATTTGAAACTTGCACATCATTACATTCTGTTTTTATTCACAATTTGTACAGTGTCACAACTTTTTTAGGAAATGCCTGTTTACATACCTGGTTACATACCTAGTTTACATACCTGTTTCTCTTAAAACCAGTGCTACAGCCAATTATTCTACTTTAAAATGTGCTTTCCATGTCGCACTGTTTTTGTTTTATCGGTGATAGATTTTGATACCGCACGCTGCCAGTTTTCCCAATAATATTTCAACATCCCGGGTTGCCAGTTGCCATAAAACATAGTGTATTTCACCCATGGAAGACGAACTGGGTCAGAGATTTCAGATTATACCCGACCTAAAAAGTCTTGGCATCCATCTAATGACCAGAGGCATATTAAAACAGGAATAAATCAACTCATCAATTTCCAGTGTAAGGCTCTGTGTTTTCCTTTGTTAAATGCCCTCATTCCTATTGCTTCCACTATCTGGCAACCCGTGTGAGCACCGAGTCTGAGGAGGAGGGGGTGGAGGAGGGAGCGGAAGAAACAACTCTCTCCAATATTTTGAATTTGGTCTACAGTACCTATTTCAACCACTAGCTGTCAATATTACATATTACAATTGACTAGTATTGCACCATTATTTACTGCCCAAAAAAGCATGTCTTAAACCTGACGCTAATTTTTAAATAGATTGCATTGGTCATTATGGAAATGATCTGGCTGCATCTGTGTTCTTTAATTTGCACATCGTCAGAACTGTCCACTCCCATCAGCGCTTTTATGTAATTGTACTCTCATGTTAATTTGCCCTGTTTAGTAAATCTGGCCCTAAGTTTCCTAAAATTGAGGAAAAAACCTCAGGGGTGGGCAACTCTAGCCTTAGAGGTCCAATGTCCTGCAGGGTTTAGCTCCATTCCTAATCAATCTTATAATGTAATTTATGATACAACATACAATTTTCTAAGCAACGATTTCTAAAATCAGGGTTGGAGCTAAACTCTGCAGGATGGTAGCCTTCCAGGAGCAGGATTGGACACCATAAAATGAGCTGTGTGAAACCCTACATAAAAATATCTAGTTAAAAATGCAAAGATGTAGTTAACTAAGCATAATAAAATATAGTTTTAAATCTAAGTTTTAGATGTGAGTATTAACATTTGCACAATTTTTTTTTTAACTAAAAATTCCCTCATGTCACGATTTGATACATATCAAGATACTGAACTCGTGATACGATATTATTGCGATACACCAAGACATATGGTAGAATGTTAACAAAAATGTACTGTTGATTAAATGCTAAATTTGGTGTTACATTGGGGGTGGAAAGTAATAGACTTGGACTTGGTGCTGGTAACCCAATGCACAGGACAATGGTGACACAAGAATAAAAATATTCATGATTCTGAAGCTGAAAATACAGAATTATTTTAGACAGATATGCTTGCACTGTCACTGACAAAATATATTTAAAATAATGTTGGTCACTTTTTACTGGTAACATAAGACATTTGACATTATCAGGACCCACAAATATTCCCCTATTGCATTATTATTCATTATATTCAACATTAACTATAGTAACTATTAACTATTGCACAATAATGCAATAACCTGTGCAGGAGGCCCAGTTTACCTTGAGACACCACTCATTGGGTATGTTTACATGCACACCTTTTGTTTCAATTGGAATTAATTCATTCTGATTGATGAATCCGAATGTAGTGATCGGGTTGATGTGCGGGTTTATATATCACAAGTTTCTAATCAGAATTGATTTTTTTGCCACGCACACAGTGCACAAATATACAGAGTTTCCTGCTTTGGATTTCATACTTTTTCAATCCTGTTTGTGCATACTGTTCTCATACATTGCTTCTTTTCTTTGTCTTAAAGAGCAGATTTAATATTTATCTATTTCAAGTGTCTGTGGAGGAGAGTTTGAGGACTGTTGGGATGTTGTTCTGCTCCACTTCACAGACGATGAGTGGTAGAAGAATTTTAGAATAACACGAGTCATATATGACATTTTATTTAACAATAATTGCGGCTCGTTCTGCGCAACATTACGCCATTGCACATGCACAGTCCTTTACAGTTATTTATGATTTTCAATCCGATTTTCATGTTTACATGTTCTCACGATCGGATTAGAAAATGAATAAAACCACCCCTTTCAATCCGACTCATCAAAAATCTTCCTCATGCCTCCTACAAGAGAGTAAAGAGTTTGTATCCTGTGCTGCACATTGCCTGTATTATGGTTAAAGTTCATCTTTAAAAACACTGTTAAATGTTATCTTTAGCAAATCATAAAATAAATATTCAAATGTCATACTGTACATTATAATCATGTGCTACAAATTCAAATTGCAGCATATAAAATTGTTGGTTTTAGTTTTTAATGTTCTATTTAAAGTCATCTAAAGTTATTTAGACAGAATTTTAATATTAGACTTTTAGTGGTTATATATGCCATTGCCATAACATCTTATCGGTTTTAGCTAGAATTGTAATGGCAAATCTCTAGTCTTTTATGAGGTAATGAATTAACTACTCATCACCATAATGCATTGAGATATAATTTTTCTTTTAAGGGTATAGTTCACCCCAAAATAAAATAAAAAATCTGTCATTGACTTACCCTTTTCTAAACCTCTATGACTTTCTTCTTTGCAACAGAATGTTGGTAACAATACAGTTTTGTTGACCACTGACATCCATTGTATGGGCAAAAAAACACAAGACATTTTCACAGTATCCTCTTTTATGTTCCACTGAAGAGAGAAAGTAATTTAGATTTGGAATGCCCTGAGGCTGAGTGATGAACTTTTTAATATACACCGATCAGGCATAACGTTATGACCTATATGTGAAGTGAATAACACTGATTATCTCTTCATCACAGCATCTATTAATGGGTGGTATTAGAATGTGTTAGAAGCAGTTAAAATGGGCAAGCGTAAGGATTTGAGCGAGTTTGACAAGGGCCAAATTGTGATGGCTAGACGACTGAGTCAGAGCATCTCCAAAACTGCAGCTCTTGTGGGGTGCTCCCAGTCTGCAGTGGTCAGTATCTGTCAAAAGTGGTCCCAGGAAGCCATGAACCGGCTTTGCCACTGCTGAAAGCACCAACAGTGAGCACGTAAGCATTAGAACTGGACCACAGAGCAATGGAAAAAGGTGGCCTGGTCTGATGAATCACGTTTTCTTTGACATCACATGGATGGCCGGGTGCATGTGCGTGGCTTACCTGGAGAACACATGGCACCAGGATGCACTATGGGAAGAAGGCAAGCCGGTGGAGGCAGTGTGATGCTTTGGGCAATGTTCTGCTGGGAAACCTTGGGTCCTGCCATCCATGTGAATATTACTTTGACACGTACCACCTACCTAATCATTGTTGCAGACCATGTACATGGAAACGGATAATGCACCCTGCCAAAAAGCAAAAATGGTTCAGGAATGGTTTGAGGAGCACAACAACGAGTTTGAGGTGTTGACTTGGCCTCTAATTTCCCCAGATCTCAATTCAATCGAGCATCTGTGGGATGTGCTGAACAAACAAGTTCGATCCATGGAGGCCCCACCTCGCAATTTACAGGACTTAAAGGATCTGCTGCTAACATCTTAGTGCCAGATACCACAGCACACCTTATGTTATCATAGTCTTTGTTGAAAAGTTTGTATATTAGTGTTGAAAATCAGAATCACTATGGAGATTTGGATTGATATTTTACTTTGTGAACCTGACTGTTGATTGCTATACAGTACAGCACATTATTATTGAGTTACTTGGGATTGAGTTCACATGTAAATCATGAGGTCAGACTGCTCCCCCATCATCTCTCCGTTAGTGAATCACAGATATCCTCTTTCCTGTTGACCTTGCTCTTATCACCTTGCATATCAGTCTTCAGACAGAATTACACAGTGGAAGACAGCCATACATCCTCCTCATTATGCCTTCATCTGGGTTGAGCATTCTCTGTTTAATTATCAGAGGCAGATAAGGATGCCTCACCTCAGTTTCTGTTCTGATATCACTCTTCCTCGTGTAAGGATGCAATGCTCCTGACACCCCTTATAGAGAAATAGAGAAGCAGAGATGGAGGCACTGCATAACATGAATAAAAAATCTTCTGTGTGTCAAAACTACAGTCAACAAGATTATAGTCAAATTACAGTTTCAAATTAAATAAAAAATACATCACATTATATAATCCTTTTAAATAATCCTAGTAACATTAATTATTACATTTCTAAGAGAAAATATGCTCACCAAGGCGGAATTTATTTGATTAATTTGAAGAAAAAAACTAATATTAGTGTAACTAATATTAAATGTAATAGTATTTTACAACTAATATTGTGAAATACTATTACATTTTAAATAACTGTTTCTATTTTAATATATTTTCAAATGTAATTTATTCCTGTGATATCAAAGCTGAATTTTCAGCATCATTACTCCAGTCCAGTCACATGATCCTTCAGAAATCATTCTAACATGCTGATTTGCTGCTCAAGAAACATTGATCATCAATGTTGAAATGCTTAATATTACAACTTAATTTCAGTATTAATTTATTTGTAAAAAATCATATTGACCCCAAACTTTTAAACGGTAGTATATATATGCATGATAAAATATAATACAACAGTAACATTTTTCAAAATCAAAGTTTTAATAATATTTCTATATTTTATTTATGACGCATGATTTGCAACACTTAGGGTGTACTCACACTAGTCGATCTGAACCATTCCCCGAGCACGTTTGACCCCCAAAGTCTGGTTCCCAAAGTGTAATCGCTCCGTACCGTGCCCGGTTCGCTGAACCGTCCCTGGCCCGCTTGAAGAGGAACGTTAAGTGCAAGTGTGAGTGCAGGCCAGCGGGGGAGTGGGGAGGGGGGACAGTCGTGCCAGGGCACGGTACAAGGCAGACATGCCTAGTGTGAGTACACCCTTAGAATGACAAGTGCACAATATGTCAGATATCACTGTCACACATGAACACACATAGTAGAAAGTTTTCTGTGGCTCTGTATCATGGCTGTCACTGTATTTTTTCTTTTTCTTTTTCTTATTTTTTTGTTTGTCTCCTCTTTTTTCTTTGTCATCCTGATCACTTCAGGCTCTGCCACCTGGAGCCATGCAACAGCTACCAAAGAGACCGACCCTGGAGAAGACTAACGGTGCGGCTGCCGTCTTCAACCCCAGCATGTTCCACTACCAGCAGGCTTTGGCCAGCATGCAGCTGCAGCAGCCAGCGTTCATTCCCACAGGTGAGCCTTCACAGACAAATGACTCCCCCCTGAGCTGCGCTTTAATATCACTGTATTCCTGTAATAGTTTGGCTTGCATACATACAGCACTTTAAAGACAAAGTGCCTGGCTAGACGAGGACTTGAGCACTTTTTCTGCTTGCCATCTCTCTCCCTGTAAGCCCACTTGCTCTCTTTATCTCGTAGTAGTCCACATGTCATGCTAGTCCCATGATGCATACAGTCCTGCGTTGTCTCCTCATGCACCTAAGCATTAGTCACTCTTGTTCTGATTCTGCAATGCACAATATTTACTGTTCTCACATAATCGGTAAGAAAAACTTGATTGTATTTTGCCTAAATGACTGTGGCAGCAACCCTTCGGCCTTATAAAAAGGCTCTGAGAGGATAGTTACACTAGGTTTGCTACCCAGCAGGGAGTTATAATAACCCAGTAATATCAAAATTAGAATTGTGTAGCTTTTAATCCAAGTCTATATAGCGCATGTCAGCGATTACGTATTTTTAAAGGCCGACCCAGAAGTTAGCATCACCCTGGTTCCCTCAATAAAAACCCAATAGGATTTTTCCTCTGGCTTTTAGATTATTGCAAGAAAAAAACTCTTTGGCCAACAAATGATTGATTCTTACATATTTTGTTCAAAAAATGAACACATCCCATTATGAATTTTGAAGCCTAAATGCAATTGCCATAAATAAAAATGTAGGTAATAAACAAACTGCAAACTACTTAAGCTACTTAAACTACAAACTACTTTTCTTTGAAAGTTTGAGTTAGAATAGTTTGCAAGAGCATGGATATGAACACAATATGGCTGTAAAAGCTGACTAGTGCGTACTGCGTAGATGAGTTTACCTCTTAGGCTGATGACATTTAATGTCCCCTTCCTCTGTAATTCCATATAGCCACTTGTTAGCAACCTCCTTTTTCAAGACAAATAAAAGCTTTAAACACATCACAAGTTGTTGCTGATGATACCATTTCATAAGGTCTTTATAGACAACATGAAATCAAAATAAGC
This sequence comes from Paracanthobrama guichenoti, assembly GCA_018749465.1. Lineage (NCBI taxonomy): Eukaryota > Metazoa > Chordata > Actinopteri > Cypriniformes > Gobionidae > Paracanthobrama > Paracanthobrama guichenoti. The sequence continues at coordinate 15,741,320 of CM031956.1, read as the reverse complement.
CATATTTTCATATGTATCATAGCCTAATATACTTTATACACCTTCTTGATTGAATCAATTCCTTATGGATGAAATGAAGCCCCAATCTAGATTTTATCCCTCTGAATATTCTGTTTAACTCCAATATACAGCACATTTTAACCATGTTGTTTTTAATATTAAACAACAATCAAGCCGAACTTGTTAGCACTGGCCTACTCAGCTGACCAGACATAAGAGTATTAACACAACAACGGATTGGCATCCACCTCCTGATGAGGACCTTTCTGCCAGTGTGATTCATTTCCTCTTGGTTTCTTCTTTGCTTTGTTTCCATGTCTCCATTTCGCCACCATGTTGCCCATAATGACGGTCATCGCTCTTTCGCTGTGTGTCACTAACTCTAAAGTTGTTTTGTCTTGTTCTCACGCTGCTTTCACTCCCCCTTCTCTCCATCTCTTCCACCCCTCCATCCTCCTCTGTCTCTCTTCTCTTGGGCTCTTTGTGCATGGTGTTGCAGGCTCGGTATTCTGCATGGCTCCATCTGGAGGCCTTGGTAGGTCACTTCCCAGTCTATCTGGATCAACAGTTACCTTACAGCAGCATCTCAGATCTGTGGCAGACAGGAAGGTGGTCCACAATTAACTCCAAAGGCCCAGCAATGTATCATAGGTTTTTTCTCCAGCTGTGGGCACAGGTTTTTTGGTTTGGTTTGGTTTGGTTTGGTTTGAAAACCAACCTAATAATCATAAACCATTTCCCTTTTAATTGTAAATAATCATTTTAAATCATTAATTTAAAAAATATATATATATTTATATAAATATTTACACAGCGTGACTGCGTTGTTTACAGCTGCCATTAAAAAAACTGAATATTTTTATTGGGTGGCATTTTCGCTGCTGCTGTTTATTTTATTTAAAGACTTAATTTAACTTAAAGACTTTAAGTTTAATTTCCACCAACAAATTCTAATAAACAATACATCATTTGGCACAGTCTTTCAAAGCTGCTAATAAAATATAAGTTTGTCATGTTATACAGTTTGCCATTTTATTTTGAAAATGATTCAAATTGAATCACCTTCATTTCCACCAAAGAATTCTATTAAACACTGTACATTGTTTGGGATGACTTTCAGGAGAAAAAGACAAAAAAAAGTGCTCATAGTTGAAGGAATGCCTAAAACATCTATACAAGATGTGTTTAATGGTCTATATAAAAAAAAAAAAAAAAAAGACAAGGACAGCTTAACACGTGCTCCTTACACTGTCATTTTCCTCATGAGGCCTCAAACTAGAGGCCTAACCCTGTCCTGTCTGTCAGTGTGTTTACACCCAACCTGTGTGCTTTCACCGCTTCTTATTGTGTGCTCGTTATTTTGGCTCAATGTATGACGTTTGCATTTGTTCTTGCATGTGTGCGTGTGATTTTGTGTGCAGCTGACGGCACACTGCGGGCACAAATAAGCAAGGCCAAAGCCTTCAGCGTGACTCATTAAGACTGGTTCCTTTTCTTTGTGCCCTTTCCTCCTCATCCTCTCCTCTCCCTCACCCCTTAAATCTATTATAGGCCTTTTCAAACCCCAAGGCCTAATGACAGAGGGCCGCTGGGAGAGGCGGGACTGGACCACCTGCAGGGCCCCCCAAAGCCGTTACCTGTCAGGGCCTGGACATACTGGTGAGGGTAGAGTCTAGGTCCCCTCCCCTCACAAACACACACACAACCTTACCATTTACCTGTTTAGAAAGGTAGAAATCGCCCCTCCCATTTCTGGTCACTATCGGTGTAAATATTCCCAAACAAAATCTAATAGAAACCCAATTGTACAGACGTTTCCATCCCCTTAGACGTACAATGGTCTTTATTTTTAGCTGGCCAAGTTAAATTTGTCCTTAGCAGTCATTTACCTGGGTAACAACTTCACCAGTCCTGTCAAAACGCTAGATCTGCGTTGAACCAGTGAGTGTGCCAGTGTGTGCCTGTGCGCATGTCTGTATTTTTTTCATTTTTATGTCATTATTTGACATCTGTAATGCACTTGCTGTATACATATCATGCTGTGTTAATTTGCAGTTTTTCATATAATATGACCTTTATCTCTTTATCATTATTACTAATAGCTGGTTTTATTAGATAGTCCTAAATTCTTAATTCGTATTTACAGGTGTTTTAGAATGATTATGTCAAATAATCAGGTTAACTCAAAATAAAACCAAAGACATAAAGGGTCATATTATTTTACGGCAATTGGACAGGAATGAATTGCATATTTACATTCCTTGCTTTTCCCCTACTGTATATTTATCCATTCTCCGGCCTCCATCAAAATATGACAATCAGACATTCCTGTCTGTTCCAAATGTGTGTGATTTTGATTACGGCCATGTTTTTATTTTGCCCATTAGAGGTTTCTCAATAGTTTTATCTAAAAATAATTGTGATTGGATAAAACTCTCTAAGCTAAAACGTAATGAATCCAAGTGTTTTTAAGTTCTGTTTGCATGTTTGTTCTTGAGTGAATACATCATCTTTGCAGTACATAAAGACGTAGTTGCCATGACTCAGCCTATTCCTCTGGCATATTATGTCATGGTACTCATAACATTCCTCCTCCCCTCCACCTTCCCCCTTCCCTTGTTTCTTGTCTGACTCGCCTGAAAAAAGTTCCCATGATGCACGGTGCCACCACTTCCACTGTTTCGTCGGCTACGACCCCAGTCACCAATGTTCCTTTTGCTGAATCAGCCGCCTCCAACCAGGTTTGCCCCTTCATTTTGGCCTCTCCTTTTTACAGCTGTAAGGCATCCGACTCTGGTCCATAGACAATAATACTTGTGTTAATATATACATATATAAAACACTTTAAAATCAAAACGCAATTTCTGAAGGTGAGATCTGAGTAAAGATGGTGTTAATTCCTTTGTTTTCTGGTCCAGAATGGTAGAACATGAAGACCTTGAGTCATTGAGTTTTCTGTGGACCAGTGAGGAGCCTGTTTACCTCTTTAGCACAATGTCCCAGTTCCACCATGTCTGTGTGTGTTCACATCTCTGTCTGTTTCCGTGTATTAGAGCAAACAACTGCATTTAAAGAGATAGCTCACCAAAAATGTAAATTCTGTCCCTAATTACTCACCTTCATGTCATTCCAAACCTGTATGCTGTTATTTTTTTTCCATGAAACATAATAATAGACATCAATGGTGAATTATTTTCCAGCTCTTTCCATACAATGAGAGTTCATAGTGAACATATAAATAAAAAAAGACATCATAAAAGCCTGTATGATTGTATTCAAGTCTTCTGAAGTTATATGATAGCTTATATAGAAGTTCATTCTTTTCAATGAACTGTTTGATTAGATTCCTAAATTACTTGAATAATTCTTGAATTAAGCCAGTTCTTTTCAGTGAAATATTTGATCTGATCATCAAGGACTGATCTGTTCAAGTTCAATTTGAGTGTTATGGAGTTATTTTATGGTGTTGTCTTGGTGATTGTTTGGGGGTTTTGGAGATTAACATATTTAGTCACTATGAACTGTTGTTGTATGGAACAAGCAGCGCAATGATTCTTCACAAAGTTCACTCCACTAGAGAAAGAAAGTCTTGTTTGAAACAACATAAGGGTGAGTAAATGATGCCAGAAGTTTTATTTTTGAACAAACTATTCCTTTAAATGCCAAAGCTCAAAAGTTCATTGTCTTTTCTACCCCCTTTACCATGTTTTGATCATTTTGCACTGGAGCAAGTTGTTTCTGTGGCTCACATTAGAGTGAGATGGTATACGTGTCCTCTGCATTTTTCTGTAAATAGGATGTGGGTGTCTGTTTTCAGATGACAGTTCTCTGAATTTTTGTTTGTCCTTCCTTCTTCATTGTCTTAATTTTGCAGTTAGCTTCAAAGTATGTAATGTGAGGAAACCGACAGTTCACCATTTAGTCTGTTTAGTTCATGTGTCCTGCAGCACCATAGATGAGCCACGAGCTAGACAAGGCCAACCTGTAGTTTGCAGAAGGGACACGTTTTGCTTGCTTCTTTATTTTTTAAATTCCTACAATGCGGATTGTTTTAGCATTATGTAGTCTGCCAAGATGTTCAGTTGGGTTTTCAGCGTTAGTTTAGAATGGAATGGTAATTTTAAAGTACAAGTATATGCCAGTAATGCTACGCAGACCTGAGGTGTCAGTGCTCATTTCCTGCTTCGCTTGCTTTTATGCTGAAATATGTCTTGCAAAATTACAAATGTGGAATTGCAGGTCTGTGCCCACTGTCTCAAGATAACTGATGCATTATGTGATGATGTGGCACAACATTTATTCATTTCTCATTTTAGAAATGAACTGCGGGTTTGATGTTTGAGTAGATAAGATAAGAATTGACTATATTCTCTTTGCATATTGCTTGTTTGACCGTAAGAGGTTCACTACCTTACCTGTGGGCTGTATTTGTACCTGCCTTCCAGTAGACGCCACCGAGGTACTGAGCACCGACCCCATCGACCTCCAGTGTGTTCCCATGGAGGCCCATTTCTGCCCCGTTCCTAAACTCCTGGTGGCCGCACCTATGACGCTGAATCCAGTAAGCCTCTCCCGAAATCCTACAACATAATCAGGCCCATCACTCATGCAACATGTGCCCAACCACAACAGAAAAATGAATGCAACAAACGTGTGCCTAATCAGTAAGTCCTTAACGGGCAATACATTCATCCTCATATCAGAGATGCCCACTTCATTTGACGTCAACAGAGGTTTGTTGATATTGAAACAGGCAATACTTAAATTTGGACCTACAACTGTATAAGGAAGCATGCCATCTCAAAGCAAGGAGACGTAAGGAGCGTGCAGATGCTGAATCAGGAGACGGAACGCTCTCGTAACTCACAGCCATACAAAAACATGCAAACCAATTAGCTGAGAAAATGAATTCTCTGGAGGTGAACATTAGATTTCAGAGCCGATGTATGGTAAGAGATGGAGCCGATACAGATCATCAGCAGACAGAATGTTTCTCCGTTGTAGAATGTGACAACAGAGTGTGTGAGAGCGACACTTGCAAATGATATTTTACATAGTTGTGGTGGTGGTAATTTCTTTCGCATTTAATTATAATTAATGAACGTGGCACGTTTTATTTCATGTTTACATTTCAAAATGTAGAAAAAAAGATAATTTGAAAATGATTGATACTTTTGTAAGATAATCTGTTCATGATACTAGATTTTTCGTTGAAAGGTTTTCAAAATGTCGTTGTTCGTGCCTTTGAGTTACAAGTGTGTGTGTGTGTGTGTACATCTTTTTTCCCTAATTCTTCTGTACTACAACTGACTTGCATTTTATCATAGACTAAGAAAGTATACCTGTGTAGCCTTTCAGAATCAATGTGTCATTCTTCTGTCAACTTAGAGATGTGTGTTGTCTTGAGTGACTTGGTTTTTCTTGGTCTCATGAAAGAGTATTATTTATTTAACCACTGTCCAACAGGCTAAAACTGGTCTACTGAGATAAGTGTTAATATTCATGCCTGAAGTATCTCACCTCACATTTCAAAGCTCCACATCGAGACGGTCAAACTCAAGATTGGTTCGCATACTCGTACCTCCGTTTTAAAAATAGAACTGTCTTAAGCAGACTAAATGTGAGCACTGTTGCACAGTGCGCAATGTAATGTCTGATTGCAGGCCTTCTGGATGTATAAGATCTCATTGAGAAGATTTTAACTGGTTTCTTGCAAATACTCCTTACCTATCGCCTGATGTCCTGGATATACTGTAAAATTAGTTACATTTATTCGATTATTAGTACGTGGTCTATGGTTATTGGGTGAATTTTACGAAAACATGTCCATGTCGCCCAAAAAGCAGAAGAAAAAAAGACAATTAAATGACAAAAATATGACAATTAAGCACATTGCCTCCTATCGCCATTACTATAATGCAAAAAAAAAAAATCATCACTGTAATACGCAATAAATAACTATATATAAATAATGTGTCGAGTATTTATTCATTTGTTTAATGCTAATTTTAACAACAATATAACGATACAAACAATTATATTGCAAAAAAAAGTTCTTGTTATAGAGTAAAACATTCACTACGGAAATGTGGTTTAATTGTCATGAGAATGATGTTGCAATTCAAAAAGGTCCAAAAATGAGGCTTCATTTATGCAAAATATCGTTTTTATTGTTCTGATTTTGGTATGAAATGTGACATATTTTTATGAGATTCACCTTATTATCTTTTTTAGACAAACACCTGATGGCTGGACTGTCTCTGCCAAAATCTATGCTCTGTCCCACCTGCTGTGTGACAGTCTGTTCGTCTCCACATTTTGTTCAGCCATGTTTGGTGCATCCCAGAGTACTATAAGATCTGTTTTCAATGGTCGTTAGTTGCCAAAATGAATGTCACTTAATCAATTCTAACTGCATGTTTAGCTGTTTACACACTCATTCAAAGCAGACTGGCACACTTATGTTAAATTCTCGATCATTGGAGATATGCAAAAGCCTTTCTAGAAGTTACAGACTGGGACCTGATTTGATTATTCTGCGTCTCTCCCATTGGTTTGCTGTATTCAGCACCATGTGCGCCCCCCTGCACAGACATGTCAAGTGCACTGCTTGTTGTGCCAATGACTCTCAGACAGGTCACCCTGTGCCAATCACTGGAGAACTCAGACTGCGCAATCAGGCTTTGTCACGCCAAGGTCATGAGCCAGATGGATTTCAATTGCAATATCGCAAATGTGCCCACCCAAACAACAAATGTAAACCCACTTGAGCAAGCTATTATCTTGTGCTTTGTTTTGAAACGTCTCCATTATTGCTACCATTCATTAGGCGAGTCCTACAGTTGGGAAACCGACAGTAGGGCGGTTTTCAGCAGCTGTTTTTATTACTGCATCAGTGGACGTCGTGCGCACCCACTAATAGAGTTCCAGTCCTTGCCAACCAAGAGCTTTATTAGATTATTGCTGTAATATATTATTGATAGTTTGTCCATGGATGGAACATGAAAACTGTGTCCGACAGACGATACACAGAGGCCTGCAATCCATTAGGGTCGTACTGGAGTTTCTTTGCCCATTTTGATTTTGAGAGAGACAGCTGGTTGAATTCTGACTATTTAAGTTTGTGTTTGTGTTTGTTGTGTTCATGTTTAGCGTGTGAACAGGTTTATATCACTGACTGTGTCCTTACTTTCAAAAGTCGGCAGACTCTAAAATGCAAGGGCGTAGATGACCGTGTGACATCTGAATATTATTCTTGTTTGGACTGTGAGCTGAAAGCTGCGGCTCTCATGTAGACATGTTACCATTTAAAGGAAAAAAAAGAAAGAAAATTGATTATTTTCAGACTGGGTACTTAGTAAAGGCCCTCATCAGCCAAAGCTTCATTTACAAGACATTACCGCCCCTCACGGGCCTTTACATGCATAAATGAATGTGACATTTAAGACAGAGAGAATGTCACGAGAGGTTTTGGATGCCTGTCTCACCATTTCTCTCGAACGAAACTACAACCTTTCTCAACATATCAAGGAAGTGAAAGCCTCCCAATGCCATCCACTGTTGATGTACAAAAAGACAGAAAACTGCGAAAAAAAAAGTGTTTATCATCACTTATCTCAAAGACCCTCCTCTAAACTGTTGTCTCCTTTGGGACAGCCATGTTGTTTCAACAGCATAACCCCAAGAGAGAGCCATAAAGCTATTTTTTTTTTTTCTTGATATCCAGACCTTAAAAACATCGCACCTTTTTTGCTGATCAGCACACACTATCTAGGCCAAACAAAAATGAAATATCATACAATGGTGGTCTAAAACAACCCAAAATCAGAGCAAGATGATGCTATACTGTGTTATAACTGAAATATCTGTATTGTAAACATCTCTGTATAATGTTCATGTGTTTTAAGATCGTTTTAAGAAATACTGGGGCAAACACGTGTGGATTTCTTTAGGAAGGATCTGTACTGTTTATTGATGTGTTGGATTGTGTTTTGTAACTTGAGTTCCATTGCCCAGCCAAGGTGTAGATGCTCTCTCTCTCTCTCTCTCTCTCTCTCTCTCTCTCTCTCTCTCTCTCTCTCTCTCATATAAAGAATTATGCCTTCTCCAACTGCGATCCAGCTGGAATCAACTAAATACTTGATAAAGAAAAAACAATGTGCCTCATCAGGGGCTTTAGGATTTTAAGATCTCACTTTTTAAGAAGTGTGCATACCTGCATAAAGTAGTTAGCTAGAATAATCTATGTGTACGTATTACAAATGCATCATCATTCTAGTTTTTATCGACACATTAATGACCTTCGTAACGGTACCTGTTTTAACTATATCCTCACAACTTCAGTCATGTTACGGTGTGTTTTGACAAAGCTGTCAATGGTAGTTTGAGTTTGATCATTAGCGTTACTTGGTTCCTTACCTTACATCGTAAAGTCTGTCATCGCATGAAATTAAAAATAATCTAAATAATCTACATCATAGTTTGTGCAGTTGTGGTTTAAGATAAAAAAATTACTTAATCTATATATATCTATATATCAATATACACATTTGTATGTATTACAATGATAGATTCATTGTTACCTATGATAGTAAGTTCTTGTTGCTATGGCAACAAAACTACAACATGGCTACCTTTGTATATCTTAATTGTGAATTTTTTCACACTTCAAGTGAAATAATGTACAACGTTAACTTATTCAGAAAGGGAATGTGTTCTTAAGTTGTCTTGGAAGAAGAGATGATTGACTATTTTGTAAAATAATAATTATATATATATATATATATATATATATATATATATATATATATATATATATATATATATATATATATATATATATATATATATATATATATATATATAATATATATATACAGACTTGTGAGATACTTTATGTCCAAAGGCCCTTTGGAGACATCATACGTTATTTCTGTTTTAATGATTATTATTATTTTTTTATTAAGGGGTTGCTGATCACTTTTCGATAAGAATAGATCTTTACTTCAACAGCATCTCAGCTTTTGAACCAATCTGATGGATCAATTTGGTGGGGGGGGGGAGACTTTCTTGTCTCATATTTGGTTCAAAAAGGGCTGGCGATGCATTCGCAATGGTGCGTTCCGATTTTTATAAATAACGCAGCCCTGTGATGTCAGAAATGGGACAGTATCAGCCACAGCGAGCCCCTGATTTCAGTCTCTGTCCCCCTCTGGCCCGCCCAGACTGCACCCCAGCTGTGCTGGGACCTGGTGACTCACGTCACCCCATTGGTGTACGAATGTGTGTTATTCACCTTGTTTGCACTTATGTACATAACTGAGTCAAAATATTCAGAATTTATTTTGAATATACATAGATGAATAAATATATATATGTAGAAGAGCAGATTCAAATCAAATGTCTGTATTGTTCGGAATACAGGTAAACAGTTAAAGAGATAGATGCTGTTTTGCCGGGGTGTCGAGGAGAAATTTGTTGTTTGTTCTGTTTGCTAATGCCCTTGTTCTCGTCGTTAAGCATGATATTGCATTTTGCGGAGAAAATGATGTCAAAAAAGGCTTTGTAGTTTTGCATAGCTTACAGAAGCGCGTCGAGTTGAGCACTGTGTCCGCTTGCGTCTGATCCCGAGGTGCGGTTGTGTCCAGAAACCAAAGAATGGCCAACTTGATTCTCTTTTACCTCTACATCGTGCTGTGCGTTTCAGGCTCACAGTTGTGTTTTCTGTGTAGTCCCATGAGATACAATGGAAAAGGGGGTGTAATAGGGCAGCATGGGGAAGTTTAGCACATAAAGAGCACCTCAGGATCAGACTGCAGCTGGAAAGCATTGCTGCAGGTTATACAAAATGCAGAATTTCAGTTTTCCGTTTGGTTTGGTTATTGACAGACATTTTCCATTCTTGTGCATTCACCAAGAACAATAAATAAACCTGAAAATCTCACAGGATTTCCTCGATCAAATTGCTTCAAAATCCCACGTGAAATCGCCAGACAAAACCCTCTGTTGAAGAAAACTTGTACATTCTGTGCTCTGCTTTGGAAGCCAATAATTTTGTTGCCATGGCACTTGCCCTAATAGTGAGGGAGAGACCGAGTCTTTTGTAGGTTCTTGCATATAGACGCACCTTTGGACCAATTGAATATGGTCCTCAGCCTTTTGACTGTAAAGCTGAGGTAGCACTTAGGACTTAGCATAGACTAAGGGTCCCAACTTGCATCCAGAAGCTGAATGCGAACACATGGGACACTCCTTTTACCACTGTGCTTGACAGAGAAAAAAATCAACAAACACTCTTCTGCTGTCCATTATCCTGTGCCTAAACATTCAGTGTGATGTGAAAGGACTGGTCTGTAAAGAAAGCCATTGAGGTTAGACTTCCACCTAACTGTGCCCTACATTCAGTCACATCATCGTCATATCTGTGACTGGAACACTGACGTCTTTGGTTCGTGTTAAAGTGTAGAAGTCACTGAGACCGGAGCATCACATTAATGTTGTACAAAGCTGTATAGTTTCAAATGAAATCACTCATTGATGCAGAGGTTATGTCCCTTTAAAGGCATCTGTTGATGCCTGTGTAAATGCTATTGTGTGTGTGGAACCGTTCAAAGAATGTCTACATTGTTTCAAAGCCATATGTAATGGATTCCTCTCTCTCCCACTGTAGGACAAGATAAAACTGAATGCTTTGACTCTTTATATGAAATGCTTCTCTTTCTATTTAGCTTATTGTGCTTGTATGTGCTTCAAGAACTGTGCTTCTTGTCAATCCCTTTGCAATATATAAATGTATGGAATATATACATACTTAAGACTTATGTTCTTTTTGTTTGACATTTTAATAAAGCACTTAAAAGGCAATTTTGGGCTGCGTTTGGTGTGGGTTTTTTTTTTTCTCCTGGTTGTATTCAAATGCAAACTGCTCTAAAGAGACGTCAACAAAACAAATAATTGGATTTAAGAATTAGACTCCCGGTTTCACAGACGAGGCTTAAGATTAGTCCCAGACTAAAATACATGTTTGAGCTGTTATAACTGAAAGCCACTTGCACTGGCATAGTTTAAAATATGTCAGTGCCATTGTTTTGTCTCTGTCTCTGTCTCTGTCGCTCGCTCTCTCTCTCTCTCTCTCTCTCTCTCTCTCTCTCTCTCTCTCTCTCTCTCTCTCTCTCTCTCTCTCTCTCTCTCTCTCTCTCTCTCTCTCTCTCTCTCTCTCTCTCTCTCTCTCTCTCTCTCTCTCTCTCTCTCTCTCTCTCTCTCTCTGTCTCTCTCTCTCTCTCTCTCTCTCTCTCTCTCTCTCTCTCTCTCTCTCAAGCTACTTAAATGTCCTAATTAAACTAAGGCCTAATCCTGGCTTAGTGTAAGGCCTGTGTGTGAAACCAGATAAGTTAGTTAAGTTAATTTGCTTAACTGTACAAAACTATTCAAGACACTGTAAATGTTGAGATAATGCCATCAGTTGTGACTTTTTGTCTGTGTTGAAAAAGATGCCCAAGGTGTTTACTAACAGAGACCACTTCATGATTTACACATGCTTTAAATTGCCTAGTTTTGTCTTGCGTTAATGTTGAAAAAACACTAGCCACTATCAAAAAACTATTAGTCTGCTCATTGACTGTCCTATGCCTCACTTTTTTATATTTTAAATTATTATAATAATCTTATAATATTAGTATTATAAATTATATAATCTGTAAATATTATCTCACTATCTGAATACATAGACTGCATTGGAGTTTATTATTATATACCAATAAAATGATTAATATAATAATTACTTAATGAGTCATACAGTTTGTGTGTGTATATATATATATATATATTATACTTTTATTATATTATACTTTTTCTTTCTTTCTTTTTTTTTTTTTTTTTAGTAAGAGTGATGTGATTTCCGGCGGATGTTTATTGGTCAGTGTGAGGCGTGTGCTAGAAAAATGTTTCTCTTCGGGGCCCGCCTCAATTCAGAGAATCGGTTCTTTTGAACAGTTCGTTTTATAGAACCGGTTCAGAAAACGACTTTGCGATCCCCTTGCATCATGCCGTAATTGCGTGACAACGTCGCCTCCGGTACATAGGCTACCGTATGTTCTGGAGTATTTATTTCATGCGTGTCATTTCAGTTTGTTGCAGTCATTATTCAGTGTATAAAACAAAGTAATTCAGAATAAGTTAATTGCTTGCTAGTAATTAATACTAAAATGAATACAGCTTATATCTGTTGGGGAAAACTTTTTGTACGTTAAACCAACAATGTGTTGATAAAATGACCATACAATCAAGTTAACATTTCCTGTACGTTTTGTAACATTTCTGCTATTCGGCTATTAACTTTCGGTCTGTCAGTCAATGCTTGGTCCTTGGTTCCAAATGCCCTTACCAGACGACTCACGATTTGCTTAATCCGTGAACCAATTCAACCGATTCACTGAAAAGATCCGAATCGGAAGAACAGTTTGTTCACGCTACTGTGTGAGAGGAGCTCCGCTGCGAGGCCGCTGCTGTCTGGGCCGATATGCAGAGGCGGGCCGGGGGAAAGAGACACAAGAAGGGAAGGCAGTGCAGGATTCCAAGACGGCGTCTATGAGTTGAAGATCTCAGAGCAAGAGACTTGAAGCCGGTGATTATATTCGTCGCACAGAGGCGGTATTAAAGCAGCAAAGGGCCGTTTGTGTGCGAGTGCAGCCTCGCTCTCTTTGAGAAGCACTAGCCAGCTAACGCTAGTCATGTAGCGCTCCATTCACACGGACGCCAAACATGGACACGACTACACACAATACTTGTGTTTTATATCGCCTCCGTGGCTGACAAACTCTCGGATGATCGGATATCGATGGAGATCGTGTGCAGATGGAGGTGCGTTGTGGATTTAGCTAGACATTCACTCAGAGAAAATACTCCTCTGTTGAATCTGTGGCTTTGATTTCTTCGAACCCGAGAAAAGTGCTCCTCTGGTGTTGTTTTGATCATAAAACATCTCGATAAGACGTGCTGTGGTATTTTTATGTTTTTATGGCCGGTGCTGAGCAGATAAAGTTAGCTGTAGCTTAAGCCTGGATCAGACCAAATGAAGGAGTATAAGGTGGTTGTGCTGGGCAGCGGCGGCGTGGGCAAGTCCGCTCTCACGGTCCAGTTTGTGACCGGGACATTCATAGAAAAATATGACCCGACCATCGAGGACTTCTACAGGAAGGAGATCGAGGTGGATTCGTCCCCCTCGGTGCTGGAGATCCTGGACACCGCTGGGACCGAGCAGTTTGCGTCCATGCGAGATCTGTACATTAAAAATGGGCAAGGCTTCATTCTAGTCTACAGCCTTGTCAATCAGCAGTCATTTCAGGTGAGTGCTGCACCTCATATCTGGCTATACTAGTTCAGCACATAGGCACTAGAGGTTTAGATTAGGACATTGTTACTTGCGTAATACCACAAATGAGGTCAGAAAATCACTCTAGCAAGGGAACCTCCGTGATTTCATAAGTTTACCAAACCTAAAACCCTTCAGTCAGACTGTAGAAGACATGAAATCATATGTAAAAGTCATTTTGTGTCTCATGCAACAGGTTGGAAATTGATACTTGAACCCTGGTGATCTCACACACCCACTATTTAACTCAAACATGTACATACTTAACATGAAGTCCATAACGTTTTGTTTTACAAGAAATATGTAGAACAACATTGGAACGGATCCCAATACACAAAAGGAGACACAAGTAATACTATACAATGTTTAAAGCCAAATATAATGTAAATTCTGAAATGACTTGTATACCTGAAGTCATCATCCCCACAGCTTAACCAGTCCCTCCATTAAGTTGACATGAATTTAATATTCACCCTGTGTATATTTAAATTTATGTTTTAGATCTTATCTTACTGTGAGCAATTACTCTGTGCATGTTTAATTACCAAAAAAAAAAAAAAAAAAAAAAAACTAGTAATGATTAATCTGTGTCATAACTGGATATTCTGGTGAAACAACACTTTTCTCTGGTTATGCATGCAGGACTTCTCCAATTATTTTGTCCACTTAAACCACACCCTTCATGCTTGCATTCATCTGTTTCCTCTTTTGAGTGCAATTCCCACATCTCAAAATCCAGTCAACAACCTATGGACAGAATCAAGTCCTCGGCCTACATCTGTTACACTCAAATGTACATCACAATACAGAAGAACAGATCTGTTGCTCCTTCCGTTTCTTCACGACTGTGTTCATTTCTCCATAAACAAAACAAACTTAGTCTTAAACTGTGTTATCTTATTTATACTTTTGTTTTGATGTGTCATTCCCATGAACACTCTTCATGCTCTGTAGGACATCAGACCAATGCGGGACCAGATCGTCCGTGTGAAGCGCTTCGAGAAGGTGCCTCTAATCTTGGTGGGGAATAAGGTGGACCTGGAATCAGAGCGGGAGGTCGCGGGTTCTGACGGCCGTGCCCTTGCACAAGAGTGGGGCTGTCCCTTCATAGAGACCTCGGCCAAGAGCAAGAGCATGGTTGATGAGCTGTTCGCCGAGATTGTAAGGCAGATGAACTACACCACTTTGCCCGAGAAGCAAGAGCAGTGCTGCACTGCCTGCGTTGTGCAGTGAGCGTCCCGGCCTTACTTTGACTCCAGGTATGAGAGAGCAAAACTTTGAGTAAAACAAACCAACATTCAGGCTTTCTAGTGCACTCACATATCCCATTGAGTCTGTGATGCTTGTGTTTTTCTCCAAAATGTACACAAATACTTTAAAATATATATATGTATATGTATATGTATATTGGATCACAACAGGAATGTGGCCTGAAGAACAAAACTGCTTAATCCCAATACCAGTGAGATGAAACATGAAGAGACTGTGCTGTCTGGACAATCCTTGTGAAGAGGAAATCCAAACATCCTGAATGGAAAGTGATGTCGCAAAACAGGAAATGGTGTTCCTGAGATTTTTAGGATGACTCAGATGCAGCATTTCAGTGGTGTCTTTATGTAAACAGATTTGTACAGTCTCCGTCAGATTGAAGCTGATTTTTTTTTTTTTTTTTCTGAGTGAAGATGATCTTACCTCAAGCAGAGATGTCATTTATTTGGAAGTTGAATTCCAAAGAAAATCCATTGTATCGTATGTACATATAATGTTTTCATTTTTTGTAACCACAGCACATTTCTGTGTTCCTTAGATACATGATCCAGACGGACGCTCTTCTGAACCAGTCTCTGATCGTATGACCCTCTGAGCCACACCTGTGCCACTGAGCCCCTTGAACTCTGACACTTAAGACATCTGGCCGAGGCTTGACTTTGCTGCCCGGAAATAAATCATCGCAGGGTCTTCAAAACTCAAATCCTCCGGGGTCTGGATTGTAGAGCACATATACAATATCTTCAAGTTATGTTTTGGTTACCTGGAAATAAGTCAAATCTGCGAATTGGAGCACAGAAAACTTTTTGGGCTATTAATAGCTATTTTTCGTATATATAGGGAAAAGAGTTATGACGAGCAGGTCATCTCAGGGCTATAATATCCCTGGAGAAGCTCCGTTGTAAATGATCCCTGTTTTTTTCTTTTAACATATTAAGTTTGATATCTAATTATTAAACTGTAACAGCCATTATGCAGGTTTGAGACCTCAGTATGTAACATTTCTTCTTTCTTTTTTCCCCTCTTGATTTTTTTAAACTACTGGTATGTATGCTTTCTCTCCTAATACTCTATTTATTAAAGTCTTTAATTACCGAGATAGCTGAATATTGCGTTTTTATATTCTGTTGATGGCTGTTTTGGCTTTTTGTGATTACAGTATGCATTGTTTCTGAAGTACAGCATTGATGATGCCTTAAATGATTACAGTCTGAAACCTGTGTCGTCAGTCTTTTCTTGTAATCTTTGTTTTTGACACATTTCCACCACTGCTTCTTTAGAAACTTATGTTAGTAGTCATTCATCACCATAATGTGAATATAACTCTCAGTTCTTAAAATTGTAAGCACATAAAATGTACAAATGCCAAAGTGTGGTAATCAGTGACGTTTTTGAGACATTTAAACCAAAACAATTAAATAAAGAACTTGAAATTGATGCACGCAATACCTCACAATAGGCTTTTGATAATGACCTTTTAGTTGCCAGGAAATCAGCCATTATCAGTTTCCAACAATCTGTCTTATTGTGGCAGAAACTCAATGTCTAAAACCTGAGAATCTTGTGATGAGCTTGAAGAAGGACACTGTTTGCTTGCTGATTATGTGTTTTTTTTTCCCCAACTAAAACCGGTTTTAATTTTTTTTTTTTTTTCGTGGACAAAATATTTATGGCTGATGCCATAAATAATGTTTTGTCGTGCACATCTGACTGAAATTCAGGACTTAATAGTGGGGAGAGGAGGAATTAAAACTATATATTCTTGAAAGTATTTTAAACGCAGCATTAATTTTGCTGTCTGCCCATAAGGCCTGTGCAGATGGGCAAGAACGTAATGGCTACTGTAACAGCTGCAGCATTTTCTGTGGAGATAGGAAAACCTGTTGGAATGGTGACCATCTGCAGCACTTGATTAGATATCCGTGGCAGAGTGACTTGACAAAAGGCACATGCGAGTCAAAGGCTTGTGACTATCATGGGAGTGGCTTCAGGAGTCATCTCTGAATGTCCTTGACTCACTATCCAGATTTAGAGAAGTAAAACGACATTTAGGGCTCCAAATTCAGGTGTGTCATCCTGCATCCCCCTTATTGAGAACCACTTCTCTAAAGGCTACTAAATAGGTTTTACAGCTTTTCTGAATTGCTAAAATGCATTTCTCGAAACCATCACCCACTTTCTCAAAACTTTAAACACAAAACCAAATCTTCAAATTACATTCAGAGAACATCTGACTCTTCTGGAAAAATCTAACAATTCCCTCAAAACCATTTTATCTGTGCTCAAAATAATGTTTTCAGATCATACACAAAGCCAGTCAAAATATAAAACCCTACATCAAAAAAATGGAGAACCCATCCAAAGCATGCAGCTGCAGAAAAAAATAGCCTATATTGTTACACAGTAACCTAATTTTAAAAAGTATAATAATCGCAACTTACAGCAGTAAGATAAATAAATTGTTTACTGTATGCACTGCAAGTATTGTACTGAATAATAGTCTGTATATTCAACACTTGCGTACTGTACAAATACAATGCAAAAGCTAAAAAAAATATTTTTTCTTAATGAAAAGTATGCACTCAAAAGAGTCAAAGTCAGTGAAATATTCATTCTGCCTCAGCATCATGTCTGTGTGCTGGGTCTGGTCTGAGGACATCATCCACATTACAGGCAATGCCCTCTCTTGCCAGGAAAAGGGAAAAACCCTTTGGTGTGCCGGATCCAGCATTAACAACACTGTCCACACCTGGCACTTTCTCATCCTCTTCCTCCTCGTCCACCACCGTACCTTTTGAGCTTTGTAAATTTTTTTATGCCTTTGTTTTAAAGACATATTTCTATTAAAAATAAATAGTGAGATTATTTTAAATGTTCTCCCCTATGTTCACCTAGTCCTGATACTTTGATAGCAGAATTACTTTCATATTTAAAAAAAAGATTCATATTTTATCTAATTTATATAAGGGGATGTGCTGCAATGTACATAACAGGAATGGGCCATGCAAATTAAATGCTTATTTTTATTGTTGGTTTGTTTGTTTTTGTCTATCATACAGTATATACCTTGTGATATATAACTAAATAATTTTAAAATCCAAATCTCACTAAGGCTATCAGTAAATACTTTGAGATACCACCAAAATCATACACATGACTCTAGTAGTTTAATGTTGTTCAGGCACATGCAAACTATGATTATCTTCAATAATTAAACAAAATATATAAATAACATACAGTTTTCATTTTAAAACTATTCATATTTGAGTGTATTAATACAACATGTGCATACTCTGTTTATCTTCAATGTATATTTATAATACAGAGAATATAGTATATTTATACAGCTATTTTGGCTTAAAATGTTAGATTTATATAACACCATTGTTAATTAATGTGCATCGTCCTAATAAATAACTAAATAAATAGTTTCATTTTTTTTTTTTTTGTACATTTTGTATGCAATACAAAATATAGATACAAAGTATAAATGTTGGTGATGCTTCGCTAGTATCTTTAGGCATGCTCTGCTTTTTACATGGACTTTGCTGACATGCACCTATATTTTCCTGTTGAAGAAATAGACTTAATCAGGATTAATGAGCTGGAAGGAGGGAAAAAGACATATCACTTTACTTGTTTTACCGTGAGGGGTCTATTCATTTTACTGAACTATACAAAGTATTCTAAATAGAGGAAAACATACAAAGTAGCTTAGTTGAAGACCATTTCATTTTTAAATAAAAATGAGAGACAGGAGCAACTAACCTTTGCTTGTGGGCTCTTATCACAAGGCAGACACAGGTGCTTCTTGGGATGAGGTGGGCACAGGTGCTTCCTCAGAGGATGGGGTGGGCAGGCAAATGTGCCTTCTGGAGAAGCAGTGAGCATGGGTGCTTCCTCTTGGGACGAGGTGGGCACGGATCCTTCCTCAGAGGATGTGGGCACTGGTGCCTTGGGGGAGGCAGTGGACACAGGTGTGTCCTCTTGGGGTGAGTTGGGCACAGGTGCTTCCTTGGGGGACACAGTGGGCACTGATGCTTCCTCTGAGGAATGAGGCAGACACAGGTGCTGTTGCTCCTGTGGACGTGGTGGGCACTGGTTCTCCTTTTGGCGTCCTGACAAGTGTAGGTGGTCCCTTGGGTGGCCTTAAGGGCAAGGGTGTCAAGATGACATCCCTTTTCAGATGCAGTCTAAGAGAAAACTATATTTTGCTGTTGTGGCCCTGGCTGACTTTCAATGCCAGGAAAAACCAGGTTTGGAGCTTCCTCTTGAACTCAGCCTTCTCTTCTTCAGTGGGTGAAGAGTTGGCTTCTGGTAAAAAAGGAAAGGAAAGAAAAAAAAAGATAATTAAAAACCACTTATTGATCCACCATTATTTAAATGTTCTGAGTAAAATGTGTATCCCAATATGTCAGGTAGTCATGACCATTGTTGACGTTCTTACTTCGGAAGTCAGGAAACCAGACCCGGAGCTTTTTCTCAAACTCAGTCCTTTCTTCTTCAGTGGGTTTAGAGTCGGCTACTAGGGAAGAAAAAAATGAATTATGAGACAACAGGTAATTTACTAACTAACATTTTGTGGATGTAACTTAATTTTGAAGATTAAAAGAAACCAATATCTAGTGTGATTGTGGCTCTATCTGATGTTTTAGTATCAGGAAACCAGACCTGGAACTTCCTCCTGAACGCAGCCTTCTGTGGGTGCAGAGTTGGCTTCTGGTGAATTGATAAAAGTGATTAACAAACAACTGGTGGCAATAATTTACCACCTAAATGATTTACTTCAAAGTGCTAAAGTCATGTGTGTAACCAAATAATCAATATTAAGAGAGAAGTAATGTTTACGTTCAAGAATGGATATCTGGAGAGAGAAAATAACCCTAATTAATGAGTATCCTAAATGTTTAAGAGAAACCTCAATGTCTATGGTAGTTGTGACTCTGGCTGAAGTTCTTACTTTCAATGTCAGGAAAACCAGATCTGGAGCTTTTTCCTGAACTCAGCCTTCTCTTCTTCAGTGGGTTGAGAGCTGGCTAGTGGTGAAATTAAATAAAAAAAATCTGTGAAAATTCCATATTGATCATCCATTATTCTGGTATATCTGGGGGAAATGTGTGCCCCCCAATGTCAGGTGATCATGACCATTTCTGAAGTTCTTACCTTGGAAGTCAGTATACCAGACCTGGAGCTTTGTCTTGAACTCAGCCTTCTCTTCCTCAGTGGATGCAGAGTTGTCTTCTGGTGAAATGGTAAAACTGATTAACACACAACTGGTGGCAATAATTTACTGCCTAAATGACTTGCTTTGACATGCGCTGAAGTCATTGATGTAACTAAATATTCAAGATTAAGAGAGAAAAAAAAAAGCGTACTTTCAAGATCTGATAACAGAAAAAAAACATAACCATTATTCTGAATGATTAAAGGAAACAAGTCATTTTTAGGTGTCTATAGTTGTAGCCCTGGCTGAATGTCTTACCTTCAAAGTCAGAAAACCAGATCTGGAGCTTTCTCTTGGAGTGAGGTGGCCACAGGTGCTTCCTCAGCGGATGTGGTGGGCACTGGTGCTTCCTCTGGGGAGGCAGTGGGCACGGGTGCATCTTCTTGGGATGAAGTGGGCACAGGTGCTTCCTTAGGGGACACAGTGGGCACTGATGCTTCCTCTCAGGAGGAGGCAGGCACAGGTGCTTCTTCTGGGGATGTGGTGGGCACTGGTGCTCCTTTTGATGTCCTGGCAGGCAAAGTGGTCCCTTAAGGGGCCTTAAGGGCAAGGGTGTCAAGATGACATCCCTTGTCAGATGCTCTCATATTTTTGGGGATCTTCAATTTTCCCCTGAATGGGGGCCTGGCAGGTACAGGTGCTCCCGGTGGGCACTGCTGCTTCCTCAGGGAAGCTGCTTCCTGCATGCATGGGTGATTCTTCAGAGGACAAGGCATGCTCAGGTGCTTCCCCTGGGGAGGCATTTTGCATGGGTGTTTCATTTTGGAGTGAGGCAAATATAGGTGCATGTGGGCACTGGTGCTTCCTCTGGGGAAGCAGTGGGCATGGGTACGTCCTTTTGGAACAAGGTGGGCATACGTACTTCCTCAGGGGATACAGCGGACACTAGTCCTTTAGGTACAGGTGCTCCTGCAGTGGACTGGGCAGGCACATGCTCTCCCTGCTGATACCTAGCAGGAACTGGTGCTCCTTGTGGGGCTCCCTGACCTGAAATGAGCCCAGACTCGTTATTCTCAAATGTTGAGCGAAAATGATCCTCTACCTTCATTATTGCCCACGACCGCCCTGCGTGGAGGAGCTCAGTTTGATGGATATGCATCTTTGATGGCTGGAAGGCATGTTAGTGTATAACTGAATGCCAGCCTGAGCTAGAAATCAAAGTCACGCCTTCCAGCAGATGGTCCAAAAGGGGATTTCGTAGAGGATGACGTCGTCACTAGCCCCACTCCAATACCCGCCAGAGACCGGCCTGCTGTGAAGGACGAGCCCGAACCGAGGAAGAGGTTGGAGGGAGTCATCACCCCGGAGCCAGCTTCACATCGTGCATCTGACCAGGTGCGCGAGCCAGCAACACCACAGATCACAGAGGGAGTACTGGGGGAGCTTGACTGCTTGGTGGATAGCCATGCCTACATTTCCACCACTGCAATCTTATGAGGACTTAAAGGACATGTTTGAGGAGTATTTAACAGACTTTTTTGGAGACATAATTCCAAGTTCCCCTGTATCTCCAGCTCCCCCTGTATCTCCAGCAACCCCTGTGTCTCCAGCAACCCCTGTGTCTCCAGCAACCCCTGTGTCTCCAGCAACCCCTGTGTCTCCAGCAACCCCTGTGTCTCCAGCAACCCCTGTGTCTCCAGCAACCCGTGTCTCCAGAAATCCTGCCCCACCTCCATCTCCTGCCTCCTCAAATAGCCAATTCTTCAGCCCCATCATCGCTGATGTCCTTCAGCCCCTCTGCAGCTTCCATAGGTGTGGAAGTTCTTCAATGTGTCTTCAGGCCATCAGCTCCTCACAGCACAGAGGATCCTCTGCCTCTGCCTCTAGCCTCCGGGTCCATCACTCCACCTTGGCCTGTCGACACTTCGACACCAACTTTGGCTCCTCCCTCCCTCAGCTCTACCGGAAACTATCGGCCATGCGGCTTCTCCGGGCTCCCTCATCCCTCTGGTTTCGCCTTGGTCAGCCGTGAACCTGCCTGCACCTTTGGCTTTGTCTGGATACGCCTATGTCCTTGGTCCCACCGGCTCAGCCTCTGTCCTCTGGTTCTACCTCAGACTCTTGTCGCCACATTCCCATCTCAGTCTCCAGGACCTTCAATGTTGTGTGGGCTCATCGGCTCCACCTGGACCTCCATATTTGGGGGCTCCATCTCCATCAATTGTCCCCAGGGTGCATACCATCAAATCGGCTACACCATGGCTCATCCTGCCTGGCCTCTGGCCTTACATCTGGCTCTTCCTGCTCCTGGTTTCCCCATGGCTCCTCCCACCCTCAACTCCCCCATGGACTACTTATTCAAACTTATTTTGGTTTTGCCCCTCTCCTGCGCACTCCCTTCCTCCTTAGTTGGACTATTCTTTTTTTGGTGCGAGGACGCACCTTTCAGGGGCGATCTGTAACATGTATGGCCTTTTGTGTTCTCTGTGACCCAGTTTTCCTATGTTCTAAATAGATTTGGTTCCACGTGTGTCCTGTTAATTATCTCATTAGCTCCTTTGTTTGGTTCCTGTTCCTGACAAGTCCTCCATTCTCTGGAGTGCTTGTCAGTTCTCATTTATGTTTACTTGTGAGTATTTCCTGCCTCCTGTATTTTTGATTAAAGTATATCTCATAGTCTTTATCTTCGTCTTTGTGAGCTTTATCTACATGAAACGTAACAGCATTAGAGTAGAGGGGTTTTTTTTCCTAGGTAAAAACATCAATTGAGATCAGTAAATGAGAATTTGAATGCACTCCTTGACATCAGAACGACATCTTTTTTAACAAACGGTCCGGAGTGAAAGTGTAGAAGTGGAAAATAGCATCACGATATAATGAAATAATACACTTTGAATAATTAATCAAAGAGCCGAGGTTATAACTGTCAATCTTGTCTGGACTTCTCACGGCTGGACTTCTCAAGGTTTAGTTGTCAACTTTGATCAAGATGCTCATCAAATTACAACAAGATAAATAATTTATAATGAGTTCTGTCATATTCCATTAAAAAAAAAAAAAAAAAAAAAAAAAAAACATAAATGGTCAGTTTTGACTTCATTGTGACTTTAATTGTGACTGCCACATGAACAGGAGCCTCTGAGATAACAGGTCGGTCTGTCTGTATAGCCCCTTACACCAGAGGCCTGTTGCATAAAGCTAGCTGAACAAACTCTGAGTTTCAGAGTAGGTTTAGAGTTGACAAATCCAGATAAATCCAACCTGGTTTAGATCAAGTTCAATGGTCTCTCAAAGCTTGGTATAAACATTCTCTGTCAACTCAGGTTTAATCCAGAGTTTGTTATTAACTCTGAAGCGCGTGCACCTGAAAGTGTGACACGTGCGGCAAACAGCCAATCACAGTGTCTGTTTGATTCACTTCTCTTCTGAAGACTGACAGATCGTTCTGAAAATTATCATGAAATTAAATGCGTTTACAAAGCAGGAATAAACACGGCTGCTGCAGCGACAGTTTGAGAAGGCAGCTGAAAGATTATCTGACTATATCAATGCATGATGTGAATCAAAGAAATATGCCTAATAATTATAGGTTCACAGAGAGCTCAAATGAATACACGTTGTTTAAAAGAATTATGAATGCATGCATTATATTTATATTAATATTAGGCTACTTGTCAATTAATATAATAATTCTATGAATATATTATATGAATTAAAAGTAATTATAATTCATATAATATAAATATAATAAATAATTAGCACCAAAAGACAAGCAATTTTGTCTCTAAAGTTTTTCACTATAAACTGCTTTAATTTAGAATGAGAGATACAGGGGGTGTGGGTTTTACTTGCAGCTGATTTGTCCAGTTTGGGTTTACGATCTCTAACCCAGAATAAAACCTGCTCCAGAGCAAGTTAGCCGCGTAGTGTAAGTTACCATGGTGATGAACACTGATAAAAACCAATCCACCTTCTTGAGCCTGAAAAACCAGAGTTTGCTCAAACTAATCTCGAACTTACCTGGGTAGCAACTGAAACCAGCTTTGTGCAACAGGCCACAGGGGTTCTCAACTTTGGCCCTCAAGGTTCTTTTTTATTTTTTTATTTAGCTCCAACCCTGATGAAACTCACCTGCCTATACATTTCTAGTAATCCTGAAGACCTTGATTAGCTTGTTCAGGTGCATGTGTTTAATTAGGGTTGGAGCAAAACCATACAGGAAAGTAGGCTAAATGTCAAGGGCCAGAGGTGAGAACCCGTCTTATATCCCTCTATGGTAACGTGTTGCCTGGAGCTTATTTTATTATTATTTTTAATAAAATTACACCCCCATGTGTTGGTCAAACCTCAGGGGAGGAGAACTCAAATACTAATCAATAGCCAGGTTTCCATCCAAGGATTTTTTTTTTCGGAAAAAGGTTTAGCGCATCAAATTGTTTACGGATATAGCTGATGGAAATGCCAATTATCGATAATTTTTTGCAAATGTCGACAATCTTTTTCTGTTTAACTTTAGCGCATAAATTCTATGTCGATACTTCAAATGTCGCAAAAACTAGTTTGGAAACACTTTTTGTGAAAAAGGTCAAAATAAAGGTAAATATGGTGTCATATGACAGAATTAGCCTATTATATATTTCTCTGTAGTTCAAAGGCACACTAAATCTATTATATTCATATTATTAAATAGTATATTAAATTATTTTATTACTATTGGTAAGAATAAGATGTGTTACCTCGCAAACATCATTCATCCTTATTTTTGTAATTTTGTTTTTACGATCTAATAAAATTTCATAATAATCAGAAAAACTTCAGAAAAATAATAGCTAACTGCACCCGTTTCTGAATATTGCTTGATCAAGTATTGATATAAAACAGTGTTTATAACAAAGTAAAAAAAAAAAAAAAAAAAAAAAAATGACACTTGTTAATTAAAAACATATATTTTATGTATAGGGACTACAATACAACAGCAAACACAGCTGAACAGGAATGAACTAATAATGAAAGTAACCTTGGTAAAAAAGGAGTGGGGGAAACTGAACAAAGGAGCAAACAGACCTGTGACAATATTACGTCTGTATCTGAATAAATAAAATTAAAGCCATAAAATCACGATTTCATGGGCAGGATTATCAGTGATTTTATGTTTTTGATTGATTTGATGTTACTGAATTTTGAAACCAGACGAATAACATTTTTTGGTTTGAATGATCTGACATGCATTCTCGGCCACGTAAAACCGTGACTGGCTTGACTGCATGTCCAAGGCTACGTTAAAGATTGTTGCTAAATGATTGTAAAATACACTACTGCCAAAGTATGGCCACAGGTGTATAAAATCAAGCACCTAGGCATGCAGACTGCTTCCACGAACATTTGTGAAAGAATGGGTCGCTTTCAGGAGCTCAGTGAATTCAAGTGCGGTACCATGATAGGTGCATAAGGTGATGACATCTCTGCGGGCACACCACTCGCAGCATGCGCGTCACCACAACGGGATCCGTTCCTTACCATAAGAGCTGTTCGGTGGAAAAGTTATTGTTCACCTGCTCGTGGGTCAGCCGCGCCATCAGCAGAGATGGAGGGAATCCCCGCCGTTTTTATTATGGCTCAGTTTGTGTATTGCACAGTGGTTTGTGCCTCAGTAAAACGCTGCACTGATGCAGATGCTCTATCCTACCTGTTTTTAAAGCTAAACCAGCTTGGAGTTGAACTGTGAATGCAGGGAACTCTGTTGCTTTGCTGTTTATAGTTACATATTTCCTTTGTAATTGTTTTGTGGCTGTGGTGGCAGAGGGTAATATCTTTCCACCATCTCTTTTCATTAAAAGGCTGCTTCTAAGCACTGGGCCTTGTGCTTGTTCGTATTTGTGTTTTGTTTTTAATGTTCAGTTTCTCATTTTACCTATGTGGTGTGGTGGTAATTTTTGTACTGCGGTGGTCCACCACATGAAGGAATGTAGAGGAAACACTGTAGTATTGGCGGTCTCAATGTGTGTGTGTATATGCCAGTTCACCATATTTGCGTGTGGAGCATGTATGGCACTAAATAAATTTTTCCAGTAAAGCATAATGATTAAGGGGGGCCTTACACAAAGAGCAGCCTAGGGGCCCCTGACCACCTTAATCCGCCTCTGAGCATACCAATACATTTTGGACAATTTCATGATCCCAACTTTGTGGGAACAGTTTGGGGATGCCCTTTCGTGTTACAACAAAGCAAGATCCATAAATACATGGATGAGCGAGTTTGGTGTGGAGGAACTTGACTGGCCTGCACAGAGTCCTGACCTCAACCCGATAGAATACTTTGGGGATGAATTAGAGCGAAGACTGTGAGCCAGGCCTTCTCGTCCAACATCAGCCTGACCTCACAAATGTGCTTCTACAGGTGCTGGTCATATAATTAGAATATCATCAAAAAGTTGATTTATTTCACTAATTCCATTCAAAAAGTGAAACTTGTATATTACATTCATTCATTACACACAGACTGATATATTTCAAATGTTTATTTCTTTTAATTTTGATGATTATAACTGACAACTAAGGAAAATCCCAAATTCAGTATCTCAGAAAATTAGAATATTGTGAAAAGGTTGAATATTGAAGACACCTGGTGCCACACTCTGATCAGAACTCAAAACACCTGCAAAGGCCTTTAAATGGTCTCTCAGTCTAGTTCTGTAGGCTACACAATCATGGGGAAGACTGCTGACCTGACAGTTGTCCAAAAGACGACCATTGACACCTTGCACAAGGAGGGCAAGACACAAAAGGCCATTGCGAAAGAGGCTGGCTGTTCACAGAGCTCTGTGTCCAAGCACATTAATAGAGAGGTGAAGGGAAGGAAAAGATGTGATAGAAAAAAGTGTACAAGCAATAGGGATAACCGCACCCTGGAGAGGATTGTGAAACAAAACCCATTCAAAAATGTGGGGGAGATTCACAAAGAGTGGACTGCAGCTGGAGTCAGTGCTTCAAGAACCACTACGCACAGACGTATGCAAGACATGGGTTTCAGCTGTCGCATTCCTTGTCAAGCCACTCTTGAACAACAGACAGCGTCAGAAGAGTCTCGCCTGGGCTAAAGACAAAAAGGACCGGACTGCTGCTGAGTGCTCCAAAGTTATGTTCTCTGATGAAAGTACATTTTGGGGGTCCCAGAGTCTGGAGGAAGAGAGGAGAGGCACACAATCCACGTTGCTTGAGGTCCAGTGTAAAGTTTCCACAGTCAGTGATGGTTTGGGGTGCCATGTCATCTGCTGGTGTTCTGCAATGTCAACGCAGCCGTATACCAGGAAGTTTTAGAGCACTTCATGCTTCCTGCTGCTGACCAACTTTATGGAGATGCAGATTTCATTTTCCAACAGGCCTTGGCACCTGCACACAGTGCCAAAGCAACCAGTACCTGGTTTAAGGACCATGGTATCCCTGTTCTTAATTGGCCAGCAAACTCGCCTGACCTTAAACCCATAGAAAATCTATGGGCTATTGTGAAGAGGAAGATGCGATATGCCAGACCCAACAATGCAGAAGAGCTGAAGGCCACTATCAGAGCAACCTGGGCTCTCATAACACCTGAGCAGTGCCACAGACTGACCGACTCCATGCCACGCCGCATTGCTGCAGTGATTCAGGCAAAAGGAGCCCCAGCTAAGTATTGAGTGCTGTACATGCTCATACTTTTCATGTTCATACTTTTCAGTTGGCCAAGATTTCTAAAAATCCTTTCTTTGTATTGGTCTTAAGTAATATTAAAATTTTCTGAGATACTGAATTTGGGATTTTCCTTAGTTGTCAGTTATAATCATCAAAATTAAAAGAAATTAAAGCTGCGAGCAGCGATGACGGGCCCAAGCCGGTGGCACCGCCACCCCGGTGGCTTCAGGGAAACTGTGCACGACAGGCAATATGCATTTAAAGAGGAGAATATTTTTTTACAAATATTTTAAATATGCCACATTTACCGCAGCAGCTGGTGCCTCTATGACCACAAGCCACACCCATGATGTCATTGAAATATAGATTAATTTTATTGTCATAGGATATAATAGGTCACTTTTAAATATTTGCAAAGTTATCTTTTGTAGCTCAAAAATTCGTAAGTCCAGAAGTCCTTAATTCAAGGTATTTGTATAGTTTTTTTTTTAACTTTTCACACTAAAGTGATAGTTATTTGTGATAGCCTATGATATGAAACACATCTAAACTCTATTGTTGTGTAAACATGGCTACGCACAACACATATTATACGTTAAAATATCTTAAGATCAATCATCATTACGTAAAGTACATTAGGCAAGCTGTTTATTTATTTATTTTTGTAGCTAAAATAATGTTCTAATAAAATGACTGTCAAAGTCATTTGAATTCCCCTCATTAACTGCAGCAGTTGGTGCTGCTATGACCACAAACCACAACATCTATGAGATCAATTCAATTTAGATGAATTTCATGTCAGATGATGTCATAGGTCCCTTTGAAATGAGTGCAAAGTTATCTTTTGCAGCTTGCATTTTTAAAGTCCTTAAGTCCAGTATTTATCTAAAGGTCTTTTATATTTTTATTAACATAATTATGAAACTAATCATATAAAACTATATTGCAGTGCTCTTCAAATCGAGTTCAGAATGACATTCAGAATACTGCAGGTGCACCCATTCCCCTTACACACACACACACACACACACACACACACACACACACACACACACACACACACACACACACACACACACAAAGAGAGATGCAGAGACAGAGAGGCATGCTTTAGCTGTCAGCCACCCATCCCCTCCCCACACACACACACACACACACACACACACACACACACACACACACACACACACACACACACACACACAGAGCCAGAGGTAGAGAAAAATAGGGTTTTTTGCTTCATAACTAAGACAACAGTGCCATCTATTGGACACACACACACACACACACACACACACACACACACACACACACACACACACACACACAGAAAGAGCCAGAGGCATAGACAGAGAGGCATGCTTTAGCTGTCAGCCACCCATCCCCCCCTCCACTCACACACACACACACACAGAAAGAGAATGCAAAGACAGAGAGGCATGCTTTAGCTGTCAGCCACCCATCCCCCTCTCCACACACACACACACACACACACACACAGAAAAAGAGAATGCAAAGACAGAGAGGCATGCTTTTTAGCTGTCAGCCACCCATCCCCTCTCTCACACACACACACACACACACACACACACACACACACACACACACACACACACACACAGAGCCAGAGGTAGAGAAAAATAGGTTTTGCTTCATAACTAAGACAACAGTGCCATCTATTGGACACACACACACACACACACAGAAAGAGCCAGAGGCATAGACAGAGAGGCATGCTTTAGCTGTCAGCCACCCATCCCCCCCTCCACTCACACACACACACACACACACACACACACACACACACACACACACACACACACACACACACACACACACACACACACACACACACACACACACACAAAGAGCCAGAGCCAGAAACAAAGAGGGAAACAGGGTTTTTTTTTCCCCATCAAAACTAAGTCAACAGTGCCATCTATTGGACATTGAAGGGAGGGCAGACAAAATAAGATTCAGATGAAATATATAAAATAAAATAAATACATTGATCTGAAAAATAGTACATCCATTTTAAATTCACCCAGGTTCAATTACCGAACATACCATCTTAATTTAATTTAAATCAAACAATGATTTTACAAGAAATTAGACATTTTCTGTTTCCCTTTTTTGTCCTTCATTTAATCCCTCGCCATAGCAGCACCGTTTGAGATATCCTATAATCGTTCGCACTATAGCATCTTCAGTGTCTTTGTTTCATGTTGACCGAGTTTGGTGTCGATTCCATGCATCTCCTACGAATAGTTTATAATAAATCAGAGCCTGATTTAGCCAAAATTCCAAATTCAACCCAAAATATCTGACTTCCTGTTGGTCAGAGCTAATGACTGTAAATTAGAAAGATGTCCGGCTTGATGAGAACAATATATATACAGAGTTTGGTGACTGTAGATAAAACTAACTTGTCAAAAGGTGGCGCTACTGACGCCCGTTTCTAAGACTTGGCCATATATACTGGAAGGCATCACTGATGTGTGTGTTGAGTTTCATGCCATTTCAAGCATGCTAAGAGTCTCAAAAACACCCTAAAAGATTATTCAACTTTGACACGTTGCCATGGCAACAGTATTTAAAATATCAGGAATCCATTCATATGTCTATATCTGCCATGTTTTGACATTATACTGATGAAGTTTGAAGTAAATCGGGTGAAAATAAGACGGTGATTCAAAGCATTTTTGATAAAACAAGCACTTCCTGCTGCCAGTTGGGGGCGCTATAACTTTGACTCGCAAAAGTCATATCCATGTGATCGGCCTCTTACAACAAACACACAGCTGAAGTTTCATCCAAATCGGTCAATGTATGCAGAAGTTATAACACACTTCCTGTTTCCCATTTCTCGCCATAAATTCGTCTCCTGCCACGGCCAAACCGTTCGAGATATCAAAAATCCGTTCGCAATTTAGCATCCTCAATGCCTTGACTTCATGCTGACCGAGTTTGGTGCTGATCGGGTTAATCGCCTAGGAGGAGTATTTCAAATTCCACAGTTTGCGTTTTAAAACGACCCATAATAGCTCACTTCCTGTCGGGCTGACGCATAACTTAGAGCGCGGATGTTGTTCGGCCCGATGAGTTCTATATGTGTACCGAGTTTCATACTAATACATGCAAGCGTTTTTGATTTATGGACAGTTTTCTTTTTTTTTTTTTTTGTCAAGAGCTGTCGAGCCCCCTGCCACGCCCGGGTACCAAACCCAGCCCAAACCCTGATGGCCGCGCATTCCGACGAGTGTGCAAAGTTTCAAGAGTTTTCGAGCATGTTAAGGGCCCCAAAAGGGCAAAAAGGCGAAAAAAAAAAAAAAAAATAATAATAATAATAATAATAATAATAATAATAATAATAATAATAAATAAATAATAATAATAATAATAATCGTTTCAGGGCTTGGGCCTAATTAACATTTGAAATATATCAGTCTGTGTGTAATGAATGAATGTAATATACAAGTTTCACTTTTTGAATGGAATTAGTGAAATAAACCAACGTTTTGTTGAAATTCTAATTATATGACCAGCACCTGTAGAAGCATGGTAAAAAAAAATCCCATAAACACACTCCTAAACCTTGTGGAAAGCCTTCCCAGAAGAGTTGAAGCTGTTATAGCTGCAAAGGGTGAACTCCATATTAAACCCTACGGATTAAGAATGGGATGTCATTAAAGTTCACGTGCATGTAAAGGCAGGCGTCCCAAATTTTTTGTCATTATAGTGTATAAACTTGTACTTGTGATTTATAAAGTCCAATTCTGGGGGGAATCAGCACACTCGCGAGTTTGTGAGTTTATATCTTGCTATTTTGACTTTATTTCAAAAACCATATGTGACTTCACCAAAACGTGGTGATTATTTTTGATTACTTTTGACCTAACTCATTTATCACATTGACTTGAATAGGATAATCTTGTACCATACTGATATAAATTTACAAAGAGAAAGAAAATATATTCCACTCTTTGTTATCAACAACAAGAAGTGCATTAATATTGCATTAAGTCAGGATTTCCCAGACTGTGGTTCATAATGGAACTGCAGGGGATGTGTGTTTAATGAAAAGTTAATTAAGTATTTAAGTCATAATGTAAAATTAAAATAATTAAAAAAATGATCAGAACTGAACTTAATTGTATTATTATTGTTGTTATTATTATTACTATTATTATTATTATTTGTACATTTTAATGTATTTGAAAAACAAAAGCCATCCAAAGACAGTAATACAAGGTTAAATGAAGGACTAAGTGATAATAATTAATGTGTTCGTCAGGAGCCGATTAGATATGCAATGTTGAGGAAAAACTTAAAAGTGAAATTATTTCTAGTAAATCCAGTGATCAAATGCTGTTCAGTGATAGGCTCATGACTAATGGTTGGTCTGTGTGTGCAATTCCACAAACCTTGACGACCTTCTGAACGTATGTAAGTAGATTTTAACTAAAAGGAAAATTGAAAGGATAACAAAGAAGTAGACTCAATTAATTATGAATGATTTATTAATTATGAACGTAATCCAGATTACATGTAATCAGTTATTACCTAGCACGGATTATAGGACTTTTATTTTGAAGGGCGGCGAGACTCTTCATGTTTATATTTTCCTCACGATTTCCGGTTTCATTATTTCCAAGCCTGTTTTCTGATACATTTAGTAAAGTCTGTCACAGTAATACAATGAAAACGGTATTTGTAACCGTAGGGACAACAAGTTTTGATGATCTGATTGGCACTGTGACTTCAGATGAATCTGTGAAGGTAATAATACAATTTATAAATAGTGAGCTGCAAACGATTATAAGCAGTAACCCGTGAGGTTTTAAATGAAACGCACGTATATCCTGACTCACTATGGTGACTTATGTTTGTGAATGAAGGCATTAATTCACCGCGGCTACACAGACATGGTGCTTCAGGTTGGCAGAGGTTCAGTCGTGCCTGATCCAGACAGCTGTCCAGGACTGACACTGCAAGTGTTTCGCTTCAAAGACTCAATCGCCGAGGACATGAGACACTCAGATCTGGTCATCAGTCATGCGGGTGAGTTAAAGCTCCCTTTGCCCCAAACACTACTCTAAAATATAGTTATGTTAAAACATAAATGAGGTTTATTCTTTTTGAGGCAGGCAAATTAAGGAAACATAAAACATTGGTTATGATAAATCAATAACTTGATTAAAATAAAAAGAAATTAAGTTTACTAAATGAATCATTTTTTATTTACTTGAATAAATTAAAGTAAATATATAAATGTATTGGGTGGAGAAAAAACTTAATAATGTAAAATCTCCAAACAATATTTTACATGTATTTTGTAATATAATTTTTTCAGTATAAATTGGGTCTTGAATAAATGTTAGGATGGCGGTCCCTCACACAAGGATGATCATATTTGGGGGTCCATGGCATCTTAAAGATTACAAACCCCTCATCTAATGTAATATAGTTTTTTTTTGTAGACTTAATAATAACCTATATAACAAAAAGTTGAATCCAGATTAGAAGTGAGTTCTTAATATCGGTTTTATCCCCATTAGGAGCAGGAAGCTGTTTGGAAGCACTCGGAGCAAATAAAGCTCTCCTCGTGGTGGTCAATGATAAATTAATGGACAATCATCAGCTGGAGCTCGAGAAACAGCTGCAGGCAGATTCACATCTTATCTACTGCACTTGCAGGTTTGTTTTATATGAGAAGTCATTCACTTTCTCAACCATTTTAGTGCCCAAGTATTGTTATGGTTACATTTGATGTGCTGACAGCAACTGTCCATCTTCATGTGTTTTTAACCCGTTATCACAGTACTCTGCCTCAGATCTTGAGGGATATGGATCTGTCTGCTTTGTCAACCTATGTGCCTGGTCAACCGCAGAACTTCGCCAACTTTTTAGATAAAGCCGTCGGACTTGTTTAAGCATTGTCTTCTGAACCGTGACAATTTGGGATGAACCTGTTGTAATGGAAATGCCTGCACTGGACCCTCTGGAATCTAATGGTTGAGAAGAACTGGTTTTTATCAAACTAATAACTGACCTTTGATGATATGCATGCACTGAAGGGTTATATATAATAATACAGACATCATAGTGGTGAGAGTCATATGCAGCTGTATTAAGCAGTTCTGTAAATATGAAAAGTAAATTGTTAAAACTGAAAAGGATACTATTGTGATAAAAGAGCACATAACATTTATATATATTATTATTATTATTATTTTAAAACTTAATATCACAGTAATTGCTAATAAAATATTTGGTAGCACTTTATTTTACACTGTCATTGTTACTTATGTTACATGTACTTACCATAGTAATAACAGTAAAGTATGCATAATTACATGCAACTAACCCTCAACCAAACCCTAATCCTATCCTAACCTTATAGTAAGTACATGTTGTTAATTAATATGACTCAATACTTAAATATATAATTACACTGTAACAATGACACCTTAAAATAAAGTTTAAAGAAATATTTTATATATCTTTATATATTTTATATATATATATTTTTTAATATAATTGTATCTATTTTTTCCTCATGACGTCTTGTAAGTGACAATGCAACTGTCTGGTTGTTTAGTAAGATTTATACTTGAAGAACCGGAAGTTGTCAAGGAGACACGCTGTAATGAACATCCTGTGTAGTATTAGACCACAGTCATTTGTTGCTCAGACACTCAGAGGAGAGCATGACTTACATTCACACACTAAGACTATATTTTGGGCTTCTGTTCTTAATTCTGTCCTTTCAACGATGCTGTTCAGCAGCTGCTCTGAGTGAGTATATAATTACATGCAACATTATACTGCATAGTGTTTTTGTTGTTAGTGGTGTTATAAAGGTACACAAACCTTTCTGAGTTATCACAAGATTGGGATTATAATCCTCACGGAAAAATACTGTTGGTAAAAGAGGATTCTGATTGTATGTTTGCATTTAGTTTTAGTTGTCTTCTAAAAGACAAAAAAGTTATTTTTACAGTAAAAGTTAGTTAAGAGATATAAATTCGGATGGTTTTAGTGGGGATTTCCACAGTCATTTGTGTGTGTGTGATGGTTATGATGATGCACATGAGGTTTGTGATCTTCTGTGTGGGTTGCGGGAAACTGAAGTTCAACAATAAAAAAAAAAAACCTTGTAGACACATTTTATTTATTTGTGAGTTGTTACATGAATATTTTTGGTAACATGTTGGCCTGTGTAGGTGTGAAGTGTAAGATCATCAACTACGAGTATGTGGAGTGCATCTGGCACCCAAATACATCAGCAATGAACTATACCTTCAGCAGTGCGTAAGTCTCCCATTCCTCAATACATCTATGTATGTAAGTGTATTCTTTTGATTGAAAATTGTTTTGTGGTAATACAAATCCGATTCCAAAAAAGTTGGGACACTGTACAAATTGTGAATAAAAACAGAATGCAATGATGTGGAAGTTTCAAATTTCAATATTTTATTCAGAATACAACATAGATGACATATCAAATGTTTAAACTGAGAAAATGTATCATTTTAAGGGAACAATAAGTTGATTTTAAATTTCATGGCATCAGCACATCTCAAAAAAGTTGGGACAAGGCCATGTTTCCCACTGTGTGGCATCGCCTCTTCTTTTTATAACAGTCTGCAAACGTCTGGGGACTGAGGAGACAAGTTGATCAAGTTTAGGAATAGGAATGTTGTCCCATTCTTGTCTAATACGGGCTTCTAGTTGCTCAACTGTCTTAGGTCTTCTTTGTCGCATCTTCCTCTTTATGATGTGCCAAATGTTTTCTATGGGTGAAAGATCTGGACTGCAGGCTGGCCATTTCAGTACCCGGATCCTTCTTCTACGCAGCCATGATGTTGTAATTGATGCAGTATGTGGTCTGGCATTGTCATGTTGGAAAATGCAAGGTCTTCCCTGAAAGAGACGACGTCTGGATGGGAGCATATGTTGTTCTAGAACTTGGATATACCTTTCAGCATTGATGGTGCCTGTCCAGATGTGTAAGCTGCCCATGCCACACGCACTCATGCAACCCCATACCATCAGAGATGCAGGCTTCTGAACTGAGCGCTGAGAACAACTTGGGTTGTCCTTGTCCTCTTTAGTCCGGATGACATGGCGTCCCAGTTTTCCAAAAAGAACTTCAAATTTTGATTCGTCTGACCACAGAACAGTTTTCCACTTTGCCAAAGTCCATTTTAAATGAGCCTTGGCCCAGAGAAAGCGCCTGCGCTTCTGGATCATGTTTAGATATGGCTTCTTTTTTGACCTATAGAGTTTTAGCCGGCAACGGCGCGAATGGCACGATGGATTGTGTTCACCGACAATGTTTTCTGGAAGTATTCCTGAGCCCATGTTGTGATTTCATTACAGTAGCATTCCTGTATGTGATGCAGTGCCGTCTAAGGGCCCAAGATCATGGGCATCCAGTATGGTTTTCCGGCCTTGACCCTTACGCACAGAGATTGTTCCAGATTCTCTGAATTTTTGGATGATATTATGCACTGTAGATGATGATAACTTCAAACTCTTTGCAATTTTTCACTGCCACTCTGAGAGGCTCTTTTTATACCCAATCATGTTGCCAATTGACCTAATAAGTTGCAAATTGGTCCTCCAGCTGTTCTTTATATGTACATTTAACTTTTCCGGCCTCTTATTGCTACCTGTCCCAACTTTTTTGGAATGTGTAGCTCTCATAAAATCCAAAATGAGCCAATATTTGGCATGACATTTCAAAATGTCTCACTTTCAACATTTGATATGTTACCTATATTCTATTGTGAATAAAATATAAGTTTATGAGATTTGTAAATTATTGCATTCCTTTTTTATTCACAATTTGTACAGTGTCCCAACTTTTTTGGAATCGGGTTTGTAATTGATAAGTGAGAAATAATATATATTTTCCATTTACTTTGTCAGATTTGCAAATGACTCCTCCCATGACTGCCCAGAATATGTCTTGGAGCACAATTACACCATAGGCTGCAGAGTTCCTCTCGAAAGCACTGATCACAAGTTTTCAAAATTTAAAACGGCTGTATTCACTGAAGGAAAAAACTGCACTATTACAGTTTTTGATTCTCTCCACAGAAATGGTAAGAAAACAAACTGATTTGTAATGTCTCAATGGTGTGTTAAAAGATACTTGTGAATCTAGACTACCGTTCAAAAGTTTGGTATCAGTACGATTTTTTTTATTATTTTTTTATTTTTTTATTTTAGTAATACATTTATCCAGCATGCATAAATGAATCA
The DNA here is from genome assembly GCA_018749465.1 of Paracanthobrama guichenoti. Taxonomy (NCBI): domain Eukaryota; kingdom Metazoa; phylum Chordata; class Actinopteri; order Cypriniformes; family Gobionidae; genus Paracanthobrama; species Paracanthobrama guichenoti. The sequence continues at coordinate 15,704,577 of CM031956.1, read as the reverse complement.
AAAGTGACAGTAAAAACATTTATAATGTTACAAAAGATTTTTAAATGCGGTTTTTGATATTTCAAATAATCTTGAAAAATATGTATCAGTTCTACAAAAATATTAAGCAGCACAACTGTTTTCAACTGATAATTATAAGAAATGTTTCTTGCAAACCAGTGTATTAGAATGATTTCTGAAGGATCATGTAACACAAGACTGGAGTAATGATGCTGAAAAACAGCTTTGACATCACAGGAATAAATGACATTTCAAATTTATTAAAATAGAAAACAGTTCTTTTAAATTATAATAATATTTCACAATATTACTTTTTTTTTTTTTTTTAGTAAAATAAAAACAACTTTGGTGAGCATAAGCGACTTCTTTCAAAGACAAAAAAATTTACCAACCCCAAACTTTTGAATGTTAGTATATATTATTAATATCCATAATTTCTTCACCGTCTAGTCAATTTTATTTCTCTCTGTATTTCTTGCTTATGATTGGGCAGTCATAACATTCTTTTTCCATTTTTTTCCCATTGTGACCAACAAACTGTAGGCTATAAATGGTTATTATGCCAGAAAAAAGATTTCTGTGCTAGTTCTATATCTCTCATATCACCCCACAGTCTCTTACTACTCACTTAAAGGGCACCTATTATGCAAAATTCACTTTTACATGGTGTTTGAACATAAATGTGTGTTGGCAGTGTGTGTACACAACCATCCTATAATGGTAAAAATCCACCCACTCCTTTTTTTTAATCTCCATAAATCATAAGCAGTGTCTCAGAACAAGCCGTTTGCAGATTCCTGGCAAAGTGATGTCACGTTTCACAGGCCCCGCCCACGAGTGTTGATGGACATTGCCATATTAGCGTAGACCCCGCCCTCAGAGAGCTATACACAGTCCGCCTGTTTATCTCCTCGCCAGAGAATTTAACAGCAGCATTCAAAAAATAAATGTGTTCTTAATAAAGCTACTAAAGTTCATTCAGTCAAGATCAGCGAGTAATTTTCTGTTTATCTTTTGTTGTTTGATTCATATTAACAGCAGATATAGCAGAAGGTACTGTAAATTACCCTGCTTTTACTTTAGTAACGTTACACAGATCTAATGTACACACAGGATTTCTCTACTTGCTGCATAAGTGCACAGATATAACCAACTGTTTTGTGTGTTTCTGACATAACCTTGTGTGCATTTGACAGTTTAATCGCAATAACACATGAAAGAGAACTAGTCTAGTTTAATAGCCTACTGACGGACGCACCAACATCCAGCTCTCTGTGCGCATGCATCGGGTGTGTGTGCTCAAGTTGAGAGTGATAAGGCTTTAACGTATGCAGATGATAATATTTCATGATGATGAAGAACTGCAATGTCACATGAGCATGTCTACGATAGAGATGATCATCAAAACAAACAGATCAGTTTTCATTTGCATGTTCACGAGCTGTGAAGACTCCACCCTCTGGGGCCGGGGCTCATTTGCATTTAAAGGAGACACACAGAAAACAGCTGATTTTTCTCAAACCCAAAAATTGTCATTTTCAAAATGGTATATTAAATGATCTGTCAGGAATTTTGATCTGAAACCTCACAGACACACTCTGGGGACACCTGAACTCAAATCAATATTTCATGTCCACTTTTTATTTATTTAGTTAATAACCATGTAATCATTGAATAAGATCCTCATCACCTCGTTAAAATTTATTTTGTTATAATGACTCTATCCCTTTATGTATTATATTAGATATATTTAATTGTGAGTCTGTTGTAAATTATCTGACATTAATTTGTTATTGTACGTATATTTGTTTAGTGAAGCTAAATCCACCCAGTAACCTCTCAGTGGTGTGGAATGAGCACAAAAGCACACTTTTACTACAGTGGAACAGCAGCATAAAAAAGTGTGTAGTCTATATGGTGCGCAACCAGAAAGACCCAAGCCAGGTGAGACACTAGATACAATATTATGACCATTTTACATTCATTTACATTCATACCAACTGTCTTATCTTCATTTCTCTTTTGTTCCCAGTCGTTAAACGTGACAGAAACGTCATACAGTCTGTCTCAGGTCTCACAGAACAAGCACTATGTTTTCCAAGTCCGGAGCTCTGTTGCTGAAAACTGTGGTCCTTCAGATTTGTGGAGTGACTGGAGTGCTCCAGTGGAGTGGGGCAGTGCAGGTGGGCTACTACTGTGACAGTGTGGGACATGGAGAGATTTGCTGCCTTTTTGTCTTCTTACCTTTTCCAATCATGCTTCTCTGTTATCTAGAGAGCAGACAAGCTATGAAGGGGTTGTATGGTATTCTGTCAGTCTTTCTGCTGTTCTTGCTGCTCTTGTTTGTGTGCTATTGTGAGAGGTGAGAGATGTTTAAGACCTTACAGTCAGTATGCTATTATTTTCTTTTAATAATTTAATAAGACTTTATATTCTATTTATATATTAGTAAATGTAAGTTAATTTATTAAAGTTGTTTATTGTATCAATTAATATAATTTAATAATACAAAAATCCAATCCATATTATGTAGGATAAGGATTCTTCCAGTTGGGCCTGACCCTAGCAAGAACCTACAGGATTTGTTCTGTAAACATGATGGAAATGTTGAGGTATCCACTCTTTTTTTTCACTGTATTTCTCATCATGAGTAAATGTGCTCTTCAGATTTGAATGCTTTGAAACCCTCTCAATTTATTCTCAGAGCTGGGTTCACATCTCCAGAGAGCTGAAGGAAGCCTTTGAGCCAGACTACACAGAGCCGTCCTGCGACGTGTGTGAGGTTACGCCCTCTTGTGACGCGGGTCCCACCATTGTGGCCAGTCCTGGTTCCCAAACTGACAAGTGTGATGAGCCAAGCACTGCAGAAGAGCAGAGCTCATAAGCCAAAGAGGTGTTAACCATTCACCTGTACTGTCATCTCATTATTGCTGTACAAACTACATTTTAATGTCTTTTTTTCTTTTGCACATTCATTTTATTACCATTGTATGTCATTTTATGTATAGTTGAAGTGTAAAGATAGAATCGTGGAAAATTAAATTGCTAAAATGTCTTAAGCAGTACAACAATGGCCCTAAAAGTCTGGGGTCATTACGATCGCCAAGGCTGAATTTTTTTGATTGAAAATACAGTAATATTGTGAAATATTATTACAATTTAAAATAACTATTTTAAAATCTAATTTATTCTTGTGATGGCAAAGATGAATTTTCAGCATCATTACTCCAGTCTTCAGTGTCACATGATCCTTCAGAAATCATTCTGAAATTATGCTGATGTAATGTCAAACACTTGTTATAATAGTGCTTTAGAATTAATATATAATATAATCATATAACAAATTTGGTTATATTAATATAACTATATTAATTATATAAACACACATCTGAATACCTCTTAAGCATACTAACCCTGGAACATGAGCTCCTCTGGAGCAGGTTATGTTCAGAGAGTGAGTTGCTATGGCCTGAAAGTTACTAATGTTTTTGGAACCAATAGTTGATGTTATCCGCTTGCTTACTCTTAAACATACCCGTCCACGAGGGGCTGCCTGCGTTTCAATTTCAATTTGTTTATTTTGGATTAAAGTTTTAAACGTTTGTCGGTTCCTGCCTCCTTCCCGTATCTACATACCTCATTACACACACACAGACACGTTTATGTAATATGTAAGTATATAATATTTACTTGTATGTACAATATGTAAGTGTTATGTAACACATTTGTACTTATTTGTTTTTCTCCAGTAGGCTACATTTATTTTTGTAAAATTTTGTTGGATGTAAGCTGAAAATTCTTGTCATGGAAAAGCGATAGGAAGATATGTATGTGTTAGAGAATGACATAATAGTGTGTGTGTACAAATGAACAAACTGAATTTTAGGCTTACATGTAACACATTTCTTCAAAAAAAAAAAATAAATGTACTGTATGGATACATTTTCTTTTTGTGTGCTACATTATTGACTTTTCCCAGTCAATTTTTACCTACTGTCTGAATCTGTATTTACAGTAAAAAGCTCAGCGTGATCCACAAGAGCATTCAGCTAGACAAAACTGACATTATTGTATAGAATAGACAGCAGTGTCAACAGAAAAAATTTTGACTAGTGTGGCTCACGATGACAAAAATACTTTTTATTTTTGTGGCATTGGCCAATTTACTGACACAATAACTAGATTTTGAAGCATGAATTAAATGTTTTGCTTGAGTAAATACATTTTGCAGACATGCTATAGAGTTGTGATGTTCCAGCAAACAGTTGTGACAGTTGAGCTTACAGTTTAGAGAATGTTAAGACATGAAAAAAACGTGCCAAAGCGATTTGAGAAAATCTGTAAACTCCACTTGTGTGACAGCTTTAATTTGTTTGGGTATGCACATAATATTTAATAAAAGTGCCTTTTAAATTTGGTAACATGTTGAGCAGATATGCAATAAAACCTTTTGATTATGCATATTATGCTATTGTTGATTTTCTTGGCCTAGCTTAGATGTTTTTCCTCATCTTACTCTGATTCCGTGTCATTGTGACATCATCACAGTCTTGATGATTATGTTACTCTCTGTCTGCTGTGTCACTAATTTGTTAGCACAGCTACAGCAGGCATCTTAAAAACTGAACAGCAGCCAGTGAGGTGTCAAGTTTTTTACTGCCGCAATGATTATTTACATTAGACATGGAGGTAAGGATCACAATTATTAATCAACATGTTTAAATACCAATGTAATAAATGCATTGATTTGTTTTAAGCCTAGGCCTATATTGCTTAGTATCTTACAAAATTGGATTTCTGTGTACACAAATAAATTGTTCTGATCTGTTTATGTAAATGACAAGGAGCTTATCAATGTCATGTTTGTGTATTTAGATAATGACCAGTTCCTGGTCAATGCCAATTGTCCAGTTGTTGTCCTCATGCAGTACATAAAAAACAGGTTGGGACTTGCTGAGTCAGGTATGTACAGCGCTCTCTCTCTAAGCTTTTTCCTCATACATCAAGATATGTGGATAAGCAAAGTCAGTCTATACTATATTTGTATAGTTTAGGGCACTTTCATTGAACGGAATCTTAAATAATTTTGATTGTCTTTTTGCGATAGTTTCAGTCATGTCATTCAAATTCTGAGTGAACATGCCATGTCACCGAAATGTCTTTTGTCCCTCTAAGCGTATCTAAGAGTTGGTCAAACTGGCTGTACTTGACATACTCTAGAGATCCCAGGTCAGAGGAGGTTAGTTGAGCTCCTTCAAACCTGGTGTGACCTCTGTGCAGGAGGTCACGGATCTCAGGCGTTAATATTTCACACTCTCTCTTGGCACATACTCCTACAATGGTGTCCGATTACATCTGTGGCATGTAGTAAGGGGCATTACCTGGGATCAGCCCATCACTAATGGAGTGTTCATTACCACTGTCATTAACACTGTCCTCCTCCCTAATGTGTCTGTGCTGGCTAAAATGTTGTACAGAGACAGTAAACACGTATTATATGACAGTTATTACATGTGTTTGAAACAATATACCTTATCCATCCAAATCTGTGTGTGTGTGTGTGTGTGTGTGTGTGTGTGTGTGTGTGTGTGTGTGTGTGTGTGTGTGTGTGTGTGTGTGTGTGTGTGTGTGTGTGTGTGTGTGTGTGTGTGTTTATTTCAGAGCTCATAGACCTGTGTGATGAACGAGGAGTGTTGAAATTCCTCTTTCTACCCCAGAATTCACAGGAGTCTGCTTGTGGACTGCTAAAGGCTAGAGAGTCATTCATTGTTTGTGTTATAAAGTGTGAGTTTCAGTTTTTTGCTTGATATTTATTGATAACATGAAGAGAATAGTTTGTGTTTTTCTCTGTCTGTGTACCCACTTAACCATATTATGGGAACAAATTTGTACCCAGAAGTGAGCAAAACCTGACAAAATCTCAATAATTGTTTTTTTTTTCAAATGTAAAAATGCTGAATGTTTTCTATGATGGGTGTGGGTTAGGGTTAGGTCATTAAAATGTACAATTATCTGTATATAAAAACAATAGAAGTCTGTGCAGTCTCCCCATTTAGATAGCTAAGGAAACGTGTGTGCGTGTGCGTGCGTGTGTGCGTGCGTGTTTTTGTGACATATCAGGACACACATGTGTATAATGACATGGGTATGACATACGTATTACAAGGAGAGGGTGACTTATGAGGACATTACCCATGTCCCCATTTTTCAAAAGGCTTATAAATCATACAGAATGAGTTTTGTTGGAGAAAGTAAAAATGTGCCGTTTCCTGTGATGGGTAGGTTTAGGGGTAGGGGTGGTGTAGGGGGATAGAAAATACAGTTTGTACAATATAAAAACCATTATGCCTATGGAATGTCCCCACAATTCACAAAAACAAACCAGTGTGTGTGTGTGTGTGTGTGTGTGTGTGTGTGTGTGTGTGTGTGTGTGTGTGTGTGTGTGTGTGTGTGTGTGTGTGTGTGTGTGTGTGTGTGTGTGTGTGTGTGTGTGTGTGTGTGTGTCTGTATTTACAGGTACGTCTGATGGGGCTTATACTTCTGTCACATCTCTACTCTCCAGTGTTCAGTCTGCTCTAATAGGTGCCATTGCATGTACACTGCAAAATATTGTATTAATATAATTGTATTAATATAATTAATATAATTGTATCAATATAATATAATTGTATTAATCAGTTTTATACATAATTTAAACATAATTTAGCTAAGAAGAACATTTTTGAAATATAACTAATATCCCACATGTGTGTGTGTATGTAATGTCTATGGCTTGCAGAGACTCTGCAGAATCAGATTGACAAACTTGAGAAAAATCGTCTGAAGCAGCTTCATGTTGTGGAGGCTCTTATGGCTGCATCAATGAAAAGCAATGCTCAATCCCTGAATAAAATCGTGAGTATCTTAGAGCCACTTCGCAGTTCTCTCATTTTTGTTCACCTGTTCTCTCCTTGGTTTTGTATTATTCAGCTTTAAATTAAGTATTCAGCTGCACTGTTGAATGTTTTTTTTTGTTTGTTTTTTAAGTTACTGTATACAGTTATAACTGTGGCTAAATATGCACTGTATTACACAGACATATCTGTAAAACAAATGGTAATATAACTTCATGTGAACAATAATCTTGTGTGTTGTTTTATGTTACTTTGCAGATTAAAAAGCGCAAGAAAGTTACCCATGTAAATGCCCCTGATGAAGGCCAGCAACACACAGGGAACAGGAAGAGCAGGAACTGAGCAATCGCCATCATATCAGTGTTCATGCTCATTTTTAATCCGTTTAATTCATTAAAATTACAGATATTTTCATCAGAAATCCTGCATTATTTCTGTGGTTTTTTTTAATATGTTGTTATTTTCCACTGGTCCCTTGCAATTAAGCAACAGATGAGGTCATCATCTTGCCTGTCCATCTGTCTGTCCATCATCTATCCATCCATCCATCCATCCATTTATCTATCTATCTATCTATCTATCTATCTATCTATCTATCTATCTATCTATCTATCTATCTATCTATCTATCTATCTATCTATCTATCTATCTATCTATCTATCTATCTATCTATCTATCTATCTATCTATCTATATTTCTATATTTCTTATTTCTGTTTTTTTAATATGTTGGAATTTTCCACTGGTCCCTTGCAATTAAGCAACAGATGAGGTCATCATCTTGCCTGTGATTGGTTAGTATGAATACCTGTTTGTTACCAAGCTTTTCCAAGCTGGCTGCAAATAGAGAACGAATCTAAGAGGGAATATTTATAGATTTGTGTGTTGTTACTGCACAAACTTTAATGCTCGGAATCTTGGATCTATATTTAGTAAGCAATCAACCTGTCTGAATGCTGTCGAAGTGGGTGTAAACTGTATTTTTTGCAATAAGTTTTATGTCTGAGGCATGATGATATCTTGAAATATAATTCAAGATCACTATCTTGTTTGTCTCTCTCATCCATGCAGCTGCAGAGTTTCAGCAAAACGTACGTAGGCCCTGCAGGTGCAAGGAACTTTATGATGTGTTACTCAGCACATAGATTTTTCCTTTTCAGCATTTCACCAGAGCACAATGTGGGCGGAATGCAGCCATTAGACAGGAACGAGTGGGTGAAATGCCAGTTAGCGGTTTTACCGTCTATGGCCATTATAATCTTTCGTGACATCCTTCCCTGATGTTGTACAGCACACGTACCCTCCTTACTGTATTTTCCCTTTAAAGCCCTGGTTCTGAAATTTGGAAATGTCAAATGTCAGTTATTCTGGAAGGTGCATAGAAAGGATAGTCATAATGTGTGAGAAGATTGAATGTGATTGACAGTACTGAACTGAAATTGCCTTACTGGCCTATATTACAAACTGAAGGTTGCAGCTGTCTTGCCTGTGGTCAATACATAATGCCTCACTTCCTCCTGTGTGAACAACCTCTGTGTAGTTTTATAGGGCTTCTTTTGTACATTTAAGTTATAATTTCTCATTCCCATAATTAGAGAGAGAGTGTGTGTGTGTGTGTGTGTGTGTGTGTAGGGTAAATGGTTTTTATGAGATGTTTGTTGAGGGTGCTGGTATAAAAGGAAGTGTCATGATACCATTTCCAAGTTCAATTCAATGTTCTTGTATTTAGCTCTCTTGAAGTCTCTTCAAAGATAAGTATATTGTAATATCAGACAAAAAAAATATAAAAAAATTTTTTTATGACTGTTAAAGAGAGCAATGAGTGCAACTTTTCAAAGTAAAGTTTGAAAAGTTGCCCCCTTGTGGCTGTACTTTGAAGAAACTGCAGTGTGAATAAAATAACTGGCAGTGAAAATAAAAGCAAATCATAATAAATTAAAACATGCTGTTTTAGATTGCATTGGTCTGTTTTGCTCATTTTTTTTTTATTGTTCTTTATTTATATATTTTTTATACATTGTATAGTCTTAACATGCCGTATTTTCAATAAGCATTTGCATTTTAATTCATTGTAAAGTACATTTGTAAATACTGTTTTATACATTGCTTCATGCATCAATTTGTGCCATTGTGAGTTTCTGTCTTTTCACAAGTCTGTTATTCACTGTTAACACAGGAACACAAAACCCTTCTCCTTGTGGGACAGAGGGTCTTGTTTTTTTTACGCATTCACTGCCCTCTGGGTCACCCTCAGTATATGATGCAGTAACTGGCACTTTTGAGGGATCCAGAAGAGTGAGGCAGCTGAATCGACTGGTTGTTCTGCTTGAGCTTAAAAGAGGCTTGTATTAGTTTACAGTGCACCCTCCATCTAGGAGAATGCACTTTGATTAACAAAACACACAATGCAAAGAAGTAATGCATTTAATATTACGCAAATGTTTTACTGCTCTGTGGCCCTAAATTTTTAAGAGATTTCATAAATTCTATCTATTACCATGCAAATTCTATCCTAATTACCATAGACACATTCTTGAGTAAACAGGGCATGTCAGCAAACACTCAAGTACAACAGAAACCTTAACTTTCTGTCCTGTTTGTTACATTTTGCTAAGTTAATCAAACAGTGATAAGAATAAAATATTTGTTATTTCATCCACCCTCCTTCCACCCTCTCTTAAGAAAAGTGTGGTATAAATATTCCATTGCAAGATTGCAATGCTAATCTTACAATAAAAAAAGAATGCGATGACATTTTCAGTGTCTGGGGTCAGGTCTGATGCACTTTCATTGAAGGATCTAATCTGCAGGTGTCCCATGTTTCTACATCCAAAGTAAAATAAATCATCCTAGTTTAAAAGTACAAATTTGACTGTATTCCAAATACTAAGTCCTTTACCAAAACAAGAGCCCTATTCATTCATTTAGTTGGAGAGATGATGGAATGAGTCCAGTCAATGAGACCCCAAAGGCTTTTTGTTAAGATCACTCTGACTTGAAGAGAACAGAACTGGAGGATATCACATGTTGAATAAGCACTTTTGTCATTCATATATATATATATATATATATATATATATATATATATATATATATATATATATATATATATATATATATATATATATATATATATATATATACACTCACCTAAAGGATTATTAGGAACACCATACTAATACTGTGTTTGACCCCCTTTCGCCTTCAGAACTGCCTTAATTCTACGTGGCATTGATTCAACAAGGTGCTGAAAGCATTTTTTTTTTTTAGAAATGTTGGCCCATATTGATAGGATAGCATCTTGCAGTTAATGGAGATTTGTGGGATGCACATCCAGGGCACGAAGCTCCCGTTCCACCACATCCCAAAGATGCTCTATTGGGTTGAGATCTGGTGACTGGGGGGGCCATTTTAGTACAGTGAATTCATTGTCATGTTCAAGAAACCAATTTGAAATGATTCGAGCTTTGTGACATGGTGCATTATCCTGCTGGAAGTAGCCATCAGAGAATGGGTACATGGTGGTCATAAAGGGATGGACATGGTCAGAAACAATGCTCAGGTAGGCCGTGGCATTTAAACTATGCCAAATTGGCACTAAGGGGCCTAAAGTGTGCCAAGAAAACATCCCCCACACCATTACACCACCACCACCAGCCTGCATATCTCTAAATGTTACAGAGTATATCAAAATGGTCACACCCATAGAAGTTTGTCCTAGACCTCATGAATAAGTGACGGGCCTGCTGTATTCACCAGCTCCCAGAATTGTACAGTCTCCTTGTGCATTATGGTGCAATTTCCAGTCATAGTCAGAGCTTTTCCAAATGCATTACTAAGCATATTTCAGTTTTTACAAAGTAAAAATAAATAAAAATAAATAAATAAATAAATAAATAAATAAATAAATAAAAGGGCTTTATATGAGAGTTTCAGCTAGAGGGAAATGGGAACCAAGAATGATTTCTATTTTAAAAATGACATTGGATTTTTTTTTTCCCCAGTCACTAAAATAAAACTCTTCTTAAAGGCACCATAAAATCAAAACCAACAATTCCTTTTTTTTTTTTTTAATGGAACATTGCAATAGCCTATTTATTATAAATGATTTATCCGTTTACATTGTTATTTTTTTAAATACATGTGCCCTCGTGATAAAAACAAATCCCCTTCCTCTTGCAACATTTCTTCTGTGATGACGTGTTTACTGGCGCGAGGCGGGACAACCTGTCATTCAACTAAGATCACAGCCATAGATCCAATCGATTCCCAAAGGACAAATAAATTTTTTTATTTCTTATTTTTAATTGCACAAATACAGAGATGACATGTTTATGATATACAACTTTGTATACAATATACAAAATGTTTTAACAATAATGAGAAAGTATTTTTGTTGCATGGTCCAATTTAAATGTTTATATATATATATATATATATATATATATATATATATATATATATATATATATATATATATATATATATATATATAAATGTCTTGTTCGAGAAGCCATTTCACTTGGATATACGCCACAACAGGTAAGAAAAGACTCAACTTCAATTTCATACCGACTCCAAGGTTCTTATAAATATTAGATTACAACAATACAGAAAGTAGTGCTTAAAATTTATTTTAATTAAACACTTTCTCTTTGTAAGACTACGATGTATGTTGTCCATTTGAATGTCTATTACAGTTTTGGTCCATTGAAATAACGGCCAAATAATTCATTCAAAACAAGATATTCTCATAGACGGTGCGATACTGTAATCAGTTGTCAGGCTGCATTGCGTCATGAAAGTAGGCGGGCTTAAGGTGGTTAACAGACAGGTACTTTTCCACCACATCATAGCGCTCATTGGCTCAGATGTCGGACAAACACAGCCGTCACAACAACAACAAAAAAAATTCCAGTACTGAAAGTTAATTGGCCATCGCTGCACTCATAGACCCGCCTTTCCATCGCTCTGATTGGACACCATCACTGTGGAAGTGTCAGTCAACTGTTTTTTCACCCATTGACACTGCAGCTGTATGTCCGGACATGTAGACCTCATAGCGGCTTGGCCTTTGTTAGCGAGTCGGTAAGAAGAATCAAGAAAGCCAGAGGAGTCGCATTCATGCACTTACAGGGAGGAAAATGATCATCTGCACGAAAAACATGGATTATCGCCTTGGAACCCAGTGTCAGTTTGTTCAAAATCAGGTAGGCTAACCTATAGCACTGAAGTGAAGATATTAACTGTAACTGTATCTAGACTCTTGCTGGGAAGTTTCGAAGTTGACAGTTCATGTAACTGTTACTTATCAAAAGCCAGACTATTTAATGTCGTTCATTCATTCATGTTCAAAACGCTCCTCAAACGCATAAGTTACATGTGTCATTATCTTTGAAATAAAAGACTCGTCGCCATATTTATGATATCCGTTATTTTTAAGCATATACGAATGGCAGGATTCACATATAACTTAGTTGCAGAATCATGTGCCTTTCGTTCATTTGTCGGTATTGTTATTCTAATCGGTACTTTTCAACAGTGACGAGTTTTAAACGCTAATTCATTGCGTTAATTATTCATTGTTCCTGAAATAAAGTTCATTTATGACAAGACAAAGTGCTTGCACGGTGTAAAGCTGCAGTCTTACAGTTCATGGACTTACACTTTAAAGACGTTTGTGCTGCTATTCATCTGTAACACAAGTCAGCTTTGAACTCGCATAACAATAGTGACATATTTTGTCATTTTATTGTGTGTTTCATGTAATAAATCCATTGCATTTACAGCAAAGAGTAAGATCAGCTTTATAAGTCCCCTTTGTCGCGCATATGCTCAGGTTAGATGGCCATTGTTTCATATTGCAATTATTATTTGGACTACTCAGAGGTGTGGATTTGAAAAACCCGACGTTTTGCTGTTATTTCTGGAGATATTCCACATTTAAGCTTCATGGGGAATTAAGACTGCAGTCTGGAACAATCTTGAAAGCCTTTGGTGCAGATTAATGGTCAAATGATGTAAACCTACATGACAATAAGCTTTCATGTTGAAGTTTTGTGGGTTTGACGCTCTCCGTCACGTCTGAGTCCTTTGTTGAGTTGTTTAAAAGGTAAATCTTTTGTTGTTTCATACATGAAGGTATTTTCTGGTCGTATCGCCATAGGGACATTCATTTAACTCTCTGTGAGTTATTTTTCTCCTCTGGTATTTCATTTTAATTTTTAACTGTATGTTTTATCACCCTGTCAAAGCTTGTATATAAGCATTTGCGAAAATGAAAATCTGTCATTTGTCCGTAGCGCTGTCGTAGTGTTTTTTCGCAGTTCATGTCGCTCGGACACAAAGCCCTTTGTAGTTGGATCCATAAGACGTGACACTGCGGTCTGCACGACTCTAAGGGAAGATGCAACGTTTATTAACATTTCTTCGTGCTTGACTTTTTGGTGGTGGGAAGTGTGAGTGTTTTCTTTCTCCATTTGTGCGATGTGATGCTGATGTACTGCCAATCAAAGTTGTTTTTCTCCTCATTCGCCTGCAGTACCTCCTGCAACCTGAGAGGGCCGCTGTTGTGACGGCGTAGCTCCGCATACAGGAGAACAATAGAGGAATGTGTCATTTAATCATTTCTCAGAAATATACTCTCATTTGCCAGGCCATAAAAAAATCCCCTAGGCTTGTACTTGGATTGTTAACATCATAAACCCGTTCCCTTTTCCTTTCAACTAACCACTAGTCCTTTTGTAAGAGACACTCATCAGGAAAAATGTCTGTAGGTGAGAAGTGTTATAATGGGACAAACAGAATGCGTTTCAAAGCACCCCTGATGTTTTTCACATAGAGAGCGTCTTTTAAATATACATATATGCATACATACATGCATGCATATTTATTTATTTATATCCTGACTATCCTGCTATTATGACCTTGTCAGAACATTATGGTGAAATTAGTTGAAGAACATTATAATGCAATAGCAATCTGTTAAGCATACGTAGAGGGAGAAAGGGGATAATATGTATGTATGTATGTATGTATGTATGTATGTATGTATGTATGTATGTATGTATGTATGTATGTATGTATGTATGTATGTATGTATGTATGTATGTATGTATGTATGTATGGGAGGAATAACTGACACCATTATTCACTTCTGGATATGAAGACCACAATGCAAAATAGCGCAATTAACCAATTTCACTAGCAGACCAAAGCTTGGACTCTCCAAACATAAATGTGATTCATCAATAATCTGCCTTTGTTTCACTGTCCGTCATATGCAAGCTGCTGAATATATGTCATACTGTCTGCTTATGTAAATGTCAGTCTTCCTGGTTGTCTGACTGCATCCATATGTGGCTTGTCATGTTTGTCTGTTGCTGTGTGTGTGTGTGTGTGTGTGTGTGTGTGTGTGTGTGTGTGTGTGTGTGTGTGTGTGTGTGTGTGTGTGTGTGTGTGTGTGTTTGCTGCAGGGCTTGTTTCAGTCCAACCCCCAGTGAGGTGCAGCTGGCTGTTTTGTTCTTCCTGCCTTCCAGGTTGGGAGGCCAAAATAGTGTTTCCTTTGTAGAGAGGCAGCAGAGTGATTGGGTTTGTGCAACTGCAGTTGGGACATTTGCGCATGTCAAGGATGGCCTTCTGAGAATGCAGATTGAATATCGCTTCTTGCTCTTATTCTGGACTCAGGCCCTGAACTGAAGCCCCCCGCCATTTAGAGCCTCATGTTTAGACCGTCCTCAAATGACAAAAGATGAGCAGTAGGCTTATATTTGTCTGTTTTCACTATGTCTGCTGTCTTGGTTATTTTGGTTTAGTAAATGACAATATGTTGCCCACTTAGAGAGAGAATTCACCCAAATATTCTGTCATAATTTACTCACCCTCATGCCGTTCCAAACCTGTATAACTTTTTCTTCTGTGGAACATAAAATAAGATATTTTAAAGAATGTTTGTAACCAAACAGTTTTGGTGACCATTGTTTGCAAAAAATAAAAGCAATTTATAAAAATATCTTTTATGTTCCATAGAAGAAAAAAATCATTCAAGTTTGGAATGGTGATTTAACGATTTCATCTTGGAGTAAACTTTAATTTTTGAGTGGACTGTCCTTTAATCTCTCTATTCCTAATAATTTGTTTGTTTTGTTTTGTATTTGGACCTTTTGACCAGCTAGAATAAACACATGAACTCATTCAAATCTCAATGCAAGGGTACATGCAAATGTATTCAAATCTAAACGCTGTTTTGTTTGTTCATGGAGTGATCATGCACTTTTTTTATATCTGTAATATCCCACAGATTATGTTAGATTTGTTAGATAAAAATGTGTCAGTGTGCTAAGGAAAGCTCCTTAGTACATTAACACGTTTTTATCTAACAAACAACAAAATTATTAGGCCATGCATGCCATCATTGTTCACAGAAACAGGAATTATGATTGCTTAAAGCAGCACCTTTACCCAATAAATAAGATTTCAGCTGAATTTTGAAGGGGCTCTCCAAGAGGATATGAGACTGACTTCCTGTTTCGTTTTGACTGTTGGTAAAGACATGTCGGTGCATGTCACTGGTGCTGATGAGGCATCCTGTATTGACAAATATTGCTCTAAACTTAAAAAATATCCTGATTCCACGGTTGACCATGATCTGGGCTGGTGTTATTTATGAACTGTATACTCTACATATCAAGTTTAACCTTTTAACTTTTGTTGATCACAGTTTTGGTATAGATATAAAAAAATATCCTCATATCCTCAATACTTGACAGCATCTGCTGCAGCGTTTCGTTGAGCCACATCTGTGTGGGTGTGTGAGCGTTTCTCTCAGCCTCTCATCTGACTTGCATTAGTCTCTAATTTCCCTCTGAAGTTTCATTAGTAGTTAATTGCAAGTTGTTTTGTCTCGTTCAAGGTATACATACTCCCCTTGTGATTTTTGTGCAGCTGCTGATACAGGCTATGAAATGAACACTCTGTATTGAACCATGATAGCATGTTGAATATATCTGTATTTGCAGTTGCCTGTTTTTCTGGGTCACCGCTGAAGAGTTTTGGGCATTGCGAACAGACTCTGAGACATGTGATATGTTTACCAGGGAAAGTGCAATTGTACTAGCGTCCCAATGGAGACTAGTGTTTGATCTGATGTTTGAAAATGATCTTAATTCCATCTAAATGACTTGTGCCCTATTGCCAATATGGTCCTTATTTGACTGTATTTTCACTTCTATAGTCTTAAAACATACAAAATACATATAGTATCTAAACAACAGGTGCATCCCAATATTGTGGACTATTCTGTGTCATTTTGTAATATGAATAGTGCGTTCATACTGAAAATTAAACTTCAAATACCCAGATGATCATGCACTTAATTACCTGAAAAAACAAAGTGTGAAATGTTGGAAACTTCATACACGCAACTGCCTCAGCTTTCCTATCAAACTTTTTTGACAGAATAACCTTATAAAGTTCATACACTAGAAGGTAGAGTACATAGTGTATAGTGTGTCATTTTGGATACAACAAATGTATGGAAGTTATATAAAAATATACTTTGATAGGCACTTGATCTGGAGCGTGTATCAAAATGCTTGACTTTCTAGGTAACTGTAATGTTAGTCCATGGTGCTTCTGTTTGACATGTTTTGCAAGCCTTGACTCTGTTGAATGACAAGATACTATCTCCGACAGATAGATCTCAGGCAGAAACATTCAGCACCAACTTGACATGGATATTTTCCTTGATAGAAGAGTGTCTCTGTTCTTGTTTCATCAACCAGCTCTAGTGTCTTTTTTAAACGGTCTTCATATTAAATGTTGAGTTTCAGTCATTCAAATATCTCAGTAAACGGGTTGACACATTTTCCAAATAGAGAACAAATCACCTCAATGCAGAACTCCACTTAGATTAAAAATGGCTGTTAAATCAGATTAAGACGCAAATATTGACCGGAATATTTAGTTCATATACTCTTACATGAATGTTTACTCGAAGAACCTGTCTGGAGAGATGTTTACTGTATCTCGCACAAACGCTGGCATCTTTGTTTCTTGGTGGTGTCCCTTTGCGCAGGAATGGCATTTCTATCTTATCTATGCAAGTGCTATCTCAGCTGTCGTCCAGAACTATTTATAACCCTCTCCTTTATGTCAGCCACTATGAAGAGCTGGTAAGGGAAGGCCAATCTGGAGGCCTGAGCATAATTTATTACCCACATACTTTCCTTCACAATCAACACTGAAGAAAGTGAGCAGTATAATACTTTTATTATAAAGTTTTCACTGCACGTTAAAAAAAATTAATAAACAAATGTCCATTTTCATTTACATGCACATAATAAAAAAATAGCGGTTCGGTTTGTATCACGGTTTAGGTTCACAGTTCTCTGTATTTGCTATGTTCAGGGGAAAAAAGGACTACTGTCAAATAAAAATAAAGAAAATAAGAACAAATAATTTAAATACAAGCAGCAGCACAAATAAATACAATTGAGCAAAGATACTAATAAAATAAACTGCGCTTTTCAGGTTTTTCAGGTAGGTCTAACATTAGTTTTCACTTTTCATGTATACTCTAAAAAATGCTGGGTTAAAAACAACCCAAGTTGGGTTGAAAATGGACTAACCCAGTGGTTAGGTTAAATGTTTGCTTAAAACAACCCAATCGCTGGGTTAGTCCATTTTCAACCCAACTTGGGTTGTTTTTAACCCAGCATTTTTTTAGAGTGTACAGAAATGGATCAAATGTAAAATAACATTGCATATTTGACTGTATAAATTAAAGATTAATTACTTAATTAAACTTACAAAAGCAATTCAATCAAGAGCAGTGAGGGATGTCCTTGTCTTTTGTTGTTTGCCATTAAACAGACCGCAGTAAAGGCTACTGTCCCTTTAAGACCTAATGCACGGATATGTGTCGTCTCTCTCGACTGTATAAAGTTCACCTAAGGCATAAACAGACTATGGCTGAATCCGAAATCACCCCCTAAACCCTCATTAACTATTTCTTACTTTAGTCCACTAACACAGTTCACTTGAAGGAGTGAATGAAAACGAGTGCGTGAAGTCGGACAGCCGCTGTGTGTACATCAGCTGTACACTCGTTATTGCAGTGCAATGTGGGATTGAATGAGTGCACTCGAACATGTCCACTAAGGTTTCAGACACCACTTTAAATGGCTGTCCCCACAAATAGTGCCCTATTTTGAGGGTATATGTCTGCTAGGGTACTCATCAAGACGGACATCTTGACATACTGTTTGTATCTGCGCGCGAGTTCTCATTCGCGTCTTCTGGCTTTTGAATGTTTAAATTGGCAAGGCTTACACGAGTTTAGTTTAAACACAGGTAGCAACATGTGTTGTTCAGGTCTCACCTGCGCTCGCGCACTACACCCGGGTGATGATGGCGAAAATGGCTGGTTATATTCGAACATATATATTCGGCAGCAGTTGCATAGAGACCGTTTTGCCCATGTTTTTCTTTTATTATCGCTGGTGTAATGTATCACTGAGGAGCCAGCGCGTGTATCCATCGACATAAACGTACATTAGCGGGACTGTCTGTTTTATGCATTATTTTCAGGTTACAAACCGTATTATAGATGCATCATCAGATTTGAGATGAACCGCGGTGCAAGTGCGTGTCGAACCGTGGGTGGAGAACGGTGTTTTTGTTTTTTACCGAGAACCATTTTACCCCTAGTGTTAACAGAGGTTAATAACAGAAGTTTGTCACGGTATCATTAACTTTGGTTCCATGTTACATATCCAGGTCAAGACCGGCTGCCAAGCAACATAGAATTTAAAGCTATTAACTTTTACTGAAAAATGTTTCCTGTGTCAGATACTGCATTGGGTCTCTAATCCACCGTGCAAAAAAGGATTCCTATCTTTTCATTTTATTAGTATAAGTCTTCTTGCTAAAAAGGTGGCAAAGGCTATCACACTTTTATCACTGTTATTTAGACTAGTACCATTTTCTGGCACTCCAAATATAGAAGTGAAAGGAAAGGGTTCAGTTGGTGTCTGAAGTACTGGTACTTCTGAGAAAAAGCAATCTAAAAGCCTGTGCATTTTCTGCATGACCAAAAAACATGTGAAAGACTGGCTTGTTCTGTTCTCTACCTATCACATATTGCATCTACTTTTGCCATACATTTGTCCAGCTTCACCATAGACCAGTGTAATCTATAAACAATTTTGAACTGAATGATAGTGTGTGAAGAATGTATCCTATCTAAAACATCTTGAAGAGACTACTTTGGCATTTGCACTTCAAGCTCATCTTCCCAATGTTTTTTCAAAACGGTCAAAGAAATCATGATTATCTGAAATCAGTATTGAATACACTGTTCCAATAATCTTCTCTGCATATGGTTTGTATAGTAGGTGGTGATTTAGGAAAAGGTATCCATTTGAAGAATCCATCCAGTGAAGTATGGTTCTTATATTTGAGGCCCAGAAGTTCCTCAATGTGATTTTTTTTTAAGTGCTATTTGGAGATCAAATATATAGTGACTCAAAAGGATTTTAGGTGTTTTAGTGATTTTAGATTTTAGTGTAGTGCACGCTGTGCTATCAATGTGAATGTTATAGTGTCAGGAAGAGTTATGATGGCCCAGGGCTGTTTTGGCCACAGCCCTCAGTTGTCCCCCGTAACTATGTATCAAGATTTCATTCAATACGTGACCACATTCATGTTTCCGTTCTGTCAGAGCTCATCTTCTTCTCTCCCCAGAAGAAAGTGTAACCAAACTCCATCCAGACCCACAGAGCAGCAGTTTACTCGAAGGAATAACTGCTGCCAGTACAGACAGTCGAACACTAGAATTGTTTACGTACCAGCAATGATAATTAGCCCACATCATAGTATTCTCCAACACCAGAAAAATTAAGTAGTTTCAAACGAAGAATGTAACTTAAAGGGTACCCAAAAATGAAAATGAGCCCATGATTTATTCACCCTAAAGCCATCCTAGGTGTATATGACACTCTTTTTCAGCCAAATACAATCAGAGTTATATTAAAAAAAGTCCTGGCTCTTCTAAGCTTTATAATGGCAGTGACGGTTGGGTCATTTCTGAAGTCCATAAAAGTACATCTATCTATCATATAACTGCTCCACACAACTCCGGGGGGTTAATAAAGGCCTGAAGCGAAGTGGCACGTTTGTGTAAGCAAAATATCCCTATTTAAAACTTTATAGACTAAAATAACAGCGGTCAGCGATACACAAGTCAACTTGCAGCAAAAGAGTAACCCCTGACGCGATGTAATAGGACAATCGCAAGCTTTGACGCCTCTTGCGGATAGGGCTGGACAACAAACTCAAGCCCCTCTTCTCTTATATCGAAATCCTCCACCATTTCTCTTTAAAAATTCTTGTTTTAGACTTCTAATTCATGACGGTGTTTTGTTTTGCTCTATCCTCTGCACTTTCGTGTTCGTCAATACGCATGCGTCAAGGTTTACTCTTTCACAGTAACTTTTTACTTGTGTACCGCTAACCACCGGAAGCTAGCTATTTTAGTCTATAAAGTTTTAAATATGGATATTTTTCTTACACAAACGCACCACTTTGCTTCAGAAGGCCTCCGGAGCCATGTGGAGCAGTTATATTATGGATAGATTCCCTTTTATGGACTTCAAAAATGACCCAACAGTCACTGCCATTATAAAGCTTAGAAGAGCCAGGACATTTTTAATATAACTCTGATTTTATTCGTCTGAAAGAAGAATGTCATATACACCTAGGATCATTTTTGGGTGAACTAACCCTTTAATTTACTCTCCAATCTCCTGTCTGTCTGTCTGTCTGTCTGTCTGTCTGTCTGTCTGTCTGTCTGTCTGTCTGTCTGTCTGTCTGTGTGAGTCGCTGAAGCAGGAGGGGTGTGGGCAGGATTTCCATAATCCCACAGTCAGACACAAAGCAGGGCAAAGGCACAGGAACAAGGCCTCGGTTGGGCTTCACAGTCAGCATTTAAGAGCATGAAGACATGAGTTAGCAGATTTCCTCAACACTGATTAAACAAGGGCATCAGGACATTATATTTGCTATATTCACATCGATTTCTTTTCCACAAGGTGTCTTAATTGTCTAAAATAAACTACATATGCTAAATACGGATGATTGAGCCACAGCTCCCAAGTTGTGTCTGTGATTATACATGGGTATGGTGTCCAGTTGCTGTTTTTATCATCTGGTTGTATTTTAAGCATCTTGGGGTGTGAAAGTGGGAGATTGAGGTCGACAGACGTCTGTCTAGTCTGTATACTAAAGGAGGCCAAAATGGCAGTGGGTCACACTTAGTGTGGAATGTTTATTGCTGTCCCTTGATACCCATGGGACCTGTGGCAGAATCCGTGTTTGTTTGTTACTATTCCTTTACTCCTTTTTTTGTTGGAAAATGAGGAATGCTTCAAGCACTAGTGAATTTTATTTGAAAGTGGTTCCTTTGAGATTAACAAACTTTAAATACAAAAACTGCATTTAAAGAGTTTTTTTGTTTTGTTTTTATCTTCCTTTTGTATGTAAATTTCTGTGTTTTTTATTTTATTTTATTTTTTATTTATTTATTTATTTTTATTCTTTTGGCAGGTGATGGTGAACTCTGAGAAAGACCGTGCTTCTCTCTTGTGTATGAAGGCTCTGGCCAACAGGGGGCGTCTGGACACAGTGTCACAGCAGATGGCCTCTCACCCACAATACCTGGAGAGTTTCCTGCGCACACAGCACTACATCCTCTATATGGATGGCCCATTGCCCCTGCCCTACCGCCACTACATTGCCATCATGGTAAGAACAGAATGACCAGGCATTATGGCCAAAGTCTTATTTCGCATTATGAGAACTTTGATTTCACAATAACGATTATATATATATATATATATATATATATATATATATATATATATATATATATATATATATATATATATATATATATATATATATATATATATATATATATTTTTGTTAATAAAAATAAGTACACAGGAACAAATTACAAACAATTGGAAAAATACAATATAATACATTTAAAAAAAATGAATTCTGGTACAGTAGGTTTATTTAATGTAGTAAGAAATACTACAGGAACTGAATAATCAAATATAAAAATAAAGTTTGATTTATTATTGTTGATTGATTAACATCAACATTAATGATGGAGATGGCAGCAGGAATATTAGGGTGGTGTCACTTTAAGACCTAATGTAGAGAGATAATTTACTGATATACATCTGGTTACACCTAACTGTTTATGTTCACCTAAGACATAGGCCTTAGTTATAGGCCTGGTTTCACAGACAGGGCTTAGATTAAGCCAGATTTAAGTAGCTTTTATAAACGTGGCATAAAAACATTACTGGTGTGCATCTTGAGACAAAACAATGGCAGTGACATATTTTAAGATATGCCAGTACAAGTTGCGTTCAGTTAAAACAGCTCAAACGTGCATTTTAGTCTGGGACTAGCTTAAGCCTTGTCTGTGAAACTGGGAGCTAATTCACTTACATGAATACTCCACACAATGAACATTTTGACAGTTGTGTGTATTTGACCATTCGAGCACAATAAGCTGCGAAAGAGAACTGAATTTGGGAATGCATGCTGTCTGAGAGAGGTGTCTTTTTATATGCGTGCATTTCAGGTGTGTGTCGGTCAGCGTGGTCACCACATTGAGCTCTTTTTTTTTTTTTCATTTCACGGCTTATTGCACTTAAATCTTTCCCCACCAGTGTTTTTTAAAGTTGCTAGCCATCTCCAGCCTTTTTGATCATTTACAAACTTTTCATGGCCCCCAGAATATTTTGTTGTATGAATATCGGAACATGCAATATATCAAAAGAACAGAGCCTCTGCTTTTACTGGTGAATGTGGGCAAGTTTCATAAAAAAAATTAAATTGAGCAAAAAGCTGAGAAACTTGTTTTTGTCAAGGTCTACATCCAGATCATATTCAGAAAGATGATCAAAACAAAGTTGGAGTAGATCGAGTCCATCAACACCCCCAAAGCTTACACAGTCCTATAGGTCTTCCTGAGTTGACATTTTTATTCAGTAACATTAGGCGGTTTTGATGTATATGCTGTTTAATGTTGATGATCACGTAAATTTACATATGCATATGCTTGCATAAGATATTGCTTGTCTCTGCTCCTTTTTCACCTGTGTTTTGATCTGGAGATTCAGTACTCTTTCAAAAGATGTGTAATAGTGCCCCCCACCCCCACCCCACCATTTAACAGAGAAAACACAGAAAGACAGAAATTTCCGTCAATGGTGGGGAAAGAGTTATTAACTCTTTGTAACTTCTTGTATGTGCTATTCTATTTCTCATTCATACGTTTCTTTAAAGTCTCAAGAACTTTAAGTAGTACTGTGCTATGCAGATATATTTGAATATTAACTTAATTGCAAAATGTATAACTATAGACTTTATATTGTTGCCATGATAAATATATTACCATACTACCCATCCCTACTTACACATGCTCTACAGTTGATCACAGGCTCAAATTATATCTTAATTTAAATAATTGTATTGCTTGTATTTGATGACTATTTGATTTGTTTCAGGCTGCAGCACAGCATCACTGTAGGTACCTGGTGTCGCTGCACTCAGCTCAGTTTCTGCGTGTGGGGGGAGACCCGTTATGGCTTCAGGGGCTGGAGGCTGCACCCCCACGTCTACAGCACCTTGACCACATCAACAAGGTCCTGGCCCATCAGCCTTGGCTCACGGCACGCTCGCACATACAGGCTCTGCTCAAGACTGGAGAGCAGTGCTGGTCTCTGGCTGAGCTCGTTCAGGCGGTTGTTCTTCTGGCTCACTGTCACTCCCTTTGCAGTTTTGTTTTTGGTTCTGGTTCTGACTTGGATGCCACTCCCACTCCCAGAGTGCATCACGGCACACCCCCCGGGTACTGTCTATGTGATGCTGCCAACGGCAACACCGCCTTATCGCCGCCTCCCACAGAGAAGGCACCGCGGCGAAGGGTACGGATGATCATTCACTACAGTTTCAGTTGTTAAAAGATGTTTTGACCCTGAATTAGATTTATTCATGTTTAGATTAAGCAGCTGGTAAATAACAAAAATCTGATAAAATACACAGCATAGACTCTTTGCAATTCCAAAATTTCAGAAGTCATGACTCCTTACTGCATAGTGGGAACATTTCAAAGTTTTCCACTATTTATACACTACTGAGCACTTTTAATTTTTTAATATTAGTTATTATTAAATTTAAACGTTAATTTAATATGTATTAACTAGAAATAAAGCAATGCCCTTAAAAATAAATAATGTGGTCTTTAGAGCAAAAAAAACTTATTAGAAGCAATACATTACTGATGCAGATAAAGTAAACAGTGGAACATTTTTGTAAGTATTTAACTGCAGTATCAGTATTCAAGTAAACATTCAGAAATGTAAAAAAAAAAAAAGAAGTATCAAATATACACTACTGTTCAAACATTTGGAGTCTGTAGGATTTTTTTAAATAGTTTTATCTAAAGTGCCAGCAAATACAGAAATAGCTGTTCTTTTGAACATTTATTCATCAAATAATCTTTAAAAATTCATGGTGTCCACAAAAATATTAAGCAGCAATTGATTAAAAAAATATATATATAGAAAGGGTGCATTATATTGATCAAAAGTCACAGTAAATATTTTTCCATTTAAAAAAATGTGGTTCTTTTGAACTTTCTATTCATCAAAGAATCTTTTCTCAAAATATTAAACAACTTAATAACTGTTGAACATTGTTAATAATAAGAAATGTTACTTGAGCTGCAAATCAGCATATTAGAATGATTTCTGAAGAATCGTGTGACACTGAAAATGCTGAAGATGCTGAAAATTCAGCAGGAATGAATTACATTTTAAAATATATTACAGTGAATAAAGTGTTTAAGTGCTTAAGTGCTTAAGTGCTTAAGTGTTTAAGTGCTTAAGT
This sequence comes from Paracanthobrama guichenoti, assembly GCA_018749465.1. Classification (NCBI taxonomy): domain Eukaryota; kingdom Metazoa; phylum Chordata; class Actinopteri; order Cypriniformes; family Gobionidae; genus Paracanthobrama; species Paracanthobrama guichenoti. The sequence continues at coordinate 15,679,715 of CM031956.1, read as the reverse complement.
GTTTGTGTGTGTGTGTGTGTGTGTGTGTGTGTGTGTGTGTGTGTGTGTGTGTGTGTGTGTGTGTGTGTGTGAGTGATATTTTACAATATTTACTGTATTTTTGATCAAATAAATTGAATGGTAGTGTAAAAAACAACTTCAGTTAATATAAAAAAAAAACTACAAAAACTGAATTCTACAGACATTCATACAGTGATTTTCATAATAGGCACACAAATATTTTGATCGTGGCTGGCTTGATAATGGTGACACCATTTGGATACTTTGAGTTGGCACTATCGACACTGTAGAAAGACTGCTATGAAAGACTTACTTAGTTTTTACCTTTCAGCATGGTTCCTAAAGGGTTAGTTCACCCAAAAATGAAAATTATCCCATGATTTACTCGCCTTAAAGTCATCCTAGGTGTATATGACACTAAAGTCCTGGCTCTTCTAAGCTTTATAATGGCAGTGACTGTTGGGTCATTTCTGAAGTGCATCAATCCATCATACAGCTGCTCCACACAACTCCGGGAGGTTAATAAAGGCCTTCTGAAGCGAAGTGGCACGTTTGTGTAAGAAAAATGCAGTGAATTGTTGCTCCGTTTTTTGAAGTCCATAAAAGTACATCTATCCATCATAAAACCGAGAGCTCCACACGGCTCTCTTACACGGTTAAAAAAGGCCTTCTGAAGCAAATCGATGGGTTTGTGTAAGAAAAATATAAATATTTAAAACTTTCTAAAGTAAAATATCTAGCTTCCGGCTGATCGCCTTCCGTATTGAATTATGGAAAAAGTGTAGCGCCCGCGCCTGTCTCAGTTCAAAATGCGTACGCTACGTCTGATGAGCGTAACTGGTGTGCAGTGTCGTCAGACGTAGCGTTCGTATTTTGAACTGCAAGAGGCGCTGCACTTTTTCCGTAAGTTGAATACGGAAAGCGATTCACCGGAAGCTAGATAATTTACTTTATAAAGTTTTAAATATTGATATTTTTCTTACACAAACCCATCGATTTGCTTCAGAAGGCCTTTTTTAACCGTGTAGCCGTGTGGCGCTCTCGGTTTTATGATGGATAGATGTACTTTTATGGACTTCAAAAACCGGAGCAACAATTCACTGCCATTATAAAGCTGGAAAGTGCCAGGACATTTTAATATAACTTATGAATATGATATGATTTTATTATTAAAGAAGAATGTCATATACACCTAGGATGGCTTGAGGGTGAGTAAATCAGCTAACCCTTTAAGCAACAGTGTTTTTGACAACCCTACAGCAGTGTGGAAGCATTGTAAAGTAATTTGTAATATAGGCAAAACCAGCATGTCTAATTTTTAACAGTGGTCTTTTTTGTAGTCCCTAGACTCCAGCTGCGAAGTTGCTTGCCTTCTAGAACAAATTCAAAAATCACAGGAGGAGATTAAGGAGAGAAAAGGAGACCGACTCCATTCACAGACACTCCTACATTCTGGTAAGATGTTGTTCACCAGTATAAAGACCGTGTGTCATGTAACCGTGTTTCCCAACGCTGCTGTAAACAGGAAGCATAATTTTGGATTGGGACGAATGTTTAGAGTTATTTTTACACAAGCACATTTTCTTGTGTGTATATCTCTCTCTCATGGGCCCTCTTTCGTAACCTGCTTTTCTCTTTCTCAAATGCAACTCCATATTAGATGTCGAGGAGGAGGAAGAGGCCATGTTTTCTGCAGACCCCTCCCGTTTCGTCACAGATCCAGAATTCGGCTACCAGGAATTTGCCAGAAGGGAGGAGGACCATTTCCAAGTATTCCGAGTGCAGGTGGGGACAGAGAGTTTGCATTGGGTGTCACCTACCAAAAGTAGTAGCATAAAAGGGTAGTAAGGGTCAGAATTACAGCTCATGCCTGCCCTTCTTAAGACTGTCTGAACTTAACGTTACTCTCAAATCCTTAAAAGGAAGCATTGTGCCACTGACAAGTCCTCTCAAATGCCTGTTCAAGTAGGCGTCCTATTTGATTCTTGATATTTGATCCTATTGATTTGAATAGGAATTGGATGCAACTCCTGTAGTTACTTTTTTAATATGTTAATATGGTTTGTTTTATCTCAACTTACTACTTGCTTACTTGCTTTTATCCAAACACTACCATTCAAAAGTTAAAAGAATGAAAGAAATAATTTTAATTAGGAAGGATGCATAAAACTGATCAAAAGTACAAATCAAGGTACAAAAGATCAAAAAGAAAAATTTATTCAGCAAGGATTAATAAATTACCTTTAAAATCTTTAAAATTCTGTGGTAAAGTTGATGTTATGAACTATTAATTTGTCTGTCTGTGCAGGACTATTCATGGGAGGATCATGGTTTTTCGTTGGTAAACAGGCTCTACTCTGATATAGGGCATTTGTTAGACGAGCGATTCCGCAATGTGGCCTCTCTCCCTTTCCCTCACAGCCCCGATCTCAAACGAGCCATCTGGAACTACATTCATTGTATATATGGAATAAGGTATTTATTACATTTTTGCATTTTGGTTTTAGTTTGCACTTTTTGAATGCAAAAAAAAAAAAAATGAAATGAAATGCGTTTATTTCAATCCCAGCTTTCAGCTACACACTCATACATTACGTTTTCTTCTGACTCATCAACTATATTTGAACATGCTGAAAAATGCAAAAAACAAAACAAAAAACAAAGCACTTAACATTGACATGTTTTCCTTCAGGTATGACGATTACGATTATGGGGAAGTTAATCGGTTACTGGAGCGTGGACTGAAACTTTACATTAAAGCTGTGGCCTGCTACCCCGACTCCAGCAAGACCCCTCTATGCCCACTCTCCTGGGCCCCTGTCAAAGCTTCAGAGAAGGTGATTTCCTATCAAAATTTGTGCTGCGTACACTTCAGTGCCATCTGCTTAACCCTATAAAGCCTACTGTATCATATTTAATATGGAAATCGCTAATGCCTCTAAATGATCTATATGATCTTTGCTTTGATGCTTTGCTGACTGAAAATTGTACACAATCTTCTTAATGCCTTATAAATAAATCTATCTGTCTCGCTCTCTCTCTCTCTCTCTCTCTCTCACCATTTTTTTTTTTTCTTTTTTTTTCTTTTCTTTTTTAAGTGTCAAATATGATACTTTTGAGGAAAGGCTATTTGTACTTTTTCTTGTATTATATTGCATTGCATCATAGGTTTTGCCCCCACAATAAAAACTACAGAACGTTGATAATAAAACTTTAAATATTACTTTTTAAAAATTGAGCATTTAAATATTATCTTAGCAAGACATATTATTGGGAGATATAGAGTGACAACTGCTATATGCATTTTATGCAAGTAGTCTGCTATACTGTTATAACAATCTCATTGATTTACATCCAAAGTGAACAGAATTTCATCACTTTTTGACCATATAAACATCCGCAACTGTACTAAATCGCATATTTTGTTCAGTTTGGGCCTCTGAATACTTTTTTCCCTTCTTACTGATGCCAAACTCCTGTGACTATTAGGCATACTTTACTGGACTGCACAGTTAGTATTGTAAATGGACAACGTTTTTACTCAGATATTTTAACTGATCATCTGAATGTATTTTAAGTTATTGACTTTGTTCTCGCTGTTAAGATCGAAAATATATATGTATATATGCGCTCTGGAAAAAATTAAGAGACCACTTAACATTGAGAAATTTTTTTCAGAGCTATAATATATCTACTTTTAAATAACTGTATGATACTTTATAATAGTGTTTTAATACAAATCTTTGTCATTTTGTGTTTTAGGTTCATGTAAATTTGTTAGTGATGGAGGCCCGTCTGCAGGCTGAGCTGCTGTACGCACTCCGAGCCATCACACAATACATGATCGCATAGGACACGAACATTATGGTACAACGGAAATCAAGGCAAAGAAATACAAGCAGAGATCTGTCTCTCCGTCTCTGTATTTGTTGTCTCTGAGTTGACCGGTGTGACATAAGGTACTGCTGTGAAAAGTTTCTTTGCCAAGGGTGAAACTTAAGAAAGAAAATTGCAAAGCAATCGCTCACCCCTACTGTCATTTTGCATGTTTCTTCTACGTACTTTTGTTAGTGTGTGTACTCATTCCTTTTCCTTTTTTTTCCCTTTTTTTATCATCCCTGATGGTTAATGTGCAATTATTTTTATTCAGTTGTTGTTGTTATTAATATTTTCCTGTTTTGTTTGTTTTTTGCTGTTGCTATTCAGTTGAGAGAAGTGTCCAGCTGTCCATTTCCAAGGTATCAAATTCTATAAAAAAGCCAAAAAGTCACTGTTTACAGGAAAGGAGTGACTGGACAAAAGCGCTTGCTTAACATGGCTTCCAGCTATTTCATTTGAATGTGGAATAGTGAAACCAGAGCAAAAAATTAACAAAGAGTAGGAGAAGGTTCAACGTCTCTGTAACCTTCTTTTTTAATGAGCACTTTTAAGACCGTATCTATCTAAAGATGATCTCAATAAGCTTTTGGCTGTGGCTTCGTTCAGTACACAGCAGGTCATCTGAGTACTGGTTTCACTTATTCAGATCGATTAGCATTTATGTTTTTGTTGAGTTTTTTCCTGAAATCTTCCACATGCTTTCCTCTCTGCATGGGTGCTATAAAGATTGATTATGGGTACTTTTATAGTCCTATCCATGATAATTCATCCGCTTCATCTCAGTAGGCATCTAAACAGCTTTACAATGTGAAGATCTACATTTGACGGGTTCAAAGCAGTGAAAAGGAATTGCATTTTCTAAACTACTTTAAATTGCATGTTTGCTTTGTGGTAGTGTTCTCATCCTTTATCAGTTTCTTAGGGCAGAAGTCTGTTTTACCTGCTCTACAGACTGGCCAAATTAACTCTGTATGTATTTGAAAACCATTACGTTTTACGTAATTTTGAAAAAAAAGTAACTATTTTAAAGTATGTCTAATTTTGATAGGCCCTAAGTAATTCACCCACTGAATGGATTCTGAAAGGACCAGCGATCAGTGAGAAGCTCTGGTTAATGTAATGCTGGCTTGTCCAGTGTAGACATTTATTCATGAGAAATGAATCTGCAATAATTAGGACTTGTTTTAAAATATTTTACCATGTAAAAATTAAGTCACCTTGTGATGTATGTGAGGATCAGCTCAGAATAAGCTTATAATTTGTCATTTTATTGTCGGCATGTTGGTATAGATCAAATGAAGGCTTCTGACAGGACTATAAGATGCGGAAAGGTTCAGGTTCAGGTCAGCCTGTCAGTATCTTTCCCACAACTGACCTGCACAAAATTATTATTATTTTGCACTGAACCTTTTGCATGAAACCCTTCAAGTGTGGTTGCAGCTGTCATTGTTACAAACTGCTTGGAGAGGCGTTTTGTTGACAAGGCCAAATACCTGTACTGTGTTAAACTCTCATCGCTCTGGTTACCCAATTACAGTTGGCAGAATGACTTGGGCAACACCTATGCTTGGTTTTGTGTGTGTTTTAATATTTAACATTTGCATTACTTTTGTCCTTGTTTTTGATGGTGATGTTGTCGATGTCAGTTTTGCTCTTGTCTGAACTGTTTAGTTTAAAATACTAAGATGTACATCAGAAGAAATGTGTAAAGAAGTGCAGGAGCCGCAGTCTGTGTTTGGACACTCAGTGCCTTTTGACTAAGAGCCATGGCTCATCAGTATGGCTAAACTGAAGTCTCATTCTTCTGCATTAAATCGAGCTGAGAATGGAAGATGAGCCAGGAGCATTTATCATACGGGCTGACCGGAGACATTTGTCAGGAGGAGCAGAATACAACTGCAGCACAGCCATTCTACCTTAAGCAGGACTGTCTAAAATGCTTGTTCTTGAATGGCAGTCTGCCGAATCCCTGAAACGTGGAGACTTCCAGATTGTCTCCACCACCTCAGCTGGAAGACGTTAAGGACGGTGCCTCAGCGGTGGAGACTGAACGAGCATGGCTATTGCCAAAATGTTTATTTACCGCGTAAATGTAGGAACTATAAAAATTTAAACTGACCAAAAAAAAAAAAAAAAAAAAAACACAAACAAACAAAGAAACATTGAAAAAACAAGCAAAAAAAAGGTTTTGAAATGTTAAAGATTATTTTTTTCTATAAAGATATGCAATATCATTGATGTGTCTTGTTTTTCTTTAGTTAAGTGTGTCTGTGTATCTGTTTCATCAGTCTAGATTCAGTAAATGAACATTATGGTTACACATAATTCAATTATAGGAAATGTCTTAAGCGTGTCTGAATGAGACTGGCCGCTTGGCATCCAAATTATTTGGAGAATACTAGTGCAATCCTGCCATCTAGTGGTAGATCTCCAATCACGATACCTTTGAGAAAATAACACGAGAAATTCAAACACATTACAATATTCCAGGTTTGAAAGTAGAAATGTGACACTTGTAATGTTATAAAAGCACTAACATTAACGTGTTTATAACGGGTTAAGCTCCAACCCTGATGAAACTCACCCGAACAAACTATTCATAGAATTAGAACGATTATTAAAACGTTATGGCTAACGTTCTTGGTGGGTCATGATAACTGAGATTTTAATCCACATGGAGTGTGAAGTGAGTTTGCATTATCAGCTCATGTCTCTGTGTGACCTCATGTCAGGTCATTCAGATTTAATTTGTTTCATTTCACATTTTGTATGCATGGTTTATCTTATGGGACTCGGTTTATCATACTGCTGTTGACTGTTGTGAATCATGTTTACTACTGCTCAATTAGTCTGGATTTAATGAATGCCCCACGTCTGTGCTATAGTCAAATGAAAGGACCAATGACAGAATGAACATAACAAAACAGTCTGCGTTAAACAGATTAGGTTTATTTCTATTATGCAGAACTGCTTTCAATGACCTCTGACTAACAAAATATGGGGGACAAAATAAATTGAGCAACAAAAAAAAAAAAAAAAAAAGTGAAAAAAAGCAATCAAGTACATATACAGTATATTGGCTATGCACAACTCGTCAGTCTTACATCCCGCCATAACCCAAAACAAGAGAGGAAAGAACCCAACCCATAACATAAACTAATGTCCTGTGTTATCAACTGGGATACTTAGCAAACTCTCTTGGAAAAATTAAAGGAACTAAAAGAATGAATACTAAAGGAAACGAAGGTTAATATCAAACAAGGAAAGAGAGATTGAGATTTGGAAAGGGAAGGTGTAGAAATTCCTGCATTTTATGCAGCAGCCCTTGTGACGTCTGTCTGATGGGGCAAATACAATATTCAACATCTCTACTTTGAGAAATAAAACTAAGCCAGGGTGTAAATGACAAAACTTCACCAACACTCAAATGACAAAAGAAAATGCCAAAGCTGACTGTCAGCCTATAGCTTTCTGGAAGATGTACCATGCAGGTATAACAACCACATCAAGGAGCTGCATTACATGTACAAACATGAGAAAAGATGCCCCAAAAGACAAGAACATCGATGTAAACGGTTGATTGAAAATCATCAATTGCTGTATCAAACGTTACACCACGCTGACACCATTAATGAGGTGCACTGTTACACAATATGTGGTGAGATGGCAAAGCCCCTCCCTCCCCATTCACAGCTTCTTTTATAATATAGAAAAACTGAGTTTGGGATTCAAACATAGGTAAATTTCTCATACTATGTTCCAAGAACTCAATATGTTGCATAAACTTATTAAAGGCCCTGATATCTACATATGCACCAATCAAATATGGCCCACTTTAATTGTCATATTTAAAATCTAGCACCGATGAATAGGATAAAAATGATTCTTCTATAAGGAGAGAGCGCTTTAACAGTCAATCTAATGCACTCAGACCATTACATTGATGTGATAAGAGTTACTAATGTAAAGCTCTCAAACTGAAGCCAATTTATACACCCCTAAAAATCTTCAGACTGCTGGTTTTAAACTAATAGGGTAAAAACCATCTGAACAAATTATTAAATAAAAGTCAACCCTTCTATTACAGAAAAGGTACAAGATGAAAAGAAAAGGGCATTAAAACTGTATGGTTTGCTCTGGAGCGACATGCTATAGTGTTCATTGGCAGTTTACAAGTTTTTTTGTAGGAACTCTACAAATGCATTCATTAAATCTCTCATAATAAACTGCAACATTAGATATATTTCTGCAATGTTAAAATATCAATGACGTTGGCTTGCATAAATGACTTTCATAATTTAGACAAGGCCGTGAGCATTGAAGTCATAACATGATTATCTCATAACTTCCTTACAGAAGTTGTTTTAATTATTATCTTTCATAACCCTGAGAGTGAAACATTGGATTAATCCTTTTCGGTCAGACCAGTCTTGCGTTTTGAGATGAAATCATTGCCTAGAAAGCTCATGATGCAACTAAGCAAAACTGATCTTTTTTCTTTTCTTTTAGCACAAGCAATTATAGCATATTAAAACTTTTGGAGCACTGTATTCTGATAAACCTAATCATGCAATAAATCAAATCAAGATTTAGGTTACATGTTGATTTTTCGGAAAGGTTTTGTAAAGATTATTCGCACTGCAATTCATCCATCCATCCAACATGCAGTCCTTAGTGTTCCTTTGGTTATTGTATAAAATCTATATGCATCTCATCTTTTACAAAAATAAAAGATTACATAGAAAATGACCGTTAAAAAAAAGCTAATTAACAGCATGTTTTCTTATTAGTATCTGTTAACGATAACGCTCCAATCTATATTATAGAATTATAGTCGTTATATCCAACTGTTTTTGTTCTTTAATAACATTTTTTTAAATACAAAATATGAGTAGTGCTGTTTATGAAAAACTGATCAATGAGAAAATATTTTTTTTTCTTCTGTGCCTCTGTGGACAGTCAAACACGCCAGAAAAACCATAACATCTCATTATCGTAGTCATGTTTCTTCAAGATTAGCTTCAAACTCGCATAGAACTCAGAAAACAAACTTTCTTTTGTGCCTTATGAAATGATTCAGCATAACCTTGAATTCTGTTGTCAGTGTGTTGGAATCAAGTTTCGGGAGTATTAAACATATTTGCACGCACACAAATGTACACACACACCCTCCTGCACACACACACACACACAAAAATCTTCAGATATTGCATCCTGCAAAAGGGCACCAAGTTTCCAACAATAACACTATACCATTTAGCCTGTTGGCAGGATTAAAAATGCATCAAAATGCCCTGTGAAAAAAAAAAAAATCACATTTCTTCATACTGTTGTTATCACTAACAAACACTTAAGAGCAGACAGTTAAATCATCATTCAGTTATCAGCCTCACAGCACATCACAGAAAAAACACCTTCTTGAGAGCAGAGGTCATAAAAGCCAAACTAATTACACATTGGACACCACAGCGTCACCAAACACCTTTCAGCAACGCTTCGCCCCTTTGATGCACAAGTATGCATCAGACTGCTGAGAGAGCGCTTTTAAAAGCACAGCATAACAGTTCAGCTGCTCTGTGTTCTGGGGTTGGTGAAACTATCGCCACTTCATGTTGTTCTTAACTTGACATTCCTGTGGTGCCATGTTGTTTTCGTCCTCAGAGGGGGGGCAACGTTAGGCCAGCTATGGAAGTCACTCCATCAATGCAGAATCACGGCTGCTCAGACTTCTCTGCTGCTGTTCAACGAACAAAGGTTCACATTAAGAAAAGCTGCAGAGTTTGATCCTCCTGGCTGAATGACTTCCATTATGAAAGTGAAGAAGATCAAGGAGGAGTACCATCTCCATCTTACACTATGCATCATAGGCATTAATGCAATAATTATTAGCTGTGCTTTTTTTAGTCCAAGATTGGCCAAAAAACAGCACCTTTCAAATAAAAAAAAGTTGCACATATAAGACAAAAAGAGAAAAAAAAAAGAAGATGTTTCAAGAACATGTTCTCTGTGTCCAACAGCACACTCTTCAGTTGACATTGGCACTTGACATGTATGAGGTTTGATTTTGTCATCTCATTGAAAATTCTGACACAAGACTTCTTGGCCAAGTGCGTGTTGTCCTTAGCCAAAGCGGTTTATGTATTTGAGGTACAATGGCAAATGCAGAGGCAAAAATTTGAGAATGTGTTCTGGCAATGTGCCACATCTGTTTTCAAAGTTGTTTTAAGGATGGGGGACAATCCTGTAAAAGAAAAAAAGTATATATGCTTTATATAAATAATGTAAAACCATAACTGAATCTAAAGGAATAGTTCACTCAAAAATATATTCTTCTACAGAACTCAAAAGTTCTAGTTTTTGTTAAATTAAAGTTAATGGGGTCCAAAACAACATGTAACCCAATTGACATTCATTGCAAGACATTTTCATAATGAACTATCCCTTTAAAGAAAACCAAAATTCTGATTTGTTACCTGTTCTCATCTTTAATAATGGAGTTAGCTGGGCACCCAGTGATGGGAGGAGCTCTGTGTGGTCGCTGACCCAGTATAGCCCTGTCCACCCTGTATGATGGGGTCAAAGTTGAAGTCAACCATGTCTCCATCCATAAGATCACTGTTGATAATGTATTCCACATCACAGTCCAGGTTTTCAGTGAACATCTCAATATCCAAGTCTGTGGGTAGACGGTCCTGGGAGGGCAAGAAACAGGGCGCTGTCGCAAATTGGCCTAGACCTTGCAGGCCTCCATTCCCACCAGGTGATGGGACAGCACCATGCTGCTGAAGCCCAGCGCCTGGCACCTGATGTTGGGTCTTTATAGTTGCAAGCTGAGGCTGTTCCTGGTTCATGGATGAGTGCATCATTCCAAAGCCCATCTGTGAGTGTTGGAGTTGGGCTTGAGTTTGGAGGCTCATCTGCCCCACCGTGCTTGTGTCAATGCCTTTGCTTAACATCATCTGACTTGCTTTAGCTTGGCTGTTGGACATAGATCCCGCAAGCCCCAAAAGGACGCCACCTCCTTGGCTCGGCATGAGAGGATCCATCTGGGTCATCATGACATCGCTGGGTGGAGGTGAATCGGAGGTCAGGAGAGCTTCAAGGCTGGAGGGTACGCGAGTACTGAAACCACTGTGACCAGGACCGGGCAGAGGGCTGAAGAGGGAATTTCCAAAGCTAGAAAGGCTTGTGCTGGATCCGGCGTTCGGTTGAACTGAGCTCTGCGGACCTGGTGGAGTGGATCCCTGCGAAGCCTTCGTTGGCTGCAGCTGCCTAAATGAGGGAAAGCTGGACCCTCGAGGCAGCAGAGTGGATGCAGAGGGCAGAGGTTGAGGCGGGGCAGGGGGAGCTGTGCTTGGGCTCGCACCCCCCTGCGGACCCGTCATTAGAGTGAGCCCGTCAATCAAATCCAGTTCTTCCATGAGGGTCTCAGTTAGTGTTGGGGGAAGATTCCCTGTAGAATAGCCACCAAGAAGGCCATCCTCAGGTAGGTCATCCTCGTCCTCCTGCCCCGTGGCAATGGGAGAAAGCCTACCACTCAGCGTGCTGGCATTAGAGCTTGTGCGTGGCCTGAAACTCGTCCACATGTCAGGGTCATCCAGGTTGCCACGAGAGGAAGGGCTGCTGCTGTTCACTCCCCACTTTCCAAACTGACCCGGAGTCCCGGGACTGTCCGCACCGCTGGCGCCGGAAGCACCCTCACCCTGCAGGGCACCTCCAGAGCCTCCAATCCCAGTTGCTCCAGCTTGCTTTTTAGTCTGCTTTGCTCGCATACGACTTTTAAGCAGTTTGCTGCTGTTGTCCATGGAGGCGGCGCGACGGCGAGGGGCTTTGCCGGTCTTGCCACCCTCAGGGTTGAGCATCCACCAAGAGCTCTTGCCCGTGGACTCATTGTGCACTCGCAGGAACTTGTTGTGGAGTGATAAATTGTGCCGAATGGAGTTCTAAATACGACAAAAAAATTAATCAAATCTAAAATTTAAACAACATGACATAGAAACAATGTTACTGCATAACAAGGTTTAGGATTGAAAATATTATCATCAGGGTTTGAATGAAACCCCGCCAATCAACCGTGGCAGGTAATGCTATGAATTCAATAACCAATTCGGTGGGTTTTGATTCTCTCACATTCAAAGGGTGCGTCTCATTTCTTATTTGTGCATCCTCGTTACCTTTCCTCATGTCTTGGCGTCTTCTGATATTTTTGTTCTGAATAGTAGAGGTTCTGAATGGCCGGAAACTTATAATCTTAGCAGCTGGTGAGTGAAAAAGTTAATTTCAAAGCCTAATTACTATTATCAAAAATTGTGGTTGCCTTTTTTTAATGGATGTCAGTGGAGGAGTGGTTTCAATACACTGTAATCAGTATATTTCAATACGATATTTCAATTTAAAAAATTGAATGAAAATGTGTCTTATTTTTGTTTTGGCTAATAGAAGTTCTGAATGGCCTGTAAATTAAAATTTTTGTAGTTAAATTGGCTGGTGAGTGAAAAAGTTCATTTCAAACCCTGATTATTATTCAAAATTATGAATCAATACTTTCTTCTACGTACCTTCCACCCGGCAGAACTGTTACTGTCTCCTTTGTCCTTAAAATACGGCACTGTTTTTACCATCCAATCGTAGATCTGCGCCAGAGTAAGTCGTTTTTCTGGCGAGTTTTCAATCGCCTGGCTGATCAGATCTGCGTAGGACTGATTACCCCAGGCATTACGCCGGGAAGTGCCTTTTCGAGGCGTGGCCCCTCCCAAGCCAGCGACGACCCCGCCCTCCGAAGCCGCGACTTTCTCAGGCTCGGATATGATTGGCTGAGGCTCGTGTTTATCATCCTCGGCGGGCGGAGTTCCAGCAGCAGACTCTGAGCCGTCTGCCCCCCCTGCTTTGACAGCTGAGATGTCGGGTCTAGGCAACGGCCATGTACATGACCTCGGTCTGCTCTGCGGCTCAAAATCTGGGTCAATCGGGGGTACGTTTTCTTCCTCCATTGTGCGATGCAATCCAGATAATTTCAGACGAAGGCTGGATTTCAGTGAAATAGTTTTGAGGCGATGCTTTTAAAAACACGGTTCAATACACCAACTGGGCGATGAAAGTAAGAGTGTGACTATTTATAACTAAAATAATCTTGTTTAGAAATTTGCTATTTTTTTTCTTGATATATTACACTACAGTATCCAGACTAAATTTAACCGTGACTGTCTATAGTAACAGAGCACATTCGTAATAATCTGAACACACCAATATAGCGTCAGTTAATCCTCAGATTGGAGATTATAGGGGCCAAATAATCTCCTTAATAGTAACTAACATAAACCTTCTGATTTACATAGAGCAAACGAGGATAGAATGGGGGTCTCTTTGTTTATGTAGAAAGAACAAAGGAAATTCACTACACATCCAAACAGCTGGATTGTCAAGAGCAACTACTAAAACCACAGGGAAGAGGACGCGCTGGAGTGACGGGATAATCTATTCACTTTTCATAGAAAATTAAACACCTTTTTACAGATACAAATGTTCGCCGCGGCAGTTAAATAAGTGAAATCGCAGAACTAATCATAACATGCACCGTAATTGCTAAAATGTCCACCTCCAACTGGTTCCTATAATAGCAGCGAATGGTTGATTGGTTTTCGCAATTAGACTTTAGAACAAGAAGAAAGAAAAAAACAGAGCAGACCAACTGATGAACTCTACAAAAAAGCTTAATGCGCGTCGTACACCTCTTGTAAACTGAGTGTATTTCTATACAATGTAGGAATACTGTACTTGTAAACGAATTCAAGTGAATGGAAATTACTTGTTAGAGCTGCATGTCAAAGTCAACAAAACCATATTATTGTATTAATCGGGATCCATTATTAAAGTTAAAACAAATAAATGCAAGGCTTAAAACAAACTAAGTGCATCATAATTCAAATGCGTTGAGCAATAATGTTAAATCGCCAAAAGAAGCCGTACGGAGAAGAAGAAAAAAAAAACGATCAAATTGTTACATTAAAAAAAATACCAAAATAATCTTACGGGAGTGCTCGAGCATAACGGGGTGTTTTATGGGTTTTACCATACAATAAAAATCTATGTTACTGTCGTTCAAGTTTGCACGGTCCTCCACGCTGTGTGCTGGCGCGTGTCACCATCTGCCATGTTCCTCGAGACGCAGCTACACACGATGCTCGCGCGGGCACATCTTAAGCCGACCGTGTCCGTCCCGTTGAAGCCTTCCCAAATCCCACTGCAGTCGATGTGTTCTTCAAAGAGACAAAAAGTTGTAGCTCGTCCTCTTCTTGACAATCACCGGCCCCTCGGCCTCTGGGACAAAACTCGAAAGCGTAGTTTTACTATAGAGAGAGAGAGAGCAACTAGATGAACACCTAGTTAGCCAACTCTAGTTTTTATGAGTTAAAATCCCTCCGGTAAAAGTCGAAGAAACCAGCTTGTTTTCAATAACTTGTTCGTCTCGTGAAATTAATGCGAAATCGTTTCCTTTGTGCTGTTAATGGAGATAGACAAACAGCTATTCCTCGTAGATCTTTCTTGTTTTGTTTTGTTTTGACTCGAGGCGAAGACTCCCTTCTGACGTCTGTTTACCACTGCCAGACAACGCGTCGTGCGCATGCGTCAAAGGGATTGATGGGAATTGCAGTCAGTCATGTGATGAGTTGTACACCGTAAACACAACCGGAGGGAACGGGTATCCCGAAAAAATACTGAGCACACCAGATGTTATGTAATGGTTTCTAAATATGTGTGTGCTTGCGATAGTGAGTCCTGACTGGGACTAAAAGGTTTTTGTCATTTTAGGATCTGTTATGAAGCGGGTGAAGATCCTTAATCCCCTATAGATCTTCAATGGAATGCTGCGCGCGAGATCCCCTGACCTCATGCTGTCCACATGGTTCCCGTTGAAATGGCAATCTTATTTTTTAATTAAGATCAAGTGGATGGAAGCTATTTTTATGCTAGATGTTTACCCCACAATGTCGTTATCGTTAAGACGCACCATTATTTGAAATCGCCGCGCGGCTAGGTTACTGACGTAGTTTTTTAATTAAATTCAAGTTCATACAGTAAATGTACATTTTGAAGATCTCCCTCTCAGTGGGTCCACTGAATGTACTCATTTTAAAACGGACATTCATTTTCACTGTTTTGTTCTTTCTAGATTAGCTGTTGCTTGTTTTTAAATGCATAGTGACTGGACACGGATCTGCCATGAGAACTACAATACCCACAGGACCTTCCAAGGCATTACCCCTTTTCCCAGAATTGCGGTGCGCGGTATGGACACAGAGTATGATGCAACTCTTCCTAGTGAAAACCAATATTAGAAACATGGTTAAGTAATTTATTTATTTAGGTAACATTTTAATTGAACAGTCATTTTGACCAGAAATGCATTATAACAGCACTTTTTATCAAATAAATACATTTAAAAAAAGATAAATAAAAATCAGCAGTTGACACCACACTACCAGTACTCATTATCAGTTAGATATGTATTCAATAAAAAGTTATGTTAACCATTTTAAATTGCAAATAAACATTTAGAGATATTTTTTCCTTTTGTGGTTTCATAATTCATCTATACTCATACTAAAACTAGTACTGAAGATTGACAAAGAAAAGTGAAATTATTGTTAAAATAAGTTAAATAATAGCAGATAATTTTGTGGTTGGGAAAAAAGATATAATTTTACTTTGTAGTTAGGGCAGAGCGTAAATCATAACATCGACACTATCAATAATAAGACAATCTCTGACACTATCTATATCCTAATTTGACTTTTGATTTCACAAAAACATTCATTAGTCAAAGTGAAGTGATTTAATACACCGTTTTAGACTTTTACAACAGTCCCTTCTGTTTCTATTCATTGAACAAAAAATTGCTTTAATGAATTTGGCCTATAGGGGGAGACTGGGTGGGTTCACCAATCAGGGATAAACTAGGAGTCCTATGATCATTTAATTATTTAGACCAGAGGTCTTCAACCCTTCTCCTGGGGACCCACTGTCCTGCAGAGTTTAGCTCCAACCCTAATTAAAGACAGCTGAAGCTAATCAAGCTCTTCAGGCTCACTTGTTGAAGATGCACAGGCAGGTGTGCTGAAGCAGGTTGGAAATAAACTTTGCAGGACAGTGGGTCCCCAGGAGCAGGGTTGAAGACCTCTGATTTAGACACTTCATCCCAGATCCCATGATGGTTATCAAGGCTGTAAATAAGCACATGCAGATTTTATAAAGAAAAGAAAAAACAAACAAACATAGAAGTTTAGGCAAGAATTTAGGCAAAATTTTGTTTAGTGCTTAAACTTTTGCAGATAAAATACTATAACTTGTATTAGATTAAACTGTAGTTTCTCAAGCGAAATGTAATGCATTTTTAACCTGCTAATTTTAAACCATTATGCAAAAAATTGTCCTATGGTGTGACTGTCTCAAGCAAAAATTTTATACATTAAAAAAAGAAAAGCATACAAATGTTAATAAATACCTCAGGCATAATTGTACAAGTGTCTATTTTAGTAAATGGCAATCATTTTTTCCATCCATAAATTTCTAAAAGCGTATAGGAACTTGATACATTTTGTCATTGAAAATCATGTCCTCCGCTGTGACACCATATTTGACCTGATATTTGACCTGATTTTAAATCGGGCAGTTCCACTGACAAGTTTAGTTAGTTGAAGGACCCCATTCAAGGTCATGTTACTGAAGCTAGGGATGGGCGATACCACTTATTTTGTTTTCAATACTTTCAAGGCCAGTATCGCCAATATCGATATACCGATACAATACTTCTAAACTGAACTTTTAAATTATTACATTTATTAAATTATTACATTTACTAAGAGTAAAATGGCTAAACATACCCACTTAACATTGTATTTGAAAGGAATTTTAACATTCAATACGCCTTAATTGCAATTTATTAGATTATATTTTTGTTTAAACATGGTTAAAACATGTTTAATTGTAGTGGTATGAAAATCTACAAATACTATAGTTGAACTGCGGTCACTGCAGTAAAAACATGGTTCATTTTCACTAGGGACTGCCAGTGACAGGCTGTTGCACCCATGAAATGCAACCCTTTTATTCTGATAGTGTATGATTTATATCAACATTAGTTACAGAATAGAATGATCAGTATGAACTTTTAACATTAAATTTAAATAAGTATGATTGCATATGCTACAATTTTAATTTGTTTATTGTGAAATAACTCAAACATATATATTTTTTCTGTCTTCTGGTGAGCATTGTTCTGGGCTGCTAACATAGGTTATGCGTATTGTAAGAAATTTCTGGTTAAAAAAAACACCTTAGTACCATCCCTAACTGAAGCCCCCTGTGAAGCCCATGACATGCACATGGTAAGTTTTTGTCTCAGAATTGTTCAAATATTTACCTTTTTTTGGAACCACTATAAAAGCGTTAAGTTTCTTAACTGTTGCTATGTCACACCATAGGACACATTTCAGTAAAAACAGTGAAAGAACTGACAAAGTTAGTGACCCCTTATATTTTCTCAAACATCAGACTTCACACTACATAATGATGTGTTTTTTCTTCAAAAGTGGTGTTTTACAAAAAAAAAAAAAAAAAAATATTCTGCATATTTGTCAACTACCCAAATACAGCAAGCTAAACAAAGGCTTTTTATTTTTAAAGGAACTGATGAGGTTTCAAAGACAGATCAGCCAGATCAGTTGCAAAGTAAATGTTGACAGCCAGTGGTGAGGAGACCTCAGATAACAAAAACTTTTATGTTGTCTGTATAGAGCCATTTGGCAACTCAAAGCCAAAGGGAGTGTAAATTGTGCCTGTAGCATGGGCTCATCAAGCCTATTTTAGGGTTAAAAACATGTTACTCTGATTAAGAATATCCACTCACACATTTACACTGTTCTTTACACAGGTACACTAGAGTTTAAAAAAATATATATAGCCTATAAACATTTTAAATTTATACATTTTTTCAAGTAGACTAATTTATACACACACCACGTCAAACAGTAAGTGGATTTGAGATATGGTCAGTCACAGAAAGAGAGACACTGTTTTGTATTGTTCTTTTAGATCTTTTAAATAAACCTGTTTTTGAAGCTTATTGCATATATGTGGCTTCTGTTTTTGCACCTTTTTGTTACAACTTACCCAAGCAGCGGAGTAGATTGTAACAAAGGCCCAGTATGTATTTGACAACTCATAAGGGCTGTGATATTCTTGCAGAGGTTTGAATGGGTGGCTTTTGTAGTAAATCAAATTCACATAAGTCAATAAAAGTACATGTAGTCTATGGTACAGTGGTATATTGGAATTTTACTCTTCAACTTATTTTACGGAAAGCTAACAAGAGAAGAGGCGAACTTTTCTATGACGTTAAAAAGTCGACCTATTTCTTTTTCTTTTTTATCTTTCTTTTTTTAACAGCCAATCAGTCATAACAAAGTGCCATTTGCTTTGTCTATGTCACTATTACACTGACTACCGTTATCTGCGACAGCGATTTATTATAAATAAATATTTCACTTGCTATGTCACTGATTGACAAGCATCTCACTTTTCAAAAGAAAGTGTGTTATAAAATGTGTTATAAATGTATTTTTATCCTTGTAGGTCTTGTGTCGGTAATTGTTTTAGAGCAACACGATATATATATATATATATATATATATATATATATATATATATATATATATATATATATATATATATATATATATATATATATATATATATATATATATATAATATGTACATATATATGAAATATTAACCAAGTAAAAATGAGGTTATATATATTCTATTATATATAACTGCCAGCGCTGGGGGCGCTGTGATATTTTGACGCCTCACAGATCGCCGCTCTGATTGGTCAAGGACTGAGCGTCTTGTCCAATGTCTAGAATGTCCCCGTTTTCAAATCGACACGGAAATATTTAACACTCGGCCTGTTTAGAGACCTGGTAAGATTATAATGCTTCCTAAAGATTATGATCTGTTTATTTGTTTGAAAACAGTATTGAGTTTATTAGTTCTTTATCGTAGAAGTAGGCTTACTACTAATTTTCCGTGTCAAGGGTTATTTGTGTTACCATAGCAAAACATTCGTTGCAGTTGTCAGTTACAAAGTCAATTTTTCTTCTTATTGTTAAAAATGTGTTAATTGAATGAATGTAAATTGTTCTTGTGTATATGCAAGTTGTTAATAAAAAAACTTTATGATATATATTTTGTGAATATATATTTAAACATTCTAAAATAAATAAATAATAAAAAAAAAAGGTTACAAGCTGTGTATTGTTAGTCTGTTATCTAATGTTTTAAGTTACATCCTGAACTATTATCATATGTTTATCTAACACATTTGGATTCCTCAGTGTGGTAGTTTAGTGTTTAATTTTAGATCAGTATTCAAGGAATTTAAACTGGTGCTTCCTTTTGTAACTAATGTGTCATTCTTTGTGAGATGTGTGATTGTCAGTAAGTAGGTTTCAGGAAGCCACAAATGAATTCCCAGACTTTTTATTTCTTTCAGAGACCCGCCTGCTATTGAAATGGAGAGCTTTCTAAGGCGAAAGCTTGCCCAGGCCGGTGGTAACATATCGGGTGCATCTCTTCAGAAACCCATTTCTTCTTACCAGGCTATCAAATTGCCAGATCTGTGTTCTAGTTTCTATTCAATTGCAGATGAACCTTTTCCCCAAGTGTCTGGATTTCTTGATGACACTGTTGGCCCATCGTTTCTTTCAAATGAAGCAGGAACTGTGTTGAATTCCCCTGCTTGCACACCATCAGAAAATCGAACAAAAAATAAGGACGAAGGAGATTTAGCACCAAGAAAAGAGGCTGCCATCGGTTCCAATCTTAATTGCTCTCTTGAAGCGTGCAGTCAGTCGGCAGATGCAAGCATGTCTACTAGATCACTACAGGATGAGAAAGACATTAGTGCAACAGCAGATAAAGCAGATGGGCACTGCAATGATCCCATGGTTTCTACTACATCTTTAGATAAATCTGATTTCATGAGTGTAGAGTTAAAGAACAGCACTTTTGATGTGAATCAAGACTTGAAAAAACAGTCTGACACTAGTGTTAATGTGACTGTTGATTTAAACAACATCAGGGGGAAGAACAGCACTTTTGAGTCTCAAGAGTCAAAGGAGAGGTCTGACCATAGACTTAATTCAACAGTGGATATTGATGTCCCCAATATAAAGACTGAGTCAGGAAATACCACTGTTGACCTGGTCCAGTCACATGACCATAAAGAGAGTCCCGACACAGGGGGTAATACAACCATGGATATTCTTAATATAGACAGTGCACATTCTAAAACCAGTTCATCTGTTGATAACAGTGGACCCTTAAACACTACTACAGAACAGCTCAATGAAAAGCTTGAAGGGACTATAGACATTCAGTCACAAGCAAAACCAAATGGTAGTCTTAACTCTGCTGAGGATGATCAAATAAAAAACACAGAGGAAGTCAGTGTAACAGTTGATATTGTGGAGCAAATGGCCAGTGCTCCTCATCACCCCTCTAGTGAGATTGAACAATCAAGCTCAGATATTTTAAAACCAGCTAATATGAAATTTACGAAACACAATACAACCACTGATCTTACTCAGTCAGAAGTTCCAGTTTTGAAGGACACCACTGTTGAAATAAAGCCCTCAAGCACAGAATTAGCTGACCAGGTTAATGGCGCTTCTAACTCGTTGGGAATCACTAAACCAGTCTCTAACATCAAAGAAACAGACACTGAGATAAGCACCTCAGCTTTTGTTTGCTCTGTAGATGCTCCAAATGATGCTCCTGAGCTCAAAGCAGAGGAGCATCACACACAAACAGAGATACCTGGATTGGCTGAAGTTGAGTTCGTTCCCTCCTCTGATTTGGGAAACATCAGCAGAAACAGTATTTTTTGTTTGGATGATACATTGGACATGAAGACAAGCTTCATGGTTACATCCACACCTATCGTTTTTGGCAGAGAACCCAGATTTGATATTTTGAGAGATGCGAAGCCCACACCTATGAGAAAAAGACTCTCTGTGATCAACAGTATTGAGGTCCAGTCGAATGATGAGCTTGTTGGTGTGAGTAATCATAATGGAACTGATGTTGTACGGGCAACTGAGACCTCAAGTCAGAAGGTCTCAGCGAACTGCATTTCAAGTCACAGTACATCAGAACCAGCAAATGAGAACAAGCCTCCCACAAAACCTCCAATCAAAAGACAGCTTCCTCAACTTTCCTCTAAGCTCAGTTATCCCAAATCCAGTCTTCCACCAAGGCCACAGCCGTCCATGAACTCCTCAGCAGCGGTCAAACCAAAGACTATCCAAGGTCCACAGGCCCCGCAGCATCCCGAGACTTCATCCACCACCCTGCTTGGCAACAGGAAGTCGGCACAGATGAACAAGGGGAAGAACATCGCACCTGTCAAGAACACAGCATCAGCTAGCACTGTTAAGGTAGGAAACTTTGTCGCTATGAATCAGTCACTCGGATACATAAAGACGTTGGTCTTATTGGGTTTAAATGTGTTAATGTGAATTTTTTTTGTTTTGTTTTGGGAATGCAAACAGACCTCTATGGTTTCTTCTGTCACTGGATATAACTTCACTGCTGGTGAGTGGCTTATACACTTTTTTTTTTTTTTTTTCTTTTTTTTTAAACTTTTTTTTAAGTGCAGCTAAGCACCAATATTGAGCATCAAATCAGCGTATTAGAATAATTTCTGAAGGATCATGTGACTGACGATTGGAGTAATAGCTGCTGAAAATTCAGCTTTGCATCTCAGAAATAAATTACATGTTAAAATATATTCTAACAGAAAGTTCATTTATAATAATATTTCACAATATTACTGTTTTTACTGTATTTTTGGACCAAATAAATGCAGCCTCTGTGAGCATAAGACTTCTTTCAAAAACTGTACTTTTTTTGTTACTATATTGTATAGTATAGTAATTGTGCTTTCTGTAAGCTGTAATGTGGTTGCAGTTGCAAAGCCTTCAAGCTCTGGTATACCGCAAATCAAGCCATCAGGACTACAGCCCCCAACCCGTAAAAGGCTGGCTCTTAAGACACCTCAGACTACACGGTCCTCTGTAGAAACCATTCAGACTCAGCCTAGTAATAAACCAACAACAGGATTACAAGGTACTTTTCTCAGTGATAGTTTTTCCTTTATGTGTATCTTTAGACTTTAAGATCAGGTTTGCTGATTTCTTACTTTTATGTAACATAGATAGCATGGTAAATACCTAGACAAAATTATTATGTAAACGAAGGGCTCTGATTTTATGTAATGCTTGCTTTGTCATTCCAATCATGTTTCCTCTAATTCTATCTATGAAAGGTATGAGGACGCGGAATTCACTGCTTCCCAGTGTGGGCCAAACGCACTTGAACAATGATGGTTTGCCTTCGGCAAAGAGAAAAAGAATTGGTGCGATCATTTGTCCTTTTTATTATTTTATTTTACTTTTTTTTTTTTTTTTTTTTTCAAATAGAGGAATGCTAAGTGCATTAGTGAGACTAGATAAATAACGGGTATATCTCTAATACTCTCAGAAGGTCTTCAACATCTTTAAAACACAACATTTTGTAAACCAATGAAGTTTCTCAAGGAAAGTCAGTTAAAGTAAAATAATTCAAATTTAAAGGGTTAGTTCACCCCAAAATGTTAATTCTGTCATTAATTAATCACCCTCATGTTGTTACAAACCCCTAAGACCTTTGTTCATCTTCAGAACAAAAACTGAACCAGTTTCTGAACCAGCCATAGGCAGCAATGTCATTATTATCTTTGTGGGCCTTGAAAGTTGCAAAGACATTGTTAAAATAGTCCATGTGACTACAGTGGTTCAACCTTAATGTTATGAAGCGATGATAATACTTTTTGTGCGCAAAAAAACAAAACAAAAATAACTTTATTCAACAATGTCTTCTCTTTAACGTTGTTCTCCTACACTATTCACATAGTAAAGACATTGCAGCGCGTCCTGGTTCTATGTCAGAACGCTGTGTCTTTATTGCCCTTTTTTTTTTTTTTTTTTTTTTTTTTTTTTTTTTTGTGCACAAAAAGTATTATCGTTTCATAACATTTAAAGGATTAGTTCACTTTGAAATGAAAATTACCCCATGATTTACTCACCCCTAAAGCCATCCTAGGTGTATATGACTTTCTTCTTTCTGATGAACACAGAGTTAGATTAATAAATATCCTCACACTTCCATGCTTTATAATGGCAGTGACGGGGTCCATTGAGTTTGAAGCTCAAAAAAAAGTGCATCCATCCTTTTATAAATGTACTCCACACGGCTCTGGGGAGTTAATAAGGCCTTCTGAAGTGAAGCAATGTGTTTAAGAAAAATATCCATATTTAAAACTTTATAAAGTAAAATATCTAGCTTCCACCCTCCTTATTCAGAAAGCGTAACTGGCACGACATATGACGTTGGACGTAGCGTAAACATTTTGAACTGCGAGAGGTGTTACACTTCCTGCATAAGTTGAATTTGGAAGGCGCTGTGGTGGAAGCTAGATATTTTACAATAAATTATAAATGATATCCATATTATGAAGTTTTAAATATGGATTTTTTTTTTCTTGCAAAACTCAGATTCGCTTCAGAAGGTCTTTATTAACCCCACCCCATCATGGAAGATAACATGACAGTGTTTATCGTATCCAACCCATTGTATTGAATGCTGCTTTATTTGCAAATATTTTATGTTTATGTTATTCCAGTTTTGCGCAACTTTGGATGGTAACATAGCTACTGACAATATTTTGTGATATTTAAAAATGAAAAGACATTGGGCCAGATTTATTAATAGCTTGTGCCAGTGCAAACCCTCTTTTGGCATTAAAAATTACTGTCAGGATTTAATAAAGACACTCAGTGGAAAAAATAGTGCTGAAAAGGCATGGACAGGGTTATTTTTGTGGGTTATATAATTGCATATGCATTTGTTCGAGTCTCTATTTCAGACGCAAAATTTATGGGAGGGAGAGTATTTAAATGAATCATGCAAGGTGATTTACAAAGGTTTTCGCTGGTAAATTTACTGGTATTTGCTCCATTATTTACCGCCCAAAAAAGCACATTTTAAACCAGACGCTACTTTGCGGTGTTCTTGGTAGATTGCGTTGATCATTATGGAAATGATCCGGCTGCGTCTGTGTTCCTTAATTTGTGCATTGTCAGTAGATCACGTGTTAAACTTTTCACTCCCATGTGCAGTTCTATGGAATTGGGCTCTCACGCTAATTTGCCCTGTTTAGTAAATCTCGTCCATTATGTACCAAAAAGCATTGGGTGTATCAAAGCAATATTCAAGAACATTATATTCTCTAGAATGTGGAAAATAGCTACCCTTTGCCTTAAGCCACGCTGACAAATCTCAACAAGACAGCTCTTAATTTATCCTTGCAAAATATTCTTTCCTAAAGCCACCAGGAAACTGAGTCATTAAATTGAGTTGTTTTATTTGCATTTCTTATTTGCAAGATATTTTACCTGCCTGAACAGATGATATCCAGATGGATTGATATCTTTGTGAAGTGCGCAGTAATAGCTTTGCTGAATAGACTGGTGCATTTGGGAGCTTGTTGTTGAAGCCTGTTTAATTCATGCATGTGAAGGAGTTGTGTGTGCATGCCTCCCCTTTGAGTATCATCATTCTTTTTGAAATGGAGATTTATGAGTCTGTTCAAACTCAATTATAGGATGGTACATTGGCATCTATGCCACCATAATGCACTGCACTAATTACGGATGTAAAATAGAAAAAATATATAGCACAGAAAATGCTTTTATGATATATACACTACTGGTTGGGTTGCATTTGAATTGATCAAACATTACAGTTAAGTGTTTAGAAAATGTTGCAATGACTATTTCTGTTTCAAATAAGTTATGTTCATTAAAGGATCACACTGGACACTTCATATGGATATTAGGATCAAACTGTTTTGACCATGTCAAACATGGATTTATTCACGGATAATGATGCTGCTAAATGAGGACCTCAGAGGAGACTGTTTCTCAAACTAGACCCTTTTGATGTTCTTGTCCTCTGTTGTCCACTTCTCTCTGTCCTGATTTGGTCAAGTTTGTTTTCTCCTAATAACCAATTAAGAACCACTTTCATCTGTACTTGTATACGAAGAGAGTTTCCTCTTGCACCAAATTAGCAAAAGATTAGGTTTTTCTTAGTAGACTGACATTTTCATCTCTGGTTAAGATAACTTATTTCCTTATTTTCTCTCAAATACGAATAATAATTTGCAGCATTAGAAATGTTTTGATTGAAAAATTACATGTTAATATTAAATTATTTAAAAACAAAATGTTTTGGTCATTCCCAACCTTTTAACAGTAGTGTTCACGTACATACGAATGAGCAAGTGTGAATGGTGAGCAAACACTATTAAGACAATTAGATATTGGTTGGTATAGTTTACCGTCCCATGTTCAAATAAACTCTTGAATAGACGAAAACTTTGTAGTAAATGTTTGTGAAATATTATAACACTTTTTTTTTTTTTTTTCTTGTAAATCTCCATTCTAATGTATGTTTGTATCCATAGCACATGCTGCTCTGTCCACAGTAGAGAGTGGTGCTGTGCATCCGGCTGAAGAAGCACATGAATCAGGTGAATTTTGGTGGTTATCATCTTAGACCTTATCATTGTTCGAGTTCACAAATAGTGTCTAATATTTTCAAACCTACCTAATCTTTTTAACTCCCTCTATCCAGGCTGTGTTAATTGTTTGCAACATCAAGAAAAACTTGAGAGGGTCCTTCAAGAACTAATGGGTTTGCGTTCAGGTATCTGTATTATTCATTTTCATAAGTTTACCCTCTTTATTCATTATGAGATAATGTTTTGGTTTTGTTGTTATATTTTGCATATCTTTGTCTTTTGCAGAATGTAAAAACTGGGGATCATTGCATGAAAAACTTGAGATGTGTGTAAAGGAAATGAAGAGAATTTAAGTATGTATTCTGTGTCTTCACAATTTATTCCTGGCGTTTTGATATTTTTCAATAAATATCAAGTCATTGTATTATGCTGAGCAAAATTGTCTGCCTGATTCTGTCTTTTCTCTCTCCCACCCTTAGGTGAGAAAAGAAGTGATGACAAAGAAAGTTTTAACTTTTAACAGTTGTGGAATTTATGCAGTTCTATGCATGTTTATATGCTTCTAAAATATGAGCTTAATAAAATGTAACCCAATCAAATATATTGTCTTGCTTAAATGTCTAGCCCCTTATTTTACACTTTCCACTGTAACGCATTGTTGTTTTTTTAATGTCATCTTGTGATATTATAATTAAAATGAAGCAATAAGCAGAGCAGGACCTTCGGAAATGCTGATAAAACCATGTCGTTCTCCCAAAACAATGCTTGTCGTCGATGGCAACACATCCTACTACGACTGGCTTTGTTACTGACGTCAGACTAAAACCGACCCTGCCTGGGGCAAAACGACTTTTCCTTAAAAGGCTTGAATTTCCGGCTGAGTTTAGTATTGCATGTCTTGCTTCAGCCGCTCATTCTTCTAGATTACACGCCGCGCATCGTCTGTCTGAGTAGCTGGATTTTCAGTTCATCGTCTCGAGAGGGTAACTACCTTTTTAACCTCTATTACTATAACATGTCATTCTTAATCTTCACATATGTGACGTAGGGAGTATTAGCTAAATAAAAGATCTGAATTATGTTTTCTGTCATAAGAGCCTCTAACATTAAAGCGGAAATCCCATATGTTTATCATTATTGCATTCTTCCTCGTGGTTGAAATGGCGCGCGTGCCTGTAGATGTTTAATTGATGTTAAATGTGCCCTACTATATTATAGTTTTTTTGTTTGTTTGTTTTTTAACCAGCATATATAATTTACCGGATTGTTTGAAATGTAATTATCATCTTACCAAAACGTATTATAATTGTATAATAATATGAAATGCATACGTTCTCATGTCTATAGTTTTGTAAATGACGTATTATATATATATATATATATATATATATATATATATATATATAATGCCTTGCAACACTGATTTCAGGTACAATTTTGCTTAATTTAAACCTAGAGTTAGATCTTCGATGAGTTTTAATAAATCATCCCAAACAGCAATGCATGTATATGAAACTCATGTCCTGTGAGTCTCAAAAATAATAGCGTCATTAATGGGATGCTGAGCTGTAATGTAGTTTCATCAAGTCATAATGAAATTCCATTACTTTAAATATAGGTGTGTTATACAGGTGCTGCAGGTCCATTCCATTTGAATTATGATACACCAGTAAACTTGCAGTTTTGGACAACCTGTAAGTTAAATCACTGATAAATATAAATCAAGATTTAAAGTGTTTTCATTTTTAATTCTCAAATAAATAAATTATTGCTAAGCTCATGCTCGTGAAATGGCCACTTTGACTCAAAAACATGGGCTGCTTTCAGGCATCATCTTGAAATATATTAATCTGATTCTCAGACCAGCAAACTCATCAGTAGGGTTAAGCAAGTGCCAGCAAGGATATTCAGATTATAGACACCTGACCTGTGAATTCACCATGTCCAAACCTGGTTAAATTGCCTGCTTTTTTCTTTAAATGATTTCTTTGTTTAATTGCTCAGGGCAGATGAATGTCTAGGACAGGGCCACATCTACTTCACGACTGCTGCTCTTTCCTTTAACAGGAAGTGTTTTTCACTGTAGAATCTGGTAATATGATGTACTGGAAGAAAATGAATAATATATCCTCTAATATGTTTATTCAGTCTTATCTGTGTCTGAGGCAGTGCTTTATGTGAGGTTACTGAAAATCACAATTTAACAGCAATCATCATGATTTAACAACCATTTTCTTTGGCTAGATATATAGTTTGCTTTGTTTTTAAGTTAGTGATTTTATTTTTAGTGTCAGTGGTTTTATGTAATAACCCTGGAAGGAAGTAAAAGTTTTCCGTGTAGTGACGTCGTGGAGTTATGCAAAAAGAGGTGTCCTTAGCAGTAGACCGTAAGACTTTAATCTTAAAATTTTTTGATTTATCTGTTTTTATGTGTGAGTAATAAATGCTTTGACCACAAAGAATGCAGTAAAATACTTAAGGGTTAGTGTTAGATAGCCATGTTAGCAAGTGCAGGTTTACTTCTAGTGTGGTCTAGTTAGTTCCATAGATAGGACCTGATCAAACATGTATGACTACTCAAGCTGCTGGTCAGAAACCACACAAGACTTCCCTGAATGTGCTCCATTTCCTTCTGAAAAGTGCAACGCTTCTGTTTATCATCAGTCGCTAATATTTGTCTTATGTAAACAGTGTATTCAAATTGCATTTTTATAACATTCACCAATCTGCATTCAGAGGGTGTTACCTCTGTATGCTTTCTTTTTTTTGACCTCCGCTTTTACCATTTCACCCAGTCTGCTCTTTTCATCCAGCCAGTAAAATGTAATTCATCAGTTTGAACTTGCCTGAAAATTGTTTCCGTCCACACCCGTATCAATGCTCTAAAGCTGTTGTACTTTATTAATTATGACTCAATAATGAAAAGGCAATATAAACCTCTAAGATATTAATCTTATTAATTATCCTGATGGATTGAACTGCCCTTTGGTGAAATTAGTTTTTCATAAAGTGCTCTTTCTGTCTACGGGTGTGGTGGAAATATACCCTTATATTTATGCCCTTTACATGTAATGGCTTGGGTAAAGGGTGTTCACACCCAGGACAAAAACTAAAAAGTGAATTCCAAACCACACCTATAATGATAACCATATAGTTTGAAAAGCTTTCCTGTAGCTCAAACAATAAGAGCGTGGCGATTTCAACGCCAAGGTCATGGTCATTCCCAGGGAAAGCAAGCAAAAATTTTTAAAAATATGTACCTTGAATACAATGTAAGTCACTTTGGATAAAAGCGTCTGCCAAATGCATAAATGTAAATGTATAGTGCATTAGTGTGGAAGCTAATATAGTTATTATTATAATTATTGTTCTTGGTGTGAATGGGCCTTAATAGTCATAAGACCAAAAAAATGGTGTGTCCTTTTGTGCTTTAGGTTATTTTTCCTGAAAGTGAACATCTAAATTTGCACACATTTTCTATTTTCTTTGGACCTGATTAGCAAAGAGGCGGTATTTTCTGACATAAAGACTTTTTTGTAATGTGTGTGTGTATATATATATCTCCTCCTTTAGTGCCTTCAGCTTTGTCCCAGTCACCTCAACGTTATCCATCATGATTGAGAATAAACTGGCCTCCTTTGGGAAGATGCTGCTGAGGCGTCGCATGCTGGACACCTCTCAGGACGAAACCCGCTTTGCTCGCTGTCTCACTACTCTTGACCTAATAGCCCTTGGTGTGGGCGCGACACTGGGTGCAGGTGTGTACGTCCTGGCTGGGCAAGTGGCCAGAGAGAAGGCTGGACCTGCAATCGTGCTGTCTTTCCTCATTGCTGCCTTGTCCTCTGTCCTCGCTGGCTTGTGCTATGCTGAATTTGGTGCACGTGTTCCCAAGACGGGATCTGCTTATCTGTACAGCTATGTGACAGTTGGTGAAATATGGGCCTTCATCACGGGATGGAACCTCATTCTGTCATATGTGATTGGTGAGCACGTAGATATTATCTAGTTTTATAATACATGTATAATATATTTTATAATATGTGACTAAAATGACTTTCCCTTTTTGAATTCAAATATACAAATTAATTTTCAGCTCCCAAGAGTTTATTCTGAATGCAAGCCCAAGATTTTGACCAATTATATGTGATTACAAATAAGATTAAGTGGTTTTGAAACTGTATGAAGTGTTTACTTCTCTGAACTGAAGGACTCTTGAGCAGGTGCTTAAGTTTAACATAACAAGTGGACGTTCTAAAGTCTGAATGTCCTTTTCTCTATTTCACAGGCACAGCTAGTGTTGCACGAGCTTGGAGCTCAACTTTTGACAATCTAGTGGAGAAAAAGATCTCCGTTTTCTTCAATGGCTCCATGTCATTTCCAGACACTGGAAAAGTGTTAGCAGAGTATCCAGATCTGTTTGCCCTCATCCTGGTCATGTTGCTCACTGGTGAGAACCTTTTTTACGGGCTAAGAATCACTCAACTCCATAATGATGATGGTGCCTAGTTAATTCTTAGTTGGCACAGAGTGTTTTCAAAGTAAAGATCTTCCACTATTCCATTAAGCCAGTGGATCTCTGTTCCAGAATTATTCTTCTTGACTTCACTTCTTATCCAACATCTGTTTTTTTTTTTTTTTTTTTTTTTTTTTTTTTTTTTTTGATGTGTATTCTACCACACAAGCTACACTGAAGAACTTAAATCATTTTAAATGATCCGCTTCACCAATATATGTTAGTCATAGGACTGTTACTCACACTTTCTTTTCACCATTGCCATCCAAAAGACCATAATGGTGTGAATTTGCTGCATCTCACCTCCCACACTATAGGTTTATTGGCATTTGGAGTGAGTGAATCTGCACTTGTCAACAAGATCTTCACAGGAATCAACCTGGTGGTTCTGACATTTGTCATCATATCGGGCTTTGTGAAAGGCGACACTGCCAACTGGAACCTCACTGTGGAGGACTACCTTAACGGCACCAACAAGTCTGCAGCACAGTAAGTCACACTTCCTCAACTTTTATATGTAGGCTTAGCAATAGTAGAAATACATAGAAATATATCAAGAAAGTACAGTTTTGAGCATTATTCAAACTTGATCAGTTTAGTCTCAGATATACAACAAAATTATAAGAAAGATAGATTTGATAAATAAGATAAAAATGACAATTAAATTAATACAAATTAAAATTTAGGGTAATAAAAAGAATATTTAAAAAAACATTATTCTAAAAGTTAACAATATTAGTTAGCAAAAAAAAAAAAACAAATAAATTACATAAAATTATAAATAAATATATATGAATATTTGAAACTTGGTCCGTGGTCATTATCATATTTGCAGATACACAACTAAATTACAAGAAAGATAAAATTATTAAATCAGATAAAAACGAAATGAAATGAAAATGAGTAGTTCACATAAGAAAACATAAGAAATAAATGGTTTGATTTAAAAACATTTTATATATGTATAAATCTGTGTGTGTGTATGTAATATATTGTCTGTAAAATTAAAGTTGAAATCTCTTTCACATCTTAGCAACATTGAAAAAGAATTTGGCTCAGGTGGTTTTGCACCATTTGGCTTTACCGGAATCCTTTCTGGCGCTGCTACATGCTTCTATGCATTTGTGGGCTTTGACTGCATTGCAACTACAAGTAAGTTCAGTGAAACTTCTCATGTAGAACCAGTATGTCCTACTTTTAAAACCAAACTCACCCCAGCTCTGTTGATGATGTTGTCGTAGGTGAGGAGGCTAAAAACCCCATGCGTTCCATCCCTATCGGGATAGTGGCCTCTCTGCTCATCTGCTTTTTTGCCTACTTCGGAGTTTCTGCAGCACTCACACTCATGATGCCCTATTACAAGCTGGACGTTCAGAGTCCACTTCCTGAGGCCTTTGATTATGTGCACTGGATGCCTGCTCGCTATATTGTGGCTGTAGGGTCTCTGTGTGCCCTTTCCACCAGGTACATTTATGAAGCTGTTATTAAATCACTGTCATTGACATAGTCAACATGAAACAACTAATGCCTTTCTGAATGTTTTTTATTTGTTATGTTCATTAGCTTGTTGGGGTCCATGTTCCCTATGCCTCGTGTGATTTATGCCATGGCTGAGGACGGTTTGCTCTTTCGCTTCCTCTCCCGCATACACAAGAAAACCAAGACACCCATGCTGGCCACCATTGTGTCTGGCATTGTAGCAGGTAAGACTGCATTCTTATTCATATAATATCTGTCAATATTTATGACTCTCTTAATAGTTAGGACTAACTCATAGAATCTCCTTTATTTCCTCCCTGTAGCCCTGATGGCCTTCCTGTTTGATCTTGCTGCCTTGGTGGACTTGATGTCAATTGGGACCCTGCTGGCATACACTCTGGTCGCTGTGTGTGTACTCATTCTCCGGTGAGTATATACGTGAATTACTATTTAAAAGTGAAAGGAATATGGATGCAATTAACTTTCAATTCAACAGATATTTCTGAAAAAATGGTTTCCACAAAATATTAAGCAGCACAGCTGTTTTCAACATTGATGATAATAATAAATGTTTCTTGAGCAGC
This sequence comes from Paracanthobrama guichenoti, assembly GCA_018749465.1. Taxonomy (NCBI): domain Eukaryota; kingdom Metazoa; phylum Chordata; class Actinopteri; order Cypriniformes; family Gobionidae; genus Paracanthobrama; species Paracanthobrama guichenoti. Next base: position 15,647,575 of record CM031956.1, on the reverse strand, counting down.
AAATCATCATATTAGAATGATTTCTGAAGATCATGTGACACTAAAGACTGCAGTAATGATGCTGAAAATTCAGCTTTGCCATCACAGGAATAAATTACATTTAAAAATATATTCAAATAGAAAACAGTTATTTTAAATTGTAATAATATTTCCCAATATCACTATTTTTAATCAAATAAATGCCTTGGTGAGCATAAGAATTTTACATATGTAAAAAAAATCTGGAATAAGATACTTTTTTTGTATTTTTATTTATTTTATTTGTATTTTTTTATTTTTTTTTATCTGCAGGTACCAGCCAGGCAGCCTTGGCTCCAGTGGTGCAGATGAGAAGCCAATGGAACTACAGAGGCTGGAGGCTAAAGGAGCCATGGCAGATGTGGATAGTGGGGATGAGTACGGCCAGGAGCTGGAGACAACGCCCCTTAAGGAGAGGTTTTCCATCAGGATGTTGGTGCAACCCGTCTGTGACGTACCCACCAAGATTTCAGGCATCATTGTTTACTCTGCCACTGGCACCATTTGTAAGCGTTTCCATTGGTCCCACTTATGATACCTTTTTTTGCTGCATTATGTCACTGTAAATTAAGCTCAGGAAAATGTAAAATAATAATTTTGTTGTTCATAAAGTGAACAGATGGATAACCACCTTCTCCTTTGCTCTTCAGCTGTGCTGTTCACTATACTGTGTGTGGTGCTGTCAGTATACATTGAGCAGTTGGGGATGGGCAACCCTCTTTATATCACTTTGGTTGTTCTCCTGTCCGTCCTGTCTTCTGTCTGCATCGTCATCATCTGGCGACAGCCCCAGAGTAAAGAGGTTCTCAATTTCAAGGTACAGGCTTACATTAAGAAATCCTTGTGCTTGAAAAATTCAGAACATCAGATCTTTAGATCTTTATGCTTTATAATACTCATCTGTCTACATTTTGTAGGTGCCTTTGCTCCCCATTCTGCCATTGGTCAGTATCTTTGTAAATATTTACCTCATGATGCAATTGGATGGACCTACATGGTTTCGTTTCGCAGTATGGATGGCTTTTGGTGAGTTATAGCATATGAAATCATTGTATTTTTGTATTAAATGTACACTATCATTCAAAAGTGTGGAGTCAGTAAGAAAGAAATTAATACTTTTATTCAGGATGGGTGCATTAAATGAATCAAAGTCACGGTGAAGACATTTATAACGTAACAAAAGATGTATATTTCATATAAATGCTGTTTTTTTAACTTTCTATACATCGCAGAATTCAATATTTCAATATTCAATTGAAAAACTGTTTTGAATATTGATAACAATGAGAAATGAGAAAATTCAGCTTTGCAGCATTGCTTTACATTTTAAAATATATTAAAATAGAAAACAATATAACTGTTTTCATTCTTGTTGAGCATTAGAGATTTCTCTCAAAAACGTAAAAAGTCTTACTGACCCCAAACTTTTGAGTGGTATTGTAATTCTACACTAACATGGATATTCTGTCAGTTTTTCTTAGCACTTTGTTTTAAGTTTGACTTCATACCTGTATCTCTTTTAGGCTTTCTCATTTATTTTGCATATGGAATAAGGAACAGCTCTGAGGGCAAAAACAATTCCCCTCAAAAATTTGAGCCCATTTTTCAAGGAAAGAAGCCAATCTATCTGGCTGAAGATGACAGTGAACATGAGAGGGCCACACCTTAAGAAGAACAACTGGATTGGTATAGCAGCTACGTTACAACTGGGTTTGTCAAATGCAGTCAATTTCATTTTTGCACCTTATCATTTTTTTCTGAAGTATGCATTGAAAACTGAGTGAAAAAAAATGGTTTCACTCAATTTTTTAAGTAAAGTATGTATTTCCTACCTATAATTTACCTTGTGTCAGTGCACAATGGTACTGTAACAGTGTTACTTATTTATGTCTGGGCTTCATTATGATAGGAATATGGTACATCTACTTTGTATGCACATGTTTTTTTCTGATACCAGTTCAGAGATGGGACAGAACTGAGTCTGTTGAAAACATGTTTGTGAACGGGGTGTTCTCTGGTCATTTAGGGTGACTCCCCTCTTTCATAATTAATGGGAATATGTTATTCAAAGTCTTTGTTTTGTTCAGACAGGCAGCATATATCTCATTGGGCGTATCCAAGTCAATTTTTAATTTTTTTTTTATTTTTTTTTATTCATGATGCAATGTGTATTTAACATCCTTCATGTCCAAATTCAGAAATGTTCTCTTATAGCACACTGTGACATTCACTAGTGAATGTGACTAATTGCATAATGAATTTCTCTAGTGTGCCTCTTGAGTTCAGCACCGTGGCAATGACCTGAACAAAGGCAAAATGTATACTTTTTTTTTCCACCCCAACAGTTGTTTTATGAGTCTCTTTGCGTTATGCTGGTGTTTACATCATTAATATATCAAACAATGTAGGTACTGACTAGCCTATACTGAAAGTAGACAGATCAGAATTCATCCCTTGCAAAATGACAGTGAGCACAGTTCACATTTAAAGTCCGAATCGGATTTTTGTACAGTGTGAACAGAACCAAAATATTTTTATTGGACCAGAAAGAATTGGGAGAGTGTAATATATTTAGTAAAATAATATGTGCTTTATTGTTTTGAACTCAAAACGTCCTTGTAGTCCTTAATTTTATAAACTTGATATGATTGAAAAAGTGATACATAAAAATATTTAAACAACAACCTTGGATTTTAACAGTAGTTTTCTATTTGTAAAAGTATATTCTTGTACATTTTTGTAAGTATATGGATGTATTTATGTAACAGTAGGAGGAAAATATATTTATTGTTGATTGTATTGTATTTTTCAGTAACAATTAATTTTTCATAGTTTTCTCTATTGAGCTGTACATATTTGGGATGTAAAATAGGAAAACCTTGTTGTCTTAAACGTGCTTTGCGTGACAAAATTAGTATTTTTTCATGTTGAGTGTCAGCATCTAAGTGCTCTTATTTGTCATGCAGTTTTTGTAGTTATCTTCAGATAACATGCTTTTTTCTTGTTTTTGTAAAAACAGCAATGTAAATGCTTTTTTCTTTAAGGAAAACTTGATCTGAAAGTGGAGATTATGGAGCTTTATGAATTTGGTGGCTTTTTCATTTATTGCTGAGATATTTTATATTTTATTGACGAACAGAATGATGGATGGCTCTTTACACTACACAGTTTGTACAGTATATGTATTATTTATATATATATATATATATATATATATATATATATAAAAATAATTTTTTTTTTTTTCTTCATAAATTACAATTTGCTGCAAATTTTGTGACTTTAAAGCCTGTTTTACAGTTAATGTTTACACAATGCTGCTGTGTAGTTGAGCTGGAACTTGTTTCTTCCTGTTTATTAAAAACAATATAATTTACAAAGTTGAGTTATGAGTCAGGTGTATTAACTTTGAACAGACACTGCCTTTTCTTAGAATACAAACCCTTATGGGTATTACTGTATGCTACATTTCCTCAGAACAAGTGATTTACATTGCTTCGTGTTGTGACTAGCTGTTTCTCACTCTTTCAGAGGTATAGAGCTGTTCAGTTCAAACTAATCTTGCATTTACTCTGGAATTTCCTATGGGGTTTTTAGTGTGGCCATTTTTGATTTATGAGTTAAATAGCTTGCTAAATAATCTTTCTGGTTGGCTTACAAATGTACATCATGACTAAACTGTATTGTATCGATATACTGGAATTGAACAGACATCACTGTTTACTGTATTGTAGAATTGACTTAGGGTTTCATTTCTATGTACATATTTTCTCTTTAAAGCTGAAGTGTGACGTTTCCACTGATGTCACCAAATTAAATGCAAAAATAGTTACTGTTTTCAAACATGTTTCCAGAATGCTCCCCCATCTGCCTTTGGTCAAAAAACAGTCACAGCCCAAACTCACACCATTGGTTGAGCTCGTGTTACTGGGCTGGGCTGGGCTGGGCTGGGCTGGGGTGTGTTTCCCGAAGCCAACTAGTCGCAAGTTCAGTCATTACCAACACAATTCAACGGAACTTTCGACCATAGTGGGCTAATCGCGCTTTTAGGAAACACACCCCTGGTTGGGTTGCTTAAACGGAGTAATGCGTAGATGGCTACATAGATCTGCAGTATTTACACTTTTTGGGTAAATAAGAATATAAATGCCAGAGGTATATTACACACTTCAGCTTTAATTCATATGTAAATAGCCTATTCAATGTGCCTTTATTATATGTGGAATGCTGTCATCAAATAAATATGAAGTATTGTCATTCAGTAGCTTTCTTTTCAAAAATGGAAGGAACAATTAAGATTACAGAATTTAGAGTCTATCTGTTAAAACAGAATTACATTTTATAAGGGATTTCATACAGAAAACGTATTCCAATAAAGTCAGTATTCATCCTAAATGTTGAGTTTTGCTTACATAATATATTTAACATAATGGCGTAAGATAACGTTTAAACATAAAATCAAAGACAAGTAAAAGATAAAAAGCTAATTTAGAAGTTAAAAGAGAGAGCAACCCCCACATTCCATCACACAGCATGTGAAATGACTGCCATTCTGCAAGGTGCGATCAAAATGGAGAGCTGCCTCAAAACTACACGTCCCAGAAAACCTTGCGCTCCGTTTCCTGCATATATGGCCAGCTGACTTCCGGTGTCTTTAAATTCTCAGCCATTAATCTGATCGAAAGCTGCGAGTGATTTTGGCTACATCTTATCTGATTAGAACGATGGATATACCCGTCAGTTAGTATATCAGGAAAGCACTGGACCATCAAACGACCGCGCTGGATCTGATAGGCGTCTGTTACTCGATCAAAACGGTCGTTTTAGTTCCTCTTTATTTTGCCGCAGTCAAAATTATTCCAGCTCAAGGCCAGCGGTCGCGCGTACTGTCTCTGCTCATACAACCTTGCACATCCATCGCCTCATAAGATAGACACCTCTGTTATTTATGGTTTGTCTATCATCGCTTTAGTGCGTCTTTGATTTTGGACTACATTTGTTCCTGATCAGCAGTCGAGCTCATCCTGGTTTGGTGTCTGATTCGCAGGCAGATCTGGATTCCTAACAAGGATTCAAGCACCCAAGCTGATGTATAATGCTGATTCAGTAATACAAACAACTGTTTGGCTTTAAGTCAAGTAGAGCAAAGGTATGTGACGTTTGTTTTTGTTGCATTTCCCTACACATCTACGCTGTTACACGTCAGTCTGTTTATTTGCCATATAAGTTACACTGTATTGTTTATATGGCTGCATATTCTTTAGGTGGTTTATTCATCTATTTATCGGATCACTTGGTGTACTAACTGATTTGCTAAACATTCACCAGGATGTTAGTGTTTGAAATGTCTTGTCATCTCATTAGTGTGTTGTAATATTTCAGTTTTTCTTAGTAAAGTATGGCACTTAAGATAGTAAGTGATTATCTCGTGTTAATGCAGTGTTATTGACCACTGCACTCTGTATGGTAAACAAATCTGTGTGGCATGTTGTGAATAATTGACTTGGTGTTAGGCTGTGCGAGGCAGAGAAAGGCCGGAGAGGGAAGACACATACTGAGTCTTTGTGCCAGGGGTTGTGCTGCCCTCTTACTGCTGGTCAACCATCGGTTCCTGGCTGCCCTCCACCTCTGATCACAGCCATGACTTCTCAGAGAGACCCTGACACAGTGAGTATATCAGTCCAGTTCTCTCTTTTACATCATGCACCATTACACAACATCAGAATGATAAAGCATCAGGTGTCACTTTCAGAATGCATTCAGATCTTAAAGTTACAGTTCACTAAAATGTGTACATTGTCGTCATCTACTTTTACCTTGTTGCTGCACAGAACAGATGTCCATGCTGCTCCTTTCCATGTTATGAAGGTGCACGATGACCACGGCTGTCAAACTCTGAAAAGATTAAATAAAAAGTGCTTTATCTGATGAATTGACTGAATTTTTCATCATCATTCACAAAAAACAACAAAAAAAAAACATGCCAAACTTGTCAAAACATGCATCCTGCATGTCTTGTGCAAACTATGGGTAAGCAGGTGACAGTTTTCATTGTGAACTGTTCCTTTAATCAGCAGTCTGTGAAATAATTTATTAGTTTAGAGTTTTTTTTTCATTTATTGAAATATAGCTAAAATGAAATAAAAAGACACAAACTTAAAACGAGTCAAAGCTACATTTTAAAAAACAAAAATGAATGAAAATGACAAGTGCATAAATGAATAACTAAAATTATATACTAAAGTAAAAGCTACTTGTGTTACACTCTCAGTCCTACTGTTGTTTTGAGATTTGTTGTTGTTTTCTGTTTGTTTCTGCCTTGGGCTTTACTGCCATTATTTGGTGCGGGGGCAAATGGACATGCCTTTAGGCTCTTGTTTTGGGGATGAAAGCAACATGATTGAAGATACTACAGACAAATATATAAGCTGTGAGATTATCGAGGTGTTTGCGTACTGGTTCTGGAGCATTTTAAGCAGATTTGGTGTTTTGTTAAGGCTTTAAGAACTGGGGCAACAGGGAGTGCTTATTTGTTTATGCTCTCGTCTATATTATCCATCACATATTTGCTGATAACACCCTAAATCCACCTGAGCAGACCCGAGGAGGGCTTTCCATGCTTCTATCGGGGGCTTGGTGTTTGTAAACAGTCTGTTATCATGATGTCATGCGTCATGGTTTGACCTCTTTTGTTCTCGCTGCGGGTCCCCATAGGTGAAAGCCGAATATTTTCAAGAGTGTCTGAATGGGGGTGGGGTGCCCTACATTGCAAATGCCCTTGGCACAGGAGCCTGATTTCACAGTAGGTTAGGTTAGGGCATTGGGGGGCCCTTAGTAAGGAGAATTTAGCTGGCACGTGGTGTGAGAGGATGAACACACTCTTGTGGCGGGAAGAGGTCATCCTTTTCTTGTCATGTTATTTGATTGCTTCCACTATTTGGGTCATGACCTGAGCTGCTGTCACGGTAGGGTGGAAGGAAAAACTCGGGCCCCCCTATTGCGAGCTGATGAGCTGGCATTTATGTTACGATTTCATATGTTTGAATATAAGGAGATTTACTCAACTGTACTCGCACATTTTCTGGGGAAACAGAGGAACTGAGTGTTGTCTTTCACTTCCACTTTCTCAGAAAATGTTGAAAGTTGTTCTAGTCCGCTGACTGGTTGCAGTGTCTCCATGAAGCTTGTTTTCCTTTGTTTTTTGTGCTTTGTGTTGTATGTGGCTTTACACACAGCAGTGCCAGGACCAACTGGCTCACCTTCTTACACCCCCCTCCTCTTTCTCCATCTGATTCTGAACGAAAGCATTAAGGCCCGGCCAAGCTCTGCACACTGAGTGTGGGTGATGTAATGTTTAAATTGCAGTCATTGAAAACCATGAAAGGGGGGAAAAGGGACGTTTAAACCCTGGAAGAAATAAACTGAACAAGAGACTCTTTGGAATCTCTAAGCTACTCTCAAAGTTTGTGGTCTGATTTGTATTTATTGGTTGGTATAGTGGCACTCTGTTTTTTCTGTGCAGACGGTAAGGTGCTGTTTATTTTTAAAGATGTTGCCAAATTGTTTCAGTTTCCTAAATTGGTCAGTGAGCCGATATCACAATATATTGAGTTGGTTGGCCTAGTGTCATTGCAAAAATTTTTATTTTTTTTATTTTTTTTTTTGGAAACCACTGTAAAATTGTTCAGCTGGCTTACATAGATTAGAATTTGATTTATGAGTTAAAAATGCTAAACAAATCGGTAAGGTTTAGAGCTGTGTTATTGTTTTCCAATAAATATATGTGACCCTGGACCACAAAACCAGTCATAAGTCACAGGTATATTTGTGGCAATAGCCAACAACACATTGTATGGGTCACAATTATCGATTTAATTTATGCCAAAAATCATTAGGATATTATTTTAAAATTATTGTAAATGTCCTACCCTAAATATATAAAAATGTATTATTATTAGTAATATGTGTTAAGGACTTCATTTGGACAAATTTAAAGGCCGATTTTCTCAATATTTAGACTTTTTTTGCACCCTCAGATTCCAGATTTTCAAATAGTTGTATCTCGACCGAATATTGTCCTATCCTAACAAACCATCTATCAATGGAAAGCTTATTTATTCAGCATTCATATGATCTCAGTTTTAAAAAAATGAATGTTTTTTTTTTTTTTTTGGTCCAGTGTCACATTTATATTTATAGCTGTAGTATCTATTATTGCTGGAATGTTTAAAATAATATTAATTTAAATGTTTATAGTACAATCATCATTATTATTATTATTATTCCTTTACTATTTTCAAAGGCAAAGCTGTTGAACATGGCAGTAAAAATGCAATAATCCTTATTTTTGAGGCAGTTAAATGCATGATGTATCTCTTAGACGTATGAACATTGGCATGAAGCGTGTTGTCCTGCGGCAGAAAGCTTTGTGGTGTTATTAATACTGCTTGTTAGTGGCAATGTGTCTGTCTGTTGCTTTTTAATAGGACTCCTGCATGGGGCAAATTTATTGTGCTAATCCACCATGCTGCTCCCCACTTCCTGCAAGGGGTTATGCATGGGCCATGTAAATTTAATAACTCAGCCCTGGGTTGTCTGGGACACCTGGGGTTATCGCATTAGGGTGAAGGGGTGTCCAGGAGAGGGGGAGCTGGTATCACTACATGAAAACGAAAGGCATTAGCACTTCCTTTCTACCCTACCCTGCTTTTCCCCCCTCACCAGACCATTTCACAGGAACCTTTAAAGAGGGTAGCAGCTACTTTCACCCTTAAAGCTGAACATAAATCTAATTAAGAAGGAATGCCCATTTCTGCAAAGGACTCTCCAGGTCATCTCATGTTATGTGGGGTGAGCACAGATTGAAGGGTTATTAAGGTCTATTTGGTGGAAATGTCACTCTGTATGGGTTATAGTGCACTGCTTCACAGTTTAATGATTTCATTTGTTTCCTCTCTCCTTTCACTCGGTTACAGGTGAATCTACGACTGATCCTTGTAAGTGGGAAGACACAGGATTTCACTTTCTCTCCAAATGACTCTGCCACAGACATTGCCCGCCATGTTTTTGAAAACTGGCCAGCGGGTATGTTGAGTCTATATTTTAACTTTAGCTTTAGTTGAAGTTGTATTTGTAGTTTCAGTATTGTATTTGTTTAACATGATGTTATGTGCACAAAAAAGTGTTTTAATAAGTGGAAGTCATGCTAAACGGCATCCACTGTAAAATGTTGACAATCACAGATTATTTTTTTGGGGTGAACAGTCACTTTAAAATAGCTACACTATCGTTCAAAAGTTTGGGATCAGTAAGATATTAAAAAAAAATTATAATAAAAAATATATATAATATTCAGAATGGGTGCATTACATTGAATATCAAAAAGAGACAGTAAAGTGTTTTTTTTTTCTTTTTCTTTTTCATCAAAGAATCTTTTCTCAAAATATTTAACAATTTAATAACTGTTCAACATTTGTTAATAATAATAAATGTTTCTTGAGCACCAAATCAGCATATTAGAATGATTTCTGAAGGATCATGTGACACTGAAGACGCTGAGAATTCAGCCATCACAGGAATACATTGTTTTAATGCATTTTAAAGTTGTTTTAAGTTGTAGTAATATTTCACAGTATTACTGTTTTTACTGTATTTTGATCAGATAAGAGAGCATAATAAACATGAAAAGCCTTAACTTTTGAATAATAGTGTCCATAGATATGGAAGAAATATATGGATTAGATGCTTTTCGTATTGCAAATTTTCTTTCGCTGGATTTCATCTCTGATCACATGCAGTCAGAATATGATCTTGGCCGTTTTTTCGTAGTGAAGCTTCATACAAGCCTGTATCAGCAGTGAATGTAATGACTTGTGTTGCAGGCTGGGAGGAGGAGAGTGTGAGCAGCCCCAGCATCCTGAGGCTGATCTTCCAGGGCCGCTTCCTGCATGGCAATGTCACACTAGGAGGTGAGCACCAGACCTTGTCTGCATGTCTGTCACGGTCAAAACACTTTGACAGTCCTGTTGTTTCTCTCTTTTTGTCTGTCTTTGTTAATCTGCCTTGCTCTAGACACTGTAAGCAAAACAGGACATTGAAAGTGGATGTTAAAATATGCTGCAGGCCAGAATCTGTTTTTACTAGTCAAAGTGTCTTAAGTTGTTTGCAGATATTCAGAATGCCATTCTCTGTTGAATAGCTCTGAAGTTGCCCCCTGGCCGAACAACTGTCATGCACTTGGTTGCCAGAGAGACGCTGCCAGAGCCAAACTCCCATGGTAAGTGCTGATATATTCCTCTGGCAAGCTCCTTCTCCTCTAAACGGCTGAATGTCCTTGGCTTGCATATCCACATCCATTTTTTGTTTTAAGGACAATCATGGTATAGATTAGAGGGCTGCTTCCAGGTAGCAACTGGCTTAAATCTTCCAGACACATTATAATAATTAAGATACATACAGTCGTGTTAGAGGCCTAACACTGACCTTTATCCCATCACACAATACTGAGTCAGAACTGTAATGTGAGATCTGTAAAGTCTGTAACTTTTCCTTGGTACTTCCTGTTTAACGAGTTGTGCTGGCTTTATTGAAGCAAGCTTCATGTTCACTATGACTTGTCATTAATACATTTGGAAGGAGGAAGCAGGTTACATGCTTTGATGTATTGAGAATATATAATGGAAACGTTGTCTGGCTTCAGAGCAGAGGCTTATGTTAGCCAACGTTCACATTGTTGTTTCACAATAAAGTTAGTTCCCTTGATTTCATGCAAAGTCAACATGAAAACGGGATTGACCATATTTACAAAGTTATTTAGTTCACTTTAAAATGAAAATTACCCCGTGATTTACTCACCTTCAAACCATCATAGGTGTATATGACTTCTTTCTGATGAAGCTTTATAATGGTAGTGACGGGGTCCATTGAGTTTGAAGCTCATAAAAGTGAATCCATCCATCATAAACATACTCCACACGGCTCTGGGGGGTTAATAAGGCCTTCTGAAGCGAAGTGATTGGTGGTTTTTAAATTAGTTTTAAATATAGATATTTTTCTTTAACAAACACATTGCTTCACTTCAGAAGGCCTTATTAACTCCCCAGAGCCGTGTGGAGTACATTTATAAAAGGATGGATGCACTTTTTTTGCGCTTCAAACTCAATGGACCCCGTCATTATAAAGCATGGAAGTGTGAGGATATTTATTAATCTAACTCTGTGTTCATCAGAAAGAAGAAAGTCATATACACCTAGGATGGCTTTAGGGGTAAATCATGGGGTAATTTTCATTTCAAAGTGAACTAATCCTTTAATATACATTCAAAAAGTCATTCAAAAGTTTGGAGTTGGCAAGATTTAAAAATGTTTTTTTTTTTTTTTTTTTTAAGTCTCATACTTACCAAGGCTATGTTTATTTAATCAAAAATACAGCAACAATTTTAAATGACTTTATTGCTATTTTAAAATGCAGTTTATTCCTGTGATGGCACAACTGAATTTTCAGCATCATTACTCCAGTCTTCAGTGTCACATGATCCTTCAGAAATCATTCTAATATGCTGATTTGATGCCCAAGAAACATTTCTAATTATTATCTGTGTTTTATAATTTTTGGAAACCACGATACAATTATTATTATTATTTTTTTACAGGATTCGGATGTTAAAAAAAGAACAGCTTTTATTTGAAATAGAATTTGAGTCTGATTATAGACTCATTGAATATTCTCTTTTACTCTGAAATGCATCACATTACTGAAGCAACTGTGTTCTCAATGTGGTTTCATGCTGATTTTAATACCACCCCTCATTAATTATATAGTAGTTACACATAGCATGTCATTTGAGGAAGAAAACGGGCTATTTTCTCCTCAAGTCATCATAATGTCCTGCTTCCCCCTCCCATTCTGAAGAGTGTTTCAGAGGAAGACCTTTGATTCACATTTTTGCCTTTGATTTATTAGGTGTCACTCAATATTTGTTCTCTTCTCGTAGGCCAGAGGAACAGGGAGAAGACTACAGAGAGCAGCTGCTGTCTACTGCTGTAAAACCCAGACAAAGCTTCCCCCATCTCCTTCTCTCCTTCTGCTCCCCGCTTCTATCTCTTCTCACCAACCCGTGGTGCATTCTGGATGATTACAGAACCGCTCCAGGGAGAGTGCTACTAGGTTTTCGTTCAGTGTTTTCGCTCCTTATAGTAGTTGGAGACTCTCTTGTGCCAAGTTTATCAAATCTCATACGTTTGCCTTTGTTAGGTTTTCTCGTTTGTTTCTTTCGGTTGCCAAAATTACTTTTTGCTTAGTAAAGTGGCCATTTGTTTATAGGCCTCCTCCTCTGAAAATATTAAACTGTGCAAATATGAAATACCTGAATCATTGAAAGGAAATTATGTAATTGGATGTGTGAACAGGTTTTCAGGGGGACGTCCTGTACTTGAGAGACCTTCTGCTCTCCCAACACCCAAGTGTCAGTTTTCACTTGGCATCACACGCCTGACTCAGATGAAGCTTAATATGCGTCATAATCACAGACTTTTGATTGCACTTAACACGGATCCTTATCTGAAGTCACTATGTGTGTGTTGTAGTCTTAATCCTCCCGCCTGCCTCAAACAGAAGGAGCTTACGGAGAGAGAGGTATGATGACACAAGCACCAGTCTGTTGCTGTGGACCGAGAGAGTCTGCTATAGCGCTGGTGGATTTGACTGTGCCATGGCCACCTGCGTTTTTTGCCTTTGTCCTAGGACCAATCGAGAATGGATCTCAAAGTTGCCAGACTCCTCTTACTACCTAGTTACGTCAACATCTGTGCATGACCCTAGTCTAGTGTTTCCTCACCCTGGGTGTGTGCCAGCCTTCTTTGAAAACCATTCACTCTGTGTCTACTTGAATAGCGTTTTTTTTCTTTTTCTCTCGTCTCCAGTGAAGAAGCATGAGGGAAGCTTGGTGATTTTGTGTTTGATGTGAAGTGACACAAACTCTTCTTCTTGCCCAGTCAGCATATATCATCTGTATCCTATCCCATGCTTATCTAAAATGCGTCCTGAGGGATACAGCCCAGGTGCAAAGAATAAGGAAATCATCCGAAAGCCTCTGTCTGGAGCGAAGGGCTGGGGCTGGTTAAAGCCCCCATTATAAGCACTATGGATTCATGGACCCCCTGCTATGCTGTTGCATTAGAGGTAAAAATGTGCACTGGGGATGGCCGGCCCTAATGGCCTCCCACTGGGCCAGAAGAAAGAAACAATTGAGTGTTTTATTTCCTAATGTTTGTAAGCCGTCTGTTTTGTTTGCCTTTTGATTGTGGGAAATTAATATTATTAATAATGGAGTAATAGAGACCTTTTTATCTTGTCTGAGTATGAGTTTTTATTAGTACACATCAGATGGCTGTGTGTGTGTGTGTGGATGAGGCTTTTTTTTTTTTTTTTTTTTTGAGGGGGAGATGGTGAGTTTGTTGTGGAAAGTGTCCACAGAAATGGTCTCCAATCTTCTTTTGATTGGCCAATTACTGCAAGAGTGTTTATCATTGTTACTGCTATGAAAATTAGCTACAAATTATTACATGTAAAAAAAAATCCTAAATCTTGTATTATAAATTAATAAAATCTTTCAAATAATATTCTTTCCCCTGTGGATTTTAAAATATTGTTGTGGTTATTACTTATAACTTATATTATTACTTCACATCACTATATATACTATAAGAACATATGAGGTAAATCGCAATGTGTATGTAATCGCTGTTAACATTACTTTGTATTTCAGGAACTAAGTCTTCTAGCACAGTATTGTGTACATGATGTACATGTGGCTAGCGTTGCACTCAATGAGAAATAAGCTATTATATCAAAACGAAAGTCATTCTCACGTCCTTTATAAATGTATCGGCAGCACGGTTTGTTTGTGTCGTGCTGCGGTTCCACCTCTAGATGGCGATGTGGTTCCGGTTCTCTGGTTGCTTCTGTGACGTCATCCTCCAGCTGCGTGCTGCCTTCATTATTTGGCATGGCTGATTATAGCTGAATTAATCTTCGCTAGCTCTTGTATTGAGGCAATTAGCTTTTTATTAAACACAGATTAAATAAATGAGCCAGCAGAAACACTAATTACTTACCATTGTATCCATGCTAGTGTTCACTCTGGAAAGTCAACAGTGGCATTGACCATCACGTTCCACTGACCGTTCGACAGCAGGCTCAGTAGCGTGACCCATAAGATTTCATTCCTCTTTTAATGATTGCAATGATCCTTAATTTATTGTAGACCTTTTCTCGTTTAATATAATGTTCCTTCTGTTTTTGAAAAGTCCTTTCATGACTTATTGTTGAGATATGTCCAGGTTTCCAGTTGACTTTGGCAGAGAACCGGAGGAAGAAGAATTGTCCAGATCGTGCACTGACTCCAGCACACAAACTCTTGATCGCTTTACAGTGAACTTCTCATGGTGTGCGTCTGTTTCTTTTTACACAGGGCCACACTATAATAAAGCGAAAGACAGAATGAACCACATTGCATAAGCTGAATAGCTAATGTTAAACATCTCACATAAACAATACCTCTACAATGTAATAATAATTGTGTACACAACCGTTCATTAGTTTGGGGTAGGTAAGATTTTAACGCTTTTGAAAGAAGTCTCTTATTTTCAGCAAAGCTGCATTTGATCAAAATTACTGTTAAAACGGTAAGATTGTGAACTATTAGGCTATTCTAATTTAATAGAACTGCTTTATATTTTAATATGTTTGAAATGTAATGTATTATCAGTGTCACGTGATCATTCAGAAATCATTCTGATAGTCTATGCTGAAGAAACCTTTCTTATCAATGTTGAAACCAGTTGTGCTGCTTAATATTTTTGATTAAGCTTTTTTTTAATATATATTTTGATTTAATATAAAGTTCTTAAATATTACTGGCCCACATTTTTGAACGGTACTGTAGGTATGCATACTGTCACTTTACCTTCCAAAATGTTATGTAGGCCTACCCAACCTCGACAACCACAACCCAGAGTTAATGTATTAAAGCATTTTTAGTTCTGCTTATTGAAATATATTTGTGCAGGCCTAATTGTGACTTGCTCTGCTTTAGACAGTCTGAATCCTGTCAATCTTCTAAACCTTAGCTGTAATAACTTAACCTGCGTGAGTTCAGGTCTCTGTTGCTTGTTATGTGTGAAGGGATGGGTCAGATCCAGGGTTAACCTAAACAGAAAGCACCACTAATGGTTTAGCAGGAAGTCTCATGGGAGATTGGAAAGAAACGGCGAGAGTGACGGCGCAGCTGCCTCAATTTAAACCTCTTTCTTTATCCTTCTGTTTGGTTTTAGGGATTCCCTGAGGTCAAACACAAATATGTTAGTGGTCAGGGAAAGTGATGTGATCTATTTAACCCCTTGAGACCTTTATCCAACAAGCTCTATATCTTTCATTCTAAAATGCATCTTTCATGTTATATGAGTGGAAAATATATAATAAACACACAGAATGATGGATGTCACGTTCAGCACCAGTAGGGGTCTGTTTTTGCTTTTTCTTCAGCTTCCAATTCTGTCAGTCTTACTCCCTGACTGTCATTATGGCTGATATTGAAACCAGCTGTGAACAAAGCAAGCAGGCTACCGTTAGCCTGGACTCTCTGACCGTCCATCCAGATCATTTGCTCTGTGGTATTCTGTCGCTTATCAGAGAAGCAAGTAGTAGTGCGTCTGGGAGAGTATTGTGTGTCAAGCCAATTTCTCTGCCACAAAGAGGGCATGAGCGTGTGTGCCAGCAAGCTTGCATCCTCTGCCAAGTTGCTGCCTGAGCTATGAGAGAATCTGTAGCTGGCGGGTACACGTCTTGAATGTGCAAAACACCTTTGTGACTGCACTAAAGGTCACACTCTCACCCCCCTCAATATCAGCCATAATGACAGTCTGGGAGTAAAACTCCAGCTCCTGCAGAAGCCATTTTCTCAATAATAGGAATGACACGAGCGCATACGACTGTGGTTTGACATAGGAAAGTCTGTAAAATAAGTCCCGTGAGCTGGAGCTGCCTGACTGGAGTGGGAGGGGAACCGGACACGCTTCTTTATTTTCATGGCAGGGCCGAAGGAGGCACCAGGGCTTTGTTACATCTCCCCTTTTATTTGCCTGTTTATTTTACCAGGTGGTCCCTTGAGTTCAATAACTTGCCACTGTAAAAAAGCAGGAGCGAGAGGGAGGGCTGTTTAATAACAATGTGAGCTCTGTACCTTGTGGCGATAGAAGGAGAGAGAATGAGGGGTATAGAGCAAGGCCAGCTAAAGAGGATTTGCAGACATGTGCCTCAAAGCATTCTGGGTGGAGAATTTCTCACACTGTTTTAGTACAGCAGTGTGATAAACATCAGCTGTTGTTGTTCATTCTGTTAGCTGTCGTGCAGCCATTTCAGTATTATCGCTAATCCTCTTTAGACAGTGTCCTCATGTGCTGCATTTCTATTTGATTTATTATTCTCTTTTTTTTGTGGCAACATGTGGAATTTGCACATAAAATCTGAAGGCTGAATGTTTCAATGACCATAGCACTCATTTAGCACAAATGCCAAATATATAATTGTCTTAGCTATAATTTGAAACAGATGTTACATGAGTGAAATTATACCACTTTTTGTATAAGACTCAAAGCTGGAAAACACAAAATAAGTGTCAAGTTGTTGTGTATATAAATTGTCAAATTGTGTTTGGAGCCCTTCAAGAACCCCATCACCTGGTTTTCTTTATGCCAGGCATTCAGGGGATCTCCATCACAGGAATGGCACAAAGGACTAATGCATTTTTGTGCTTGCTGCTATGGGTTTACAAGCCAAATAAACATTATTTTCTCCTTGTTAAAAAGTTGTGAAGAATATAATGAGAACTATAGGTCTTAACAAGAGAAGATCAGAGCACACGCGCTCTTGTTTTGCTGCCACGCAAATTACTCACAGATGATGTGTGAACATTAGGCAAGTCGTTTTTATTGAGGTTTTGGAACATTTTCTTGCGAATTGTCTTTCTTTTTGTAGTGAGTAAGCATTAGGAGCACTAGCTTCTCTGGTTTCTTTTTCTTTGAGAAAATGGTGCTAAAGATGTATGACCCTCAGTAAAAAGCTGATGAGAGAGAGCCAAATGCTCAGCGAATAGCTTTTGGGATCGCTATGGAGATTTCCATCTATGGGGTCAGTCACAAACAAGGAGAAGCTCACCACAGAAAATCTGTTGACTGTCTTGAGATATTTCTGCGTTTGGCTGCTTTATAGTTTATTCACATACTGCTAAGTTTAGGGGCCCAAAATTCTGACACCGCATTGCAAAAGTTTTAATAAAACAATTAAGCAATATCACAAGACTGCTGGCCATCACAGTCTGCTGATACTTAGACCAACAGCACGATTGTTAATGTGATTTATTTTATACGACAATAAAGTCAATATTGTCTAACTTACATTTTACACACAAAACAGCCAGTTACTTTGTCCTTAACCACACAATCAATCAAGCTACTGGTGTTTCGTTCCTGAATGAATCAGTGTTGAGTTATTGAATCTGTTGAGTGAATAATTCAATGACTCACTCATTAAAAGTGCAGTGTGTAATATTTATGAGGATGTACTGACAGAAATGCAATATAATACACAACACTGTGTTTTCAGTGGTGTATAAAGACCTTACATAATGAACCTTTAAGTTTTTATTACCTTAGAATGAGCCATTTCTATCTACATACTCCGCTTACAGTGAAGTCCCCATTTTGCGCCGTCATGTTTCTACAGTAGCCCTAAACGGACAAACTGCTCTACAGAGCGCTAGCTGCTAGCTGCTCCCGCTGTCTCAGACGACAACATCTTTGTCCTGTGTCAGCCACTGTAGCTTCTCTATGTGCTTCGAAAGGGAGGGGTAAGCTGTGAGCGGTGGGCGGTTGCAATTCGCAACCTCACCGCTAAATGTCACTAAAATTCGCACAGTGCACCTTTAAGACAGTGGCTGCATGTGAAGTACTTTCTTTGAATAAGTAATTTTTTTGCAACCATTAAAAAGTATGTTCTATATATAGTGTTAATGTGTGTACCATGAATGTAATCCAAGCGTACACCATTTGCCATGTTGTCATTGTATGTGACCTACCAGCGGCAGTTGCGTGACTTCAAAGCCATTCACAAACTCTCTCCCGTGGCCTCATGGGATAGTAAAATGTCCATTGGATGCACAGTTCAGAATCTTGCTGTAAGTAGTAGGTCATCTGGGTACTTTTCACCTACTTTTTCATGAATATTATGATTTCAGACAAACTGCTCTTTTCACATACTGTTTTTCGCCTACTAAATAGTAAGGAAGTATGAATATTTGGATGCTTTTTTTTTCTTTTTTTCTCTCTCTCTTTCTCTCCTCTAGTGGCCTGCATGTTTAGAATGTATTAAAACCAAGCTGTTAAAATCAATGTGAGCTGTTCTTTATGGCTTTATACTTCATTGTAACTGCACATGTCGGGGGATCCTTTGCATTTATCATCACTGAGTTGCAAACAATTATCCATAACTCATTGGGATCATTATCCATCATTCATTACGTTTCCTCTAAACACAATATACAGACACATGCCTAAACCAAACACCAGCTCAGTTGTTTGTCATAAAGTTTTTGTGCTTGTTTGCATTCATCTCTCCTAATCTTTCGCAAGCATTTAAAGTGGATCCATCCAATCTGTGAAAGCAGCTTACCACACACAAATACACACATATGACTTAATATGACGTCTTGCTTTTAGATGTGGTACGTGAGGACTAATTCCATCTGTGCGCAGAACGATTTATGGCAGCCTGTTTGGAGCAGTACATTCTGACTTGAGAGAGCTTGCCGAATTATTTCTCACATTGTATAACTATGTTTTTTTTTTCGGGAACCAAGTGGCCTGCCAACCGTCAGGTCACTGGAGTCTGTCATTCCATTTAGTCATCTAGTACTAAAAGTCCATAAGTGCCTGTATGTGACTATTCAAAAGGCGTGTGAAGGATTTTGTTTCTGTATGATTTCACCAAGGATCTGCTGGCCAAAGCAAGTGCGAACTAAGGAGGTCACAAGACTTCTACAGGTCATTTAGAAGTCTAATCTCCATTGATTTCTGCAGGACAAACAATCCAAAAACATTTTATGTCACAGTTTACGTGTGAGATTTATTTCAAGTCTTTCTGCAAATTCAAAATTATTATAATCCATGATGTCTGGAATCACTTTTATTTTTTTATTTTTTTATAAACAAGGATTAATGTTTCCATGATGTCCTGCTGCACAATATCTCTCACAACACTGAGGATTTAAGGTAAGTCATTAGAAAAAGAGCCGAAGGATTACAAAGTGCTGAGAGCTTTCTGGACTCACTAAGGCATTCTGCCGCTCCACGGATGTTCAGTACCTGCAACTCCAGCCAGAATGAGAAAAACATAGGTTGGATTAAGAAAGAATGGAGGAAACAGTGAAAAAATCAGTTAATTTATATCACACTCCAATATGTTTTATTAAAGGTAAAATAAACAGCTAGAGCTGTAGCTACATCCATACACAGCCATTCATTGACCTATAAAGAATAAACATTTTGTATTCAGTTCACTGTGTCTCTGGTTTGAAACTCATCTGTTTCATATGCCCAATAGGCAATTTTGTACAAAATTCACTATATGGACTCAACAGATGATATTAATTCAACCTCTCCCACCAATTTCTGTCACAACAACATCAGTTCTTTCAGCTAGTCTCCTTGTTTGTTTTTTTTTGTTCCTGGTATTTGTCATGCCATTTCTATGTGCTCATCAAAGCCTTAACTGGTTCCTATTGTGTTTGATTTATATATTGAAGATGTATACAAAACAGCTTTGCAATGTTCTTTAATACTTTAAGTTCAAGTTCAAACCATGTTTGCCTTTGTTTGTAATGGAATCTCTGCGGTTTTCCCAGCATATAAAAAGCTATGTGTAAATGTATTTCATAATAGCTTGTTGTGGTTTGCTATTTATAAAAAAAAATATTTAGAATGCAATTAACCATCCATTCTTAAAACTACACATATACACAAATTGCCCATGGTTTTATAACACAAAACAATTTGTTCAGGTCCACAAAATTGATTGGTCACATTCCAAGAGTTCTGATTTTCGCTGTTTGTATCACTCATTCCAGACAAACTGTGTATTTTTAATGGTATAGGGAATCTGGGGATTTTTCCTCCAACTCTGTTTACACACACTTTGCGACCATTGACATGAGTGAGTCATTGAATTATTTGCTTCATTATAAAACATTTATTCATTTACATAGGAGCAAAACACCACTACTGTCTTTTCCTCGGATCTGCTTTGACTTCGTTTGGAACTGAACATGAAGTAGGCCTAACTGACAATTTTGTAAGTCACTTCATATAAACAGTTTGTTTATTGAACTGTCCTATAAAAGCAATATCAAACTTGCAATTGTGCCATTTGTCTGAATATCAACACACTTGTTAGTGTGATATTGGGTGCTATAGAGATATGAGCTCACAGGGACAGTTTATTCTACATCTGGGGATTCTGTTCGGGTGCCGTGAAACTTGTCCAGACCAGCCTCCTGACTTATGTGGAAAATTGAGCTCACTTTATCATTTACTGGCAGAACATTCATGACTCCTCAACTGAAAGAGCATGTCAGAAGTTCATGTTCATCTGCATCCAAGAAGATGAGGAAAGTCCATGGTTCAATCTAATGTTTCATTGAAGCTTTTTGGGGGAATTATGAGCCTGAATTAAAGTGAAGGTCAAGGATATAGAATTCATCCTTACCTTTATCCCTTTGTGTGCAATGCACACACCTTCACAAGGATGCCCATAGAGATGTGTGCAACCCCAGACGGTGTTCAGTTGTTCTGCTATATGTTGGCTTTCATTACGGTTGCCTGTTAAAAAACGCAGAGGAAGCCCTTGTATTATGGTCACATTACGAGCAGAGACGCCCTGCTATAAATCAACTCCGCTGTCGGATCTCCCAAACTCTGCTTCAAGCGCTACTCTGCAATTTTCTACCTTCTGATGTTTATTCTGTTGTAACTTTACAAAATCTACATCTTGCTGTGCTTGCATTTTTGCCAAGCTTATTATTGTCAATTGTATTAGATTATTTTAACAAGGGTGTTAGATAAATATTTTGACTATTTTTGGCTTACCATTCACACAGGGACAAGTCACAGATGTAAGAAGATCAGTGGAAGCAAAGGAATATTCCAGGGTTAATACAAGTCAACATAATGATGATTACCACAAAAAAATAATAAATAATAATCATTTTGATTTCCATGTGATAAGAAATGTACAATGTACAGTATCTGAATCTGACCCGTTTTTTGGAGGATTTAAAAGCAAAAATGTGAGTGAAGATTATACTTTTCTATTAAAAATTGTTTTATTTGAGGTTTAAAGCAGATTAAATAATCATTTTACAGTTGTTTTAGGCTTTTAAATGTACAGTTTTATAAAAGAAAAAGTTTACAAAGCTACATTATTTGTCTTTTGGCTAAACTGTTGTAGAAAATCTTTCAATGTTTACATATGGCTCCTTTCTCCATTATAAATGTCTCTCTGCAACCCAGATTTTTAAAAGAAAATTACATTTTTGTGATAATCAACAACATTATTCCACAAATGTTTCTTATTTACACTGAATCCAGAATATTCCTTTATTCTGGCAAACTATTCCTTCTATGCTTCAGCACTGGAGGAAGAAGTTTAGTTTGACAGCTTTCAGCGTCCTCTTCAATTAACACCCTGGAAAACTATGCACATAAATCTGCAACACCTTCGCTGCAGATTGGTTTAGGAAGTCTTCAGATGGGATTGTACCTGTGAGGTCAGTAGTTTACAATCTGCCCAGGTTGTGCCAGCCACCCTGAGGCGATTGCTGTGGGTCATTTAGGAAGTATTGCATAATAACAGCTGCTTCACATTTGGTCCTCACTGACAGTTATTGGCATTAGGACTGGCTCTGTGGCTCCGGATCTTCATCATAAATCCAGACACGACACTGGCAGCAGTACATAATATCGAAACTCCTGGAGATGATTCATTTATCTTCATCATTTCTTATATAGGTGTAGAAGGATGAGCTGGATTTCGTCTTTAAAGATATTGGAACTCTTGTTCTCCAGCATGCTTGAGACAGTTGGCTCTGGTAATTTGATGTTGGGGATGTGCCGGGGAAAATTGTGAAGGAGGATGTATTAGTCTGTGCTTGGCAGAGTATTAGGGAGAATAGGCTTTCTCTTGGGATACTGGATTTTGAGCTCAATCGGACAAAACAGAGAGATAGAGGTTGAACAAGAGGACACGCAGCTGCAGCCCAGTCTCTGCATTATCTCAGTCTCTCATGCTATTAATTAAAGAGCAGGTCTTTCGAGTCTGAGCGCTGTTTACAGCTGTGCCTGCATGCTCGGAGCTGAAGTTTGATACACAAGAGGATAACATAAAGTCAGTGTGGGACATTTATTGCACATCTTTGTATCATATATCTTTAACATTGCACAACAGAAACTGTATTTCTTATGAGTGGCTCATTTGTGCTGCTGTGAGTCTGCTGTTAATGACATATGGGGCGTTTAAAAAATCCAACACCTCATGTACCACAGGCCCAGATCACCGTTAAAATACTAAATCATGGGACTGTTTTCAGATCAAAGCTTAATACATCAGAGCTGTAACATGAAAATGTCACTGTGAGGAATAACACAAGACTGAAGACAAGATGTTGAGAGTTATAACAGCTCTCAAAAGATTTTTCTTGCATAATATTGAATGTATGGATGACATCCATGTTTTGCATGTTTACTTTTCTATTCTTCTGTTCTGTGTAGCTGTCAAATGAAATATGCCAGCAAGCATCCGGTTTGATGTCTGGCCAGAATTTTTTTATAGTGCCTTTTTTAATCTAACATATAGGGTCACTATAGCCTGGATGCCAGCCAAACTTAGCCCCGCCCACAACATTTGAGGTCGGGAAGTTCGGTCTGGACTTGATCCGTTGGGGAGTAACTATGCCCGAACAGGAGCTGTTCGGACCAATCAAATTGTCAGGGCGGGCTTTATACGATGGTTGACAGATGATCAACAGTAAAGTAAGCATTCACATCACCAAAGAGCGCTTGGGTTGAATTCGTTCTAATCCTAAACGGAGAACTTGTTTGCATATGCATTCACCTTTACTATTTCTCTCAAAAATGATGATCGTATTGGTAATACTCTTTTTACAACACTGGCAAAGATCGTTTACACTCATCTTCTTCCACTTCTTCCAGCGTGCGTGCAGTTGAGTTCTGTTGACAACCATGCGTTAGTGATGTGTCGTTCATGAACGATTCGTTCTTTTTGAACTAAATTAATCTTAAATATGACTCGGGAGCAACGAGTTGTGTTGACATTTTGTGTTGACCGTGTATGCGCTACATGCCATCGGTTCTGTACAGGATCTTATTCAGCCTATGGGGCTGTGAGTCGGTGAACGAATGACTCGAACCCGAAGATTCGAGAGATGAACCAATCAATTCTGTTTTCGGGACTGCATGCATTGCATATGGGGCTGTCACGGCCCGAATCAGACACTGATGACGGAACTAACAAATCAAACCCGAAGACAGACTAATTTTTCCAGGGAACAGACATGATTAAATGTGAAGTGACAAAAGAAAGAACGACTCAGATTCGGAGGTGAGGTTAACTAACAGACTGCATAGCCTGAAGACCCAGCTAAGCAATTAATTAATAATTTATTTCTTAAAGTTTGGCCGTGGCTGCTTTAGCTTATAATTTATTTTTTATTCCAAATGTGATCAACGTTTGCATAAGTACTAGATATGTTAGGGAATTAACATGTGACATTTTAATCATATTCTGCTGAAATTAACGAAATTACTTGATAAAAGATTTGCTCATTTTGCTGAACGAGATTCAAAGATCTCTGATTGGTTGTAGGTCTATCCAATTGAGTGCAAAGACATTTTCTTTCCCGGTCCGGTTGAAACACACCTCATAATCACAGCCCAATGGAGCAGTATCAGACTCATATTCTGACTAGAATTGAGTATGACAAAGTCAGGCTAGGGTCACTATGAACTGCCACAGTAAGAGCTGCATACACTGAAATACACTGTAAACCCTAATGCTCAATGCTAATCATATTAGTTCAATTAACTTAAGTTTTATGAATATTTAGAACTTTCTTTTTCTTTTGAGTTCACAAAACTGACACATTTTAAGTAATCTGAATTGTTTCAATGTTTTGAGTTTTATGAACTTATTTCTTTTAATTTAGACAAACTTAAAGGGTATATAACACACCCAGTTACTGCCAATCTCATGTTAATCTTGAGTACCTATAGAGTAGTATTCCATCCTTCATATCTCCGAAGAGTCTTTAGTTTTATCATATTTATAAAAGACAGATATGCTGTATCGATTCTTTCCGAAAAGAGCCGAGCTCGTGGAGGTGTGCAGTGGGCGGAGCTAAAGAGTCACGAGCACACACACACGCACAATACATCATGGCATTATCCCTACTTTAGATTTACTATACATTAGTGTGCCAACAAAACACAGACATTTGATGCAGTTTCACTCACCACCTGCGGTTTAAACTCACGAACAAACAAACACACTTGCAGAACTCTGTTACTGCTCCGGAAAAACTAACTGCATCCACTGTTTAACATTGGGTTATTTGGGAAGCTGAACAAGGTTATCTTTCCCTCACAACCAGAAACACACTTCTTTAGTGACATTTTTGATTTCGTGGTCTAAAAATAAAATGACAGCGCTGCCAACGGCTTCTGTAACCCGAAGAAGTGCCCATACAAGGAATTCTGCCCTTTATGAAGTCATACTAAAAAAAACTTTCCAAAACTTATACGAATCCTGAAGGAGTGTATTTGGAACAGAAATACTCCATCATACGTCCAACTTGTTTTTTGAAAATTTGGCCATGTTTAGCATGAGAATCCAACTTTTTTTAAGGGATAGTTCACCCAAAAATGAAAATTTTATGTTTATCTTCTTACCCCCAGGCCACCTAAGATATACACTCACCTAAAGGATTATTAGGAACACCTGTTCAATTTCTCATTAATGTAATTATCTAATCAACCAATCACATGGCAGTTGCTTCAACGCATTTAGGGGTGTGGTCCTGGTCAAGACAATCTCCTGAACTCCAAACTGAATGTCAGAATGGGAAAGAAAGGTGATTTAAACCATTTTGAGCGTGGCATGGTTGTTGGTGCCAGACGGGCCGGTCTGAGTATTTCACAATCTGCTCAGTTACTGGGATTTTCACGCACAACCATTTCTAGGGTTTACAAAGAATGGTGTGAAAAGGGAAAAACACCCAGTATGCGACAGTCCTGTGGGCGAAAATGCATTGTTGATGCTAGAGGTCAGAGGAGAATGGGCCGAGTGATTCAAGCTGATAGAAGAGCAACTTTGACTGAAATAACCACTTGTTACAACCAAGGTATGCAGCAAAGCATTTGTGAAGCCACAACACGCACAACCTTGAGGCGGATGGGCTACAACAGCAGAAGACCCCACCGGGTACCACTCATCCCCACAACAAATAGGATAAAGAGGCTACAATTTGCACAAACTCACCAAAATTGGACAGTTGAAGACTGGAAAAATGTTGCCTGGTCTGATGAGTCTCGATTTCTGTTGAGACATTCAGATGGTAGAGTCAGAATTTGGCGTAAACAGAATGAGAACATGGATCTATCATGCCTTGTCACCACTGTGCAGGCTGGTGGTGGTGGTGGTGTAATGGTGTGGGGGATGTTTTCTTGGCACACTTTAGGCCCCTTAGTGCCAATTGGGCATCGTTTAAATGCCACGTCCTACCTGAGCATTGTTTCTGACCATGTCCATCCCTTTATGACCACCATGTACCCATTCTCTGACGGCTACTTCCAGCAGGATAATGCACCATGTCACAAAGCTCGAATCATTTCAAATTGGTTTCTTGAACATGACAATGAGTTCACTGTACTAAAATGCCCCCCACAGTCACCAGATCTCAACCCAATAGAGCATCTTTGGGATGTGTGGAATGGGAGCTTCGTGCCCTGGATGTGCATCCCACAAATCTCCATCAACTGCAAGATGCTATCCTATCAATATGTGCCAACATTTCTAAAGAATGCTTTCAGCACCTTGTTGAATCAATGCCACGTAGAATTAAGGCAGTTCTGAAGGCGAAAGGGGGTCAAACACAGTATTAGTATGGTGTTCCTAATAATCCTTTAGGTGAGTGTAGGCGACTTTGTTTTAACTGTTGCAGTCTGTCAGTCATATAATGAATGTGAATAGTAACACATGAGAGTATGAGAGCTATGAGAGTAAAAAAATATGCACATACAAATCCATATTAAACCCTGCGGCTCGTGACGACACATTGATGTCTTAAGACACGAAACGATCGGTTTGTGTGACAAACCGAACAGTATTTATATTGTTTTTTTTTTATTTTATTTTTTTTTATCTCTAATACCCCACTATGTCCAACAGCCTTCAGCGTGCGATCACTTCCGGTGAGTGAGGTCAATGTACACGATCTGGCATAGAGATACGCGCAAGAGATGTATTGACAAGATTGAATTGAATTTAAGGTGGAATATGGCCATGATATGTCTTCCTACATGGTTGTTTAAGAAATGAAAAGCTACACACTCCATCAATTAGGCTTAGAAGAACTGTTGCCAAACTTACAGTGGTGGCCAAAATTATTAGAACACCTGACAGATCTGAAAATATTGACCCTTTTTTGCCTCCAAAACATGATTTTATTTCATAATGTTCATGAAACATGCAGATGGTTGTTCTGATCATAAAATATCAGATGAAGTGAGTCATACTGTTTTTACCCACTTTTAACTTTAATATTTGGTATGTCCTTTGCAGCAATTACAGCAGCCCATCTCTCTGGCATAGTGTCAATATATTTCCTCTGAGAACTTAAACACTAATGTTATCCCATGCCTTCTGTAACTGAAGCCAAAGTCTTTCCTTTGAATGTACAATAGATCTGTCCAGTTTATTTTCCATCTCGCCCCAAATGTGCTCGATGGGGTTGAGAGGGGACTTCGAGGGGGCCAGTCCATCATTTTCAATGTTCCAGCAGATTCCTTCCATCGCAGGTAGTTCCGGCAATAGTTAGAAGAATGTTTCAGGTCATTGTCCTCTTGGAAAATAAATCCAGGCCCAATAACACAACTCCCAGATGCCAAGTGTTCTAATAATTTTAGATTGTACCACTGTGCTAGAATGATAGAAACATAATAATCACTGTAATAATGATCCAATCATAGACTCTTAAGCATTTGCCTATTTAAATCCAAACAGTGACTTTTTTGTGGCAGGGCAGTGCAGATTCTGCAAATTATCCTTCCTAAAAAAAAAAAAAAAAAAAAGTCAGAATGTCAGTAAATAAAGTAACTTTTAGATTAAGTATATCTATAAGGAGCTTTTCAACTGAGCATGACCCTTAAAAATAAAACCATTAAAAAAAAAAAATTTTTTAAAACATACATTCAAGCTATAATGCAGTCAGGTTGATTTGGTTAGGCTATATGAAATATTAGAATAAACCAATTATTTTACCACATGAAGTGCATTTTTGTCAACCTGACAAAACATTTCTGCAGTGTAGAAAAGTGCTTACTCACTTCAGCTGTGAAGTATGGGAAGGCCCTAGAGAGCTTCATTCCCATAGCCTTTTTATGCAAGTGTAACTGTCTTGTAACAAGCTCATTCCCTCTGTACTTTATGTCCTGAATAGAGCTCAGAGCTGGTGTCAAATGCGGCTGTTCTGAGCAGATTAATGCGAGGATGGGATGTTGGTTTTGTTGCTGGTACAAACCCGCTGTCACAATCCACTCTTTTATAGCACCATAGCTCTGTTTTTATAAGCTTCTCTCAGATAGATTCCTGCTGTCATGGACAGGGATGATGTTTTCCCCTCATGTTTTCTTTGGCCAGACACTAAATGTTTGAGATCGCGCATTGGATCTTCTGCTACACTGGCATGCATTAACAGTGCTGATGTGATGAGCCTGGTCTTGCTGGTGCTATAATGCCCTAGAGGAGTGATGCTTGCGATACAGCACTGGAATCCACATCAGAGGGAAAGAAGTGGATAAAAAAGCCATGTCAGGGCAGGGCTTTTTGAAATATATTGAAATACCAAAGGTGAGATTAGTAAAGAAGATTACAACAAAATCTCCAAGAGGTCACGTGTAATCCGAGAATATAATTTATGAGCTGTTTTTATCACCAGGAGTGTGAGGTTGCTTTGACCCAGTTTTATGGCTGTTATTTATGAATAGAAGGAGTAGAGAAGTTGTATGTTGATTTACAGTTTAGTGTCCTGCACTGTTATCCCAGCACTCTCCATACAGTCTGTCCTTCCCCAAGTAGGAGATAGACACCATAAAAGCAGCCTGCCAAAACCTCAGAGAATTCCTGATGAAGGAAAGAATGCAGCAGGAAAAGAAGCCACATTTTCTTCCCTCCATCCGACTCACTGTTTAAAACTGTCCTATCCATTCTCCAATTTTTCCCCCTGTTCTTTTTCTTTTTTTTCCCTGTTTCACAATTTTGGCAGGAATAAGTGCTCCAAATGCTTCAGGCTGGAAGAAAACATTGTAGCAGAACTGAATAGTTTTGCATCATTTTGAATAAAGACAATAAAGTCTATCTAAATCTACTCAGTATGGTCAAATGTTTATTTTTTTATACTGATGTGTGGTGTCTACAACACCTATTAGAACTATAGGGAAAGTGCAAGGGTAAGCAGTTGTGTTTGTTTTTGTGAAGTGAAGTGTCAAAAGGGAAATGTCTCATTACGCAGTATCAGAGACGAAAGGCAGGCTGCAGTTTGTTTGGCTTGTGAAGTACATCTGGTAATTAGTTTGAGCTGTGGTGAAGGAAAACTGCAGTCCTGCAGACAAATGCAATGCACTGGGAGGCTCAAACATGTCTCTGTGTTGGATTTGAAATCACATCTGAAACACAGGAGATGAAAAGTCTTTGTTCTGTTTCTGTTTGTCTTTTTGTCATGTTGCTAATGCATGAGCTTATGTATGTATGTGTATATATATATATATATATATATATATATATATATATATATATATATATATATATATATATATATATATATATATATATACACACTCAATTTCTGTTCAATTTCTCATTAATGCAATAATCTAATCAACCAATCACATGGCAGTTGCTTCAATGCATTTAGGGGTGTGGTCCTGGTCAAGACAATCTCCTGAACTCCAAACTGAATGTCAGAATGGGAAAGAAAGGTGATTTAAGCCATTTTGAGCATGGTCTGAGTATTTCACAATCTGCTCAGTTACTGGGATTTTCACGCACAACCATTTCTAGGGTTTACAAAGAATGGTGTGAAAAGGGAAAAACATCCAGTATGCAGTCTTGTGGGCGAAAATGCCTTGTTGATGCTAGAGGTCAGAGGAGAATGGGCCGACTGATTCAAGCTGATAGAAGAGCAACTTTGACTGAAATAACCACTCGTTACAACCGAGGTATGCAGCAAAGCATTTGTGAAGCCACAACACGCACAACCTTGAGGCGGATGGGCTACAACAGCAGAAGACCCCACCGGGTACCACTCATCTCCACTACAAATAGGAAAAAGAGGCTACAATTTTCACGAGCTCACCAAAATTGGACAGTTGAAGACTGGAAAAATGTTGCCTGGTCTGATGAGTCTCGATTTCTGTTGAGACATTCAGATGGTAGAGTCAGAATTTGGCGTAAACAGAATGAGAACATGGATCCATCATGCCTTGTTACCACTTTGCAGGCTGGTGGTGGTGGTGTAATGGTGTGGGGGATGTTTTCTTGGCACACTTTAGGCCTCTTAGTGCCAATTGGGCATTGTTTAAATGCCACGGCCTACCTGAGCATTGTTTCTGACCATGTCCATCCCTTTATGACCACCATGTACCCATTCTCTGATGGCTACTTCCAGCAGGATAATGCACCATGTCACAAGGCTCGAATCATTTCAAATTGGTTTCTTGAACATGACAATGAGTTCACTGTACTAAAATGGCCCCCACAGTCACCAGATCTCAACCCAATAGAACATCTTTGGGATGTGGTGGAACGGGAGCTTCGTGCCCTGGATGTGCATCCCACAAATCTCCATCAAATGCAAGATGCTATCCTATCAATATGTGCCAACATTTCTAAAGAATGCTTTCAGCACCTTGTTGAATCAATGCCACGTAGAATTAAGGCAGTTCCGAAGGCGAAAGGGGGTCAAACACAGTATTAGTATGGTGTTCCTAATAATCCTTTAGGTGAGTGTATATATATTAATTCTGACTGCTTAGAAAATAAATAAAAAAGGTTCAGAAAGTAATATATTTTTGAAAACTGAAATTTTGGCCTCCAACTCTGTTTCATATTTCAGGCAGACTGCTCTAATCATGAGCAGTGGTTTATATTGTAGTTTTCTTTTATGCATTAGAATGTGGCGTCAGTCATTCCAGAACAATCCGGTTGCGGAGACAGAGATCCACATGAGTCTTGCTCCCTCAAGAGGTTTTCAGCCTGCTCCTCCGGTCACTCACAGTTGTCATGGTTGGCGTGTAAATTGCTATTGTCATTCTTATCTATTCCCAGCACAACCCAGGTTGCTATTCAGCTTAGTTTGTTCTTAAAATGCAGAGGGAAAGAGAATTCAGCATTGACTTAAAGGGATAGTTCAGCCAAAAATGAATATTCTGTCATTATTTAGTCACCCTCATATTGTTCTAAACTGTATGCTGTTTTTTCTGTGAAATAATAATAATAGCCTGATAAAATAAAAAAAATCTAAAAATGGCTTGCCATACAATGACAGCTCATAGTGACCATGGCTAGCAAGCAAAAAATAAAAAATAAATCCCCACCAAAAAAATCACCATAAAAGTGTTAACTATATTTTATGTTTTCTGGAGCCACGTGATGCAAGAAATAGATTTGATAAAGAGACTTGTAAAGTGTTATACACTCACTGAAAAAGGATAATAATAAATATTATAACAAAATACAGGACGAGGATGATGACAAAATGTTCATTTTTGGGTGAACTGTCCCTTTAAAATATAGCCTACCAGCAAGAGTAGTAGAGGTGAATGCCAGGGTGTCACTGGCCCACTCAGATTGATGTCTGGTCCACCCAATCAAATGAGACACTTTTTTTGTCGGAAAAAGAAAAATCATGCAGACATGACAATAACCACTATCGTTCAAAATGAATTTAGCAGATGCCGAAACTTCGCTACTTGTACGTGGCCGCTGTTCATGCATGAAAAATAAAATTGGTTAGCTAGTTAAATTCTGGACTGGTTAGGCTATATATCGCCTAGAAAGCGAGCAAAGAGCGCTCCCTTTATAATTACTAAAAAGCTGTCACTCACCTTAGTTCACCATGAACACGCAATCTCACGACGTTTCGATTATAATCAATGAAGCTGTCTACATTGCACAATGAATCTCTTATTTTCATAGTCTATTTTGTTATAATGAGAGGATTTGCGAGCTTGCAGAACTGAGCACTGAACAAAAACTTGGATTCTAACTTAAACACCTCTGATTGGCCATTGCGTTTAAGAGATCAATAGACACTGATTGGCTACATTGCTCAACACTGCAAAAACACAATGTAAATAGAAACCCTGACGCTCTCCAGAGCCCAACCACAGATACGCACTGGATAGTTTGCCAAAGCGCCAATATGCCATTGTAACTGAAGAGTGAGCAGCTTTTCCCTCTAAAAGCAATGTAGCAAGTGCTTTGACCTTTGCTATCTCAAGCCTTGCCCAGCCTTACACACAGTTCGTCTATGATTATTTACCTTTGTTTATTGTTCTTAGTCTGTTCATTTGTTATTTTATTTATAAATGGATTTAGTTGTTTTCATGAAACTGTTGGCTGACAATAAATCACATTTAACTAATCTTAATTGTCAAATTATTTTTATCCCATGTTTTGTAACATGATGTAATTTGAGAGTAGGCATTGAGGTCCACTCACGTTAACATTTCTGGCCTTGTCGCTGCCGGAGACTGGGTGATCCTGGCAGTCAATGTCTGATAATCACCTGTGCTTACAGAGCAAATACATGTGTGACGGCCAAAGAAGCAGTGCAAAGCAGATCACCATGAGATCCACCACAAATATTTTGGATTGTTTATAGAGAGCCCCAGAGCATATTTTTCCCTCTGTTTTTTAACCTTTTCTGTGTTTTTCTGCGTCCATTTGACTGTCACAACTGAACACAGGTTTAGACATCTTGAGTTCTGCTCTCTTCCCCCACGTGGCCATATTACTGCAATGTTAAAGCAATAAGCTCAGTTGATTGCTTTTCAGTGTGTTATCAGTTTCTGTTGAAGGTATGTGGTCAAGAAGACAGAATAATCTAAAGGCTTTTTATTTGGCTTAATGTTGAAGATGAAAAAGGCGATGATATTTAATGCAGGCATTTCATTCAGCATGGGAAAGTGTAAATTCATTGTTTCATTTATGTTCTGTGTGACTGTGGTGTCTTCAGATATTGCTCTGGCATCTCAGTGAATTGAAATTGGCTCTCAAACTTTTTCTCTCATAATCCCTCCTTCCCTCTCCTTCTCATAGTCTGAACCATAAATGAACCTAAAGTGGAGAACTATTATCCCAAATATGTGCATTAATCTGCCATGATTACGGCATAATTTTCTATTTGCTCAGCTGTTTGGAAAGCCCTTTTCTCAATCATCTCAATGTGCTTATACAAAACCTCTCTGTGTTTCAGTGCAATATTTATGGCATTATAAATGTTCTTGCTCAGAGTGGCTTGAAAAACAGCACCCATTCGTGCAGGGCTGACGTGGAGCTCTTCAAAGTGGCCATTAGTCCCTTCACGAGGTCAGGCGTCCAGATGAGTGTGTCTGTAGTAACATCTGCACAGCAGTCACATCAGACTCTCTACAGCTGTCTCTGTCTGCCAGTCCTGACATTATGACTATTCACACTCAAAACACTGCTGGGAATCTCCAACATGGCCAAGTCATTTACTCAACTCCTCTCAGATGTGGATCAAGCTTGAAGTTCAGCACAAATCGCTTTTATACCAGTTTACAATAATCACTTGTTTGTCTTTATGTATGAATGCATTAGTGTACACTAGTTTCCAATTGAATATTCTGCAAGTTTCAATATCCTCGACTGAAAATGAAATTTGAGAAGTACAGAGGATGGAAAGAGTGAACAAACATGAAAATGTCATAATTTAATCTCACTCTCATGTCTCAAAATTTAAATTTTTTTTTTTACTTTGTTTGTCAGTTAGAGCCCAGCAAGCAATTCTGCTTTTAAAAGAGGGCTGTCCAAACACAGCCCTGACATCTAGGCTAAAACAAGTCAAAATTTGGGCTGTCATTGAAAATTGAATAGACCATAGCCCAAGAATAGACTAGCCAAGAATCGTGGCTATGCACAGGATATGCATAGAACATGTCAAAGAAATGAACCCAAACACCTTGTAATCACTGTTGACTTTGCTTACATGATGGAATATCATACATCTCACGTTATTTTGGAAAAAACGACCAAATTCAAGGTGATTTTGGCTAGAAGTGGGTTACTCATAGTCAGACTATTTCAGGTCCATAGTTAACCGAAACTGTGAAATGACCGCTATTGCTTGCTGGGAGTAGAAGAAAGTCAATTTTAAAATATCTACAATACTGTCAGGTGCGGTTTTGTTATTTTTGAAGCAACCGCCCACTTTTGCTTTTATAGGAAAGGGCAGATTGAACTTAAATTGAATTTAAAGATTAAATTTAAATGCAGATTGAATTTAAATGACAAAATGTTAATTTTTGGGTGAACTATTGTTTGAAGTGCTGCATGAAATGTGCTTTCTGTTCCACAGCTACTGTAATGGGAAAAATAAACATTTATATAAGACTGCAAGAAGCAAGACATTTCTTTTCTTCTGCAGACAGCAGGTTGGTTTTCTTGGCTTCATATTTCACCATAAGAATCATTTTCCAGCATGGTAATAATGTGTTCATTTCCACCATGTCAGCACAGTGGATGTCACGTTGCTGCTCTTTCCTTGTTTTTGTTCCTAAATGGACAAATCAATCAAATTCAGAAACATCATTCTCAGTTTTCTGCATTTATTTAAAAAGTCTGGAACTCATTTTAGGACACTTCCTAAGATGCTTATTATCTTGAATTATTTCTCTAAAGATTTCTAATGACCAAAAATAAATTCCAGGTTATCACTTAGACATTATTACAAAGTTGTTCAAAGATTAGGAAAAGTCATATCATTTTATTTCAACAAAACAGAGCAACCGGTGCTTGGAGCCAGTTACATGCTCTTAATAAATGTTTTTGCGATAAGAATATTTTGCTCTGCATTCCTCGACTTGTTTTTGCAAACTGTCTGTTTTTGTGTCGATTTTCCGCTCACTCCTCCGAGCTGCCAAGTTGGGAATGAGCTCATACTGTGGGGAAGCAGAGCTGCATTTATACACCTCTGGAGCTCCTGGGGAGAACAAGCCTGTGAGATGAGGAGGGGGAGAACAGAACAAGAGAGGGAGAGATAGAGATTGTCGGAAGAGGTTAGAGAAGAAGAAAGAAGAAACTGTGCATCACAGTAGTGGTCAGAGTAAAGGTGGACAGCTGTGTTGTGGGAGAAGAGATGTCAGACCCATTGAAGGAGAACGACAGAACAGCTGAAGACACAAAGGACAGTCAAGGAGCTGGTGATTGACATAATGATGAGGTCCAAATAAAAAAAAACTGGATCAAAAAAGGCATGATGGAAGAGCAAAAATTTTACATTGTTTCGGTTCATATTATGGAGGCACTGCATGGTTGCTGACTGGCAATTTTTTGCTCCGCTATACTTTTTGCATTTTATAATTATTATGCATACAATTTTATGATCTTTTTTTTTTTCCCCCACCGAAGGACCATTTAACTCTAATAAGTGTAACCTTTCACTACAGTTGCTTTTAAATAGTCCTATGGTCCAAAAATTGTGAAAACATTCACCTACATTTTAAGAGGTCTTGTTGATGAAGTAGTCCATGCACACATTATGTGTCATGACTCTGATTGGCAGTATGCTGTGGAAACGAGTCAAGCACAATGACTATTGTTATGAAAAGCTTTTCCACTGTTGTAAGTCCAAATCACTGGGTTGAACCAGAAGTCAATTAATGGATTAAAGAGTACAGAGGGAGTCTCTGATCTTGTTAACAATACTTATTTGCTTGGATGGCTACTGTACACTGAGTCTCACTGTGATGAGAATTAAGAGTTGGGAAAGAATGGGACTTCTGTACTGCACCCTATAAAAGATTTTTAAGCTGTGCACTAACCACACCTGTGTATGTAAGACAGAGTTCATACATACATTCAAAGTGCAGCTAACAGGAGTGCCACTGAATAGGTCTGAGTCTTTATTCCTGTATTCCAGAGAAGAAAGCATGGCCCTCAAAAAGGGACTGGTATTGAATACTCTTCAAGCTATTGTGGCTTCTCAGCTTACAGTCCAAGACAAAAAGTCTGCTATCATCTGTCCCCCATACACATTATCTGTAAATGACTTATAATCAGGGAAAGTGAATGGTTCTGTTTTTTGTTTTTGTTTGTATTTTTGTTTTTTGTTTTTGAGTAAGAAATATAGAAACTAAAATGCAATTTTGTTGCATATTGCTGGAACCATTCCAGTGATCAATGTAAAACCACTGACAAAGTGTATCTTTAAAAACAACGTCAGTAATTACACTGATTTGGTCTCATTGGCCATAAGTACAACAATATCAGTTCTTGGTTCATGGAGTTATTATCTTGGTTCATAGCATATTACGATTCAGATTGTACGCCAGCCGATTCGAGTGTTTGTGATTCACTAAAAAGAGTTGTTGCTTGGAATAGTATTTAATAGAATAATTTCAGATCATTTTAATGCAGTCTTCCATCAGCTGTAACTGATTCCATTATATAAATAATTTGGGTATGGTACGTTTTTTTACATTTTTTTTATGTAACCGGTTCTTGGTTCCCAACCCTACTTAACCCTTGAATGCATGAATGTTTCACCAATCATTATTACATATTCAGGTCTTTAGCGACCCGGATCTATATTTAACACGGATGGATCTCTACCTGTCGAGATAATATAAACTCTCCTGATATTAGAGTAACAATTACAGAAGAATAAAATAAAGCATATTTTGTTACCTTTTGGAGCTTGGAAGGGTTCCAGTTCATTCAGCATCTGGCTCATATTCGCCATCTCAAGCATATTCTCAAAACTATCATTTTCAACATCTTCAAAATCAATATTTTGGTCGCTGACAGCTTCTTCACCAGATCCACCATCAAGTGACAGTAATATTTGATTGTGTTCAGTACTTGCTCTGAGCCATTTCAAGTTTTACTGATGATACTTCCTATTCTTTTGTTTTCTGACTGCTGTAACATCACTCAATCATTGTGTCAGACATTGCCACCTTGTGGAATAAAGTTGAATTGCACTTATTCAGTCATCAAAGATTCAATTATTAATGTGCAGAAAAAATATAGGCCCTACTTACACTGTTTTCTTGTTATATTGTTTTTAATTAATTGATTGTGGAATACTAAGGTTGATGTCTAACTTTTTTTTAAAAAATGAATGAGGAAGAGGGTAGTAAATGACGTCCTGGGTCACTAAAGACCCAAGGTATGCGTTTAAGGGTTAAAATTTATTTCGTTGGAAACGGGTTTTTTTTCTCAGCTTCACTTTAGTTTATGCTTAGTGACTTTTGAGATAGGTCAGTCCAGAGTGGCACCAACACATGCCACAATATCCTGCTTCAAGATCTCTGCTTCAGCTTTAAACTGAAGTATTGTATGATAAAATTAGTGTCTGTGAAGGAAACCTAGTGTCCTATTCATTGACTTATTTTGCTTCCTTTGGTGAAAGAATTTCCCCTTTTCCGTTAACAAGAAGCTTCAAAGCCTCTGCAAATTATCCGGTGTAGCTGGAGAAAAGGCTCCTCAGTTTGCCTAAAAAACCTAGAGAAGAGAAGACAAGAATCAGTTGTTCTGAAAATAGACAGCCTGGTGAATAGAGAAAAGGCCACTGAGGCACAGGACTGGAGCTGGAGGTGATAAAAGATCAGCTTTGGAGGAATGGACACACTTTCAAAGGCCCCTCCTCACGACGAACCCCCCGCTCCACCTCCTTCCATGAGGCATGAAGCCAGGACAGGTCAAGAACAAGAGTCCCACTGTAAAGAGATCTGGGGATTGTCCAAGGTAGCAGATTCCTGTGGAGTGAATGAGCTTTAGGCTGCATTTCCAATGTCCTAACCCCTTATCGCTAACTGTGAAAGAACATAGCAAATATCAGTGGCTTGTCAGCTAGAATGATATCCACTTCAGTCTCTGGTGGCTTGTGATGTTAAATAAGATATATGTCTGGAAGTGTCTGAAAGAAAACCAGGAGAAAGGGGAGCAGGAAACAGACAATGAGAACAGCGTGTCTGTGCCAGCACACATCAACCAAATCTTGCTCACCCACCGTGACACTCAATGTAGTACATGATACCATCACTGAACAGTGTTTTGCTATGGTATTAGACATTTACAGACTTCCAGAACCCCTACAAGACTTCAAACATTCCTTCACCTAGTGCAAAACCGCAGGTTGAGAGAACAGCCCTGGGGTACTGTGGGAAAAAAACAAAACTTTTGTATTGGAAATGAAGCAGATGTAACATTAACTTTAGTATGGAAGCCTCAAAGTAAAAAGTAAGGGATTACCAGCTGTGACTATACATCACAGTGTGCCTTTATTTCTTGCAATGTGACTGAATTTGAATCTCACAATTGTAACAGTAATATCTTTTTTAAATTGTATTTTTTTACTCTGAAGCTGCAGGCTTGCATACTTTGGCACTATGTTTGGCTTTTTAGTAGAGCAAATGTGATATGATTTGATACGCTTTTTGTTATGCACTCGAAATGCAATCAAAGCAATCAAAATGCCTTTTCCTGTGTGCTTTAATCAACACAAACACGCACAGGAGACTGCTGGAAAGCTATGTATTTCAGCCATTAAAAACCTCTAGTTTTGTGCAGTGCATCTGATAAATGGAAATCTTTTGACCAAAGAAAGAAAGAAAGAAAGAAAGAAAGAAAGAAAGAAAGAAAGAAAGAAAGAAAGAACGTGTTTTGTGCAGGTTAGGGCAAGTGATGTGAGTGCTCGAGGAAGATCAAGGTCAGAAGGTTATATTCAGTCTTGCACTATGGCTCAAGACGCCATCACGACTGCAACACACCCAAGTATTTCTGGAATGTGTCCTGCCATAAGACCCACCCTACAACAATCGGTCAGTTTAACCCCTTTACACCGTAACAGGTAAGATTAGTTACACATATAGATTTAAGGAGTCATAATAAACAATACATGCTAAAAGAATTACCTAAACACGTGTACATGTCCTTGCTTTGAGTGGCATAGTACATGTAGTGCAATTTAAGTGAGCTGAGAAGGAATGCATATCTTCAAGACATGCCTGTCTTGACTGTCACCTGTTTGATATACAGCTTAATAACACCTGTAGGAATATTTTAATGTGTGCCAAGACATGCCCAGAAAAAATGCTCTGTTAGCAGACAGATTTATCATTACATTAAAATGGAAAGTAGATAGACGTGCTGTACTGAACACGTATTAGACTCTTCACTCATAGATGTTGGTTTTGGACACACCATCTTTCCCTTTATCCCTGTGACGTCGGCACTAGGACCCCGCAGGGATGCGCAATATTGCGCCTCAGTTATTGGGATTGGACGACCTCAGTTTTGCACTACAGCGATCACCATTCAGCGTGTGCTGTCTGATATGCTGAAATAAGGACCTTGATAAGAAGCAGTTTTTAAAGAAAAGCTGGCGGTTAAAAGGACTGTGTATGATTTTGGGGGACCTGTCACGCTTTTTCCAGCACTTCACAGTGGAGATGGGAGTAAACCAGGAGAATGGGATACCCGGTGAACTTCCTGGAGACGAATCTGTGATTTGGATTTAAACAAGCCTTGCTCATTATTAACACAGATTAAAGTTAAGTATCCATCCTTTTATCTGAAACTGTTTTGTGTCATTTCCTCGGTCAGGCATCGCGCGTAAAGCTGTGGCGCACGGGTCGAAACTGATGCTCTTGTTGGCTGTACGTATAATTAAATTCTCGTTTTAATCGGGATCCATCTAAACATTACAATAAAAAAAAAGTAACACATTATTTAACGTACTTTCCCTTGATAAAATGGTAAGTCTGTGTAGGTCTTTGAATTCTATCTCCTGGCTGCCGTTTCTGCAAGTGCATTGCAGTTGTTGGTTCGTACTGCGCGATGGGAAAGTGAGGGTAGGTACACACCGTTTGTTTCCCTTGAGTTTAACAACAACGCAAGGCGTGGATGGGGTTGGTTGGACATTCATTCATGATGTGAAAGAAAACAACAACAACAAAAAAGACGAGATTGGGGGTTTTCGGGACAAAGGGAATAGGAAACAGGTTGTGTCCAGGGAATTCCTCAGGTGTCACACATGGGTGTCCATGATGAACAGAGCAGAAGCAGATGATAATGTCCCTTTATATACGCCATTTGTATTATGCCTATGATCTCTATAGTCTATTATCTGCGTCGCGCGTTTATTTTTTTATTATATTAATTTTTTTATCGAAGGCACATATTTGACAATAAAAATGAAAACGGTTAACATAAAATTATACGGTCGTTTTACGTTATCATCATGGGTGCCACCAGGTTGAAATCACATAACCAGCCAATTCATGCATTTAACTGAATCACTAATAATATATAAATACATTTAACCTGCACATATACAAAGCATAACAAAACAATTAAATACAATATAAAATTACAATACAAATTACTGAGCATAGCATGGCACAAAATGAACCATTACAAAAAAGATAAACAAACAGCTTTTGTATGAAGTGACAGTAGTTAGTAAACAAACTCTATTAATCCAGGCAGATGGGTATCAGTAAAAGTCCAAAACCACTGGTACTATTAGATCGGATATGTGTCAACGCTCTTTAAAATACATGTTCTAAATGAGGTTTTCAGGCAATGCCATTTTGGTTTCCTCAAAAACCTTTAAATGAAGAAAGAATTTTTTTTTCTTCTTCTTAAGGCTGAAAAACACAACTACAGAACATTTGCGGCAACATTTTTGCCCTAATTTACAGAACTCTTTTCCACTATAAAGAACCTTTTGTTTCCATGGAAGTTTTTTTAAAGAGTAAAGACATTACATTTCGATGACCGTATATATGCAAAATGAAGAACATCTTGAGTTTTATTTCATGCTTGCATATGTTTGTTTGATTTTAGGTTGCATACATCTTAGCCATGGTGCCTAACTGTGCACTGGGTCTGGCCCATCCTTGCTGTATTGGCCTGCTGTTCTTACTCCTCCTGCCCAGCTCAGTTTCAGTGAGAGAACCTCGCCATCAGTCTCACACCCACCTCCCCTCGCTGATACCTCATGCCACCCTACCGCTGTCCCGCTCCCGCTTCAGCGCCAAAGCTCAACTGGACCTCACCACTCACTGCAACGAGAGCTGCTACCACAAAGGAGAAGACATGGATAAAGAGCACCTAGCTTTCGAAACACTTTATGCAGATGGCTCCCGAACATTAACCACTGTTGACCTGGATGAAAATGACACTGAACTTCCTTCCAGGCAGCCCAAAGTAACTGCTCCCAGACATAAGCGGCTAAAACGGCAGATTTACGGTTCAGATGGGCGCTTTAACATCCGCGGTGACCACTTCCTTTTGGACTACCCGTTCTCCACAGCCGTCCGTATCTCTACCGGCTGCACTGGAGTTCTGGTGTCCCAGCAGCACGTCCTGACTGCAGCCCACTGCGTGCATGATGGGAAGGATTATGTCAAAGGAGCGAGGAAACTCAGGGTGGGCTTTCTGATCCCTCCATCTGTTAACGGTACAAGGCCTGGTCAGGCTCCCGTGAAGAAACCCTTGGTGCGCTGGGTGAGAGTTAAACGGACTCGAGTTCCTAAAGGTTGGATTCAAGGTCCTCAAGAGGTCAGCATGGACTTTGACTATGCACTTCTAGAGTTGCGTTGGCCTCACCGGCGTCCCTTCATGCGGCTGGCTGTGGCACCCACCTCAGACCATTTGGCTGGTAAACGCATCCACTTCTCTGGATTTGACAGTGACCGGCCCGGGGAGCTGGTGTACCGCTTTTGCCCGGTGGAGGATGAGTCCAATGATTTGATCTACCAGCACTGTGACGCCCGCCCAGGTGCGAGTGGCTCTGGTGTTTACGGACGTGTGTGGGACGATACTTTGGAGCGCTGGGAGCGCAAAGTCATCGGAATCTTCTCGGGCCACCAGTGGCTGGAAATCAATGGAGAGAATCGTGACTACAATGTGGCTGTTCGCTTCACTCCACTGAAGTTTGCTCAGATCTGTTACTGGGTTCATGGAAATAAGGTGGACTGCAACCAGGACTGAAGATATGACAGAGGAATGGGACAATATATATAAAATCATGGACAAAATACGACATGCCTGATTGTGGAACCTGCACTTTACAGTCTTTTACGGGTGTGGCTACTGAATCTGAGACTTACGAAGGTCCATTGCTGGTAGATCGCTACCCACAGGCTTTGATCACTCACATGGGTTGAGCTGGAACTTTATTTAACCACTACCTTTAGTTTTTGCTCGCTATACTGCCAACGTTACACATAGCTTTAGACTCTGAGGTCAACAATACCAGCAAAATTATCTTGTAAAGTCTTTGGTCTTACTTGTGCGATTCTCTCCACAACCTTGCTCTGTTCAGATTTTACAAGAAGCTTTAAACTGTTGTTTGCACTTTTAGAAAATTAGAATTAGAATGGAGGTTTTATTCTGATCCGACTAAAAGTAGAGGGAAATGAGTCAAGCTTCCTTCATTTCCATCCCTGAATATCAGTTTTGTCTGTTGGGCATACTACTTTCATTTTTTCTCAACTATGATTAGGACAATAACAAAATCGATGACTGGAGATGTAGTATGGGTGTTGTTAAACTAATTAAGTTAATAGAAATTTACAGCATAGATTAAAAATCCTTAGTTTATTTTAATGCACAGCATCTGGATCTGTAACCCACTAATACAATTCACTCTTCTATAGCTACATACTCTTTTCCAAGATAGATGAAGACCTCATTTTGGTAACACAGTATCTGTTTGTAAATAATTTTATGTTGGATTAATATAAAGACTGAACACAAACTAAGAGAAAGGTTGTGGGGTAAATGTTGATTATAATTCTATTTTTAAAAAGCTTTTATTTTAATAAACTAAATTGTGTCTCTTGTTTTTGCTTTTCACTGGCAATTTAGAGACAATAATAGCAGATATGATTCTGTATTGTATATTTAAAGTATTAAAAAGAACATTTTATATAATCTGATAATTATTACTGAATGTAAAATGTGACACTGATACCCTCTGGTGGTAAGAAGAGGAAGACGTAAAAACACTGTCAGAAAACAGATTTTGCCGGTCATTGCAGTTACACTTTTTAGCTTGTATTGTTTATTGTTAGTTTATAGAGAACAGTGTTGTAATCGCTACTAACAGCGTGTTCCAGCAAAATACTGGAAACCGCTGGGAAAGGTGCAGAGACGATAGTAGTTCAGCACAGGAAGTTGGAAGGGTTTTGAAATGAATCTCTACTGCCCTCCAATGGTTGACGTGTACATCTTTCGTGGAGTCTTTCACAACATGGCTGAACAGTAGGCCTAAGTCCTCGCGGTTCGGCCAGGCAGTCAGGAGCGATTACACTGACGTGAATACATTATTCAACAGTATTGTAGCTCAGCGATTTAATATAGCACAAATCGTACAGTTAGTTATATAAAAGGAACACTATAGTGACATTCATTGAAGTCAATGTCACAGAAATCTGGTATTTTTAGTGAAAAATGTTAATACCGGTTTATCCTGATCTCACTCACTGAAATCCATCATCAGGCTGTTTATTAGCAATAATTTCATCCACATTTACATTTAACGGCAGGTTTTTTTATTTATTTTTTTGTCAGTGTATTTACCCTACCTGCAACTGCACATTTAAGGTATCTATTCTTATAAATGTCCAAAAAAGGCAGAAGATATGAGCATTAGAATACCACAAATATCAAATGTCAGTGAAACAATACTGATGCCATTTATCAAAAAGAAAGCCTGTGTTGATTTGATTGTTTTAAATGGAATTGCACTTATTGTATCCAATGTAATTGACATGCAATCATCTTCAAATACTAAAATACTTGTTTGTACAAAATGGATTTGCAATCATAGTTTCAATATAAGCAGCCATTTTTAGTATTAGCTTGTAGTCTACTGAACTACATTAAAAGGCCACCCATCACATCCATAGGGAGGATGACAAAGCAATTTGTTTGGGTCCATTTGAAACTATGTATTTTGCAGCCATCACATATCAGTGCATAAACCATGCTGAACACTGGTGAAACTGCAACAAATGCAGAATAAATCAACACACAGATGTAAGCAAATGCATCTAAAAGAGCAACTCATGATTCAAAGCTTCACAGCGAAATTAGATCGACCTTGGAGAGGCAAAAAAAAAAAAAAAAAAACCTACAGCCTTTACACAGATGATTTGCCAAACACGAAGAAACAAAGCAGCTGTAACAGCAGAGTTGTTTAGTGCTTTTTTATTAGAGATAAGGAGACGATACAAAACATCCACTGACCAATATCAATCAAAGCTCTATACACAGGCTGCCCAAATATATCGCTCCCCATCTAAATTTCATACATGTCCATCAACCCACTCAATCCAATTCATCAACAGACAGCTCATCCACTAGGTCCCAGATTTTACAGGTAGAAGGAATGTGTACAATTTCTTGACACCAGTGCCATGGTTTTGAATTACATTTGGAAATACTTAAATCAGATGGAATCAAAACAACTTGTGAGCTCAAAAAAAAAAAAAAAAAAAAAAAAAGTGGGGGGGAAGGGGAGAGTAAACGGTGTTCCCAGAATGGTCTAATAACATTGTGTGATTCTGGAGTAAATTTCGTAC
Organism: Paracanthobrama guichenoti; assembly: GCA_018749465.1. Taxonomy (NCBI): domain Eukaryota; kingdom Metazoa; phylum Chordata; class Actinopteri; order Cypriniformes; family Gobionidae; genus Paracanthobrama; species Paracanthobrama guichenoti. The sequence goes on along the minus strand of CM031956.1, from coordinate 15,603,314 downwards.
TATACCTAGTCTCAACACACATACTTAGAAAAACGTAACTAGATGTTTGGCAAAACAAAACAAAACTCTTAAATCTTAAGAACAAACAGTATGTTGTATAGCTGAATTGTAACGGCTGCTGTCTCAGTCTTTCCTTTCAACAATCCAATGGAACTCAGAAAGAACGAAAACCTGCCAGTACACATTTACAGTTATATTACTTTGTTTTTATAATCATCATCCTTCATTTTTGTATTTTTAGATCTTTTTTTTCTCTTTTATTTTTTTGTTCATTGTATGTGAGACCTGGAATGACAGCCTACATCTTTCATCATGTGTGGAGTTTGGAAACTGTCACTTTTGCCCCCTCCCCACCCACATTAACCCACCCCGTGGCCCCACAAACAGTCGTGCTGGCCCACCTGCCCCACCCATGTTGGAATGAAAGGCTAACCACTGAAATGTGTCAGCCTCAGTCGGACAGAGGATTTCCCTCAAGAGTGACCACCGATGATCCCCCAAGCTTCTCAGCAAGGGTCTTTCGGTCCTTGATATCGTCTAGACCGTTCACTTGCCACTCATGCTTGATACCTGTGAAACAAGACAATTTTTACAGATCTCACGGTTACATTTAAATAACTAATAATCATAGCCTGAATTTATATTTGTTATATATACATACACACACTTAAAATAGTGCATGCATAGTTTAGGTATAAAAAGTTTATATTATACATAATTTAAATCCATTTTGCATTTACATTAAATATATTTATTAAACTACAATACATTACATTTAAAAACCATTTCAGTCATTTTATAAAAATGTACATTTCTATTTTTTTCCTTGTTTTGATAGACCACATTACCTGTGAACTTCTTCTTGATGGCATCCTTGGAGCTGGCATATATCATCTTGCTTTTAAGCGGGGCGCCATCTGGGGCCCTGGACAACACAACAAGAGATCAGATCATCGGTTTCACACAAGCATTTGACATCAGCGTCCAATCCTGTTACTGGAGATCTACCCTCCAGCAAAGTTCAGCTTCAACCATAATCAAACGCCTGAACCAGCTAATGAAGATCTTCAGGAACACTTGATAGTTACAGACAGGCCTGCAACTGAACTCTGCAGGAAGGCAGATCTGCAGAAACGGGAAGGGGAACCTCTGGTTTCAATGAAGTACACTCGTAGACTTGCCAGAAAATGAAAACCAGGTCCTCTTTCTTGGTCTCTTTAGTCTCATATGTGGCATCATAGAGAGCGTAGCGACAGTCATTGGGAGGAAGCATCTTGACAAACTTAAGGTAGGGATCTCCTTCATCTCCCTGCAGGATCTCCTGGCCCTCCTCCATAATGATTTTCTTCTTGTCCTCACTCAGGCAGAAAAGAACGGCCTTCTTCCTCTTGCGCTTCTCCTCCTCATTAGAATTAGCCTTGCGGACCTTCATATCGTTGAAGACCGTCAACACACTCTCTTCCACTGTAACTCCGGAGGCCTGCAAGCACACAAAACACACAGGATAAGGTCACATGGGGGGGGTCCGTTTCAATAGAGGGAAGTGAGTGAGTTGATGAGCAAGGATGCATGAATGTGTGGGTGCAAAGTGAGAAGTGAATGAATGGGGTTTTGCAACAAACAGTCTTGTCTGATCTAGTTAGACGGGCTGCCCTTTTAAACAAAACTGAATACTTGGACCTCATTTGGCTGAATCCAAACTACTGGGCCAGCAGGTTTTGCAGTGCAAAACAAAAAAACCCTGACATAGGAGAAACAAGGACTGCATACTTTAAGGGCAGTGGAATGAGAGTTATAGCAAAATAACTTGTTTAACATTCTGGGTGAAAAATTAAACCGTGATTTGGTTTGTTTGGCAGTTTGAACAAGGTACCACTCTCTTCTGGTCACATGACTTTTCAGACATCCTCCAACACATTTGAACAGAGGGAAGGTTGGGCACTTCCTCAGAGCTGATCAAATTTAGACTGAGCATCTGATTTAAAAGCAGGGCAATTAAATGTATAAAATTGGCCTTAGATATCATGAGCCATGTCATACAAATCTGGTGTACAGCTTTAGATCACAAAACAATGATTCTTCTGTGAAAAATCAAAATGGCCTCAGTCACACTAGTCCCATGAATCTACTCAAGTCCTCTGATTTCCATTAGAAACAGGGATCAGTGACTAATGCTGCATTGCCATAACCAAACATTCAACATTTCAGTTCATTACCTCAAAGCAATGAGAATCTTAAAAGTAGGTAACCTGAACCTTTAGTTCTCTAGCGTCATATTAGGTGGACATAAGCAGCCTTGCAGGGTAGAGGTTTGAGTGGCCCACTTACAGGAAACGCGTCTAAAGGGTGGAACTGGGTTTGCTTAAGGTGTGAATGACAGGATTGCATTAAGACGCCTCATTACCCAACAATCACAAATAATGAAAAAAAAAAAAAAAAAAATGGGGCATTAATGGCCCCAAGGAGAATCAGGATTCCCACACCTTTAGACCAATGAATCATTGACTTTCAGACTTTTAGATTACTGTATACATATTTTCCATGATCGTGAGAAAAGACCTTTTAGACAAATGGATAAACATTTGTAGATGGTTCTAAGACAAAAGCTTTTTTATTTAGAGCCTAAATCTTTATTTTAGCCGTTTGTTTTCAACGATATATCCCGCAAACACCTTGACCCTTTAAGGGAAAACAAGGCATTCATTCGCGACCTCATCTGCCATCTAGTGTCATAAAAAGAGCAAAAGTCCAAAGTTTAAATACAAGGACAATAATGCTGAGGGTAAATCCACGTTCACTGAGAAGTGAAACCCAGTTAGCACTGTGATGCAGGAAATGTGACGTCGTGGGCCCTCTAATGAAAAGACGGTTGTACGTTAAATAAAATAAAAAAAAGAAAAAAAGATAAAATAAAAAAAGACACGATACAAGGCGTCGTCACATGCCTCTCACATAAAGAGGGTGATTTTGTTTGTGGCCTATGACGTCGTATATTGTCCTGGCGACGAGGATCCCGAGACTGGTCGCACCGGAACCGGCATTTCCTTCAGCCTACACGAGGCACGACCGCAATTTCGCAAGTGTTTGTCTACAGAAACAATTAAGACGACGGAAGCAGCAGCGGCTTAAATATTAAGAGGAAACAAAGCATCTTCCACCAAATACCCACAAGCACTGCACGTCAAACACGAAACGGTATGTGCTTAAAGACAAGACGCCGATAAAAAACGAGACACATGATATACAATATGAAAATAAAACAAACGCGTCGAGCAAAGATAAAACGTCAGATACGCTACGAGTTACGTCCAACCAGGAAGAGTGTAGACACGTTGCCTGACGATACGCAAATGCACGACTAACGGTTTTTAAACCTGGCTTCCTTCCCAGCGCATATATTTTATAATATTTCACATAAACCGTGCTGTAATCGACCTAAAACACGTTCCTAGCCGAGGGATCTTTTTTTGGCCAAAGAAATAAACCAACACCATCTGCGCATCAAGAATTAGGGTGGGGCCACGATTGCGGCGCTCGTGCAAGTGCTCCAAATACCCGCAAAATTAACGCGTCCGAAAGGCGAAAAGCGTAGCATAAACACGCGAGGATTCGACCTTAAAAGGGAATAATCTGCGTTTTTACACAAGCCCGCAGCCTCTCCGGTGCGTCAAACGCGAGCGATGGTGTTTCTGGCCGTGTTCAGACAAAGGACACTCAAGAAAGCGCTTCATCTGGCAAACGAAAAACGCAGTTAAACACACACGCTGTCCGCGGACGCTGGTTTATTCACATCCACTGCTAGTTTCGCCGTGCGATCTCATAGCGAGCGGCGCGATGGGGCCTGTGGGTAGTGTGTGAGGAAGAGCAGTGAGGCCTTCCCTGGGCCTCGACTCGCGGAAATAAAGGAAGCTGAGTGGGGAAATGGCGCCAGTAGTTTTTGGGTCTATTTTTTGCCAATCTCATTGCATCCGAATATCTGAAGGCCACGAACAATCAAAGCATTGAGAGCCGTGAGATTAACTGTATATATATAAATAAAAATGCTCAAAGAACACTGCCACAAGAGTCAACGAAACCCAGTTTGCGTTAATCTAACAATTTACGGCACTTAACATAGCCTGCAGCTATAGTCGGCGGAGGCGTTAATTGACAGATTTGATTCACAGATTATGCATTCACACACACATTAAGGGAAAAAAAGACAACAGACTAGTCATTAAACTCTTCAAACACGTTGGAAATAGCCGTACATCGTATGATTATTATTTAGCTGTAGACATACCATGGTTGTGTCTCTGTGCTAGTCGGCGTCTGGACAGGAATTGAATGAGCTGTGATGCAGTCCTTCGCTCTCGCACACTTGATACAACACTCGGGCGCGCCCTTTTGCGCGTGACCGCGCAGCAGATGGGAGCGAGCGTCCCATGTCACGCGCTTATTGAGGTGTTATGGGAAGTGTAGTTTAAAGCGCCACACAAACGGTCGCGAGCGCATTACAAATATTCACAGTTGTCAGTAGTACATTGGCACAAACTTTTGGACGCGTTTATAGGAGGTTATGTGCGTTGTAATGTTGCGATTTTTACTAAGCATTTGTTATTAAAAGTGTCAAGTATATTTTACAATATAGATAATACTTTATAATATCAATTTTAACTATTTTAAATGCATGTCAACTCTTTATATATATATATATATATATATATATATATATATATATATATATAATTATGATTTAATTAATTAATAATAATATGAGATGTCAATATTTAACAAGACTGTATTTAAATGCAAAAATCTACATATTTAATATTTAAATAGGTTCGGGGAATTCTTGTGATGGATATGATAACGTGACATGGAAAGCGCTACTACACCGACTGCAATATTCGTTGGTGGCTCGTAGGGCGCTGCTGTCTGAGCCTAACCCTTTGTGTTTGTCTCTGCCCCTTTTTAAGGTTCGCTTAACTCGCTTCCAAATAAGGAAGCAAATGGTGACAGTCGTGAGCGCGCTTCAGCCAAAGCCGCGCACATCAGGCGGCTCGCGACTCCGATCGCCATATAAGGAAACAAGGACATTTCATTTCTATAGAAAAAATTCACACAGCACGCGCTAGAGGGAGCGGAGTACAGCAGCAAAGAATACAACTGCAAGGAGCACATCCCGCTGACCACAGAACAGCCTTGTTATCTACGATTTGCAATGACGTATGAATGAATAGTTCCGTTTACCCGCTTTTGTTCATTCGCACTCTTTCAAATGAACGGCTGCTCTAAATGAGTCCGTGAATCGACGCATATGGTCCTCACCGAAGAGTTCTCAGCTCAAATCAATGCTGACACCTAGCGTACAAAAGTTGACTATTCTTGACATTTTTGCCTCCATCTGCATACAAAAAAAGACCCATGAGTGCATTTGAAGCTTACATCTTTATTTGAGGGGTTTATATATGTAAAGTGTATGTAACAGTAAAAACGATATGCAGGGACAGAGAATGATCCCTGGTAGGTCAGTTTAGGCAGGTCCACTTGATTGAAAATGTGAAGAGATCAGAGGACACATTCAAAAACCCCAACCGAGGCTCTGGTGGAATGCAACAAAGAACAATGCCACAAAGACACATTACAGATATGCCTTGGGGGGCATACACATCGTCATTGTCTGTAAAAAAATCTGTTACCCCAAAATGCTTTCACGCACTATCATATGCCTGGAAACTGAATTTTCCAGGTGTACTCTTTCACCACCACATTATACATGAAATAAGAGGAATGTCATATGACAAAAACGCAAACAGAAAGTAAGAAGATGCAATAGTGCTCAGACCGCTGCAAAAACAGAATCAAATCAGGTGTTTACTAAAATGATATGCAAATATGAACCTGATTATAGAATAGTGCACTATGACTGAGCTTTTCTCAAGACACTTTTAAATAGCCGATATTGGCTTTTCTATTAATACTTTCAGTCCAACTTAAGTGTCAGGATGGTTTTGAACACCCAAAAACATGCCAGCATTTTAAAAAGGGGGTGCACAGGACCAATCCTGCACTCAAGACCATTTTAAGTGACTAAAATAGATGTTTGTTACCCCGATGAAACCCGATACAAGTGAAACAACATACTGACAGGATTTCCCATAGAAATCATACATGGATGTATACAAGATGGAATGCACAGAAAGGCCACAATTTGGTGGAGATCATTAAAAAACAAAGCTCTTGCAAAGGTAACATAATATAGTGTACTTACACTTTTAATACTAAACATCATATCAAGCTCAAGCCTTAATGAAGTAATGGCAGTTCATGTGCAAAGGTATTCCTGGCTAAAGAGGACAAACCAATAACATGTCTACAGAGTGCAATGCAAGTGCAATCCAAAAGTTACACGACCCTGACCTGCTATGGAGGATGTCTTTGGCTGTACTGTAAACGTATCAATGCAGCTCTGTGGAGAGTTTAGCCCTTGTGCTAAATCCATACCTGTCCCTGAAAAACTGCTGGTTTGTGATATTTGGTTTATATTCATATTTGTGTTGACATTTAAAAATATGGTTTAAGACATCTTGAAAAAAAATCAGTCAACCTGCATTAGAAGTAGAGATTTAAGTGCTGTGTTTGGAGATGTGCAATATTTGGTATCATATTATTGGTCGCATCTGTGCAGTTTACATCTTGTTCTGACATCTTTGGTTTGACTGAGAAGCTATCTTGTCTTCTTATGTTGTGCAGCCACCTGGCCCTGGGTTCTTGTCTTGTTTAGCACATCAGTGGCCTGGGGAAACGTAGAATTTAACATTTCTAACCCTTAGGACATTTTTCTAAAGTAAAGTATGAAGATTTTTATGTTAAAATACATAGATTATTGTTCATTGACTATTAGTATGCCATTCATGGGTTGTTTATCTCCCACAAACGTGTAAACATTGAGAGCTGTTCAGCTTATTTAAAAAAAAAAAAAAAAGCTTTTTCTTTTTTGTAATTCTGCTAGGTGTCACATAAATACATACTTCATCTTTAAATTAAAATATTTATTAAAGGAATACATTTACCTGCTCTAGTATTACTCCAGCAGCTTGGTCTATTGCTGTGCCTACTCCTCTGTACTGGCCAGAGTATCGGATAAAGGCCCAGGTCAGCATAGCAATCATGGCTAGACCAACTACACAGTCACATGCAAAGGAAATCGTTTCCAGGCCAACGAAGAGCAGAATTCCTGACAGCACATACAGGAGGCAGACCAGGACAAACAGCACTGCAGGTGTACGGAAAGCACTGAAAACATTCTTGGACTGAAAAGAACACAAGTGTACAAAAAGAAATTAATACAATATTTTTCTCACATTAATCCTTTTAATGCTTTTATACAAAGCTGTTACCTCATTGTGCTTTCTTAAGGACTCCCACTGCTCTATCAGCTCTGTTTCCAACTGTTCCTGGTAACGGTAACAAAAATCCCGCCCACCCATCTTCTTAGTGCTGGAGAAGAGCTGAAGGGCCTCCTGCAGGAAGAAGTGGTGCTTTTCCTCCAGTGAGTCAGGAGCCACATAAGGCAGATCTCCACCACATACCTAACATTGATAGGGAATTTATGAAAAAGAAATAAAAAGGACAATGGTTAAACAGTTAAATGGATATTAACATGGGGTAAGATGCCCCCAGTGCAAATACTTTATCAATAAACCCCACTCTCAAGACTTATTGACAGTTGACTGTGTTAGGCATCGGAAATGCAAGTGCAAAGGGGATTGCGATTCCATTTTAATTTTATGAGGGTTGGAGCAGGATGCGGTGAAAGTCAAATAGAAAATGGGAGATTTTCTATTGCTATTCCAAAACGGCAGGGTCATAACTCGTAAGACATTGGAAATGCAATTGCAAACAGACTTTGGGTTTCCATTTGAAATCCGGCAGACATGTTACATACATGGAAATGAAAATCCAAACGCAACTGCAAATCACGCATTTGTTTTTCCATTATGTCACAAAGTATGCGTGCACAAATTGAAAATGCAATTGCAAATACAATACAATGCACTTATTGTGTTCATATTGTATTGCAAAACACTTTTGCTGCTATTGAGGTGGGATACGGGTAAAGGTAGGGACAGGTGTGGTGTATGGGTAAGTTTAAGGGTAGGGTTAGGTAGCCTAAGAGAAGTGTCAACAGTGTCATTATAAATGTAACTACAGAAATGATCTACAGATGTAATTACATGCAGGTAATTTAAAAAATATAAGTAATGAAAAAACATGTATGTACACAATAAGTGCATTGTATCAGATTATTAATTTGAATGTTAGTACATAGTTAAGGCCACTAATATAGATCACTACATAGATCTTATGCTAATGTGAAAGTTAATGAACATTAATAATTTGTGATTTTCAGGGGACAAAACATATTCAGCAGTTGTATTATGTATTAACCTTTTGGGAGGTTGACTGTACATGTAATCATAATTGTTTAATACATTTCAGGTAAAATACCTTCTCCATATTCTTGTAGTACTGGTCTTTAGCTGATGCCACCGCCGCAAGGTTATTGGCCTCTGCTGTAGCCTGAATCAAAACATTACATCAAAACCATGAAATCTTGTGATAAAGCAATACCAAATAAATACCAAATATTAGAAAAACTGTATTATGTTACCTCCAGCATGGATTTAGGGTGTGGAAGGTCTTCTCCCTGATATATCTTAATATATGCCTGACAAATTAGAAACAAAACTCATAAAAAAATGCTGTTATATACCATATAAGGACCTAGACGTTTATAAGCCAGTTGCGTGCTCACCTTGAAGTACTCCAGCAGGCCTCTGCACGTCACCTTATTCCCATTGATCTCTTTCACAGCCAGCTCGTCAGTCTGGAGCAGGTTGGGAATGAGTTCACGCAACTGTTCCTTAAACTCTGGAGCCACATCTGACAATCAAGGATGGAGCGATTGTTAGAGAGAATTGGAATATGTAAACACAACAAATAGCATAAAAATGCTATTATAAAATGATGGACTGAAAATGCAGATGAAACTCACACAATGAGATATGCAGATATCAGTGAATGGAGTGTTGACAAATATACGCTTCTACGGTTTGGGGTCAGTAAGATTTTTTCTGATTGATATTTTAATTCGGCAAGGATGCTTTAAGTTGGTCAAAAGTGACAGTAAAGACATTGTGGCAAGGGGGCGTGGTTCAGCAAGGTCTGCAGCTGGAGAGAGTCGGGAGACCAGCGGTGAGTAAGTAGATCAAGTGCAAAATCATGAAATCACCTGTGTCTTATTGTATTAATTGGTGTGGAGAGACCGGTTATAAGCCACCGGGAAACAGGAAGCAGGAGAGAGGCTGACTGAGGCCTCGTGTGTGTGCGCCAAATGCTCTGGAGAGCTGCACATGAATTTATTTATTTTGAGTTTAAGCGCCGCGAATATATCTTTGTTTTGGGATTTCTGAAAAGATTAATAAAACCCACGAGCATCAGTAAAGCTGACCCTGACTTCTTCCTTCCTTATCTTGAATCGCATTACAGACATTTATAATGCTACAAAGTTCAATTAAAGCAGTTCTTTTGAACTTTTATTCAAAGAATTGTGAAAAAAAAAAAAATAAATTATCACGGGTTTCACAAAAATATTAATCTGTTAACTGTTTTCAACGATCTACAGTAATAACAAGAAATGTTTCTTGCGCAGCAAATCATCATATTAGAATGATTTCTGAATGATCATGTGACACTGAAGGCTGGAGTAATGATGCTGAAAATTCAGCTTTGCCATCACAGGAATAAATTCCGTTTCAGAAACAGAAAACAGCCATTTAAAATTGTAATAATATTTCACAATATTACTGTTTTTACTGTATTTATCATCAAATAAATGCAGCCTTGGTAAGCATCAAACATCAAAGCATAAAAAATATCTTATTGACCACCAAATGGTAGTGCATGTTATTTTTGTGTGGATATATAACAGCAGAAATAAGGATTGGCACTTTGGTCATTTTGGCCAAACAGATAAATCAACCAAGTTGGGGGTCCGTCACCCAACTTTTAAATTGTGTTGCATCCCACCACACTGTATTTTTTTAAGCATCTCTAATAATGTCAAACAAATCTGACCACAAAGTACTGTAACCAATCACAAAATTGGTTATCACAAAACAATTTTTGTGCTTTCAATTTAATCTTTGCTGGCAGTATCAAATGCTCTGGTCCATCTCTAGGTGTGTCGTGCGAGTAGTAAAACATAAATGAAGTCTAATACCACACAGCTGTCCCGTGAATGCAGGGCTTGTTGCCACCTTCAGGCCAGGGTGTGGTAAGAGAAAACAGGAAATGGAGGTGAAACAGGAGTGAATGTGCTCTCTCACTGTCTGAAGCTCCTCATGCTGAGTCTGCTTCACCTGAACACCACCACACACAAGAGAGATATCACTTCAGACAAACACATAACTAAACATATAGAGTACCTTAAGTAATTCTTAGTCACATACTTGAAGACGTTTGTCTAAGAAATCGCTTCCTCCCTTAAACCCAAATTTGTACTCATACGGGAAACTCCAGTCTCTGACCAGGAACATAAGCGACTGTGGACAAGAGTTATGCTGACATGAAGGAAACGCACAACAAAATACACACATGCACATACATGTCTGTCTAGATGCACTCTGATAACCAGCTGTTTCAAGTTATAAATCTGTCCTGAGTTCTCATGACTATGTTGTCCATGGTTTCATATGAATGCAGTAATATTGGATCACTGTATTCTTTAAAGAATCTTGGTAGGGACATAAAAACAATGGGATATAAATATGATAATCATTCAATATAATATTTCGAATACCATGATATTGCCATCTGACACCATCATTGTAACATGATGTCACCAGAGGTCTTTTTAGGTCCTGAGGTTATTCTGTCCATGAAGGTAAATGAGTGCCAAGCAAAAAAAACATAAATTTGAAATACAAATGTGAGCATCAAGCCACGTGTCACTACAGGTACACACAGATACAAACACATTTAAACTAACAGAGATGACTACAATGCCAGTATCAGCATGGTGTGTTCATACCTGAAAAGGCTTCAGAAAGATTTCATCCATTGCAAGTCGGCCATACTCTGTAAACAGCTACACAAACACACACACAAAAAAAAAAATGACAGGTGTAATAAAAAAGTGAGGAAAACAACAAAACACCACAATGTAAAACAAGAAGAAAAAAAAACACTTATGACTGTGGCATATTGTATGGTCTGCACGGCAAGATTAAGAACAGAGATTGATAGATCCGCCAGCAAGTTGATGCGATTATTTTCATTATGTTTTGGCTACATTTTTAACAGAAATGCATTAAAACGGATGAATTTAGAGGCACAACTTCTCTCACAGGGTTTTAGCAGGCTGAGAGCTTGTTCCACAATATCCAAAAATACATCAAGATATACATTTCAAAACAATTACAGTTGAACTTGAAACTCCCTGTTGTGCGCAATGTTTTCTGACAGCTTTGGACAATAAAAGACTATAGATATATTTATTTGTTGAATATAAGTTACTGGCCATTGCATCACATGTAATTAAATGCACATGTATTAAATGACAGTAAAGACATTTATAATGTTACAAAATATTTCTATTCTTGTTCTGAACATTCTATTCATTACAGAATCCTGAAATAAATGCATCACGGTTTACACAAAAATAAGCAGCACAACTGTTTTCAACATCGGCATAAGAAATGTTTCATGTGACACGAAGACTGGAGTAATGGATGCTGCTTTGCCATCATAGGAATAAATTACATCTGAAAAAATATATATATTTATTTCACTGTTTTTACTGTCATTTCTAGTACATGCAGCCAAGTCCCTCGAACTTGCATATGGACGTACATTTCGAGGTATTAGTTCCTCATGGACCTGTTTTATTAGTTAGGACCTATAAATACTATTAAAGTGTAAGATTTTATCCTGCACTAGCACGCAAATCTGACAAAACTTTCAAGCGACCAGAGGCGCGCTTCTGTGATCATCAAGGTTGCTGACCGCCGCACTAGAATATGAAAATAACTCTTACTGTACCTTCTGATCACACTGCAAAAAGGTGATGTTCATTCTCAGTATTTCTGTCTTGTTTTCAAGTAAAAAAATGTCTAAAGATTCTTAAATCAAGAGGCATTTAATGAAGATGCAAACTGACAAATAAGATTATGAATACTTTGTTAAATTTTTCAAGACTTGCATCTCAAGTATATGTATCTTGATTTAAAGATGTTTTGATATTTGTATTGGAAAACAGGACAAAAATACTTTTTGCAGTGCATGCAACATTTAATGCCATGACTTTATGAATTTAAGACTTTCTTTTTGTGCATGGATGAATTAAGACTTTTTAAAACCCGCAGAAACCCTGCTTTTAACCTAAACATTTCTCTGTGGCGTAATAAAGTTTTCGAAGTGGCTTGACTAACCTGAAGTTGCTGTAGATCATCTTCCTGAATATTCTGTGACAGGTTATAAATCTAGAAAACAATTATAATTAATTATAATGATGACACATTTCCAGTCTTCTTTCAACTTATTTGTGGAAAAATTGTTAGGATGCATTGTGAAAACCTGGATAGAACTAGTCATGGTGCTGAGGGCAAAGATAGTGGCACAATCTTTGACTGTAGACTGAGAATCAAACGCTCCTTGTGTGTCCATTAAAAGCACTGCAACCTACAGGAAAGAACAAAATGCTCCATTTTAGTACTACGGTTCTCCAAGAAGGCAAGTGACCAGAAGTGACAAGTAATTCAAGAATCAAAATGTGTTTTGTTTTTTTTAAACATTACGCATTACGCCAGAATCACTAGTGATAAAATCTGAACAGGAAATGACCACACACTTACTATGAATCTGATATCAGAGCTTTTGCAAGTGCAGATTGCATACTGGCCAAAAACCACTAGATAAGATTTCAGACATTAAAATGTCTGAAACTGAATGTCTGGAACTGAAACGGAGTAATACTAGTCATGGAGTGACTTTAATCTCAGTTCATTCACACCATATACACTGATCAGGCATAACATTACGACCTAATATTGTGTTGGGCCACCTTCTTCCATTGCTCCGTGGTCCAGTTCTGATTCTCACGTGCCCAGTGTTGGCGATGAACAGGGGTCAGCATGGGCACCCTGACTGGTCAGCGGCTATGCAGCCCCATATGCAAACAAACTGCGATGCACTGTGTATTCTGACACCTTTCTATCAGAACCAGCATTAACTTCTTGAGCAATCTGAGCTACAGTAGCTCATCTGTTTGATCTAGAGCCTGACCGATAAAGGATTTTTAAGGCCGATACTGATCAAATCACCAAATATTTGTATATGTTTGATTGGACCACACAGCCAGCCTTTGCTCCCCACGTGCATCAATGAGCCTTGGCCAACCACTTTTGATAGATACTGACCACTGTAGATCAGGAGCACCCCACAAGAGCTGCAGTTTTGGAGATGCTCTGACTCAGTCGTCTAGCCATCACAATTTGACCCTTGTCAAACTCACTCAAATCCTTACGCTTGCCCTTTTTTCCTGCTTCTAACACATCAACTTTGAGGACAAAATGTTCACTTGCTGCCTAATATATCCCACCCACTAACAGGAGCCATAATGAAGAGATAATAAGTGTTATTCACTTCACCTGTCATAATGTTATGCCTGATCGGTGAATCTCAAACAAGCATGATCACTAGTGACAGGAATTCACATGATTTTCAGCATCTCTGAATAACTGTTTCAACTATTTTTAGTAATATTTATAAAAGTTACATTTATTACAACAAAATCCTAAAGTTCCTAATGAACCTATTTAACTACACATTGTCATATAAAGAACCAGTTATAAACACTGATCACAAGCCTGATATATTACATAACACCAGAACAATTTCGATTTATTTTGAGGCAGATATGACCAAAAATAATGACTTGCAGTTCAATAAGTCATTCAGATGTTAATTCAGTCACTGCTCCAGCTCTGTGAGTGAGTGAATCGGTTTTGACCAGTTAATAAAAAAGAACCAGCTTGGAATCATTCAAATGCAAATCATACAACACCGGGGGGGTATTCCAGAAAGAAGGTTGTGTGACATACTCTTAAACATACCCGGGTAAGTTAGCGGATAACCTCAACCTTCGGTTCCAACGACGGAGGTAACTTCCAGGGTAAGCAAGTAACCATAGTAACTCAATGCTCCGGAGCAGCTCATGATCCAGGGTTAGTAGTTATTAATATAATAAAATTTGTTTCATATATATATATATATACACACACAATATTACAAACCCGATTCCAAAAAAGTTGTGACACTGTGCAAATTGTGAATAAAAACAGAATGCAATGATGTGGAAGTTTCAAATTTCAATATTTTATTCAGAATACAACATAGATGACATATCAAATGTTTAAACTGAGAAAATGTATCATTTTAAGGAAAAAATAAGTTGATTTTAAATTTCATGGCATCAACACATCTCAAAAAAGTTGGGACAAGGCCATGTTTCCCACTGTGTGGCATCCCCTCTTCTTTTTATAACAGTCTGCAAACGTCTGGGGACTGAGGAGACAAGTTGCTCAAGTTTAGGAATAGGAATGTTGTCCCATTCTTGTCTAATACAGGCTTCTAGTTGCTCAACTGTCTTAGGTCTTCTTTGTTGCATCTTCCTCTTTATGATGCGCCAAATGTTTTCTATGGGTGAAAGATCTGGACTGCAGGCTGGCCATTTCAGTACCGGATCCTTCTTCTACGCAGCCATGATGTTGTAATTGATGCAGTATGTGGTCTGGCATTGTCATGTTGGAAAATGCAAGGTCTTCCCTGAAAGAGACGACGTCTGGATGGGAGCATATGTTGTTCTAGAACTTGGATATACCTTTCAGCATTGATGGTGCCTTTCCAGATTTGTAAGCTGCCCATGCCACACGCACTCATGCAACCCCATACCATCAGAGATGCAGGCTTCTGAACTGAGCGCTGATAACAACTTGGGTTGTCCTTGTCCTCTTTAGTCCGGATGACATGGCATCCCAGTTTTCCAAAAAACAACTTCAAATTTTGATTGGTCTGACCACAGAACAGTTTTCCACTTTGCCACAGTCCATTTTAAATGAGCCTTGGCCCAGAGAAAACGCCTGCGCTTCTGGATCATGTTTAGATATGGCTTCTTTTTTGACCTATAGAGTTTTAGCCGGCAGCGGCGAATGGCACGGTGGATTGTGTTTACCGACAAAGTATTCTTTCTGGAAGTATTCCTGAGCCCATGTTGTGATTTCCATTACAGTAGCATTCCTGTATGTGATGCAGTGCCGTCTAAGGGCCCGAAGATCACGGGCATCCAGTATGGTTTTCCGGCCTTGACCCTTACGCACAGAGATTGTTCCAGATTCTCTGAATCTTTGGATGATATTATGCACTGTAGATGATGATAACTTCAAACTCTTTGCAGTTTTTCTCTGAGAAACTCCTTTCTGATATTGCTCCTCTATTTTTGGCCGCAGCATTGGGGGAATTGGTGATCCTCTGCCCATCTTGACTTCTGAGAGACACTGCCACTCTGAGAGGCTCTTTTTATACCCAGTCATGTTGCCAATTGACCTAATAAGTTGCAAATTGGTCCTCCAGCTGTTCCTTATATGTGCATTTAACTTTTCCGGCCTCTTATTGCTACCTGTCCCAACTTTTTTGGAATGTGTAGCTCTCATGAAATCCAAAATGAGCCAATATTTGGCATGACATCTCAAAATGTCTCACTTTCAACATTTGATATGTTATCTATATTCAATTGTGAATAAAATATAAGTTTATGAGATTTGTAAATCATTGCATTCCTTTTTTATTCACAATTTGTACAGTGTCCCAACTTTTTTGGAATCGGGTTTGTATATCTTAATTCTAAAGAATTAGAATATAAAAGTTTAAATATTAAATGAAATTAAAATATATTTATTGTCATCTCACACATGGATCTGCATTCAATTAATTAGCATCAAGCAAACAATATAATCCTTATTCTCAGTGAATAAAGAATACTTATTAAACGAAAAAGTTGATAAAATGATTGCATAACAACCAAATAGGTGGCGCTGTGCACTAAGTAGGTTATGTAACTCGCCATTAAACAAACAAAGAGGAAGTAGAATGGCGCGCTCTTTCTTAGCATCTGTTTATATGGTGAATCATCGATTCATCACTCTGTTGAGAATGTCTTGTGTGTTCATGGTTAACATACTCTGGGTTGTCTGAACTTACTCCCGGACTCATTTCTGGAACCAGCATACCTCGAGTAAGCAAGGTTTGGGTTAATCAACCGAGAGTTCAAGGTATATGTGACGGTAAGTTAACCTTGCTTTCTGGAATACCCCCAGATCATGCTGTAAGTTTGTTTTGTGCAACCAGCAATGAACAACAGAAGAAGCAGATACAAATAGAAACAACATTTGAATGCATTATTTCTCTCTCACGTAGATTCAAAAATGATTAACAAAATCATGAACATCATTAGTTTCTGGTATTTAGTAATTAAGTTAAGACCACATGGCCGCAGTGCACTGGCTGCTGTTGGGTGCTTGTTACCTCACTTCCATTCTTCTTCCGCACTACGAAAACTTCACTCCATAAATAGATGCCGGTGGTCTCTGGCTCGGAGCCTCCTCTCCAGGAGAAACCTGTCAGGGGCTCATTTTCCTGCCCAAGCCAGTCCTGACCAGGCTGAAGGGGACAAAATAATGAGAGGTGAATATATAGTAGTAACCTGCTCAAGAGCAGCAAACCAAGAGGGAGCCAATGATCTAACATCCTAAAACATCCTATCTGGGCAAATTTTGCCTTAATATGAAAGGGTTAGTTCATCCAAAAATGAAACTTACCCCAAGATTTATTCACCCTCAAGCCATCCTAGGTGTATATGATTTCTTCCAGGCATTATAATGGCAGTAAATTAAGCCCTAAAAAGTGTATCCATCATTATAAACAAACGGCACATGGCACCGGGGTGTTTTAATAAAGGCCTTCTGAAGCAAATCGATGGGTTTGTGTAAGAAAAATATCCATATTTAACACGTTATAAAGTAAAATATCTAGCTTCCGGCAGACCACGTTCCATATTCAACTGAAGCCAGGCTCACACAACAGGAGTTTTAGGCCGATTTATCCCCGATTTTCCCCTCCCGAGAATCGGAGAAAAAAAAATATTGTCGAGGACCTCGATCGGTTCTGATGTTCGCTGCAGATTATCTGGTAATATGAGGCGTTCACAGATCGAATCTTGCATCTCCCGATCTGCTCTCACACAAATTACGTCAGTTCTTTCACAATAGCCAATGAAAGAAGCGAATGACAACACTTTTGAAGTCACGACCGTGAAACAAGCTGCTGTGTGCAGGTCAGTTGAACAGCGGAGATGTCCTCTAGTCTGAGCCCTAGAGTCTGAGTTACAGAAAAAGCATAACTGGAGCAACGATGACACTGGATGTAGCACAAGCGGTTTGAACTGCAAGAGGTGTTACACTTTATTTGTAAGTTGAATACGGAAAACTTCATAAAGTTTTAAATATGGATATTTTTCTTACACAAACCCATCGATTCACTTCAGAAGGCCTTTATTAACCCACCCCCCGGAACTGTGTGTATCACATTTTTGGGCTTCAGATTTTGGGCTTGGATTAGCCATTAAATTTTTTAATATAACTCAGATTGTATTCGTCTGAAAGAACAATGCCATATCCACCCAGGATGGCTTGAAGGTGTGTAAATTATGGGATAATATTCATTTTTGGGTGAATCCCTTTAAGTTATGTGCTGCATTACATGATCTGAATATTGAATGCATACTGAATTAATATTTTCCTACTGACCTTCTTATACATGTATCGGAGCATGAAATCCAATAGGAAACTTTTCCCTTTTCGGAAGGCTCCAGCAACAGACACCACCACCACATCTTTATCTCGAACCTCAGGAGCCAACAGAATTTTACCGAGCGCGTCTGTATCCAGGTCAAAGGAGTGATCCTGCTTGTTGACTGTCACAATTTGAACTGGCCCAGGTTCACCCCGCATCCTCGGTCCTATATCACAGGCTTTCTGTGGGTGACAATAAAAAAAAGTTTCAGCTTAATGCCAGCAATAAAATAAGCACACATTCATATTTGAATGCATGACAATTTGTTTTGACCTTTAAAGCTAGCTGTTAATATCAGTTTGGACTTATCAAAGAGAGTGTATTAAATCCATTTCTGGGAGGCATTATTGAGACAGTACAGGCCCTGTTGGCCAGCAAGGCAGGATTTGTTAGGAAATTGCGATGTGGCAAGCCAGTTAAAAGGTTCAAGCACGCTCTTCTCCACTGACAGATTCCCCAGCTTGAATGTGACTTATTGTTTCAATCTTCTATGACTGCTTTCACTCGTGGGCAAATGAGTACAAGCAACACTGCTGTGTAACCATCTTAAGAAATAGACTAATTCACATAAAGCCAATGATATTTGCATGGTGGAAGGGTTTGTGCACAAATTTGTATAAGTGGAACTACACACCCTGAGGAATAAAATACACCGGTGGAACCGATCAAACGAGGTGTGGAACAGGCAAACCTACTGAAAAATGCCAGGAATTTCTGACTGTCTCTTAAAAGAATATGTAATAAGTAGACAACTGCAGTACTGCTTAACTTCCATGTAGTAATTAGAAACGTGGCAGTTGCCACTAACCAACTTCTGTCAAATATGATACATGTCAATGTCAACCATTAAAAGCAACCAGTGCAGCTTCAAAATGTGTTCGGGGGTCTTATCAAACAATAATAAATATTCACGAGTCAATCTGAAACAGCGTAGGCACCTCTCCTTGTTCGGACTGGCTGAATTCCAGATTATTTATGTAATATTTTCCACATATGAACCAGGAGTTGTTTACGTGGTGAGTTCTTAAAGGATGCATGTATACTATTGGAATCAAAATCAAACTTTCTGATATTAAACTAGTTAGTTATTGTCGCCTCGCCCCAACATTAAAGAGTTTCTCAATCAAAACGACAACCTATTTGAGAAACGGACAAAACAGCCTCGGTAAGCCATCTTAAAAGTGTCTTGAACTAGCTTACACATTACCGACTTTAAATGCAGCCAATTAACTCCATTACCTTATCCTTCGCTTTTCACTGCAGATCTTCCACGATTTCTGTTCCAGTATGAACGTTTCAGTTTTAATGAACACAACTTTGTCCGTCAAAGAACATCCCACCGCGCGTGTTGATGGGAAATGTAGTTTGTACGGTAATATGTTTGCATGAACTCCAACTGTATACAGGCCACACAAGAACTACAACATCCAAGAGGACCCAGCGCAAACTCGCTTGACAAGTGGGGTTTGTATATATGGTCCAATCAGAAGACATAAACATTATTAAGCCTAGTAATTTATGTGCGTATATTATTTACAAATTAATTGAATATCATCGCTACGGTTTCATAATTGTACGCACATTCATACCTGTTTTACTCGGTATGTCAATGCACATTCTTCCTCTTTTTTTTCTTCTTTCAAAAAAAGTTTTGTCAGACATCTAGGGAGTGTCTTCTAGGTTTTCCATAATGAGTCACACTAGCATGGCAGCCGTCATCATAGTGTATCCAGGACCAAGTACCACCCATGAACACATCTCGTTCACTGTATTGCACAACAGCTGGTATGCAGAGCTTAACCTATATCTGTGTAGCACGTTCATGATTAAACATTTCTACAAGGAATGTTTTTAGAATTATTTAGAACATATAAAACATTTAGAATTATTTATTTTGCTGCCTTACATTTGACAGAACATCAATCCATTAGGATTACATTACTATTACATATAAAAAGAACACAAGGTGTACTGAAAATACGACCAGCCTCTCAGGATGATTACCCAGACTGCATACATATCCTTTAATGATAGTTAAGGTTTGAGTTGTAGTTGTGGGTTAGTGCTGCCTGACAGTATACGTGGTTACCCCCGGATAGTGGGTTTTTCTGGCTCACGCTATTCATGGTGTAGCTTAAATTATGCTTTAAACTGGTAGGTCATCTTGAGTAAGTAGGACGAATTTCAGTTGTTTTTCTCTCAATTACCCACATTAACGGAGGAGACCACTGCCGACCAAAAATTATATAAAGGTTATAAGTGTAATTTACAAACCCGATTCCAAAAAAGTTGGGACACTGTACAAATTGTGAATAAAAAAGGAATGCAATAATTTACAAATCTCATAAACTTATATTTTATTCACAATAGAATATAGATATATCAAATGTTGAAAGTGAGACATTTTGAAATGTCATGCCAAATATTGGCTCATTTTGGATTTCTTGAGAGCTACACATTCCAAAAAAGTTGGGACAGGTAGCAATAAGAGGCCGGAAAAGTTAAATGTATACATAAGGAACAGCTGGAGGACCAATTTGCAACTTATTAGGTCAATTGGCAACATGATTGGGTATAAAAAGAGCCTCTCAGAGTGGCAGTGTCTCTCAGAAGTCAAGATGGGCAGAGGATCACCAATTCCCCCAATGCTGCGGCCAAAAATAGAGGAGCAATATCAGAAAGGAGTTTCTCAGAGAAAAACTGCAAAGAGTTTGAAGTTATCATCATCTACAGTGCATAATATCATCCAAAGATTCAGAGAATCTGGAACAATCTCTGTGCGTAAGGGTCAAGGCCGGAAAACCATACTGGATGCCCGTGATCTTCGGGCCCTTAGACGGCATCACGTACAGGAATGCTACTGTAATGGAAATCACAACATAGGCTCAGGAATACTTCCAGAAACACAATCCACTGTGCCATTCGCCGTTGCCGGCTAAAACTCTATAGGTCAAAAAAGAAGCCATATCTAAACATGATCCAGAAGCGCAGGCGTTTTCTCTGGGCCAAGGCTCATTTAAAATGGACTGTGGCAAAGTGGAAAACTGTTCTGTGGTCAGACCAATCAAAATTTGAAGTGTTTTTTTTTTTTTTTTTTTTTTTGAAAACTGGGACGCCATGTCATCCGGACTAAAGAGAACAAGGACAACCCAAGTTGTTCTCAGCGCTCAGTTCAGAAGCCTGCATCTCTGATGGTATGGGGTTGCATGAGTGCGTGTGGCATGGGCAGCTTACAAATCTGGAAAGGCACCATCAATGCTGAAAGGTATATCCAAGTTCTAGAACAACATATGCTCCCATCCAGACGTCGTCTCTTTCAGGGAAGACCTTGCATTTTCCAACATGACAATGCCAGACCACATACTGCATCAATTACAACATCATGGCTGTGTAGAAGAAGGATCCGGGTACTGAAATGGCCAGGCTGCAGTCCAGATCTTTCACCCATAGAAAACATTTGGCGCATCATAAAGAGGAAGATGCGACAAAGAAGACCTAAGACAGTTGAGCAACTAGAAGCCTGTATTAGACAAGAATGGGACAACATTCCTATTCCTAAACTTGAGCAACTTGTCTCCTCAGTCCCCAGACGTTTGCAGACTGTTATAAAAAGAAGAGGGGATGCCACACAGTGGGAAACATGGCCTTGTCCCAACTTTTTTGAGATGTGTTGATGCCATGAAATTTAAAATCAACTTATTTTTCCCTTAAAATGATACATTTTCTCAGTTTGTTCACTATGTTGTATTCTGAATAAAATATTGAAATTTGAAAGTTCCACATCATTGCATTCTGTTTTTATTCACAATTTGTACAGTCACAACTTTTTTGGAATCGGGTTTGTACATAAATGAAGCCATGCAAGAAGTTGTTAACTTCAATGTCTCCCTCCCCAATGTATTCTAGTTATATCTGTGATCCACTAAGAGCTTGCTAATTAAAACGAAATATAATTTCATGGGTTAAATCAGGCAAATATTTCATCATAATATTTCAGTACTTTATTGCTAAATGAGTTGAACATGAAGAGGATGGGTTCAGGGTATCATTTGGTTTCAACCTGTTTAACATACTAAACAAAACAAAAAAAGAAAAACACATGAATAAAGAAAAACATGACATGCATCATATTACACAGAAAAATAGTCAACACAGATTGCTGTAGCATGACAATAATCAAGAAATAAGGGTTAGATATTAATCTTTCAATCTACCCAAACTAACATCTGGCAGTTTGTATAATACTTGAATATGTTCATAATTTTGAACAATTTCATACTGTAAAAACCTAATTTTCTTAAAATAAAAAAGTACATCAGAACTTTACCCTCTGATTTGAACCTAGAAGAATACAACAAATCTTTAGATGAATTTTAATGGGAGGGACTTAATGAACAATGGCATGGAAGTGCATTAAATATTACTTGTCAACCATGACAATAAACAATAAATATTTTGTTCTTAATGACAACTCATCGTTTTCCAGATGCTTTTTTTCAACCAAAGTTACCTGCAATATACTAATACCAAGGATACCCTCACAGTGCTGTTGTCAGTTGCCACAAATGTCTTTTCAAATCACTACATTATTTGGGATTGCTTATGTTGCACCTTTTATGACAGTAAGTAAAAGTTCAGGCAGTTATAAAGTGCCAATAGTACATCAAGCCTAGAGTTTTCACAGTGGTCACATCTCCCAATTAACCCTCCTTGCTTGTACATAGCACACAGGCAACCCCTCAGTGGTTTCCTCCCGCGAGATCGAGCAGTGACCCTGCAGCCTCCTGAGCCTCTGCATCAAGCTGCAGTATCTCAACCGTCTCCAGGTCCAGCTCTGCGTCTCCTGGAAGAACCAGGTACTGATATTGCTGATACTGATAATAGTGTAACTCAATGTAACCGCTGTCTGCCAATGGATCTTTCTCTGAATCCTCGCCAGCAACCTCTGTAAGTTCCACAGGCTCCATAGGGACCAGCTCCTCATGATCTGGTATCAAAGAGCACGGCGGGTTTGAGGACAGAGAATCTAGATCTGATGAACAGTGAGAAAAAGTGATGGAATTAAGAGAATTGTACCATACAGAACAGGTTCACTCCATGTGACTCCATTCTATATAAAACTCACAGTTGCATCATTTTTAAATACATTTTCTTTCATTCACAAAAAAACAAAACACTGTACTGATACATTATTATTTAATTAGTAGTATATGGTAAAAGATGTGTGCAAATAAAGAGAGAGCAAACTGTTCGTTATGTGAGACTTCTTTACTTAAGTGACCCTGTGTAAAACAGCCTGACGCAGAGAGGACAGCCATTATGTCAGGGTGGCTATAAGTTGCTAGGGTAATGTCCGGCTGTTACCAAGGCAACAGCTCACAAACATACCGTGTCTCGGAAAAGTGGATAAAGGCTAGCTAACAAAAAAAAGTGCATGCAGGAGAAACTAGCACCATATCATACACTGCCATTTCAAATGAAACTGATCAAAAGTAACAGTAAAGGTATTTATAATGTTACAAAAGATTTATATTTCTTGTAAATGCTGTTGAACATGCCAACGCAATGATAATAATAAGAAATATTTCCAGAGCAGCAAATCGGCATATTAGAATGATTTCTGAAGGATTATGTGACACTGAAGACTGGAGTAATGATGTTGATACGATCACATGAATAAATTACATTTTAAAATATAGTCAAATAGAAAACAGTTGTAATAATATTTCACAATACTACTGTTTTTACTTTATTTTTATTAAATTTATACAGCTTTTGAACAGTAGTGTATATACTCTTTTTAGAACTATTTTACATGTCTGTTTTATGCTGCTAAATTTAATAATTAAGCTCTATGTATGATATTCGAGGTGTTTTGGTCTGTTGTGTTGAAATTGATTGTTTGTTGGTATGACGAGATGAGACCAAAGACCACGTTTTAGCCATGGCTGGACACTAAACAATAATATAATTGTGATTAAAAGAAGTGGTTGTTAGACTTTCATTAGAGTTAAATTCAAAAGTTGTGTTGACTGACCCGACATTTCCATAGTCTGATTCAAAATGTTCTGCCCATTATCAGTCGCCTCCAACCTGTTTAGAATGGAGGTCAGATATGCTTGTATCAGTATCATATATCACAATGAAAGTCATTTGTTCATCTGACATCATGCATATTAAATCAGATAATTCAATATTATGCATCATACAGGTGGTGTAGTAAAAGAAAGCAAATCAAACTCACAAAACAGGCTTGTTCAACAAGTTGCTGTTGGTACGATGGCAATAATGTGTTTTCTTAAGAACTTCCAGAAGAGCTGGTCGATATTCTGGACAAACACGCCATAATGAGCCCTTTCCAACAGACTGTAAAACAATACAGGAATATTTCATTAAACAAATTAAGCAACCTATACGAGAAAATTCTGATTCATGTGTTTTGGAAGTGACGCACCTGACTCTTGTCTCGATGTATTCGTTGGAAGCTTTTGCTCAAGGACAAGTTGTGACGGACAGAGTTCCTCCATCCACCCGGAGCCTCTCTATAGTAGGGGAAGTTCTCGACAATCCACTCATAAATACCTTTCACAGGGAGTCTCTTCTCAGATGAGTCTTCTATAGCCATGAAGATGAGACTACTAAAAGAGTACGGGGGTTTGGCAGGGGAAGGAGGCAGCTGTTGGGCAGGAATGGGCTCTAACATCTGAGGCAGTGTAGTGATTCTGGGCAGGGGCTGCAAGGGCAGCAGGTTCCCTCTTTGATGCAACCAGCTGAGGCAGGTCAGGTCATC
This sequence comes from Paracanthobrama guichenoti, assembly GCA_018749465.1. Taxonomy (NCBI): domain Eukaryota; kingdom Metazoa; phylum Chordata; class Actinopteri; order Cypriniformes; family Gobionidae; genus Paracanthobrama; species Paracanthobrama guichenoti. The sequence goes on along the minus strand of CM031956.1, from coordinate 15,578,572 downwards.
CTGGTCAGATACTGTGGTGGGACTGGGGCAGTGTGATTCTCCATATCCCTGAGGGGTTGATGAAAAGTTAAGATAGGAGGCTGGAGTGGTTGGGGAAGAAGGGAGGGACGCAGACAGAACAGCGGCAGGCTGTGGAAGAGAGGGGGATAGAGAAAGAGCGTCTGAATTATTTTGGGGGGAATGTAGAGGAGAATGGGGTGGCAGTGCTTGTGTGTCTTTCTCCATCTGTCTCCCAGCTGCAAGATACAGGTCCACACATTCACCTGTTGAACTGTAGAAACACACAAACAGCTAAATATTAATGAACTGTACACATATGTACACATACATACAAGCATGTTAAAAAACAAACAAACACCGATTTAGAAATTGTTAAATAAATCAGTAAACAAACATAAGGTATTAAACCCTGGAAGAAGACTATAAAAGTCATTGCCCTTCCACAAAAGTATAATTAATTTTTCGATGCTAAGTACACAAGCGAGTAAATCATTGAGCAAGTCAGTCAACCGAGAAATAACATACCATTCAACTGCTGCTAAAGAAACAGGTATGACGGACAGCTTGCTGTTAATTAATGCGAAATATAAACAGGCTTTATGAAAGATTAAAACAGAAAGTTCGACTATTCTACCACATAACAAACACAGAAAGCTAAGCCACATGGTCTATACACCTGAGAAAATGGCGCAAGAATATTAAGTTACATTTAGAATAATTACCCAACCATTCATGCTCGCGTGAACGCTTTATGTCAAGACAAAAGGAGGACGAAAACTTACCTAAACAACTGGGTATGAATTTACAGCATTCAATCTCCAGTTTTGTTCTCTTGTAAGTTAAAAGTTTCTGTCAAAGTGTTAAAATATCAGCAAAAGAAGCTGTTATGTCTCACAGTACCCCGTCCTGTCTGCTCTGTCCTTTCCCACGTTTCCTTGGAAACCAGAAGGACGCTTTGCAGCCGGCGCGCCTCCTGCGACCCCTCCTTAAAGAGACAACCAACGCTGGCTGGATGAAATAAAACGAACGTGGATTTATTTGGTTGAAAGCCTTGATGTTCGTACTGATATATGTGGTGGAAAAGCGTCTTAAGTTTATCTTTTGAAATACTAATATGCGTGTAGTATTTTGCTCCAGAGTACAGCAGCTAAATGCAAACGTCATAACACGTATATTGAGCCTGATCTGTCACAGAAACTTGTTTGCATCCGTATTATGCCAACATCAAGTTTTTTTAATTGACAAGATGAAAACAGTTCTACAGACCTTAAAAGCCTAAATGATGGACTTTATTTTGCTATAAAGAGGAAAACACTGCTATTCATGCACAGACAACCAGAAAAGGACACTTGAGTTGACCATGTGTTCACCAATTACACATCACAGAAGAATCACAGCACTGGGCAGATAAATTAGCATGCCTCTTAAAAAGAAGTCTGGATTTTGTGACATTAAAGCAGCATGGCAATCACAAGAGCAACCAAATTGTAATTTCCCATTTTCTCCATGTGAAAACAATGGCAGAAAAACACAATCCTGTAAAAAATGTAAATTATATTTTTCAACAATTGATCTGCAGATGACAATGCAGACGGGGCCATATTGAAAATCAGATCACACAAATCCTCTGTGAAAAAACACAATCATGGTAAGTCACTTTTCTGTAACAATGCCAAAATTTGAAGCCATCCCAGTCCAGCGTTTTCATTTAAAAGTTCCTTCATAGTATAAATACTGTAGGTCATCTGACCAAGTGAGCGGTGAGCCAGTAAATGATGATTGGCTGAAAGACAGCAGATGCCACAGTTATGTACAAGCGAAAGCGGGGCTTGGCACTCGCTCCCGCACCTATGGAGTCAGCTGAGATTGAAGACAGAATCTTCATTTTTAAAGAACGAACCTGCAGGAAAAAACAAAACAAAAAAAACCCCATTAAAGAATGAAAAACTTAAATGTGTAAACATCACTTTTGAAACAAATTCCTAAACAAAACTCACAATAAAAAACATGAGGGCACAAGAAGACCAAGCAAGAGCAACAAAGTAGCCATCACTGCCAAAGAGCAGCCCACACAACACAGTGAAAATCATCCTGAAAGACAAAAAGAGACAAGAGTTTTAATGCTATATAAAACACATGACCTAACTCTAATTCAATATAATATCCAACAGAAACATACCCCACATATTTGTATCCACTGTAGGCAACAAGGTCAAACGTTGAAAGGTCTGTGTGAACGGTGAGCAAGTAAAGACTGAGCAACATGACTAGAACTTCAATAATGATCCACACCAGAGCTGTGCTTGCACACAAACCCAGAACTTCTGGACTGAACCTAAACATGTAGAGAAAACATACAAATTATAAATAATATACATGTTATGTGAAACACCATCAAACATGATGGCAACAACATTACTTAAGAATGTGTCAGTGCTGAATGTACTGTTGAATTGAATCCTATTTAATAGTTATGTTTATACAATTCCCAGAGGATGTCTATAAAATGACACATCAGTTCAGTGTGTTCCTACAATAATCACTATTACTCACCGTTTCTGGATTCCTAAAGCCATTCCTGCCAGCAAAATGTAGGTGATAAAAGCCATCGCTAAATGAAAACAAAAGAACATTTCATGAGGAAATCTAGACTGTGCAGATAACTCAACTAATAACTGTAATAAGACTATAAATCTAGATATTTCACCAATACCCTGCTTCTGATCTATGATGCATACTACTTGCAGATATGTGACAACAGACGCAAATACAACATAGTTCTGTTGTGCATAATGTCTTGCAGCATTAACGAAGCCTAGTACTCAAGGGAGCAGTAGAGTTCCCTTCAAATGTCTGTGCCATCAGGACGTGTAATTATTCAGGTAAATAGCTAGCTATAACATGTTTATAAAATCTAACTTGCTCACAAAGATTCTCTTCAACTGCTGCTCTGACATTACCTGAAAAAAGTGACCTGGCTGACCTGAAAGAGAAATCGTGCTGTAGGAGGAGACAGTTTATGGAAATGTACACCACAGCGGCTTATATACAACTTTGTTCTACCTTGTGCCTCCTGTGCAGTTTACATTGTAAAAACAGTGCAGCTCCTGCATCATCATCATCAAACGCATGTGTGTGGTGCTCATGTGAACAGCGTCGGCTGCCATAAAACTCGAAAGCGCTGCACTGTAGCGTAAAACTGCGTAGGAGACTGACACAGGCTAGAACGAAATTGTTGAATAAAGTCGTTATTTTTGTTAGCTTATTTGCGCTCAAAAAGTATTCTCGTCACTTCATAAGATTAAGGCTGAACCACTGGAGACACATGGACTATTTTAACAATGTCTTTACTACCTCTCTGGACCTTGAAAGTGTTAATTAAATAGCTGTCTATGGAGGGATCAGAGAGCTCTCAGATTTCATCAAAAATATATTCATTTGTGTTCTGAAGATGAATGAAGGTCTTACGGGTTTGGAATGACATGAGGGTGAGGAATTATTGACAGTTTTCTTTTTGGGTGAACTAACCCTTTAAATGTTGTACATATAGATCAGTGAGTTTTCAGGTTGCTCAAAATAAATAATAAACATCAATTACTGGGTATGTAGAGATCTGGAGCATTGACATCATGGCGAGGTGTTAGAGGAGTGTCTCTGTGGTAACGTACTTCCCAGTCCTCATGATATCACAAAACATACAAAAAAAGCAAAAGATTATATTAAATCTGTAAACGCAAGATAAACATATACAAGGTCCATATACATATATACATTATATATATATATATATATATATATATATATATATAGCATTCATGACAAAGTGATAAGATATTAAAAATTATTAAAGCTGCTGTCCCTAACTTTTTTTTGGGTTCAAGATTTAGAAAAAATTATATAATGAGAATGTACAACATGACTCCATTTTCTAAACTGTGTTTTTGTCTTACCCTGAATCATTATGGTACACTTATAGTAAGTGTTTATATTGGGACTATTTCAGACCGGTCTGGTAGGAACCGCTGCGGAGCAGCACAGTCCCTGCGTGACTCGCCATAGACATAAACAGAGAGAAGTAGCTCCGGCTGCAATGTTCTTCCGCAAGAGAATGTAGTTCTGTTTAATAACCACTAGAGCGCGGAGCGACCTGAACGGCGACCGAACACGGCGGCGCCATCTTGAGGACGTTTTCTCAGGAGGAGCGTCTTCCCCCAGGCAATCAGACTCCTGAACTCAGTCACCTAACATCACGTGACCATTGATACACTGACATTGCACTGCACTTTCTGTTCTCGTTGTTACTGTGTAACAACCTGTTATAAACCCGTTTGCACATTATACTTCTTTGTACATTTGTTAACCACATATTTATAAGTCTACAGTTTACTCACTGCAGTTTACTTCACTTATTTTATTCCACTTCTTTATTCATATTATTTTTTTTTTTTCTACTTGACTTGATTTATTTATAGTTCTACAGATTTCACTGCCAGTTGTATATTCTGTATATAACTGTGTATGTGACAAATAAAACTCTTGAATCTTGAAGAGCGCAAAAAGTTATGGACTGCAGCTTTAAATAAACTTTATGTGCTCCATTTAATTAAGAACATTTTGAGTCAAACAATTGTCCAGCAAAGTAGTAATTCTGATTCAAATGAAAAAATTATGTTAATAAACTTTAATTATCAGGTAAATATATTTTACCTGATGTGTGTATGGGAAAATGAGAATCAACAGTTTCTTCATAACATATTTGGTATCAACTGCAAATAAATACTTCAGCTTGTTCACTGGCATGAATCGGTTAATCTGCAAAAGATTAAAAGAAAAAAAGAAATAAAAATCAATAAATATTTTTCAGAAGCTAGATGCAATGCATGATTGAGATCTATAGTTGGATTAACATAACAGGTCACTGTGTGCCTCCTACGTCAAACATGCCATCTTACCTCTTTGTTCACAATATCCTTGCCTTGATTGGCAAGTGATGAGCCATACATCATGGCAGCATTGGCCATCGGATCTGCAAAGAGGCTGCCCACTCCAGGCTCTTGACCACCTGCTGGCACTTCAGCCATATTATAACCTGAACTGTAGAAGTTCTGGTTGTTCATGGGTGGAGGCCCAGAACTGGTGTCATCAAAAAGAACTGGCCCGGCACTGGGTGGAGATGCTCTGGCTCTGGGTTTTGCTGCATGGATAAAAACATTGATTTTGTTTTTTGGGTACTATGAGAAATCACTGATAAAGCAACATCCCCTTTGAAGAACTCTCAAATAAAATGTATTGCTGACTGTTTATGCTTCTCAAATACTAGGATCATTTTTTCCATTTAGTTTTTTACTATGACCTGGCTGTTGTATAAAACAGATCCATACTAGTTTCATGTGATGTGGCAAAGAGTTCACCCTGCACGTCATCAAACTAAGAGATCAAATTAGTTTAAGAAAACTAATCAGTTACTTTTAAATCTGCATTATACTTTGGTGCTAAACTGCACGTAATGTAATCATTTCAGGCTTTGCTGATTTTAAAGTACAGTATGTTGTTGTCCACGTATGTCAAAGAACAACAATCTTTTGCCACGTTCTGTCATACGTACTTGCCCGGTATCCATGGTGTTGGAAATCCATCTTCTCTCCTGCTTTGAATTCCAAAAATAATTTAATTAGCTTCACCACCAGAAAAATCTGCAATCCAAGCGATTAAAGTCTGCCCACTAATATGTTGCATCTGATATCAGCATCAGACTAGTAATAAAACACTAGCTTGCTATGTTGCTAATCTGAAAGATGGCTAAAAAAACATGTCGGATTAATCTTGAATGTGTTACCAAAATTATTACAAATACATTTATCTTAATGCGGATACAAACGATTGGTAGTCACGACTATATAAATTGGAAATATTGTTTTCTAAATAAGTTCTCCTGTTAGCTTGTACTCACAGATACGCCTTCACCCTTACGCCCGCCTCGCTTTGCTTCTCATTGGCTGATGAGAAATGTGCCTGCGTGGCAGAGAAGAAAAACATCACAATTTCATTGGTTAGAATGACGGTTGCGTGGACTGAAGTTCTTCCATTTTGATTGGCTGTAAACAAAGCAATCAAAAAGGTAGTAGAGAGGCGTAGCCTAGTACTACGCAACCGACAGGAAAATACACAACACAATAAAACAGTGGCATATATTAGGTTCACTGGTCATTTATTAAGCGTCACATTTCACTTGCGTCATTAAAGGTGTGAAAGGACCATGGTTTATTGAATATTTAAATAGTCGATGAGCCACTTTTAAAAAAGAATAAACAAACAAACAAATAAATAAATAAAATAAAAAGGGTTGCACATTGGGCTAAATTAAACTCAGAAACTAGTTATTGATAAAATGGTAGGCTACAAACATAACAGCCTAACAGAATAGTACTAACAAGTACTAAATAGTACTAAAAAGTAGCCTACATGGGATTTGTGCTTCTAATGTTTAAAAAAAAGAATCAGGTCATTTGGTTTATAGAGCCACATTGATGTAGTTACCACAAATATAGGTATTTTCCATTAAATTGGTGACATTTAATGGTTAGTATTGTTATGTAATTTGATCCTTTTATGAGAATACTAACAATTAAATATCATGGAAATTTAATGGAAAATACAATCTTTGTTAAATATCTACAAATCAAATGACTTTTTAAGCATTAGAAGCACAAATGTAGCCTATTTGTTATTAGAACTTTTAGATATGTTTTGTTTGTACTATTTTGTTATGATATGTTGTATTTTATCAATAACTACAGACCAACATTTGGGAACTAAAGGAAACGCTGATCACCATAATGGTGATCAAACATTTTCAATCGACATTTAAACCTCTGTTAATTCTCAAAAATAACTTCTTCTTGTCTTCTTTTATTTGCAGTTGATTTCAGGCTGTGTGGCTTTAAGTCGTAGTTGTAGTTGTTGTGTTTAATTTTGTGCAAGCATGATGTTGAACCATCATCACATTGTAACATTGATTCAATGCCATTACCATTCATTTTTGGATGAAATTTCAAAAAATTTTCAACATTAATTGTGGGTGCAAACTTCAATGCAGTTAACGTTGACACATTAACATTGATTTAACATTGTTTCGATGGTGGCTTGCTATCTGGGTACCTTTTTGATTGCTTTGAAGGGTCACATTACAGCTTTATATAAACCCAGCTTCAACTTTTACGCAGGAAAATGGTCTTCAAAACTTAGGTCCATGAATATCATGAGAATAATATACATTAAAGTATTATTATTATTATTTATAATCCTGAGGGAACAATTTAATTCCACAAATTAGACATATTTGATTGTTTTGGACAGAAAGAGAGAGATCATTTTAAAGATATAACTGTTTCACTTTTTTGTGCAGTCATGAAGTTGAATAGTCCAATATTATATATATATATATATATATATATATATATATATATATATATATATATATATATATATATATATATATATATATATATATATATATATATATATTGTTGTAATAGACCAACAAATGTAATCATTTAGAATCTTTTTGGTTCCTATGTTGAGTTGATCATTTATTAAATTATTTATTATTATCATCATTTATTAAATTCATGCCTATCATGTCACAATTCAAGTCAATTATGAGAATGGAAATCATTTAAATACAAACATTCATATGCAATAATTACACCTAAGTGTATGAGAAATAATAAGCTTATTATCTGGAACACTGTGAATTATCTGGTATAATGCTGGAGTAGTAACATTTTTGTGATAAATTAAAGAATAGCAACATATTTGGTTGGATACGTGTAATAACTGCACTGGGAGTGCCATTAATTTCTAAGTAGGCTATACTGTCCAGAACTTCAACATACGTAAATTGTTTGCATCAGTACCAAGCCTTGGGTAATAGCACATCCTATCTCACTGGGCAAGAAGCACCTTGCCTGCATGTCGAGGCATGTTGCAGTCAGAGAGTTGCAAAAGGGGTGTGTCATCACAGCATTCCATTCTGCTTAGGTCATAATTCACTTAATGAGACACTAACACTCTGGTTACAACCAGATTTTGCCAGAAGAAATCTGAAATACAGTACCTTTAATACCACAAAAGAAACAGTGACGTCATCCCAAGGAAGTCAATTATTCAAACACAGAGAGGCCATATTTAGATAAGATATCTCATTCAGCCTTGTGGTTTCAATTTTACAAACATTGTTTCCTTTGGCACAAACAGATCAGTGTACTGAGTACATTGTAATACTGAACAGTCCAGAAATGAGTCATAATGATACTGAAAATGATGCTCAAATATATGGAAAAGTAGTATTAAACAACAATGACTGTATTTGAATAGCAATACAAATCATAATTAAAATAAAAAGATATTTTAATCGTTTTACAGTATTTACAGTATGTAGATGTCTGTAGAAACTATGATGTCAGAGGGACCAGGAAAAGAACTTAACTAGATCAAATGCCACCAAATGTAATAAAAAATGCCCCTTGTAATAATTTTTGGTTTGCTTATGGTGATGATGTTGTTTTTTATAGGTTAGTCATAATTGTTATAAATAATTAAATAATTCTGGATTTAGAATAATTTTAGATATTTGCCTCAGAAGCATTTAACATACATGTGTTTTCATATGGTTAGGAAAAAGTACTCTCATAAGCATGTCAAAATATTTTTCTGACACTGATGTGAACACTGTAACAGAAATTGAGCTGAGAGCAGATTACCTAAAAGCACAGAATTGAGAAGTATCTTCTCCGTGATTGTAAAACAAAAAAAATGTTTGCGCTCAAAATACACCAGATTGCAGGTCTATGGTGAACTGCTCAACCATTTGTGGTTTACAAAAGAGAGAAGGAAAGGTCATAAAACAAGGTTTCACTGCTTGATGCATGAATCATTTTCCCTTCTATTGCTGTAAGGGTGATTCAGCAATAGTGAAAAGCAGTGAAAATTGTTTCATGACCCTTCATTCATTCATAGCATTCATCCACTGTATGGTGCTTTAATGTGGTCTCTCCACAGGAACGTGCTGAAACCTCAATGTACACACAGGACTTCACTTGTGGAAGAACAGCCACTCTCTGAATATTTACTCATCGGAAGAGTACGTGAACTGCCTGGTGTGACCAATTAAATGTAGACCACATAATTCTTACTGAGTGTTAACATAAACCAGTAAAATTATCTGAATAGATGTCTCAACTAAAAAATAAATAATACATGACGAAAGATGCTGTAAAAATCTCAAGTTTCGATTTAAGAATTCAGAGCGCCTATCACTAGCGCAAACAGAAGGAGTTCCCGGAAAAATCCATATTTGGACATATACGTAATCTTGCATGTGACCATTCAAAAGACCGGCAGCACCATTTCCCGTAAGTTGGGAGGGGCAAAAACTATACGGCTCTTGGTCACTTATTTATATTCTCGTGAACACTTGGAACCACCAGTCTAGTAGAAAAACAGAACTGTATTTTATATATTCTAAAACTTTCTTTTTTACATTCTATCCTATGGCTATCAGCAATATGAACATTTTGACCATTGACAGAAACTTCTAGACTCCCCCAGGTGTATCGTGGTGGATTCTACCGCTTTCCCGCAATAAGGTGGATATTTAACTTGCATTTGAATTTCGCGTGAACTGTCAGTGATACATAAATAGGAGAACATTTTTTGGGAAGCAGTCCCAGAAAAGAAAGAGTTACATAGACTTAGCCAACAGTTTCCTTTGGATTACTAAAGGTCAACGGCATACATGTTCAACTACGGAAACCTAGGCAGAGGAATCGATCGGACCTTCCCAGATAGCAGCTCTGGATCAGGATCGAGCTCTGCATCTCTCGCTACGACCACTGTCACGACTCAGCAACAGCAACAGCAACAACAACAACAGGTAAGCGTCTTTTATATCATATCTATCAAGATCATATGTTATACTTTTTTTACTCTTTAAGGTTTCAAAACAGTTTCAACTAATATTTCACCAGGTTTATATAATAATTGACAGTACAGTAACGTTACCTTTTCATTGTCAAATTTCCTCAGGGATATTTTAAAACTAACATATCTTACAATGCTTGTCATTATTTATTTTAATTAGAAATTTGTAAAATAGAAATATAAAAAAAGTTGTAATTCATATATTTATTAAGTAGTATGACGTGTTATAAATGGCGCAAATTAAATTCCACACGTTTTAAATATCTTTCTTCTCTGTCGACCCCATGGAGTACATTTAGGAACCCCCGGTTTAAACTGTATTGACCAAATAAGGGCAGAGAGTGTGGCGAAGTAATGAGAGTGCGATTGATTGGGTGTTTCTGCAAATACCACAACAATGAGTTTTTGAGTCATAATGAGATATAATAAAGTCTCCTCCCTAAATCTTTGATGCCAATGCCATGGTAACTGATAATATATTGTCTGTGTCTCCTGTACTTTAAAACAGAAGTATTCTGTGGCAGGATCCGGTCAGTTTGTGCCCAGTCTCAATGCTATAACTTCAAACCAGGACCTTCAATGGATGCTTCAACCCTCCCTTCTGGGCACCCCGGGGCCATCCAGGGCGCTTCGACCACCTTACTCACTTCCACCAAGAATCCCATCTATGAATCCTCAACATACTCTATCACATCTATCCCGGCCAGGTGTTATTAGAGCAGCTACAGCTGTTGGCAGCTCAACAAGAAGCAGACATGATGAACATGTAAGTTTACTTTAACAGCTTTTAGTCAGTCTTTGTGATGAGTCATGATGGGAGACTGTGACAGCATGGTTTGTCACCATGTTCACCTGTCATCCTCTCCATTTTTGTCGGTGGTCTTGGCCAAAACCAAAACCAGCCATGCGTGTAATTCTAAAGATGAGACAGGCCGAAATCAAAGCGTGGAAGACAGAATGTGTAATATCCTGTTGTGAGTCTAGTGAACGTGTGGCCTGCGAACGTGTTTGCTGATACATACAGGGTGTAATCTCACTTGGAATTATTGAAGAGTGTGAACTGTGTATTCAGATGTAAACGTTAATTCTGTATGTTCAAATAGGACTATACATATTATAATTTTATAATATGCTATATAGAGGACAGCATCTACCCCGGATGAATTGCAAAGAAGCTCGTTCAATATTAACACATGAAATCCTTCTTGACTCGTGCATCCAAGTCTTGAGTATGGCAGGGTGAGACTGAAATAATGAGACAGGAAATGGGATATCATGTGATTCACTGGAGTAAAATAATGACTCATTCCTGAGTCACTAGGGTGTTTGCAGGTGATTCATCCATACAGGGACAGGAAACTGCATATGATGCTCACAAAAGAAATAAAGCGAGAAATTAATTAACGGAATATAAATGGATTCATAATAGAGTATTTACAGAGATGAAAATTGCCATATTGCCTCAGAATGTAAGGTAATCGATGATTTTTGATATGAAATAAAAAAATCTCATCCCCTAGATGGCAGTATTTCCACAAGTTTAACAACTATAACAATTAAGTTGACCAGGGTTCCAATTAGACAAAAAAAAAAATTCCAATTATATATATTTTTTATAATTTATATATTTTATATATTACTATTATCAATTAATATTTGTTTTACTTTTTATATTTCTTATCTGTGTACAATGTCAAACTACCTCATGGATATGAATTCGATGCATGTTTCTTACATTTGCTTTACTTTCTCACTCCAGCTATCCCCTGAGGAACTTGAGCGGCGTAGAATTAGAAGGGAACGTAACAAAATGGCTGCGGCTAAGTGCAGGAATCGTCGACGTGAACTGACTGACACATTGCAACATGTACGTTTTTTTGCTTTATTTGACGTTTCCTTTTAATTTAAATTTATTTCTATTAAATGGACCCAAACTGAATGTTTAAACTTTTTCCACAGCAAACTGACCAGTTAGAGGATGAAAAATCACATCTGCAGAAGGAGATTGCAGAGCTCCAGAAGCAAAAAGAAAAGCTTGAGCTGGTCCTTGAGGCTCATAGACCCATCTGCAAAATCCAGGACTCTGACTCGGACTCTGACTCGAACAATGACCTCCCGACACTGAGTGGAATCAAGATTGAGCCTGCGGACCCTGATCTTCCTGGACCCTCTGGAGAATCAAAGAGTCACACCAAGCCTAATAAACCCAAGCCCAAAATTATCATCCCACCTCCAGCTTCAGCCTCCTCTGTTACCAGCGTAACTCTAGAATCAGAGTCTCTTCATACTCCTGTCCTCATCTCCACTCCGTCTCTGACTCCCTTTTCTGCCAGCCTGGTCTTCAGCTACCCCTCTTCTTCAATGGATACCAGCTCAGCGACTTCATCCCAAGCCCTCAGTCTCGTCACCTCTCAACACGGTACCAGCCAGTCTTCTCGTAACCCTCAGCCGTGTGGTGTCGCTTATCGCCGCAGCAGCAGCAGCGGGGATCAATCAGATCATTCTCTCAATTCACCAACCATCCTCACCCTTTGATTTCTCACCTGCTGTGAGGGAAAATTGTTTATGACTTCCAAAAGTCTCCTTACTACTACACACATAAGCAAGTACTGTATGTGTTATGCTTTTACCTGTGTATTCTGTTTACCTTTATTAATGGCAATTATCAAGTCGCTTGAATGCATTATAAGAATACAGAAGTTAAAGGTGAAGTGTAACATTTTTGATATTGAACACTTGATGACCAAACCAGGGGCATGAATTGGTACGGACTATCTGTATGTCCAACCAATGACAGACAGTGTGATTGTTTCTGAAAACGGTTTGAAGGCAGTCTTTATTTTTGCCATTTCATTTGGTGACGCTAGTGGCACAGAAATTGCGCCCTTCACCTTTATGCACGTATAGTGCAAAATGAAAGGTAACAGCTTCTTTAATATAAAGTAGACTGAAATCATCACAGCACATTTATATATAACACTGAAAAGAAAACTGACTGACATTTAAACCCATAACTTTAGATTGTAGTGGCATTAATAGTAGTATTATTGATATATATTCATTTATTTCAACTACACATTATATATATCGGTGACGGTACTGTCGCAATTTAATATCTAGCAAGTTTTCTAGCAAATTGCAGAAAGTTAGTGAGAACAATGTAGATCGCTCACCATTATGCCTTTCAGGAAGGGATGTTTAAAACATTTTTTAAAGAGTGTCTATTAAGTTATTTATTATGTTACCAATTTTAGAAATGTTATGGTTTCCAATTGACGGATCTGAATTTTTATCGTTTATACTGTCTTGTTATGCACGTTTGTGGATTTGCACAGCGTAATGCTATTTCTTTGTCATGTCGTTTTATGTTTTTTAACCTTGATTTTAAAAAACATAATGTTATAATAGTGTTTGCTGAATAAGCTAGTTTTAAAGAAACTGAAGGGATGCAGGCTAGCCTACCTGGTTCTTTACATACAATGTCTGCAACACCACATCTCAAGACTGTACACTTCACTGACCGGTTCACTGTTACACTGGTTAAATTATAATTTAACTTCACTGAACACTTACGTGGTTACTCTACGGTGGTTTTTCATACAAGTACAAAGGTGTGTGATTCACAGGCCAGAAGTAAATTATTAAGATACTCTGTATACTGTATTGAATACACTATGTTAGATACTACATATAGTTTTGTATTTATTTTTGAAAACAAGATATTTTTGAAAATGCTTTTTACTGGAAACAATGTTGCATGCTGTTTAACATCTAATAAACAATTACTGAAAATATGTGCTGCTATTGGGAATACTAAACAATATTATGACTTCTGAGCAGTAAAATAATAGAGTGCCTTGAATTTAGGAATTCCATTTACTTCTATTCTGTATAAAATAAATCAGTTGAAGTTTATACATGGTCCCTTCTAAAAGACTATTTGTAGCTGTAATGTTATTTCAGGGGCACGCAGATATATAAGCAATGAAGTAAATGTTTAGTAAGTTACATAATGGAAAGTGAGTCTCTCAGCACACAGAGGAGGGGTTAAGCGCACCGTTTCCTCCGAGGATGTCAGAAAAGTTAAATGAGTCACAAACACATTTGCCTCTGAATTGGAACCAGTTGTTGCTCCTCTAACAGTGTTGGCCGTAATGTGATGTCTGAAAGATTAAACAAGAATTAAATTTCTACTCAGGACAAACTATGTGTTTTCTTTTTTTGTCATCTGCATGTCTGTGTGGTTGTGGGACAAAATCATGTCCTCTGCATGACAAGGTGTGTGAGGAAAAAAACAAAAAAACCCAAAAAAAAACAGGTTCTGAGTAATCAATTAAAAACCTGTATTTTTAAGAGTGCAATTCATAGCCTGTGGTGACAAAAATATATGGAAAATACATTAAAAACAATTATAAAGATGAACAACCTGGTGCAAAAGTAAAAGACAGTGTACGGTAAAAGAGGCTAAGACATAAATATACAGAGAGCATATTAAATAAACATGGCGACCCTATTTCCTCCACACTACGGCCTCTGTTATAGCTCTGATTTCAAGTGAGTCACTTCAGAGGGAACATGAGAACATATGATTGAGATAATGAAGAGATTGTACTGAATGAACCAGCGAGCACATGTTCTGCTGAAAGGACCTCTGTTTGCCAGTCACAGTGAAATTATTTCTGGCTCCAGTGCTGCTGTGCAAACAGCATGCCAAAAATAAACCAGTGAAACATCAATAAATTAAGTCCTGAGCTACAGCATGACTAAGGCCTCATTAAGACATGACTGTGAAAATTTCATCCACGCTATTCAGAAGTCCTCTGTGGGCTATAATACAATATATATATATATATATATATATATATATATATATATATATATATATATATATGTGTGTGTGTGTGTGTGTGTGTGTGTGTGTGTGTGTGTGTGTGTGTGTATGTATATATATATATATACACACACACACACATATATATACAGTATATATAGTTCATGGAAAGTGAAAGTATGAGGAAAAAAAGACCAGAACAGATCATGGTGTGTCAGTCAAGTGTATTTAAAGCTATCTCACTATGAGCATAGCCGAAACAAAGCAAATGCTAATCAATCAGAGAGCTGGGTCCTGTAGCTATAAAACTGAAGTCATTGAAATAATACTGATCATATATTCGAATTAAAACAAACATGTACAACAGAACAATCCTATGTAGGAGGTCTTGTAGTATGCAGCAAATACAACAAAAATGACTATTATAATAACAATATATAACACAATTTTCAAACTACATGTCTGTCAATGTTTTCCCCTCCAAACAGTGTCAATTCAGCATGTATTAATTAAAGTCTCGTCAAAGCAACAACTGAACACAAAAAGCTTTGTACAGTACAGCTGTGTAGTTAAAGTGGGGTTAATGCAAAAGAAAGTTCATTTTGGATTCAGTGCAGAGCACAGCAACACTGTTTAGTGGAGCACACGTCACTACATCTAGTGAATTATACTGTCCAGTTAAAAAAAAAAAAAAAAAAAAAAAAAAAAAAAAAAAAAAAAAAAAAAAAACAATCTCATACTGTAGAAAAGTGGTCTAGTAACATGTGCATTTCCAGTGAATCATTCTTGGGCCTCCACGATACAGCCATATTATGTCACAATTTTTTTTATCTGCTTACAATGGAGGCTTTGCTTTGCACAATCATTTGATACTACCAGTTCCTCTCCATTGTTGAAAATGATTCAGTGCTTTTTGTAAATGATCTCAAACAGATCATTATAGTATATGGCTCTAATCAGTAAAAATGTGAATCTCTAAAGATTGAAGATTCATTGCAGCCCTGTCATAGTGCATCGCAGGAGAAACATCAGCCCGTGAACAGATCAGTGCACACTAAAACCTGGTAAAAGTTAGCAGTTTCTCCCAATGTTGTTTAAAATGTCAACCCCAAAACTAAACCCAAATTTGCCCCTATTTACAACCCCTGTAAGAGATGAGAGGAAACATTCCAAAAACACTTGGTAAAACATACATTCAAATAATGCTACTAATACATAAATAGGTCTGCAGGAAAATTTGAAGCTTTTGAAACATGGTGGATAGTTTTTAGAAAGTTCAATCCGGTAGACCATTTTAGACCAAGATTAGACAAGTTGCCAGATGGTTTTCGACTAGCTTAAACCACCATGTTCCAAAAACACAGCTACCAGCTTAAGGGGAAAGTGATGAATTATTCTCATTCATTCCATACATGGTACGTATGACTTTCTTTCTTCTGCAGAACACAACATAAGATATTCTGGAAAATGCCTGTGTTTTTGTCCACACAATTCTTTGCTAGCCGAAAATGTTGTCCTAAAATATTTGTTTTATTTTAAAATTATTTATTTTAATTTCACATTTTTATGATTTAATTAGCTTTTCATCCACTCACAGTTTCTTCAAACCACCCCAGTTTGCAAAGCCTATGTAAGATGAAATTAATTCTGTTTTGGACACCTTGGCTTTTATTTTATGGATAAAAATAGTTCTTCAAAATATCTTAATTTGTGTTCTGCAGAAAAAATAAAGTCATACAGGTTTGGAACGACATGAGGGCGTGTACATGTAAACTATTCCTTTAAGCTGAATTTTCCAGCAGGAGGACAGGTTTTGAAAGAAAAGGCTGTCACTTTAAAGCTTAAAAATAATTATATTTTGTCTGGCACCCAATAATTTCCCTCAAGTTGTAAAGGTCTGCCAACTATAAAATGTTAATTGATGAAATATAGAGAAACTGTACTTATGGCATCAAAAGGCCATGAGTAAACTAGCCTACTTAAGTCTTGGTCTATTTCCACCCAAATCTGAGATGTCATTGTCAGAAAATGTAAACTACTTTTGTAGACAAAAGGTCTGTCTCAGCATTAAGAGAGAAGGTTAAAGTAATATGGCTCTGCTCCTCTCCTTCAGTCATCTGGTGAACACACCAAGTGCAGCTGGTCTGGACTGCCAACACTCCCGGTGCTGGAGCTCCCGTCACCCACGTCCCGGGCCACCATACACGGTATGTTGAGATCCGTGGATCCACCCGGGCTGGAATCACTTCTGCTCACGCACTCTTCCTCGAGCACCAAACAAAGTTCCTTGAGATCCAGATTCTCCTTCACCAGACCGTCCTGCATCCGCTCCAGGTCGGCGAGCTTCTTGAGGTATCCGCCGAGGTCCTCGCGCATCACTTTGGCCGCGTGATGGCCGAATAGTTGCCACTCACGCGCGAGCTTCTTCACTTTCAGACGGTCGTCGTCCAGAAAACAGCATAAATCCCGTAGTTCCTGGTTCTCCTCTTGCAGCCGCTGGTTGATGACTTTGAGTTCCCTGATTTCAAGCAGATGTCCCTGCAGTTGTTTATTGACCTCCTTGATTAATCGACCGCGCTGTATGAGAGCGGACATCTTATCCGATTCTTCTTTGCGGAGTCGATTCACCAGCTCTTCCTTCGAGCAAGTCAGCAAGTCTTCATCGGACATCTTTGACAGCTCCCGGTTCAATATTTCACTGTCGCTCCCCATATTGTTGACAAATTCACCATCAATTGATATTACAGCGGTTAAACCATAAGATAAGTCTTACGAGGCACATTAGATGTCTGTCACTGTTAACGGATCGCAACATTCCTCACCCAGGCACGAAGAAAACGGCCATTTCCTCTTCGGTCCGCTATTTATAACCTATAATAAGGGAAAATCACAGTTCTTACATGAAAACAGTCTTTTTTGGGCCATGTTTAACGATTAAAACGACAAACTCATCCCGACTGCAACACACTGACTGAACAGGCCTACCTCTCTCTCTCCTCGGTGTTTTAAACCGTAATTCTTGGCAGCATTAATTTCTCAGTGTTTGGCTTCTGAGAAGCACTGAAGCACAGTCGCGTTTGTTCCTGCTCCTCGGGATGGGATGATAGGTCAACACAGAGGTTTAAAATAATCCCCGTGGAGCATCTCTTCTCTTCTGTATAATCAGGGATCACAATGTCCGTCCGCATCCGTCTCTCTCCGCCCTAAAGCGTCCACTCATTCCAGTGCAGTGCAATTCACAGAATAACTACGTTATTATTTACCAACTAAATAGGCAAGACTTCCAATCGCGAGCGTTCCTAAAACGCGTTGTAAATATGAAAAATAAATAAATATTTAAATAAGAGTCGAAATGTAGGACAGGCTGGTTACACTAGTGCTGCATGCGATTGGTCGGTTTTTACAAAAGAACTATGCGGGATAATCCGAATCAACGAGGTTGAAATGTATGCAGCCTGCGGGTTTACTTCGTGGTGATTCCTGAGGAATTCGCTGAGATGTTCCTTGAGATTACAGTGTTTCCTTTGGCGGTGGTGGTTGGGGAAGCAGTGATGTCTTCCCCCACCTCCTCCCCCTCTCCTCTTCACCCCCTCCCCTCTTCCCTTACCGTAAAAATCTGCACTGTATCCTGCAGTGAGTGAATTCCCCTCTCACAGCTGTTTCTAATGTCTAAAGCTTCATGATACTCCTATAACACACTGAAGATATGTTATTTTAATACAAGTTTATGTTGAAATATCTCTGGATGAGGACTTCCCACTGCCGCAGTGAGACTGCATGCACACTGGACACACACAAAACTAACGGAAAGGGTGACAAAAGCTTTTTTCTCTACTGTAAGCCATGGTATTTAGCCACATCCTTCCTCCCTGCTCTCCAGCACAATTGCTAGCACGAGGACATAACAATGTGGGTGTTAACCAGGGCCAGGGGTGAAAGGGGGGTTGCTGGAGTGAGAATGGAAACAGGCCACAGTTTCGGATATATGAGCGGGAGGGGTGAACAAAGGCATGCAAGACAATGGGGGAGAGGTGCAGAATAATAAGGCCATGTCAAAAATGCACTTGTGCTCATTTGGTGAAATTAGTTAAAGGGAAATTCTGTCATTTTTCTGTCCCTCCACTGACAGCTACGCAACTACCACTTTGACGCTTCAAAATGTCCATAGGCTAAATTAAATATATTATAAAAGGAATCTAAATTAAAATAGGCTAAATTAAATATATTATAAAACAAATCTATACAAATTGATCGGTTTAGTCCACATTTTCTGAAGAGACACAATCGCTTTATATGATGAACCGATTTAATTTAGGCTTTTATTCACATATAAACATTGGTCAGCAAACATTGGCTTCAGCAAGAACAAACCTCACTGGTTCTTGCTGAAGCTCAAACGTGCTGCGTAACACATGAGAATGAACCTCATTTGTTCTCGCACGTCAAGCGAAAATGCTTGAGCTTCCGTTTACCACAACTGATGTGTGAGTTGATGAATGTTTAGATTTATGTTTAGATATATGTCGTTAGATTTAGAATTATGTTGTCTAAACTGCTTTGCAGAGATTAAAATATGTACACATTTAACATTATATACCCGATAATAAGCTGGTAATGACGGTATGGTTATGGATATGAATAAAACAGCTTGAAAGCACAGAATATTTCTTTGTAGTCTAATTTTCTTGGAAATGTAAGAAACTATTTGACACTTCTGATATCCATGTTTACTAGTATTTATTTTAATCCCACTTTGTTCAAGCTACTATTCAATGTTTGAAATGTTTATTGTCTCCTTAAGATGAATTGCTTTATTTCTCATTTATAAATTACTTTGGATAAAAGAGTCCGCTAAATGAATAAATGTTTTATTACAAGATTTGGAGTCATCAGAGAAAGTACATAACTGATACTGTTTGCTATTTAGTTGTTTTAAACTAATGTGATTACAGTTAAGTTAAAACAACTATAGCCTAAATATATAGTAAACAGTAATAAATTAAAAATGTATTATATTTGTCACAGTGTCACACACACACACACACACACACACACACACACACACACACACACACACACACACACACACACACACACACACACACACACACACACACACACACACACACACACACACACACACACACACACTGTTTGTTTGTTTTTATGAATTGTGGGGCCTTTCCATAGGCGTAATGGTTTTTATAACATACAAAAAGTATTTTCTATCCTCCTACCCCTAAACCTACCCATCACAGGAAACGGCACATTTTTACTTTCTCCCAAAAAAAAAAACTCATTCTGTATGATTCATAAGCCTTTTGAAAAATGGGGACATGGGTAATGTCCTCACAAGTCACCCTCTCCTTGTAATACCTATGTCATATCCATGTCATTATACACATGTGTGTCCTGATATGTCACAAACACACACACACACACACACACACACACACACACACACACACACACACACACACACACACACACACACACACACACACACACACACACACACACACACACACACAGCACCAACTCTCACGATAATATGTATGACGATAATCCTGTCTCTGAGTCTGGTATTCATTCCATTATAATATTAAAAGTCATATCATCATATAAAACCATTGTATAAATGTTATTTCCCTGCACCATGTTAATGTGCAATTCAAAAAATACATTTTGAAGTGTTGAGGGATTTTGATGAAGGTAATATGAACTTGAATACCTTTTCCATATAAATGCTTTGCATCCTAAATTGATAGCATACAGTAATGCTAGCCTAGGACAGGGACGTTCCCCTTATAATTAGCTCAAAAGGCATCATAGTGATGATAGGCGAGAATTATGATGTCAGTAAATTTCAGTTTCTAGGTTACCTCTACCTGAAATTAAACCGGTGATGAGCTCTTATCATTAGAAGACTACCGATGTCACCTTGATAGATTCTTTTTTTTTTTTTTAATCATGCATTTCATTTGAACAATCACATTTTATTATGAGTCCTTATAATAATGGAATCTGTTCAATGACGCACAGTATTTTATTACTCCTGACATATTTGAATGTCAAAGTTTCAGTATTCTTATTTAAACCTATTAAAGTGACAAATAGCACTATTTGACTGTAAGACATGTTTAGATGATGGTGGGCTCATATTAATAAATATACAGTTGTTGTTGTTGTTGTTGTTGTTGCGATACCCGACAACTCACTACCCGAAACTACAGTCACGTGAATGTGACGTAAAATGAATGCGGCACACACCCGGAAGTAGTCACAACGATGTGCTGTTGCTATGGATGAAGCGTAGTCTCTCGTTTTGACAGTTTGTTTTTGGTAAACATAAATGTGATGGTTACCACTGTATAATCGACTCGTGGTAATTATCTCTAACGTACGTACGTATCCGAAAAGCTCATGCTTTCGAGCAAGTAAATGTTGAAATGAACTAACATTAGACATACAAAACAAGAGCTAATGTTGTAACATCTGGATGTGATTAAAATCCCGCTGTCGCGTTAAAGCACGTGTGTGTCTGGTAAGTCCACCTCGGATATTTGGAAAAGACGTCATAATGTAACATGTCTGAGATGTGTGGTTTATTAAATTGTGTAAGGGATTAGTTAAACGATTCATGATTAGTTAACGGCCGTGGCTTCAGTTCTGACTAACTGACAGTTACTGTCAGTCTTGTTCTTGAAGGGCAAAACAGTGAGACTATCTAATACCAGTTTGTCCTTGCTACTCACTTAGTCACTTTTGATGTTAAAAGCTATTAACTTACCATGATCATGTGTCTCTGTACAGCTTAAACATACATTGCCGCTGTCAAGATGTCTGTGGAGCTGGATGTATTTGTTGGAAACACCACCATTATGGACAAAGAGGTGTATCAACTGTGGTTGAATGGATATACAGGTAAAGTGTAGTTCATGAGGCTATGAACTACTGTAATACATGCTTTTATGTTATATTTATAACGTTGTGGTTGCCTTTATAGTGAATGATGCAGTGACGGTGCGGATAGAAGGAGGTGTAATGGAGGAGTGTGAGGCGAGTGCAGAAGTGCTGCTCAGTGACACCATGGACCAGTACAGAACTTTCCAGATGTGCGAGAGACTTTTACACCACCCAGCTAAACTAGCCAATCAGCTTCTGTTTCAGATACCGCCAGACCGACAAGCCATGCTCATTGAACGGTATGTGCTGATTTGTGTCTTGCCAGTTTAAATTGTTTTATTTATACAAATATTACATTTAAATCTAGTACATGTATTCACATTTTCTTCTAGGTATTATGCTTTTGATGATTTGTTTGTTCGAGAGGTCCTAGGAAAAAAACTCTCCAAAGGAACAAAAAAAGACCTTGATGATGTTAGCACAAAGACAGGCATTACACTGAAGAGCTGCAGAAGACAGGTGGGCTGAATGACTCCATTTGAAACTATATATTTCTCATTGCTGCTAACCAAGATTTATGCTTGGATGCTTTTCCAAGACCCTTTTGGAAATAAAATAATTAAATTTATCTCCTCGAATATAGTTTGACAACTTCAAGCGAGTGTTCAAAGTGGTGGAAGAACTCAAGGGCCCCCTTGTGGAAAACATACGGCAGCACTTTCTGCTACCTGATCAATTAGCGAGGTGAGAATTTTTTTTACATTTGCTTAAATTACTCTTGAAGGTTTGGTTACACATTACAACAAGGTTTCATTTGTTAACATTAGGCTGCGTTTACACTTGGCATTAACATGCGATCACCGTGGTCCGATCAAGCGAATCGGATCATCAGTCAATCAGGACACTGCGCGTAAAATGTTATTTCGACGCGAGAGCACACAAGCATTTATATAGTGGAGGCTATATGTAACATGCAGAAAATGTCAGAATCTGACCACCTTTTTATTAAAGAAATGCAACACTAAAACACATTACAAAGAGCATTAATTAAAACTAAACAAGGGTAGGCTATGCAACACATAGTTTATTGATGTAGGTACGAGAAGAAATGGTAAACATTATGGTAAAAAATTACTTCTGATAGGCTATGAGGTCTAGTCTTAGTTTTTGAAATGAAGAAATATTTCCAAAGTTGATTATTTAACTGGGTTGACCATGTTAAATGAGTCACATCATCCAGGTTTATGCTAAGATTGTAGCAATGCATATTGTAGACAAAAATGGAAGATTATTTATAATAAACTTGCTGAAACAATAAAAACATAACATTAAAAATAAAATTAATTGTGTATTCCGATTATTCCTCTGGCAGTAAGTAACGCTAACTTGAGCAGCGTGCAGCTCTTCATTTAGATCTCTCGACTGATTTACACCGACAGAGCTGAGTGACAGTGACCTCATTCAGATATTGTTGCACAATTAAAATGAAAGATGGCACAAAGGATATCAAGTAAGTGTAATTAACTAGTTTTAAATTATTAACAACTGCACCCTTCCATTATTTTCCAACAGCCTTCAGTGAGAGTTGGTGGCGATTTAGCCTATATGACGGCACCCTCTGAATGTAGATATGATGGCTGGATTGCGTTTACATTACACTGAGATCCAATCACAATGCGTCCTCGACTACCCCTGGACCAGGACACGCTGATCGGATAACATTCCGATCAGAAACGCATTTACACTTCATTTACACTTTACACTGTATCATCCGGATACAGGTTGCATGTTAATGCCAAGTGCCAAACGCAGCCTTAGTTAATGCATTAACTAACATAAACTAACAATGAGCAATATATTCTTAGAGCATTTATTAACCTTTGTGAATGTTAGTGTTTATGTCAGTTCACAGTGCATTAACTAATGTTTACAGAGACACTTTTGATCTTAAAAATGTATTGGTAAATGTTGAGATTAACATCAACTAAGATTAATACATGCTGTAGAAGTATTGTGCATTGTTAGTTCACATTAACTAATTTTAACAAATAAAAACATTATTGTAAAGTGTTATCAAAGTTTCTTTCTAAACCTTTTTATTCAAAAAGAATGGAGAGTAGTTAAACAAGCATTCTTTCAGTGATATATTCATTGAAAATGTGCGGATGCAAGTTCCCGTGAACAGTTGCTTCACTGCTGATTTGGTGCTTTTTCACCTTCTCTTGCTAAACGATCTTGCCAATTCCTCCTCCAGAGACTATGCTGCAATAGTATTCTTTGCAAATAATCGCTTTGAGACGGGGAAGAAAAAGTTGCAGTATCTAACCTTCCAGGACTTTGCCTTCTGTGCAGGGCAGCTCATCAACAACTGGACTCTAGGAGCTGTGGGTGAGACCAGTTACACAGCTCTTTGGTCAATCATGGCATTCAGTGGTCAATATTCTTGTATAATGGCTACTAAACTAAATGGCTGACCATTATCCTAGGCAGCCGATTTCCTACAGTGTGCTAAATAATGTCTTTTGTACTACTCAGGTTATTTTAATGTATTTTATTGTCACATAATAAAATACTTTTAAAACAATATTTATACTATTTCTGTATAATAATATATAAAATGTATAATAGTCATAATCATTATATCATATTAATAATAATTATATAACAGGGCTCAACGTTAAGAATTGTTTCGACTGACCTGGGGCCTCATTTATAAAACTTTGCGTCAGAAGTGGCGTACGGATGAAACATAGGATGTGCGTACGCACAGAAATATTCGGATTTATAAAACCGTGCGCACGCACATCCTACGCAGTTTTCCCTTAATAAATCACAATCAATTCTAAATGTAGTGCAGCTTTTGCGGCTTCGTCACGCCCATAGTTGCCCATAAATAGTCTGTGAAACGCCCATGAGTTAATATTCATCGATTGCGAAATCATGGCGAATACAGAGAGGAAAATCAAAAAAACACGTAACTTCACTCAATGTGAAGTAGAAGTTATCATTGGTGAGGTGGAAAAGAGGAGAAAAATGTTGTTTGGAGGGCACATTGTGGGCATTACTAATGCCAAAAAGGCACTCGAGTGGCAAAAGGTTGCAGACGCCGTCAATGCTGTGGCCTCACAACCTCGGACCGTGGCCGAAATAAAAAAGAAATGGTCGGACATCAAAGTCGAGGCAAAAAAGCGTTTTTTTCATTTAATTGCATCTGAAAAATCCATTTAATCCATTTAATTGCATCTGACAAGCTACAGATGTCGGTTATAATCTACGTGGAAATGGGAAATAGTTCAGTGCAAATGTAATTTCTTGCAGCTTTCTGAATGGTTGAGACATACGTCATATGTTATTTTATCAAAAATAAAACAAACTAAAGGCATATGCATGAATACCATGATTCCGTAGCTGATGAACAGATTTTTACTATGAAAACAACTTTCCCCAGTGGACAATTAATACATCTATCTATCTATTTATTTATCTATCTATCTGTATATCTTCCTAATTATCTGTCTGTCTGTCTGTCTAATTGCATCTATATCTGCTCCATGAGACGGACACATTGACGAGAATATCAGTTTTGTACATTATTTCGTTCTGTTTAACATATTATTTATGAGGATGAATAGCATCCGCACAACCACACATTTTCCCGTCAAGTTTGCTTTTTCTAAATACCAAGTATTGCGTAGAGAGCGGCGTACGCCTTCTTTTGTGCGTATGCAACGTTTATAAATGAGGCCCCTGGTCTGGTCAGTGGTTCAAAATTTTATGTCCTTCCAAAGATTTTCACTGGCTACCCTAAATATGACAGCAAAATACTAGATTTTTATTTCCAATTTTGATACCACAGCAAAAAGTATAACTAGTATAATGTATAATACAATAAAACCAAATAAACAAATGACAGGCACAAATAAACAATAGAACAAAGACACTAATGAAATAAAAAGTGCTTTAAGTTTTTCAAGTAGGTTTAACAAAGGTGCTCTGGTATAGAAATGTAATAATCAGATGCAAAATATCACTGCATAGTCTTGAATATAGATTAATCTCTGTTAAAGCTACAAAAGTTGAGTCAAGAGCAGTGAGTGATTTTCTTTTTGTCTTTTGTTGTTTGATTAACATTAATGACAGACAACAGCAGGTTTATTAGGCTGCTGTCACTTTAAGACTAATGCACGGATCCAATATAATGATACACGTCCGATTTTTCTCAACTGTTTACATTTACTTATAAAGGACACAGTTCTCTTTTACATCTTCTGCTAGAATGGTTTAAAATCACTTGAAAGTTTAAATTGGCTAGACTTAAAAACACTTTAAAAGTAATGAATCGATCAGGCCAGTGCTGTGTTGTCACAAATGTTTATCATTTGCGACAACACAGCACTGGCCTGATCGATTCATTGACAATTCTGTCAAGCAGCTTTCACGCTGGTTGGTGTAATAAACCCCTCCCCGTCACATCAGGGTTTTAATCACCCTGTCAGGAATTTTTTTTTTTTGCGATAAAGACTGCACATTTTCCCTTAAATAAATGTCCTAGTGTTTAATTTGACATCTGTATGTATTTTATGCATCTAGTCTGAGGTTAATAATATACATCTTTAGTCTGACCACTTGTGTTGTTTAGAAAAACACAGGTACAGTGCATCTGGAAAGTATTCACAGCTCTTCACTTTTTCCACATTTTGTTATGTTACAGCCTTATTCCAAAGTTGATTAAAGTATTTACTTCCCTCAAAATGGGGGGTGGGGGGCGGGTCAGTGCACAGCCATTTTCAGATCTCTTCAGTGATGTTCAATTGGGTTCAAGTCTCTGGGCTGTGGCTGGGCCACTTAAGGACATTCACAGAGTTATCCCGTAGTCACTCCTTTGTTATCTTGGCTGTGTGCTTAGGGTTGTTGTCCTGTTGGAAGATGAACCTTTGCCCCAGTCTGAGGTCCAGAGCACTCTGGAGCAGGTTTTCATCAAGGATGTCTCTGTACATTGCTACATTCATCTTTCCCTCGATCCTGACTAGTCTCCCAGTTCCTGCCGCTGAAAAACATCCATAATGCTGCCACCACCATGCTTCACTGTAGGGATGGTATTGGCCAGGTGATGAGCGAGGCCTAATTTCCTTAAGCCATTCAGGCCAAAGAGTTCAATCTTTGTTTCATCAGACCAGAGAATTTTGTTTCTCATGGTCTGAGAGTCCTTCAGGTGCCTTTTGGCAAACTCCAGGCGGGCTGTCATGTGCCTTTTACTGAGGAGTGGCTTCTGTCTGGCCATACAGGCCTGATTGGTGGAGTGCTGCAGAGATGGTTGTTCTTCTGGAAGGTTCTCCTCTCTCCACAGAGAAATTCTGGAGCTCTGTCAGAGTGACCATCGGGTTCTTGGTCACCTCCTTGACTAAGGCCCTTCTCCCCCGATCGCTCAGTTTGGCCGGGTAGTCAGCTCTAGGAAGAGTCCTGGTGGCTCCAAACTTCTTCCATTTACGGATGATAGAGGTCACTTTGCTCATTGGGACTTTCAATGCTGCAGAATTTTTTCTGTACCTTTCCCCAGATCTGTGCCTTGATACAATCCTGTCTCAGAGGTCTACAGACAATTTCTTGGACTTCATGGCTTAGTTTGT
Organism: Paracanthobrama guichenoti; assembly: GCA_018749465.1. Lineage (NCBI taxonomy): Eukaryota > Metazoa > Chordata > Actinopteri > Cypriniformes > Gobionidae > Paracanthobrama > Paracanthobrama guichenoti. The sequence goes on along the minus strand of CM031956.1, from coordinate 15,551,227 downwards.
GCTCTGACATGCACTGTTAACTGTGGGACATTATATAGACAGGTGTGTGCCTTTCCAAATCATGTCCAATCAACTGAATTTACCACAGGTGGACTCCAATCAAGTTGTAGAAACATCTCAAGGATGATCAGTGGAAACAGGATGCACCTGAGCTCAATTTACTTTTGAGTGCCATGGCGAAGGATTTGCATGTGATTATTTTTTTTTTATTTATTTTTTTTTAATAAATTTGTTTGTAAAATTGAGGAATAATGATTTTAATGCATTTTGGAATAAGGCTGTAACATAACAAAATGTGGAAAAAGTGAAGTGCTGTGAATACTTTCCAGATGCACTCTGGATGAAATCTCCTTTTTTGTCTTTGTCTGTACTTTCAAAATCCACCATCTCTCTCCGTTAGATAACATGATGGAGGACATGGATGTAGATCTGGATAAGGAATTCCTTCAAGACCTCAAAGACCTCAAAATTCTAATCACAGACAAGGATCTCTTAGATCAACACAAAAGGTGTGTGTTCAGTACTGTGTGTGAGTGAGTGATTTATTTGGATGGGCAGAAGACAGATGCGGTTCTGAGGAGGGCTGCTGTAAATGTCCAAATGTTGCATGGTTACTCCCTCTGTCTCAGCCATCTGAATAATGAAACCTTTCATTCACACAGCTTAGTGTGCACTGCTTTGCGGGGTAAAACTAATGTCTTCAACGAGATGGAAGCCAATTTTAAGGTAAGTGGGTTTGTCATGTGTTTCTTGTGAAATAAATGCTTTTCTACATGATTTTTGATTTCAAAATATCTTCTGCTGCAGAATCTCTCAAGAGGCCTTGTAAATATCGCTGCCAAATTAATCAATGCAAAAGATGTCCGTGATTTCTTCATTGACCTTGTTGAAAAGGTACTTTAATTTAATAGAAGCATCTATCAGATCTGAAGTACTTACATTTTTCACAAAGCATTAATTCTTTGATCTCTTCACAGTTTATTGAACCTTGTCGATCAGACAAATGGACATCAGTAGACGTGAACCTCTACCTTACTCATTATACTAACTCGGCACATATCCTTGACACCTTCAAGTAAGTGTCACTATGGCTGTTGTATAGGGTGTATGGTGATTTTCTGGCTTCATATGGAGGTCTTAGTTCAGGGGAAATTCTCTTTGCAACCAGTGGAGGTCACTGTATCATATGCACATTGCTTTATCTGTAGTCACCTTTGTTTCTTGTCCAGTCATTTATGTGGTTTAACCGCTGTGGAATGTGGTTTTCTGTTTATTCAAACCAAATCACGACACCCCGAATCACTTGGAAAATATGTATTTATATTGAACTACACTACCATTCAGATGACATTGGGGTCAGTAAGATTTTTAATGTTTAAAAAAAAAAAGTCCCATCTGCTCACCAAGGCTGCAGTTATTTTATAAAAAATACAGTAAAAACAGTAATATTAATACCATTTAAAATAACAGTTCTTATATTCCTTATATACCTGCTTTAATATATTTTAATGTGATGTCAACGCTGTCAGCATCATTACTCCAGTCTTCAGTGTCACATGATCCTTCAGAAATCATTCAAATATGATGATCTGATGCTCAAGAAATATGTTCTAGAAATATATATGAAATATATTCTTCTTTTTAGGATTCTATAATGAAAGGTCAAAAGAAGAGCATTTATTTTAAACAGATTTTTTCTTGTAATGTTTACTTTTGACCATTTTAATGCATCAAAAAAAAAAAAAAAAAAAAAAATCATACTGACCCTAAACCTTTGATTGGTAGTTTATATGAAGAGTGAACATCAAAGTGAACATTTCAAATGTGTTAACAAAAACGAGCTCTAAATTATAAGACCAAGTAGAATAAAAGTGTATTTTGTGACACATTTTTAAATCTCTCTCTCCCTGATTTTTTTCTTTCTTTCTCAGGCATCATGCTGTCTGGACCAGGTACATGGGAGTTATCAAAAGTTGCATCCTTAGAATGTACCATGAGTAAAGAATATATCCCTTTACACATTTTCTCTCTCTTCATGATAACTCATCTGCATGCAGTCTACCATCTGATGAATTTTGTGTCCTGATATTTAATTTCCCCTGTCTATCATCTTTTTCTTTAATCTTTTCCCAAATATACCCCCTCCCACACACACACACACACACCCACCATCTGTCCATATCTTCACCTCCCTCTCCCTCTATCCCTCCTTCATTCTTTCACCCATTGGCCTTCAGAACTGTATGACTTGTAAATAAACACAGCATGATTTCCACAGACACTGTCTGCATTGTGTTTTCATTAACTCTGCTTGTGGGTTTCCCTTTTAGCAAACCCACTGAAAAACATTGTATATTTGATAATGATGTTCAGAACAAAATTATGGACTGATCATACATGATTTGACTGACATAATTTGGGGGTCCTAATGATAATTAACATGCAAACAGTCCAAAGGATGTTGTGGTTTGAGCCCTTATGGTCCATAAACTCCTGACCCCTCTGGCTTGACCAGAATAAGTGGGCGCATGGCGCACCGATGGGTGTGAGGTCTGTGTGTGGGCCCATGGGGGGCTGGGAAAGCAGTAGGGGGCCACAATTTGTCAGGTCTTGGTGGCACAGTGTACGTGTGTGTTTTTGCAATAATGGGATGTAATGACAGCTGTCAGCCCTACCACATTACTCTAGAGTTTTTTTTGGTACAAGAGTAATGGCAAACAGATTTGTTTGCCCTTTTGTCATTTACAGAGCAAAACAATGTTTATTTCTTTGTATAATTTGATGAAGCTTGAATGTAATGCCTCCAACATCAGGAATGCGCAACTGATTTTGTGACTTGACACTACTGAGTTGTGTACAATGTATTACCGTTTCTTTAATTACATGTACGTAAAGCATGTAATGCTACATGCTTGTATAAATACAAATACTATACTAACATAAATATAGTATGCTATTCTGAATCCAGCTATATTTATTCTTATTGAAATGGAAAGTTTTAGTATTAGTGGGCAGGACATTCTCATTCTAGACTGTAAAAAATTAACTCTTGAGAAAAGGCACCAATTTACTTTTTTTTTTTTCTCTCTCAATGATTCTTTGTTTTGTCCATTTTTAATTAGTTTGTTAAAATGCCACATTCTGCCAATAAAAGGCAGATAATAATTTGTGAAGGCAGCTACGGGTTTATGTATTTGACTCTGAAGGAATAATCACCATATAAACCAAGGATATCTAAGTTTTAAAAGGTTGTATACTATATACATTGACCTCAGCACGTAACACACAAACCTAAAGAATGGTGACAATTAATAAATGTAAAAAGAGGAGCTCTTAACATCACAACACAAATCATAATGAACAATAATGACAAAACAACAAAAAATTAAAGTCAGCAAACAGCAAATCAATAATCCTTTATCAGCAGCAGTAGAAAAACACATTACAGTTCTTTGCTCTGACAACTGTGTTTGAATACATTTTGGGTAATTCTGTTTATGTAGTTACAAGTAACTCTTTGGTATTTGTTACACTCTTGCTCTTGCTTTTTTTTTTCTTTTTTGGAAAGTGAGCATTTGATTAGACAAAAATCTGTGTAGTGCAGGTCATCACTATAGTTTTTGGTTTTCCCAGAAGAGAAACACTGTCAATTTGAAATGTGTATATACAGTATGCCAAAAGCGAATTTTGTCAGTGTTGAAGAGGGAATTAACATAATAGACCGACCTGGTCTTCAAGCCACAAACTCCAATTTTTAATTCATGCGATGTTGTTTGAGTTTGTGAAGTGTATGAGCAGTAAGAATGCAAGTCTTTCCATTGCCTCTCATTTCTAGTAATATCAGCCCACGAGCACCTCCAGTTTCAATATTTAGACACTGCAAAAAAAGCGAACAACTTTTCCAAGTAGACGTGCGTCCTATCCTCCCTTCTTTCACTCTACCCTCGCCTCCTCTGTCTCTCTCTCTCTTTCTAGTTTGCTCTCCAATTTTTGTCTACATTCCACTAGCTTCTCCCAAGCTATAAATATCCAGCCAAATGAAAGGAATAGAGAGAGCGAGAGACTGAAAAAGATGGGAGAGTTGAAGGGGTGACTTGAGGTGGAGGGGAATAGAGAGAAAGAAAGTTGTAGGCTGTGGGGGGCGAGTTTAAATGAAACCAGGTGGGGTCTTTGCCTTGGTGTGTGTGTGTGTGTGTATGTGCGTGGGGGCTGGTTCATATGTGTGTATGGAGGGGGGTTGGCTGCATGTGTGTGTGAATCTGTATGCCGTTTTTTCTATCGTTGAGCTGGACACATTTGGAATTTTGGAATTTGGGCCACAGACCAGGAATTTTCATCCTGGGGGGTCAGACGAGGGGGGGTCAGGGGGCGGAGGATGGCTGTGCAGGGGGGCTGTATGGGGGTCGGAATGGGCTGTCCCTCTTTCCTCTCTTCCGTCTTTCCCTCCCTTGCATACATTCACAGTCCAGCTGTCCGTCTCCACATTCACTCTATCAGGCTGAGGAGTAAGGATAGAAGAGAAGACGTGCCACCACTGCACAGAAACAAGCAAGAGAGGGATCCACCGGAAGAAAAGAAGAAAAACCACTGAATTCAAGAACATAGCAGGAAGAAAGCCTGGCCTGTGAGTATAGCATGTTTACGAAAGAAAATCTAATATTGCACTGTAATATAATGTCATCATGTACTCCAATAGCTGTTGTTTGCATGGGGTCTTTGGGCATTGTAGATCAAGCTTCTCATCTAAAAGCAGAAATGTCAGGCTGAATTGAAGTTATGTCACAGACAGTGGGGCAGAGGGAGAAAGCGATAAAAGGGCAGACTAAGGAAAATTTCAACTAGCCGGTTTGCTCCAGGCTGTTTGAAGGGCTGCACACGTCACACTCACTCCACGACTACAGACACCACACTGCGGTCTATAGAAAGAACAATCAATCACATTATTCGGCAGATTCCACATATCTCCTACCATATCATATCATCTTATATCTTCTCAGCGCTGTTGTTTTTTACCCTCAGCATTTATTACTCAACCATCATGATGGTTTTACACATCTCTACATTTCTGAAGTGTTGCAAAACTTTCCAATCTGTTTTCCAACCACTGTTTCACAACCAGAGTAATGCCATTGACTGTATGTTGTTACTTGAGCCCTGCAAACGTAAAATGGGTGACTTTGTTTAGATAACGTTTCTATTTTTAAAGACAAAAAGCTGATTCATACTAACTGCCGTCTGTTTATATGAGCTGGTTTGATGTGAAAGACAGCAGAATGGGAACATTACACACAGACTCTCAGTGGTTTCTGAGGACACACAAAGGTTGGGGAATTTGTGGTAACCCTTGTATTTATTCGAAAGCGTTTTGACCTCCTTTGGAAGCACAGGTGTTGTTATAAGAATGTAAGCTCAATAAAATGCCTATGTGACATCAGAACAGGGAACACTGCTTTACTGTACTTGCATAGGCCACTGCTGTTACATAATTTTTGTTTATGTGTTCTGCTAATTATGTTAGATGTTTTATTTTATATGGCTGGATGCTGACTTGAGCATTCATTTAAAAGCAGAGAGTGTGACAGAGAGCCGGGATATATCAGACTGGGGGCCCCTGTTATATCCACATTAGTTCTATATTTTTGGTATTTGGAAATATTAATTTGTCATCTCAGGGCAGAACTGCTAAAGTAAGCAACATGAAAGTAGTGAGCATCACCGATGGCCAGAATGAGCCTAGAAGTTGTTTAATGTACACACTACCATTCAAAAGTTTGGGGGTATTAAGATTTTTTTTTTAAAGAAATTAATACTTTTATTCCACAAGGATGCATTAAATTGATCAAAAGTGAAAGTAAAGAAATGTATAATGTTACAAAAGTCTTGCTAATTAAAAAAAAAAAAAAGACTTTAATTTATCAAACAAATATCAAGCAGCACAACTTCAACACTGATAAGAAATGTTTCTTCAGCATATCAGCACATTCAATCAGCATTAATGATTTCTGAAGGATCATGTGACACTGATGCAGAAAATTCAGCTTTGCATCACAGGAATAAATTACATTTTAATTAGAAAACAGTTATTTTAAATTGTAATAAAATTTCACAATATTACTATTTTTACTAAGACAATCTTTGCTCCCTGTGTGCAGTAAAAAGCAATATACAAACTATTGAGTCACTTCAAAAACTGGATTGCTGCTTGCTGTAAATTAACGAGATAAACTACGGTTCCTCTGATAGAAGACCAGCATGACACCTGTGAGAGCTGACCCTAAAAAAAAAAAAATCACCTTGAGACCATTTGGAAAATTAGCTAAGAAACAATTAATACATGATGTATTAATTGTTTCTTAGCTAATTATACATGTCTCTATGATGCTTTTGTAGATAGTCTGCATGTTGTTGGGGCAATGGGGGTCCTGGCATAAAAAGAACCCACTTAGGTTTGCACAGGTGCGAGGTAAGGAGGTAGCATTCATAAAATTATAAGTGCACCAACCAGCAAGGTTTCAAACTGTAGACCCTGCATGAGTGCTTTGGCCACCATGTCAGATTTCGAGTTTAATTCCCAGCTAAGCACACTCAGTTAACCGTTAACATGACAGTGGACTAGTGTGAGCGTGTTTATAAGGTTGAGAGAGAGGTAGGAGGAGAGCGTTTGTCATTACATGTGTGTGGTCTCTGCAGTGGTCTGCCCATGAAGTCCGCTCTTTATTACTTGTGTTATTGGTGGTCGTATAATCACTACAGACTTCACAAAAGTCACAATACTACCAGCCAACCAAATGCTAAGCCAATAGATGTGCTGTTTCCCTTCTAAAAGCACATGGAGCATCTAAGTGCGCCACATTTAATAAGTAGCCATACAATGACCTACTGACATATCTGCCAAAGAAAATTATTAAATAAATCTAAAAGTAGCAGAACAGAAAGTAGGACTTATACAAGGGCATTCTGGGTAACCACTTGACCTTTCCAGTGAACCTTGGGGGGGAGGTGGGGGTTTCCCGGGAATGTGATACTGTGGGAAACACAGCGAGTGTCCGGCAGACTGTTATTCAGAGTGGTGCCCACATCCTCTCCACTGGCATTCCAGGAGGTCAAGTGCCACTCAGACAACATGGCAGACGATGTTACCCACGCCTCCACATTGCCCACACTCCGGCCAAGCGACTGAACCATGCTCTCACTGGCCTCAAGTTTGTTTATGATGGTTGATTTCAGGCTTTTCCCAGTCCGATGCAACACCACAGGGACAGCCTGCTTCCAGATTTTGCAGGGCGCTACTTAACTATAAGTAGCACGTAGGTCAGTCAGTAAGAGTGAGTAAGTCAGACAGATGAGAGATCTGTGTGCGTGTTTGGATTTCAGTGTGTTTGCGTGTAAAGTCGCAAGTGTTTCTTGTACAGTGGCTACTGTAAGTCGCTTGAATAATTTCTTGCGGTTTGGGACCGCAACCTCAAAAGCTGATGCAGCTGAGAGAGAATGTGCAGATTTGCACGTCATCCTGTGGTTTGCGGTTTGTCGCACTGAGTCAACATGACAATACTTTTAGACTGGACTCTGAAAAAAAACAACAACACAACAACAACTCAAAGAGCTACTGTTGGGCTCGGTCTCAGGTTGGAGCAGCTTTTGCGTTTCCATACTGTGTCTGCTCTGCAAATACCTTTTGTGTGCACGCTCTATGTAAATGTCAATGTATGCATGTATTTACAGAAATGAACGCCAGGAAAATAGCGCTGCATTTAATAGCCTATGTCTGTGTGATATTTTGTTCAGTGTAAACTGAACCACTTTTCACTCCCCTCCAAGCCAGAAATGTTTTATAGGAAATACAGTTAATATTTAGCTTTTTTTCTTGTGCTGTGTGAATGAGGAAAGTTTTTATTTAAAGTAAATATTGAATATATTTAGTAAAACTTTACAATAAGTTCCCACCCCCCCAATTTGCTAACATTATTAATGCATTAGGTATCATTAACAACAATGAAAAACACTTTTGAAGCATTTATTAATCTAGGGTAACATTAGATATGCTAATGCATTGCTCACATATCCACAAATTTAGAATTTCATAATAATTAGGAATATTTAATTTAGTTATAGAATTTAATGATTGATAGGCTAACAATGCAATAATTGATCATTTCGAATGGTCTAGATTAACATTAATTAATGTGTTAAAAACAAAAATGAATTAACATTGAACAATAAGTTATTTTATTTTCTGTTTGGCATATGTACCATTGCTATTGGAACTCTGTGAAGTACCTTGGAGACGGAGTAATATCATGGTACATGAACATGATCAACATTCAGTGCCATGGTATAAATCATCTAATACAATCACTACAGGTAAAGAGCCTAGGTCTTAATCTCACAGTGCCCACTGCATAACAAACTAGGATAAAGTCTTTTTGATTTTCGTCACAATGTTACCAAAATTGTTGCATTTTTAATACAACCACTAGGGGGAGTCTGGCAATCAAGCAATTTCAGCGGTCATATTCATTGAGTGAGTGAGCACCACTTGGATAAATGAGAGGTCCTGACATTACATTCGAGTCTGATATGCTAAATCAAGCCGAAATAAATCACAGACATCCGTTCTGGCGTTTAGTTATGATTAATACATCGTTATCACTTATGTGTGTTCAAACAGTGATGCTTAACGATTGTTTCTGAAGTTCTCTGAAGCTTTTTGTTCCTCATCCACAGATTCCTCAGTGAACTTTATCGCAGCATCATCACTGTACGCGTGCACACGTCTGTCTGATCCCAACACTCTTGGAGGTGTTTTTGCTCATCAGAGCCTGTTGAAGGTGTGTGTGAGGATGCGGCCCGGGTGTGTTTTGGTCTTTTGTATGTGCATCTCTGTGTTTCTCCGTCGCGCTATTTCACAGCCACCCACAGAAACTGACACCTACACGGTAAGGAGGAAACCTCCCTCTCTCTCTCTCTCTCTCTCTCTCTCTCTCTCTCTCTCTCTCTCTCTCTCTCTCTCTCTCTCTCTCAATCTTCATATCATAACCTATGTTACATCCTTCAATATCATCTTTATATCATATATTACACACATGCATCTGTACTGTGTAACTACTCGAGTTATAGATCTAAATGTTTATATAACGTTATATGAACGAATTCATGTGTTGTTCTATAGGAATGCACAGATGGATATCATTGGGATCCACAGACTCAGCACTGCAAAGGTAAAACATTTTCTAATTCAGAGGGTCCTTATAGACTTTATTCAGAGCAGCACCATGACACGTATGAAAGCGAGGCTGTGAGGGACAGACTGTGTTTTCAATGGCATCCACTGCAAAAAGCTATATAAAGCAACTAAATCACTTATAATTTTCCACAGCTCATGTTATCTGGAGTTTTTTATCTATTGAAATTTCTTGGAAATATATTTTTGCAGTTTCTTTTCAGCAGAACAGTCCAAAAACAGTGAAACACAGAGTTTTGGATATGAAAAGTATATGTAATATGCATCATATATACACCTACTTAAATAGCATAAGTAATGTAATTAAAATAATGATTAAAAAATATAATAAACTTAATTACAGATAGGCTATAATATAAAATATATATGGTAAAAACATATAATAAAAACATATAGTAAATACACATATAATGTGTATTGATATAAAATATACTCTACCGTTCAAAAGTTTGGGGTCAGTAATATTTTTTAAAGAAATTAATATTTTTTTCAGCAAGAAAATATTAAATGAATCAAAAGTGACAGTGAAGACATTTATAATGTTACAAAATATTTATTTTTAACTTTCTATTCATCAAATAGAATTAGGCCATATTAAGTTTCCTAAAAAAACAGAAAAAAATATTTTAAATTGCAATTATATTTCACAATATTACTGTTTTTACAGCATCAAATAAATGCAAAAACTTGATGATCATAAGAGACTTTTGAACTGTAGTGTATATTGTTATACATTTAAATTAATACAATTTCACACTCTGAAAACTTTTAAATTTAGTGGTAAATGACTGTTCCAGTGGTAGTTTATGTCCTAACTGTTTTGTGACCCATGGTCAAACAGTCATCAAACATGCTTTTTACCCACAAACACCTGTGCATCCTGCTTATCCTGTCTGCAGATATAAATGAATGTGAGACAATCTCAGAGGCCTGTAAGGGAGAGATGAAGTGCTTCAACCACTATGGTGGCTATCTGTGCCTCCCTCGCTCTGCCTCGGTCATCCCCGCCCCTGATCCACCCAACCAGGTCCACCCCAGCCTAGAGAACACGGCCAGCGAGTCATTCAACCTGTGCCCTCCAGGTTTTGAGCCCCAGGGAGACAGCTGCGTGGGTGAGTGTGTGAAAACGAGCGTGTGTTTGCAGAACAGGTGTCAGACGGCCAGTGAGTGTGCGGAAATCAGCTATTGTATTCAGTAGCATGCCTATGGAGAGAGTCATGTGTGTCCAGATCAAAATCAGTTATGTGAATGGGATGGTGGTGGGGGTTATTGCATGCATTGTTTTAGTTTTTGAGCGCTTGAATGACTCAGGCTAAAAAACAGGTGGTGAGGGGAAATGGTCAGCTAGTTTTTAACTGTGCGAGTCATGCTGAAGTCTTGGCAGGGGGCCGGTCTGCAGGGAGCCGAAGAATTTACTAGTCTGAGGCATCCCAGCTGTCGTCTACTGTCAAGAGGAAGTGAATACAGATAATGTTACTCAAGACCGCTATGTAGATTTCTCTTCCCATGAGCAGTGAACCAATAAATGCTGCAATTACTGCATTCCAGAGATATGCTAGCTCCAATGCCATAAACTGAGAAGACAAAGAAACGATGCGTCTACTATAAATTTCCATGATTGTCTCACAAAAACAGATGTGGATGAGTGTGAACGGGACCGGCACGACTGCCAGCCTAGTCAGCAGTGTTTCAATACAGAAGGCTCCTTCTCCTGCCAGTGTCCAGATGGGTATCGCAAAGTGGGCACAGAATGCATCGGTGAGAAATGAAACGCCTGTCTAATTCTGTAGCAATACAACAATAGAGTTCACTTCTCCCCCCAAAAAAAAAAAAAAATCAATCACAAAGGTCTGTCTCTATTTATTCATAATATCATGTCGTTCTAAGCCTTCCATTGTGAAAAAGAAGTTTGTATTAAAGTACATGTGAAATGTGCTTGATTCATTTTCAAATAACGCCTATAGTTGGTATTCTTTAAATGTAACTTAAATTGCAATGTAATTTAAATTGCAACTTCATCATTCCACATGTGTAATTATAAACATATGTAAATGCATTACATACAAGTTGATAAAAAAATTATTTCATATTTTATAAAAATATATTTTAGTTTACCATAAACGCTTGTCAGTATATTTGGCTGTACACTTATGCATATTCTTTTAAAGAGTATTATTTGCATAATAAGTTCTCTTTTGAAAAGTATGCTAATTTGCTACATTGTACTTTTTCCACAAGGGTTTCTTTGTTTCAGAAATGACACAAATCACCATAGAAGTATTATAAGAGTATTACATGTAGCTTGTGTATATTGCAAGTCTTCTGAAGCCATATAAAAGATTCATGTGAGGAACAGACCAAAATGTAAACCATAAGAATTTCCCTTTAGGTTAGTTTTCAGTACCTCAAAAGATATTACTAGATTGACAAAATATGATATTTTATCTCATATTAATTTATAAATCTTAATTTAGTATCTATTATTAGCTAAATATTATCTTTATATTTAATATTTAAAAATATCTATAAATTTTAACTTTAAAATACTTATCTGTAAATTCTTTTGAATCTTAGGAATTTTGTATCCACACCTATTAAAATAATCAATTCAATTTACCAAGTTGTTCCCATGGTTAAGTCCCAGGGCGGATTCCTCCGTGAGCGGATGTAGCTTAAATCACATAAAATGGTCTGATGATCTGTCATTGTCTGTCCAATCATACCAATGAGAAATTAAAAAATGTATTTGTAAATCTAATTTTATGTTTTCATACTTTTCAGACATTGACGAGTGCCGGTATCGCTACTGTCAACATCGCTGTGTTAATGTCCCTGGCTCATTCTCCTGCCAGTGTGAGCCTGGTTTCCAGCTGGCAGGCAACAATCGCTCCTGTATTGGTAAGCCAACCCACATGCTTACTCCTACACCCCGTTTTGCCATACCCTGAGTCATAGGCCAACCCACCCTACACACACACACAAGCACTCAGAATCCAAACCCACGTACTTGCACAACTCCATCCTACACCTCATTTTCTTTGAGTAAGAGCCAAAACATAAACCAGTAAAAGAGCACTTTGTGCATGGAGGAAAACGAGGAATTGAGACATTAAAGTTAGTGTGAACAGCTGTTTGCAGCTCATTTTACTTTTATAATTGGATGTAAGTGAAATGTGATAATTAACATGAAAAAAGTAGAATGCAACTTGATTTGATCCATTTGATTGAAATTAATTGGCTCATAAAAAGAAAGTGCTACGCTCCAGTGCCAGTTTGATAAAACAATGTCAAAATAGCCATTTTGCTATTTAATATTATCCAGTAGCCTGAGAGGCCAAAGTAGCTTAAGTAGAAAATGAAAGTCTTTTTTTAATTTTTACTTTTTTATTACACTTTTTTTCATGTTGATTCAGGGCGCGATTCACTAACAGCTTGTGCCAGCGAAAACCCTCTTTTGCCGTTAAAAAACTACTGTCAGGATTTGAAAACGGACAGGGTTATTTTTGCGGCTGACCTTATTGCATTTGTAGGGGTTTCCCTTTCAGACACAATTTATGGGAGGAGAGTATTTCAATGAATCACGCATGGTGATTTACTAAGGTTTGCGCTCGTCAGGTTACTGGTGTTCGCGTCATTATTTACCGCCCAAAAAAAGCACGTCTTAAACCAGACGCTAACTGGTAGATTGCGTTGGTCTTTATGGAAATGATCCGTCTGCGCCTGTGTTCTTTAATTTGCGCGTCAGTAAAATCACGCGCAGAACTTTCCACTCCCAACGGCGCTTTCTTGGAATTGCGCTCTCATGCTAATTTGCCCTGTTTAGTAAAGGTAGTATTTGCCTAAGTCTTTTAATTTCAAAGTATTAGGGTAATATTGTTATTAATACAGTCTGTAGAATAACATGCCCGACATTTGCATCTACATTTCTGTAGAATAATGTTGTAACAAGGTGAATAGGATGTGGAACAGAGCGCCCTTCACCTTTTTTCTCCCCCTAGGAGATGGGAATGTACAGCTCGCTAATAGCATGTGCCCCGAGCCTCGCATGTGTGCGGGAATCGGGTGATGTATTTTATTTCTGTTGCTCATTAAGTTGTTTCGTTTAAGTAATGCGGTTGACAGCAGAACACTTATGGAAGACTAGAAGTTTGTAGGAGCTTTCCTGGTGAAGTAGTGAATAAAATACGAACTGTGAAATGCTAACCTCCTCCTGAATTTCTACTACTTTCTTCTTCTGTAACTCACGTTAGCAAGCTATTCTCCCATTATCAACACAAGACGTGTTACAGTGTGCATTAAACACACTCATTGGCTGCAACAGAACAATTTCCTTCCTTTAGGATACCCCTAAAACAAAATATTATAAACATTGTTTTGATTTGCTTAGCCACTTACAACATTTTTTAGACATTAATGGCAACAAAAATGGCCAGTCCAGCTCAGAAAGTATTCATTTTCTTAATTACCCGATTGCCTTTTTTTAGTGACTGCAATCCTGCTTGTCTTGCACTGAATGTTTTCTTATATGATCCCGTCTGCTTTGTTATTCTGTTGCACTCAGATGTTGATGAGTGTGGCATGGGGGCCCCCTGCAGTCAGAGGTGTTACAACACGTACGGGACGTTCCTGTGTCGATGTGAGCAGGGTTATGAGCTGGGGCCAGATGGCTTTGCCTGCAATGGTAAGCTGGGAGCAAATACAAACCAATGTGAAAAACTAAAATAAATGTGCATTTTTTGTGAAACATATTTATGCAACTTACAGCTGGAGCAACTGACCATATTCATTCTCTGTCTTCAGACATAGACGAGTGCAGCTACTCCAGTTACCTGTGCCAGTATCAGTGTGTTAATGAGCACGGCAAATTCTCCTGTGTCTGTCCTGATGGCTATCAGCTTCTGGGCACACGCCTCTGCCAAGGTTCGCCTCAACTTAACACTCTCTCACAGAACACTCTGCTTACCAATTCACTCATAGGAGAAAAGAAAGACATTCTTTTGTTTTTCTTTCAATCTAGACATAAACGAATGTGAGACAGGAGCTCATCAGTGCTCTGACGGACAGACTTGTGTGAACATTCATGGAGGTCACAAATGTGTTGACACCAAAAGCTGTGAGGAACCCTATGTGCAAGTGTCCGAAAAGTAAGTTAACAATTTGGTAGTACCATAAGCACTTGCAGGCTGTTCAGTTTACACACAGTTACAGAGAGATTTTCCTCTTCATTAATAGTCTATGGTTCATCATTACTGCCTATTTGAGACATACCTGACATGGTTTCTCAAATCGCCCAGTGTATTTTTCCATATCTCAGGCCAGTTCTTGAGTCTGTGCCTCTGAACATGTCTCAACATAATCTGCAAAGTTCCACAAGCTTTTAATGAATAACAGGTGGCCAGGCATTTCTGAAGAAATATCTGGCTTAGATGGATGCCATCCAAATTTTAAGCCAATTTGCTGGACATATTGTACACATTCTTCTATAATTTGGTACAGTTGTGGCTAACACAGTCATTAGTCATGCAAAAACCTGACCTAGTGGGTGAAAACAATACCATTTAGTATGTTCAGATAAGTTCAGTTCAGTCTAAATCAGTCCAGTGCAGTAAAATGTTGTTGATTTATTTCAGTGCAGATCAGTTCAAATCTATTCAGTTCACTTTCATTTAGTGCTGAAACCTTTTACAGTAAATCTTTCCGGACCGATATAATTGTCTCTCTTGCAGTCGCTGTATGTGTCCTGTCACAAAGCCCAGCTGTCGAGACATGCCCTACTCCATTGTGCATCGCTACATGAGCATCACATCCGAGCGCACCGTCCCCTCGGATATCTTTCAGATCCAGGCCACCAGCGTTTATCCTGGAGCTTATAACACCTTCCGCATCCGCTCTGGAGATGACAATGGAGATTTTTACATCAGGGTATGTTCAAATTTGAATTACTGCCTATTCTGAAAGAATACTTTAAATTGGTGTACTGTATAATATTATTATACTGAAAACAGACTTACAGTTTGGTTTTTGCAATAATTTGTCTTGTTTTTCCAGTGCAATGATCTAAACACCCTCAAAACAGCAAAGTTTCTATATTAAATAAAATAAATATTTTCGTATTTACCCCATTGGAAAATACATTTATGGATACACAGTACCATTCATAGGTTTGGTGTCTTTTTTTTGTTAATGTTTCAGAATTCTCTTTTGCTCACCAAGGCTGCATTTATTTAATCCAAAAATACAGTTAAAACATTAATATTGTGAAATATTATTAGAGTTTAAAATAACTGCTTCTATTTTAATGTATTTTAAAATGTCATTTATTCCTGTCATGGTAAAGCTGTATTTTCAGCATCATTACTGCAGTCTTCAGTGTCACATGATCCTTCAGAAATCATTCTAATATGATGATTTGCTGCTCAACAAACAACATTAATAACTTAATATTTTTGTGGGAACCTGATGAATAGAAAGTTCAGAACAGTGTTTAAGTTGCAACAGTTGTGTAACAATAAAAATAATAAAATGCGTCCTTGCTGAATAAAAGGGGAAAAAAATGTCTGTCCATGAAATCAAGACGACCCATTTGATTAGTGCCATCAAGACTTATACATCTCTACACAGCCAAGTTTTGGAATGATCTTGTGACTGTCATGTGCCTTTCCTCAGCAAATCAACAACATCAGTGCCATGCTTGTTCTCGCCCGCGCCGTGAACGGCCCCAGAGAGTATGTGCTGGATTTGGAGATGGTTTCTGTCAACCCGCTCATGAGCTACCACACCAGTTCTGCCCTGCGCTTAACCATTTATGTTGGGCCTTATGCTTTTTAACTGAAAGAGCTGTAGAGATGCCTAGAGAGGGAAAAGGGGTGGAAGAGTGGAAGCACTGATTGTTTCATCCAACAAGGAGGGCTTATGAGCTGGATATGTCTGCCAAACGACAGACATCATTTCCAAGATTGTACAGAAGTCATTCTCATGAGAGATGTACCAACCTATTTAACTTCTACATCGCAAATAATAAAAAGGGCTATTAGAGACAGATACTATATTTTAAGGACAAAATGTCTACAAGATAACAACTCACTATATTGTGTCATATGGAATATGGCAAAGTTACCAGCTGCACTATGACTCCAAACCTGCTGTACAAACTATGTAAACTGTCTTTTGTAATTTCTAAATGCCTCATTCTCAGGATGAGGGGTGCAGCTCTGCAGACTCATTCCTCTGGTTTGCTCTACCAGTACAGAAGTCAGCAATAATAATTAATCTCTCCTATTCAAATAGATGTAGCAATAACAATATCAAGGCTGTAAAAAGTAGCATCTCTGTATGTTCTTAGTGTCAAAAGCCTATATTAATGTTCCACTATGTATAATCCATCTCTGAGTTCAGTATTGTTGTTATTCATTGTTGTTATTCAGTAACCACTCAGTCATTCCAAACCTCTACCCCACCACCACCACCACCACCACCATCAATAATACTCACATTATTTTGTGTTGTTTTTTTTTATACCACGGTGCCATTGTTGTATTTTCGATCCTGGATTTATTACTGTAATAAATTTGATAAGACCATAAAAATCTGTCTCCAGACCCACATATGTTTGCATTCCCACAGGGATGTTTTGTTGGCATTTTTCAGATATGCTTCTTATTCTGCCTAATGAAAAGTCTCGCTCACGTGCCCTGCTTAACCCTTCCACCCACCCTTCCGATCTCTTGAGTCATTCAACCACGGGATAGACTGGAACCCCATTGAGGAGCAGTCCGCTTTTTTCTGCAGCCTTATTAGCACAAGCCTGACAAGAAAGAGAACTGATTTAGAGGTGATAAAATATTCAGTATAATCTACAGCATCTTGCCTAAATTATATATGGAAAACGTTTAAGGTAGACTATTCCAAAACTCAGTCTTTTATAATCAATACTATGTTGTTTCCAGTCACAGATGTGGGTTAATAGAGCTTTCTGGATCTGATCCGAATCCAAAACAATCAGCAAGGGTCCTTTCTCAGAATGGCAATGAATGGAATTACAGTGGCTTGAATCATAATGGAGTTATTGTACTTGATGCTAATGGGGTAAGGATGTCACAAGACTTAGAGTACATGATTTTGCGTAAGAGTTGATCGTGTTAGGTTGTGCAAAATATTTAAATTGCAAAATGGGCTAAAAAAAAGTTTTGTAGTTTTTGGAATAAATGTCAAGTACTATAATATAATGTAATTAATATAATGTAATTATAACATATTAATTATAGTACTTGACATTTATTCCAAAATGTAAGTATTTTAGCTTGTTAATTTAGTTTTTTGCTATTTAAATATTTTTGCACAACCTAACACGATATGGTCGTGGGCCCAAAACCGACTCCGCTGGAAGACTGTTGCTGAGTTTGCGGAATATAATATAATATAATATAATATAATATAATATAATATAATATAATATAATATAATAAATATAAAAATTATACTCTGAATGAAATTGCCCTTTTATTTTAAATGTAGACAATTGGTATTATATATTATAATATTAATAATTATATATTGATATGTCTATTACAATATTGTACTTAACATTAATTCCAAAAAGTATGCATTTAACTTGTTAATTTAATGAATCAGTCTAAATATTGTGCACAACCTAATACGAACAAGAACATCCATCCATCCATCCATTTTCCAAACCTCTTTTCCTTGGTCTTGGGGTATACTACATTGCATTATGTTAATAATCATCATCATCATTATTATTATTATTATTATTATTATTATCAGTATAGTAGTACTATATATTATAGTATATATATATACACACACACAAGTTCACACTTACATGTAATTAAATGCTGTCTGAAGCGAGGCCTCCGAGCTCGGAATTTGGCGAACACAGAGTACTTCTCCCATTCCAAGTTGGGATAGGAATAGTTAGAAGTGAGGAAATGTGATGGTGGAGGGATGCTGGAAAACTCTCATGGAACAGAGGTAAGTCTGCTGTATAAATACCTCTTATCTCTTTAATTGAGTTGATTAACTGAATGTGCTCCTCCCGTGTTAATTTGGTTAATTATATGAACATGTTCCTCTCACACTTTAATAAAACATCATTTAAAATAGTCTTACATTGTCATTCTATTTCAAAAGTAGACAACTGTAATTAAAATATGTTATGAACCTTCCACCTGCCATCAACAGCATCACTGCTTCTGTTTTTTCTTTAGCAGCTTTTCAGGAGTGACCATTTGCACTGATCAATCACAGTCGAAAAAAGCAATGGGAAAATACCCACTTTTGCGTTTCATCAGCCACTGCTCGCCCATCCCACTGCTATCTTTAAGTGCTCTGTGCCAACAAACACACACATACATGGAGTTTTACTCTCTCTGAAACAACCCAATGATGACTCATTCCCTGCAAAGTCTTACATAATCACAGGTCTGAAAAACTGGCTTTGGTCTGCCACATGGGGGCAGTGCAGCACACAGAGTCTAAGGCCCAAAAATAGACATAACTTGAAGTGATGGAATCTTGCAGCTGGTTTTGTAACCTAATTGTCCAGTGAACCAGATTCTTTACCTCCTTCCTGTGAACTGACTGGCTACATGTTCTTGAGCTAGACTGTACAACTGTGAATGGCATCTCATACAAGCATGTTGTCGGTCACACACAAACCTGAGAATCTAGGCGTAGTAATACAACGGGCACATTTATTCGTAAACGCAGACAGACACAGATGGCACCAGCAGGTTGCTTCGACCATTACCTCATAGCAGAGATCATGATAGAGACGTGTTCTTTAGGAAGTGGGTGACGGGGATGTATGTGGGTGAGAACGTGGCATTCTCATGCCGTTTCCTGCTGGATGGCAGACAAGCGGTAAACCCAACTGAGCCAAACGCAGGAGCGAGATGTGCTGTACACACCCAGCAGGCACAGAGAGAGAGGAGGGCTGATGAGCTATGCCAATATGCCTCCGCATGTGGAGGTGTCCTCCAGAAAAGGTGTGTGTGTGTGTGTGTGTGTGTGTGTGTTTGCATGGGTGTGTGAAAATGTTATATATACAAACTCATGTGTCATGGTGTCCTGTGGAGTGGAGGGACACTCCAGAGTTCATGCCAAATGTGACCTCATTTATGGGTCAGGAACAGGTGAGTGGGTGGAGTGGGAATGGGCCGGATGTCCTGAGATTGAACTGTCCTTTTGCTCAAATGTCCTTTCTGATCATCTATTTTGAATCATGTAAACCGACTGCTGGTTATGAACGGAGGCCAAATGTAGTTGTAATTCTACAAAAACAGGCTTTTCAAAACAACTTAACATAACATATACCATAACATATCATAAATGTAAATATTTCTGATCATCTATCTTAAATCATGTGATTCTTTTCCGTTCTCTTTTGAACCGACTGCTGGCTAAGAATGAAGGCCAAATGTGTTTGTCATTTGAAGATGATGCTGTGAAGGTGATTCTTAATGCTGTGTTTGCAATCTCATTTTTTATCCTCAACATAGTGAATCTGTGTGGCAAAAAGTGTAGGCAACTCCAAAAAACAAAAACTGCTTGTTTTGCAGATTGTTTCTTGCACAGCCAGGAACACATACATTTTTATAGCCAGAAACGAGAGAGTTTTTCCTTTGCTTGAGTGCGCACATTAATTGAGACACAGGACCCCTCAGGAAATTCCCCACAAACAAGGCTGCTGTCAGTCATTGCGACAGAACCACTATATTTACCTGGATATCCATGGTTATTTTTGAATGAAAAGAGGAAACACTATTGCCCTCCACCTGCTTTTTCAAACACATTAGGGCTATTACAAACAAGTACTCACCGCCCATGACATCCGCTGCATTAATTGCATTACAAACAACAGATCAGTATTCATGCTATATTTACTAAGCATGTTTGGGGAGGCAGTGGGCAAAGCAAACAGGAATTTTACAGTTACTCCTAAATATAAACAGCTAATAAACATGCCAAATCTCCAGGATAACAATCCAGTATACTAGTTTGAAGTGGAGCTGGTTTTGGAACACGAAAGAAGATATTTTGATAGTTTTGTCCAAACCGAACAATGGATTTCATTGACTTTCATTATGGTCAAAAAAACACAGGCATATTTTGTTCCGTACAGGTTTGGATGACAGAATTTTCATTTTTGGCTGAACTACACCCTTGAAAATAAAGGTTTTTTTATTGGCATCAGTGGTTCCATAAAGAACCTTTAACTTTCATGGAACATTTACATTGTACAAAATGTCCTAAGATTATTAAAATATTCTTCACATTAATAAAAAAGAACTGCTCTCAAAGGATCTTTGGGAAACCAAAAATGGTTTTTCTATTGCGTCGCTGCAAAACTCCCCTTTTGGAACCTTTATTTTTTAAAGAGTGTATCCCTTTAACGTGGCATAACCAGTTAATATCTGGTTCATCGATGGTCTACCAACTAAAAACCATGCAGCTGTAATGTCCTAAAGCACATCAACACATATTGAACTGGATTTATTTTTTGTCTAAGAAAGCTGGTATAAGATTAGAAATAGCCTTTCTAAAAAAGGTGTCATTTGTGATGTTTTGCAACGCTCGGTGGACAGTTAGCAGAGTTGGCGTAGAGAATAACATGCTCAAATGGGTGATTGGGGTTTACACAGTAGCTATATTAGCATGTCTCATTAGCTTCAGTCCACTGCATCCTGATTAAAGAAGAATCTCCATAGAAGAGCAGACAGGGGCTATTTCACAGATGGAGAGTAAAAAGGGACACATGTTGGTCACTGATAATTGGGCCATTTGTTTTAAGGGAATTAAATTGACCTCTGAATATTACCAGCACGCCTTGATTAGGGCCTCGCCTGAGCTAGAGTGACTTTGATAACAAGAGTCATCTACCTCATCTGCCACTGATTGGCTATTCAGATGAGCCTAACAAGGAGGGCTAATTACATTATATGGCTCACAACCTGGGAACTAGAATCAGGATCGACAGGTAATTTTAAATAAGTTATAATACCTTTACTGCACTTTCTGTTCTCGTTGTTACTGTGTAACAACCTGTTATAAACCTGTTTGCACATTATACTCTTTATACATTAAGCACATATTTATAAGTCTACAGTTTACTCACTGCACAGTCTACTTCAATTACTTTATTCCACTTCTTTATTCTTATTTTTTTACTTTTTTTTCTTCTACTTGACTTGATTATTTATAATTCTACAGATATATATATATATATATATATATATATATATATATATATATATATATATATATATATATATATATATATATATATATATATATATATATATATTTATATATAGATAGTACTTTTTTATCTATTTCTATTATAATTTTTTCCTTGTGGTTTTAACTGTGAATTTGCACTGTCCATGGAGCGGACCTGTTTACATTTCACTGCCGGTTGTATACTCTGTATATAACTGTGTATGTGACAAATAAAACTCTTGAATCTTGAATCTAATAGCAAATATCTGATTTAGTGTGCTACATTTCGTTATATGCTTTTATAATCTCACCCTTGTCATGTGTTGAATACAAAGAGCCATCATCAAGCTACATGTTCATTGTGGTCAGTGAAAGATACCTCTACAACCCACCCTTCATTTTTTCTCCCTGCGTAAATGTGGTTACTATGATACGACAACGTGTTGCTATGGGCGCGTGGGCGTGCGAGCAGAGGGGACGGCAATAAAGAGACAATTCCGTCAAAGAAGCAAGCATATTTTTAAATCAGTAAAGATATATGAAACACTGAGCATCCACTGCACTCTCATAATGAAAAACAAAAAACAAAACACACCTTTATTGCTTAATATATTTCATGCACATATGGCCCAAGGATGCACATATCTTGATTTGAGGCCTAATGCTTCAAATTGAATGTCAAGAGAGGTGAACAACGGCTTTTCGGACTTACTAACGCTGCTCGTCTCTGTCTCAGTGAATGAGTAATGTGTGAGAGACTGTCACCATGAATGAGCCTGCGGGTGAGAGTCTGACTGCTGAGTGTTAACATAGGGTGTTAAAAAACAGCTTCTGTGGCAAAACTAAATGACGCTTCAGGCAGATTTAACACCATATTGCAAAAATGCAAATCACACTCACATTCCACTGCTCTACCAGATGACTTCATTCTGTTCATCAAGCATAAAGGTACATAACATAATGTACAACAACTCTTTTCATGTGCCTGCTCTTCATCAAACCCCCCTCAGATTTTTTTGGCAAAAATTACACATCAGCCTGTCACTGGGGAAGTACCCTCAGTGGCACACCTTTGTACCTTATCTACCCACAAATCGCACATATTAGTACCTTAAGGCACTAATTTGCCCCTTTGCAGAGCCTGATTTCACCAAGTGCAACCAATCAGATTTGAGGGACATGGTTACTGTTTAGGTCAAGCTTATAACCAAGCTTCTACATCAGTGTTATTCACCTATCATTTCCCTCTGATTTTAGGGATAACTTATGGGTAGGGTTAGGTTTAGGGGTAGAGATAGAGTTAGGACTAAATTTTTGGAGGGAATTGTCATTAATAACAGACCATTCGACAGTCAATACGCATTAAAAACGGACACATGGGAGAAGACTGGAGTTTTACATCATCGATCCGTGACACATTCAGTGACGTGAACTGCATTTACATGCGGGATAGAAATGGTGGCCAGCGAACAGAAACAATCTCTAGAACTTGAAAACTGGAAAAAATGAAGACTGTGTGTAGAGCAAGTGGTGGTTTGTTGTTGTCTCACTAATTGCGTCATCAGGTTCTGCGCTCCTATTGGTTTTTGATTTGACGGTTGTCGTAGGAGAAGCCACACTACAGGACTGTGTGTCAAATCTTCTGTCACAGAATTTCAAATCGCAATGGTCATTGATCGGCTGTCGGTAGAAACGTCAAAATAACGATCATAGACTTTCATATAGGATTCACAAAATTTGCCTCAGTCGGCCAAATCATGGCTAAAATCGCTCAGTGTGATTCTGGTTTAAATGTAAATCCAGGATCAGCAAAATATGTTGATCCAGGAGCGTGTCTAACTAGATAAAATCTGTACCTTTGATCTGTACTATTTGATTGCATTTCCCTGCTGATATTTAATGCGTGTAAAGTTTTTTTTTTTTTTTTTTGGCATCAAACTGTCATAATCTATCTTTTCATGACCATTTTCACTCTCTCTCTGACCCAAATTGATCGGCTAATAACAACCACAGTGAAGAAACTGGCTTTGAAATGAATGGGAATGGTAATGGATAACTCTCTCTCAGTATATTAAACATCCTTGGTTTGTCCAGCGGTGTAAAAAGATGATTTTTCAAAGTTGTAAATAAAACAAAGATTACTGAACATTTTAAACATTTAATTAATAATTTAAAAAAACATTCTGTCACAACTCTCGGAATGTTTGGCATGGTAACAATGGACAATGTTGATATGTTTGGTCTTGGCGGAATAGATCTGCTGCTATTATTGCTGCAGCTGGATTTGCTACTGCCAATACATACCCGACACGCTGCTGTTGTACAATATAGCGTACATTAATTACCCGTAGCAGGTCTATACAGGTGGAGCTGGGGAAGGTGGAGGGTTTCTGAAAGCACGCTGCAACTGCTACAGCAAATGCTGACCAGTATGAGCAGCGAGCTCATTGGCTACTGATACAGCAGGATATCAGCTGTGCCCTATAGAGAATGATGTGATTGCAAGCAGATTGAGTTAAGGACCTATCAGCCTGGGCCATCTAGAGTTTCATGACAGAACTTTGTATTTCAGTCTTTCTACTTCCAAATTTCACATTTAATTCAGTGAGTTTCTTGCGTTCTTTGTAATTATTTGTGAAACTTACTATCAATTTCTGAGTTTCATTGAAGTAGTTTGGAACAAACCATTTTTTGCAGCTTACTATCAATAGAGTCTTTTTTTACTATAAATTTTGAGTTCTGAACATTACTGCGTTTCATACCGTAGTACAACAAACTCTTATTTCAAAAGATGAAGGAAAATGATGATTCCTTATCATATGACCCTTATAAGTAGCAGTCACCTGTATATGGTGTCCATTCGGGACAAGTGACTAAGAGCGTGAGTTGAGGAAAAGTGTCAGGTAATGGACTCCCCATTCATAAATTCATACCAATGACTCAATGAGCCAAAAAAACTTGCTATTGTTCAAATCCAGCCATGGTGAATGACACAGGTCATTCTGCTTCTCTACTGCCAACTGTGGGGAAGTGTTCACGCTGCTGAAATGATCACTAATGATGGGGAAAATAATCGGTTCCTATGGGGGAAAACATATTTGCTTGCAAAGAGAGGGAGGCAAGGGGAAATTGAGGATGGATAAAAGCAATAATCGTAACTTTAGCCTGGAGCTAAAAAAAGGCACTGAAGTACCTTTCTATCTCCCTCCCTCTCTGCTTGCGCCTCATTCTCTTCCTCTTTCTAACCATCTCTGCCCACTCTCCTCTCTTCTAATAGTTATGCAATGCTTTATCAAACTTCATGTTCTCTCGTTTTTCCATTGATTTGATAACCTTGCATTTGCATTTTTCTATATTCCATATAAAAAGTTGTATTTTAATCAGCATATAACAATTTGAGTGATTAGTTGAACCGACAAATTAACACAAACATCCTGATTAGAAACCTAGAAATAGTCCACAAGATATTATTCTTAATTAATAATACATTAAAACTTATGCATTTTAGTCATTTATTTTCTTTGACTCAATGTGTTTCAATGACAACCACACTACTACAATACTACAAATACTGTTATAAAGACTGCTTTACACATTGAGAACATTGCAGTCAGATCGCAATGCACAGAGATGGGCAAGAAGCACACACTGAATCATTGATCATTTTCTCGCTACTATCAAAGGCGGACCTGAATGGCGAAGAATAATGGATCTCTTATAGTCACTAAGAGCTGCATTATTTTAAGAGGAATTACGGGATGTGCTAAAGATAAGATGTCTTTAAAATAAAAAGACATGTTTCTTACTTATGTGAGGTTGGTTTAGATCAGACGCTCATAGAGGTGTTTTGTAATGCAATGCTTTTGGCTTAATATGAAATGAGATGGGAGAACAGAGAGCGAGCGACAGACTGAAAGGGGGAAAAAAAAATCTGCTGCTTGAGGTCTGTTTTGATGTCACACATCTACATCACATCACCATGGCAACCTTGCATCAGCAACAACTTACGAAGGGAGAGAGAGAGGGAGCGAAAAAGGAGGGTGAGAGCACAATGTGCTGGCATGTAGCGCTAGAATTGAGCAGCAAGCTTAAACAGTAAGAGGGGGCCTTATTGAATTATAGAATGCGTTTTCTGGACTATTTATAGGCTGGTGGGAATTATTCTTAAAATAAAAAAAACAGAAAGTGTTTTACTGGGCAGGATATATGCCAAACGAAAGCATGCACTGACGTTTGTCAATGAAGAGTCATGAATTAGTAGTCACCATTCATTAAAAAGCGATAGAAATACTTCAACAAAAGTCCATATTTTCCCACTGTTCTGAGCTCTGGGTCTAAAAATACATTGCACAAGAAAAAAAAACCACCAGGCTGCAGGCTGGGGAACTATCTCTGACAGAGATGGGGAAGGGAGGGAGGGAGTGTGTGGGTGTCTGAGTGTTACATCTGCTCACTCACAGTAGTTTATATGAATCAACCAGCGCACACAGCTGAACAATGCATTAGATAATTTATCATACATAAATCTATATGATTTAAATACCACGACAGGTGCAACTTCATTGGCCTCTCAGTAGGCTACAGATATCGCAAACATACCGGCACATGATGTGCTGGACTCGCTTGCCTTTAAAGTCAACCCCACACCCTACTCTTTACCTTCGTCTCTCTCATCAGTTTCATAGACAGCTTCAATCCTTCCTCTTCCTCTCTTCTCTTTTCTTCCTCTGGCTTCAGCAGGAGTGGGAGGTGTTGCTAGGCGACAGGTTAGCTCCTTTCTTTCAAGAGGCAGAGTGAAGACCTTGATTCTCTATGTGTAAAAATAAACAGCAGTGCAGAGAGAAAGAATCTTGAGATAGAGGACAAGCGTACTTCAACTGCACAAGAGGCCAAATGACATTTAGTTTCTCATTAAAGTTGCAACTCTCTTAATTTCAGCACAGTTTGATTGCACTTACAAAATTCTTTGGTGGAAAAGCAGAATTAAACTTGCACAGATGGCTTTAGAATTACCTCAGCTGGGTCCAAACATAATATGTATGTATTTGAAAGCATGGCAAGATGGGTAATATCATTTGCATTCAATTGCATTATTTTTACCCGTTTTTTCAAAGTCTCGAAATTAATTAAAAAGTAAACACTTGAATTGGGTTGAAAAGACTAAAATAAATCTTGAAGATCTCCTCTTCCTGCATGGTTATTTTTGTCCGCTGTGTGTAAAATCATAGGAGGCTTTAAGTAGGCACAGTCAACTCAGCCATGTACTCTGGGCACAGGCAAAATGACTTGTTCTTGTTCCTGGGGACATACTGCTAACAGCGGGATATCATGCTGGGCATGCTTTTCCATTTACTCACTTCCGGCAGTCAATTTACCGTCTGCCTTCAAATGTTCACAAAACCCACCACTACATTTTGAAAAGGCCTAATATGTGTTATATCCTCACCTTTAACATAGCTGTCCTCGATTATGTGTGTATGATTCTAAACTATGAAGGAAATGCGGTTAAAAAAACCCCCATTAATAGACTATGGTCCTAAAACAAAAATGGAATTTAGCGCATTATTTTATTTATTATTTAGCGCATGAAATATCCTGCAATTCTTTTGGTAGTCTTCTGTGCAGTTTTTCTTAGTAAGGTCTGTAAAGAAAGCAGAAGGATTATTAAACTGTATGCACTGGATCCTAACAATAGGTGACCATCCATTTTCCTTATCAGAATTTGCACTCAATGGTACTATTGGACTGCATTCAGTTTATCAGAAAAGGGCGATTTGGTGTTCCATGTTGTACTGTCCCTCTTTTGAAGATGCCAAAGAGAGGCTATTCATACAAGCTATACCTTGAGAAAGCCTTGCACGCTTCAGTGTTTCTGAATCACTCTGTGGGCCTGCTGAATAGAAAAACCTACCAACTATTTTAAGAGGTGAAATTTGTTAACAGGTGACCACTGCTAGGGTTTAATCACGGATGGTGCACTGCGCTTAAGAAAGATCATTAGGGATTGGCTTGATCTATATTCAGCTAATGCATGATTCTATCACTGAATTGGAGAGCATCTTAATAAGTCTTAGCAAGTACGTGATGCATTTTCTATCATGACAAAATGAACTAAATCTAAACTTAGTCAATATTTAATAGGGCCTACCAAACAAGACATTGACTTTGATAATGAGACGCCGAAGGCACATTAAGGGTCCAACACTCTCTTTTGCTTAACTGTGAATTTGCACTGTCCATGGAGCGGACCTGTTTACATTTCACTGCCGGTTGTATACTCTGTATATAACTGTGTATGTGACAAATAAAACTCTTGAATCTTGAATCTTTCCATGCATCCTCCTGATAATCCCACTATAAACACATTTTCACAAGTGGTTGTTTTTCATGCCGTGTACAATTTCTGTAAATGTGATCAGAGTTTACTGAAAACTTCTCGTATGCAAAGTCTGCTGAAAAGAACATCTTAAGACCAATGAAAACAGGTTAGCTGGTCTCCCATCCTGCTCAAGCTGGTTTGTTTAACATGGAATTTGGGCTGAGGACAGATGTTCTAGCCGAAGAAAAAAAAAGAAAAACAGTCCTACACAAATATCTATTTTGGACCACGAAACACAAATGTGTTATTAAAAAGACTAAATGTGAATCTCTGAGTGCGTTTGTCAGACTCTAGCCAGAGCTATTTTTAGAAGAAGCGAAACGGTCAGCTCACGCGCGCAACAGGTTTCAGAGAAGGACTGTTGAAAGACTCACTAACACTTCTAAATTCGGCCTAAAACAGCATTATATTGATCACTGAATAGATAATTCCATCCAGGTGTATATTTTTTAATGATGGCCTCCGGTCATTTATCATGAACGAAAATGAAACGCATGATTCATTGCATCGTTGAACCTCGGCAAGCCACGCGGTTAACACTGACAACTTTCCTAAAAGCACTGGAGTTTCTGCATGCTGCTAAAAATAGCTCACCTTCACTGAACAGGCTACACCGCTTCCTCTTCTGAAAACGAATCGACTCGAATGGCAGAACCGCAGCGAGGGCTGGAGTCCCTTTGCACTAGACTTTAGTCTGACACTCAGAACAAACAGAGGACGCAGAGAGGCGTCAGAAGAGCTTGAGATAACCGAGCGGTCGTTTGACAGGTGTTTTAAGTACATTAATGGAGACCCGGCGTTGTGCCGAATTTAGACCCCCTGCCAAATTATTACCCCCCTCGTTTAAATCACTACCTGATTGCCTAATTCTAATCCCAACCCCTCCCCCACAACTAACCCTAAACCTATCAATACTGGGGTGTGGGGTGTGGAGTGAGGGCAATACAGAGCGAGTTGCAACTCCAGATTAACCAATTAAAAAGAGCTACAGAGGTGAAATCATTGGTGCAGTAAAAATCGAAAGTAAAATATGAAATGTGGTTTCTAATTTGATTTGTGATTGTAATGGATATTAGATGACAGAACATATGATAGTGTACCACATGACAACTGTGAGAGCGAGTTAGAGTCGTTGACGTTTTATGCATTATGCTTCCAAATTTATTTTTAATTCTATGAAATAACCACATGCCTACCATGTTAAATTAAAATAATAATAACGATTTGTTTTTAACCAGTAAATTTGATTACTTGAATACCCCACATTATACCGAAGTTTGATACAGTGCACAAGACAAATTCTATAACACTTCCCTTCATTTTCTGAGAAATATTTAGTCAGCTATGATGTATAAACCTACCTGATGTCTATTTAATTCTTAAACTTCTGTCTCACTCAGACTGCGCTCGTCAGGAGCATCACAAGTTCATAATGTGTCCCCTATTACTGTGACTACTGTGATAGATTGAGTGAGCCAACAATGTCGCCTTACGCACACAAACTCATAAGACATAACTCAATACAGCTGCTGTCCTTGTCTATGCTCGCCCCATGTTTCCCTTATAAGGACACAGAGAAAGCATTTATGTAATAATAAAGCAGAGATTTCAGTGTTCTCGGTTACACACGAACGTCTGGTTCACTGGGGCAAATGCACTGCTGAATTTAAAGCCATCACAAGCACTGCAGTGCATTGTCCCGCGTGCCGCCAGAGCTACTACAATCTGCCATTTTTTTGAATGGAAATCTGTTTAAGGGTTCATTCTGTGGCCACACAGCTTGTAAAATGTTGAAACTGATGCAAATAACGCAGCGAGGCACGAGATAACAGCAACAATGTCAGGGACTGCATCCGTGCTTCCATGCAAACCATTTCTGCATCCATGCAAGGCAAGACATTGCAATACAATATATAGGAATAATTTTCTGAATCATATCTGAACTCGGTCGGTTGGAGGCAATCAGCACTGCCACACAAGAGGATTCGGGGAGAGCGGTCCTCTATCTCGTTCGTATGCAGCTCAGAAACAGCCCCCTACACGTCTTTACACTGGAGTGCGGTGACTCCGTCTACGTTTCACTCTCTGTCCCCGCCCATTGCTCGGTTTTGTCCAAATCGGGCTTTTTGCGTCGCCGGAGCTCCCGATTTCAAGCCAACGTCATCAACGGAGAGAGGGGATGCTGACGTCGGAGCAGAGTCAGAGCGCAAGGGTTGGGAGGGGTGAGATGAGTGAATTTCAGCATTGCTTACACTGATATGAGACGTATAAATCCCCCCCGGCCCCCCTTTTACTCCACCCCCTTCCCCTCGCGCACTTTTTACGTCGGTGTTGGCGCGTTGGGAGCCCCCCTACACTGGTGGAGTCCCAGCCTATATAAGTTACCGGCTTGCAATGTTACTCCACCAGATTTACGGACTCCTGATATCTGGGCGAGAGACGGCTTCAGCAGCAGCCGACTGACTCAATCTCCGACCCGGAGGAAAGATCCATCCATCCTCCGGTCCGCAACCTGAGCCAGGCGCTGTGGCGGAACCGCAGGGGGAAACCCGGGAGAGGCAGGCGAAAGGAGAAGAGCAGCCGTACTCTGGACATGTGCTGAGATGACACACCTGTGAACACGCCTGAACTCTTTTGGGAAAGAGCCTCACACTTTTCTCAACTTGCACCGTAGTCAACACTTTCAGCGAACCTCAGAAACAGTCCTCCCGCTATTAACCACAATGTATCGGTCCACTAAAGGCGCTTCGAAAGCCCGAAGAGACCAAATAAACGCGGAGATTAGGAACCTGAAGGACTTGTTGCCCATCTCCGATGCGGACAAGTCTCGACTGTCCTATCTTCACATCATGTCGCTGGCTTGCATGTACACGAGAAAGTCTGTCTTCTTCAGCCAAGGTAAATATTTGTTTTGCAAATATAAAAAAGCCTTCATAGATAGATGTTGTTCTCAAAGCATGAAATAAGAAGCAGCTTCTTAGGCAGTGCTGTATATTACTCTTTTACTGCCGCGTGTTGATGCAACAGGTGCATCTTTAATTTGGTTTGGTAATATCTGAGCTGCTTATCTGTTTAGTAATACGAATAAAGAAATATCTTTAAATATACAAAAGAGCGTGTAGAGAAAACAGCGCTTTGCAATTTCTCTCCATGGTGCTGAAATACAAACGCTGTCCATGGTGCTGAAACGCAAATAGCGCTACCTCATTTGTGGATTTTCTTTCGTACTAAACGTTTTATATATATATATATATATATATATATATATATATATATATATATATATATATATATGGATGAAGTTGAATAGTTTATTCAGACTTGAAATTGCTTCTTTCAGAAACAGCTACATCTAGCAGTGCTGAAGAAACCACGGATTCCTCACATTTCATGAACTGAATGAGCTGGTTCAAGTTATGCCAGGTTTTCTCATGCTGTTGACTGGGGAAGGAAAGTTACTGTACCTGTCAGACAGCGTCTCAGAGCACCTCGGACATTCAATGGTGAGTAAAGCAGACATAACAGTTATTCTCATTAAATCTTTATATCCTTCCTCTTCCTTTCATCTCATGTTATTTCAGTCTATTTATAAGCAAAATGAATTAAAGAAGACATTCACCTACAGTATATTCTCTTTTGAATATTTAGGTAGATTTGGTCGCTCAAGGGGACAGTGTGTACGACATAATAGACACTGCAGACCACTTTATTATGAGGAGTAACCTGGTGCCTCTAACTTCACCTGACACAGGTAAGACCTTTATTTGACACACAGATAAATAATACATATCAGATGTGTAAGTGCTCATCATTTTGTGCCTTTCCTTAGATCGTCTGTTCCGCTGCAGATTCAACACCTCCAAATCAGTGCGTAGGCAGAGTGCAGGCAATAAGCATGTTTTAATCCGAGCCCACTGCCTGTCAGAAACTCCCGATGAGTCTTCCCCAGGATCCTATTGGACTTCCAACCCAGTGTGGGTATGTTTCTGTACCCCTGTGGAGCCTCACACTTCCCAAGGGGGAACTGCCCCGGACAGAGAACAATCTTCAGCTCCAACACTAGAGAGCAGCTTCTTCCTGCCATGTTTTCGTTCTCAGCATAGCCGTGACATGAGACTTCAGGAAGCACAAGACAGGTGAGGTTAAATGACTAAAGTCATTTTATAAAACGTTGAAGTACTACTAGTAATCTGTTTTTAAAAAATTAAATGTTTTCTTACCTTTTACCTTTTTCCAACTTTCAGTGTGAATGTTCATTTGGGACTAAATGTGGAGATTCTACGGTCCCAATCTTGGTACAGCTTCCTGCATCCTCAGGATCTTTCACATGCCTCAGCTCAGCACTGCAGCCTATGTGAGTCTCACTCCTAAATTAATAAATACACAAATATCCTCAGCTTCATTTGCTTGGTTAGGCCCAGCATGAGCACTCTCCTACCTCACACTTGCCTATCAACATTTGACACTCACAGCGAGCAATACAGAGTAATGCACATCTGCAGTGAAAAACAACTTCTGACCACCCACCAAGACATTACATAAAATCTCACAAGAAGTTGAATATGATTTGACTTACCCATCTTTTCTTTTTACCACACAGTGAGAGAGGGAGGAGAAGGCAGGGCTGAGATGGTGGTTCGTGTAGAGACTGCAGATCACTCATGGGTCTGGCTTTACATGGTCTTGCAGCTGGAAACAGGGGAAAACCCCATTGTCAGTAACAATTACATCATCAGGTAAGGCTCAGTCTACATTTACCAAGTCAAGTCTATAACCTATAAGCTGAAGTAGTAATATCACTAATATCGCTCTTTTTCTTTGCCACAGTGAGACAGAGGCTTGGTCAGTCAGGCAGCAGTTGAGCACTGAACAGACCCAGCTCTCCTTGGTGCTGGGTTCAAGCACTTCCCAACAAGAAAGCCTAAGCTTACAGAGTCCAGAAACACTCTCAAGCCCTGACCAAGTGTTCACACCAGGAAGTAGTGGCCTCTCTGGGCAGTCATTTGACTTCAGCACTGCCGCATGCAGCGCAGGATCTACTGAGGAACAAGGTGGCAGCTCCTCAATGGAGCCTGCACAACTGGAGAGTGGCCCACGTTCCAGTCTCTCCTCTATGGAAGAGGAGAGCTTCTTCCAGCACGAGCCCAGTGAACCTGTGGCCAGTCCATCTTCTGCATCATCTCCCATTCCAGTCACGGTTGCAACAGTGTCTGACTTGGACTTCCTCACTCAGAATATTCTGCTGCCACCGGCATTCCAGATAGATCCCCCTCTACCAGCCTTGCCCCTTCCTCTTCCACCTGTGCCTACCTCCCAGGCCCAACAGACCAAGGAGTTTGTGTGCACACCCCCATACACACCGCAACTAGGGGGAAGCAATTTTCCCTTCGGGGAACCTCATTTCAGCTTTGATCCTACCGGGGCCACCTCACCACCTCCTCTTGCTTCAACTACCACAGTAACAACAACGATGGCTCCATCTCTTTCTCCATCTGCACCATCAAACCCACAAAGCAGCCCACCACCACCAACGACAACACTCTCAACTCTTTTACCACTCACTATAACATCTCCAACCACAGAGATCCTCTTCCCAGTGGAGCCTTGCAGTGGGTCACTCTATGAAAAACTCCCTCCTACTCCTGACAGTCCAGGTGATGGTGACTGCACGGTCATGACTTTACCAGAAGTCCGTGGTCCGCTGTATGTTGACGTCCCCCACGGACCACTCCCTTACCCACCAGAAGGTCTCCTCACACCTGAAGCCTCACCTGGAAAACAGCCCAGTTTGTCCTTCTTCTCCTCGCTGCGTGAGAGAGAAAAAGAGAGAACAGAGATCTCGCTTTTAGCCCAGCATATCAGCACACTAGCAGAGGGCTTCTACTTAGATCCATTCCTGGCCAAGCTGGTTCCTTCCACCATTTCTGAACGCTCTCAGTCTCCATCTCTGAATTCTGCAGGACTTGATTCAATCCCACTGTTGGGTGAATTCTACACACTCAAGCCCTGGAAAGGCCTGGACCTGCCCATCTTCTCTGATGATGAGTCTCTGTTTGAAGAGAGTATATTAGAGACCCTTCTCCAGGACCTCACATCCTCCCCTCCCCTCTCACCGACTCACTCTTCCTCCTCTCAATCCAGCTCCCCCTCCTCTCCTTCCACTCCTGAGTGCTGGTGCCCACCCTTGCACTTTGACGGGGTCTCTGCTGTGAGTGCTGGTCACTTCTGTAGCGTCCAATCGGCGCACCGTAACAATGAGGCCGGGCGAGGGGCTATGATGTCGTCAGTAAACGCAGGCAACATGGTAGATGGGAAGGCGGCGGGCGAAGTTGCGATGGAGACAGAGGTAGCATCATCGCCTCTGTTCATGGGCATACCAACATCTCCACCACTGCAGCTGACCGCCTCCCCCGCTTCGGTGCCTGTCTCATCGCCTGTCAGCCCTGCGTCGCCCGGCCAGCTCTGCGCCCAGTCCCTCCTCGAGGAGCTGGCCGCCCTGGAACCCATGTTTGGGGCAGGTGCCTCGATCACCCCCGGCCTGGGGCAACAACCTGAGTTGTATCAACTCCAATGTCATGCACCGCAACAGTGCTTCCGCAAAGGTAAGAGTTGGTCTTTTTGCTGATCACTTTGCTGTGTGGACATTTTTGCTACACCAAAGTTATTATTATTGTTAATAACATTACTGTTCTTTTTTTTTGTCTTACAGATGGGAGTGGAAGTGATCCTCCGTTCTAAAATAAGTCTGTGACTTACTTCATTAAGTATGGCATATTGTCATATTTCATGGAGCTACTTTTGCTGAAAAGTGAATATTAATTAATTGTATAAATATATACATAATGTATATAATGCCAAAAAAGACTTGAACTTCCTCAAATCCAATGAGAGTAAACCATCATGTTCACAATTGTTCATCTAATTATCCATTCATTTATGTTAATAATAGTGCAACCCTTCAGTAGCAATGCAATATACTATTCTTTAACAAGTCCTAAGAGGACTAAGAGATCAATGTATGTCTTTCTGCTATAATGTAATATGAGCTTATATGAGTGAGAGTTACAGCTCTGACTCTGTAAGTGTAAACCGACTTACAGACTTGCATTTGTATTCACTTGTAGTGAAAACTCAGTTGTGAACTTTAAGGACATGAAAAAAGACATTCCATCAAGAAACAACAGATAACTTATATGGCTCAATGCTTATCATCCAGCACCACACATACACAAAGCCCAATGTGTGGAAAGAATTCACATAATAGTTCAATATTTGGTCATTTCAAAAAGTTAACAGTTTGTAAAAGTATCAACATCAGCACATTTAACACAGCTGATTGACTTTCCTGAGTTTAGTAACTAATGTCAGAAATGATCATAGCAAGGACAGAATTCAGACTACATTGGGCTTTGAGTTTGTGGATGCAATTCTTGGACATATCATTTCAAATGTGTTTCAATGTGATGTACAAATGTGAACAAATTCCACTTTGTGTGCAAGACAAGTCAAGTTTTCACATTGTTCTCCTACTGGCCGGTGGACAAAAGCTGCAGTGGAAGCCGCCAGGGAGAGGGACAAATTATTGTGCATGGCTTTGCATGCACGGACATTACTGGACTTATTTCTAGCTACTACTGAGTGACGGAGTAACGAATCCATTCGGCCGGCTACTCTGATGGGCATAGCTAGAAGGAATTGCACTGGACATTTGCAGCATCAATATTTGTAATGCTTGCAATCTGCAGAAGCTCTTGTGTGCCTGGCACATCAAGAGGTTGCAGACCTAAGAGAAACAGCACCTTTATTTAGTGAATACCACAATGACATCGTAACTTTGCTGTCTGCGGTGTGGAGTGGTGACAATGACTGTGTGAATGATTGATTCTTCTTTTTTGAGAGGGGTTATAAAAACGAGGCAAAGTTTTGTTTTAAAAAATGAGCAGGAAAATAGGGATGAAGTTCTATTTCTATTCAGTTACTAATCGACACGGGTTGAGAATGGTTCTATTCCCATGGTGTCGACATGCTAACGTAGAGTTGTCTACGGTCAAGTAAAGGATTGATTCCTATGTTCTAGCTATTTACATGCTAAGTTTAAAAAATTTAAAAGTATTTTATTGTATGTATGCTGAGTTACAGGGTGCTTGGTGCACGTGCCTCTAGCTAGGCATGATGCGGAATGGTTAAAGATTGTAATCATTTGTACATTTGTACAAACAACAGTCTGTACATAGAGACATTTCTATCATATGAGATGAAAACATACTTGACATATGCTATTTATGAAGAATGGACATTGTGGATCAGTGTTCTTTTGTGTCGCTGATAAGTGTATTTGGTTGTCAAAACAGAGGCATTTATATTAAAGTGCACTTAAAATTACTCATGTGTCAGTTTCTAGTGTCTCCTTTCCTTCCCTTTTGCTAACCACTGTCCTTTCCTCGCTCCCATTCCTCCATTCCTCCATCATCGTTGTATCCCTTCTTTTAAGAGCATTCTCCTCACTCTTTCCCCGGAGTGCGGACTGCTCAGCAACACCACTGACGCACGCTCTCGATGAGACGCTATCTGACTCAGACTGACGTAGACACTTGACACAGAGGCTCTCGCACAGACCGCCAGCTTCTCGCTTTGACGCACTCACGTACTGAATGCCACACGCACGTAGCCCACCCCCCCCTCCTCTCTCTCTCTCTCTCTCTCTCTCTCTCTCTCTCTCTTTTTCTCTCAGCCCACACTCAATGTACCTGCTATTTTGATGTCGCATGACAGCGTTATCATACCCCATATATGGTCTTTCCTGCTCAGGGGCACCAATTTTAGTCCCCTCCTCCCTTTCCTCACAGCATCCTTCCCAATAAGGAGAGAGAGAGAGAGAGAGAGAGAGCTGTGTTGCTATGCTAATGAATTTAACGTACAAGAGCTAGTCAGCCAATTACAGCAACCAATGTTAAGTCACCAAAAGCTGTGATTCAAAGCCTCCTCCCAATTCTATCTCTTTTATGTACAGCACAATCTCCTCTAACTATTTTCTTTCTCTCGCTCTTACCTTCTATTTTTAGACACAATGCACCTTGGGGAGCTTAGAAATAATCAAGCATCATAAGTATAGTAACCATCTGCCATAAAAACGTAGAACCAAGCTGTGCGTCAGCATGGGAACATTTTGTTCCAGCCTCTCATTGCTCCTCCACTGCAGCTTATTGAGACTAAACAGTGTCAGAGAAACCCAGATTGGCTCTCTTACACCATCTGGTGTCAAATATAATACATCTCTGTAGTAATCCTAAAAATGTAACATTAAAAACTACAATATCAAATAGCTTGACCAAGCTGGTTTGACTGGTACATATTTTGTTGGTGGTCCAATATGGTTTACCAGCTTGCACCAGCTAATAAACAGCAAGGAATTTAATAAAAATGATTGAACATGTTACCTAGAAAATATTACTGGGCTTTCTGGGTTGGTGGTACCTGGCTCCATAGCACTCCTGTAGAAAAATGATGGAAGAGAAAGCATTCAGGAGTCTGTTTATACATATCACACAGAGAAAACAAGAATCATTTTTTAGCCTGTGAACATATATTGTTATCAGTGCTGTTAAGAGATAACATACAATAAATTATAAAAGATATAAAATATTATATAAAATAAATTAAAACTGATGCCCCCTTGTGGAAACAAATAAATACACACACATTAGAAAATGGAAGCCAGGGGCCTATAACATGAAGTAAGTTAAGGTGAGAAAGCCTAGTCAGGTATGTTTCAGTTTAGCTTGCGCCAACCCTGTGTTTTTTAGGCACAATGAAAGTGGCTTGGCTTTTCATCACCATAGTAACACCCAGTGTTGGGAAGGTTACTTTGGAAATGTAAAAGGTTACAGATTACAAGTTACCCTATTTAAAATGTAATAAGTAGTTTAACTATTTCAATTACTTTATTAAAGTAATGTAACTGATTACATTTGATTACTTTTTTTGATTATTTTATTTTAAATTTCCAGCACTGGAATGCATGGAATGCACGTTGCCATGGTGACAACTCTCAGACAGATTGTAGCCTAAAGCTTTCAGTGGCAACATGGATTGATATAATTGGCAGATGTGGTGCGCTGTAAATTCAAACAAGAGAACCAATCAAAAGTGTCAGAATAGCATTGCTTTACTAAATGACCTTTAAATGGCAGAAGGCATCATGCATCAAAAACAGGCAAAGCAACAAATTAATATTATTCAATATGGGGTTCCCTTTGTGCCAAAAATAAGTTTTGTGATTTGTACTATACATTTGTTCTTGTCAACAGTCATTGCCTACTTGTTCAGATAAATTAGTATATGTTTATGTGTATGCTCTCTGTTTATGTCGTCTTACTATGTCGTCCTTACTGTCGTCTTTGCTGTCGTCCTTACTGTCGTCTTGCTATGTCGTGCTTACTGTTGTCTTGTTATGTCATCTTGCTATGTCGTGCTTACTGTCGTCTTGCTATGTCGTGCTTACTGTCGTCTTGTTATGTCGTCTTGCTATGTCGTGCTTACTGCCATCTTGCTATGTCGTGCTTACTGCTGTCTTGCTATGTCATCTTGCTATGTCGTGCTTACTGCCGTCTTGCTATGTCGTGTTTACTGTCATCTTTTTATGTCGTCTTGATATGTCGTGCTTACTGTTGTCTTATGTCGTCTTGCTATGTCGTGCTTACTGTTGTCTTGTTATGTCGTCTTGATATGTCGTGCTTACTGTTGTCTTATGTCGTCTTGCTATGTCGTGCTTACTGTGGTCTTGTTATGTCGTCTTGCTATGTCGTGCTT
This sequence comes from Paracanthobrama guichenoti, assembly GCA_018749465.1. NCBI lineage: Eukaryota > Metazoa > Chordata > Actinopteri > Cypriniformes > Gobionidae > Paracanthobrama > Paracanthobrama guichenoti. The sequence goes on along the minus strand of CM031956.1, from coordinate 15,512,558 downwards.
ACTGTCGTCTTGCTATGTCGTCCTTACTGTCGATCTTGCTATGTCGTGGCTTACTGTCGCCTTGCTATGTCGTGCTTACTGTCGTCTTGTTATGTCGTCTTGCTATGTCGTGCTTACTGCCGTCTTGCTATGTCGTGCTTACTGTCGTCTTGTTATGTCGTCTTGCTATGTCGTGCTTACTGTCGTCTTGTTATGTCGTCTTGCTATGTCGTGCTTACTGCCGTCTTGCTATGTCGTGCTTACTGTCGTCTTGTTATGTCGTCTTGCTATGTCGTGCTTACTGTCGTCTTGTTATGTCGTCTTGCTATGTCGTGCTTACTGCCGTCTTGCTATGTCATCTTGCTATGTCGTGCTTATTGCCGTCTTGCTATGTCATCTTGCTATGTCATCTTGCTATGTCGTGCTTATTGCCGTCTTGCTATGTCGTGCTTACTGTCGTCTTATGTCGTCTTGATATGTCGTGCTTACTGTCGTCTTGTTATGTCGTCTTGCTATGTCGTCCTTACTGTCGTCTTGCTATGTCGTGCTTACTGTCGTCTTGCTATGTCGTGCTTACTGTCGTCTTGTTATGTCGTCTTGCTATGTCGTGCTTACTGCCGTCTTGCTATGTCGTGCTTACTGTCGTCTTGTTATGTCGTCTTGCTATGTCGTGCTTACTGTCGATCGTGTTGTTATGTCGTCTTGCTATGTCGTGCTTACTGCCGTCTTGCTATGTCGTGCTTACTGTCGTCTTGTTATGTCGTCTTGCTATGTCGTGCTTACTGTCGTCTTGTTATGTCGTCTTGCTATGTCGTGCTTACTGCCGTCTTGCTATGTCATCTTGCTATGTCGTGCTTATTGCCGTCTTGCTATGTCATCTTGCTATGTCATCTTGCTATGTCATCTTGCTATGTCGTGCTTATTGCCGTCTTGCTATGTCGTGCTTACTGTCGTCTTATGTCGTCTTGATATGTCGTGCTTACTGTCGTCTTATGTCGTCTTGATATGTCGTGCTTACTGTGGTCTTATGTCATTTTGCTATGTCGTGCTTACTGTGGTCTTGTTATGTCGTCTTGCTATGTCATGCTTACTGTTGTCTTGCTATGTCGTGCTTACTGTCGTCTTGTTATGTCATGCTTACTGTCGTCTTGTTATGTCGTCTTGATATGTCGTGCTTACTGTCGTCTTGTTATGTCGTCTTGATATGTTGTGCTTACTGTTGTCTTATGTCGTCTTGATATGTCGTGCTTACTGTGGTCTTGCCATGTCGTGCTTACTGTCGTCTTGTTATGTCGTCTTGATATGTCGTGCTCACTGTTGTCTTGCTAGGTCGTGCTTACTGTGGTCTTGTTATGTCGTCTTGATATGTCGTGCTTACTGTGGTCTTGTTATGTCGTCTTGATATGTCGTGCTTACTGTTGTCTTGCTATTTTGTCTTGCTATGTCGTGCTTACTATTGTCTTGCTATTTTGTCTTGCCATGTCGTGCTTACTGTCGTCTTGTTATGTCATCTTGCTATGTCGTGCTTACTGTCGTCTTGCTATGTCGTGCTTACTGTTGTCTTGCTATTTTGTCTTGCTATGTCGTGCTTACTGTTGTCTTGTTATGTCGTCTTGCTATGTCGTGCTTACTGTTGTCTTGCTATTTTGTCTTGCTATGTCGTGCTTACTGTCGTCTTGCTATGTCGTGCTTACTGTTATCTTGTTATGTCGTCTTGCTATGTCGTGCTTACTGTCATCTTGTTATGTCGTCTTGCTATGTCGTGCTTACTGTCATCTTGTTATGTCGTCTTGCTATGTCGTGCTTACTGCCGTCTTGTTATGTCGTCTTGCTATGTCGTGCTTACTGTCATCTTGTTATGTCGTCTTGCTATGTCGTGCTTACTGTTGTCTTATGTTGTGCTTACTGTCGTCTTGTTATGTCGTCTTGCTATGTCGTGCTTACTGTCATCTTGTTATGTCGTCTTGCTATGTCGTGCTTACTGCTGTCTTGCTATGTCGTGCTTACTGTTGTCTTGCTATTTTGTCTTGCCATGTCATGCTTACTGTTGTCTTGTTATGTCATCTTGCTATGTCGTGCTTACTGTTATCTTGTTATGTCGTCTTGCTATGTCGTGCTTACTGTTGTCTTGCTATTTTGTCTTGCCATGTCGTGCTTACTGTCATCTTGTTATGTCATCTTGCTATGTCATGCTTACTGTTGTCTTGTTATTTTGTCGTCTTGCTATGTCGTTATGTACTGCTTGTCTTGTTACTGTTGTCTTGTTATGTCGTCTTGCTATGTCGTGCTTACTGTTGTCTCTTATGTCGTCTTTATCTTGTTATGTCGTCTTGCTATGTCGTTGCTTATGTCGTGCTTACTGTTGTCTTGTTATGTCGTCTTGCTATGTCGTGCTTACTGTCGTCTTATGTCGTCTTGCTATGTGCTTACTGTCGCGTCTGTTGTCTTGTTATGTCGTCTTGCTATGTCTTACTGTCGTCTTGTTACTGTTGTCTTGCTATGTCATGTCTGTCGCTTGTTATGTCATCTTGCTATGTCTATTTACTGTTGTCTTGCTATTTTGTCTTGCTATGTCGTGCTTACTGTCGTCTTGCTATGTCGTGCTTACTGTTGTCTTGTTATGTCGTCTTGCTATGTCGTGCTTACTGTTGTCTTGCTATTTTGTCTTGCTATGTTGTGCTTACTGTCATCTTGTTATGTCGTCTTGCTATGTTGTGCTTACTGTTGTCTTATGTTGTGCTTACTGTCGTCTTGTTATGTCGTCTTGCTATGTTGTGCTTACTGTCGTCTTGTTATGTCGTCTTGCTATGTCGTCTTGCTATGTCGTGCTTACTGTTGTCTTGTTATGTCGTCTTGCTATGTCGTGCTTACTGTCGTCTTGCTGTCGTGCTTACTGTTGTCTTGCTATGTCATGCTTACTGTCGTCTTGTTATGTCATCTTGCTATGTCGTGCTTACTGTTGTCTTGCTATTTTGTCTTGCTATGTCGTGCTTACTGTCGTCTTGCTATGTCGTGCTTACTGTTGTCTTGTTATGTCGTCTTGCTATGTCGTGCTTACTGTTGTCTTGCTATTTTGTCTTGCTATTTTGTCTTGCTATGTTGTGCTTACTGTCATCTTGTTATGTCGTCTTGCTATGTTGTGCTTACTGTTGTCTTGTTATGTTGTGCTTACTGTCGTCTTGTTATGTCGTCTTGCTATGTTGTGCTTACTGTTGTCTTGTTATGTTGTGCTTACTGTCGTCTTGTTATGTCGTCTTGCTATCTTGTGCTTACTGTTGTCTTATGTCATCTTGCTATGTCGTCCTTATTGACGTCTTGCTATGTCGTCTTCAATACCTCCCCTAATGTGCATACAGTACACAAATATTGTTAGAACAAAATTTACCAAAAGGGTTTTTTTCATGTTACAAAAGTTGTAATACATTCCTAATTACAAGACTGACTTACTGAAACTCCCTTACTGTACATACAAGACACAAGTATGTTTTAAAAATGACTGTAATTCACCAAAAGTTTTGTGTACTGTATGTGTTTTTTTGTGTACTGTATTGTGTACTGTACAGTAAGGAAGATATTGGCAAAATTTAACCCAAGTCAGTCTTGTCACTAGGAAGGTACTACATGCTTTTGGAACATGGAAAAAAGGTGAATTACAGTATAGTTTTAAATAAAAATATTTGTGTACTGTACATACAGTAAGGGAAATAAAGACAGTAAAGACGACAGTCAGTGAGGATGACATAGCAAGATGGCAGTGAGGACGGCATAGCAAGACGACAGTAAAGACGACATTAAAGACGACAATCAGGACCACATAGCAAGACGACAGTAAAGACGACAGTAAAGACGGCAAGCAGGACGATATAGCAAGACGACAGTAAAGACAACAGTAAAGACGGCAAGCAGGACGACATAGCAAGACGACATAAACAGAGAGCATACACATAAACATATACTAATTTATCTGAACAAGTAGGCAATGACTGTTGACAAGAACAAATGTATAGTACAAATCACAAATCAGTCAACTTATTTTTGGCACAAAGGGAATCCCATAATTCAACATATCCTAGCTTTTTACAGAAAATATTCAGATGTAATCCCCTTTGTAATTGTTTAACATTTGAATAACTGTAATTTAATTACACTTTTTCTCAGTAACTGTAACTGATTACAGTTACATTTATTTTGTAATTAGATTACGTAATCTAGTTACATGTAACTAGTTACTCCCCAACACTGGTAACATTCTTCTGATGCAGATTTCTGATACAATTAATCACTCTCTCAGTTTCTACTCCAAATGAAAGGTTATAAAAATAAATAAATAAAGACAAAATTGCCTGGCTTTGGCGATGTTGATTATTCATAATTATTTTGTGTGATTCGGATATTATTAATGGAATTATTATACTCTTAATCCATTACACATGCACACTTTTAAATGTTCAACGCCATGGTACTAACACAGTCTGATTGGATTGGTTTGGTTTTGTCAACTCGAAGTTAGTTTGTTCAACTACCTCATGGTACAGACCTTTGGACTTAATTTACAAACTAGTCAGATTAGTAGCCTATACTAAATACTTTCTTTCAAAATTAGTCCATTCTAAACGTAAAGGTGTGTGACTTTGCTCCACATGTCTATCTGGAATGTGACATGAAAACATGAATCGGGGTGGCATGATTTTCATTCATTAAACATATGTAACCATGACACTCCGTTTTGTCTCTTTAAAAGCAAAAGAATTCATTATGCAGAAAGAGACTTTTGAAGTTGGTAGAGGCGGCTGACAAAGGTTAGTTCACATCAAAGTAAACTCACAGGGGCTCGAAGACGATCAGTCAGAAACCAAGATCAGAAGAGAAGCGTCTGAGAAATTTGTCTCAGACTTAAGACAAAAGCATCTAGTTACTTGTGATTATTAATTATATGCACAAAGGGGCATGGATCTGACTGGTTTCTCAGGCTTCAGACTTAGCTTACATTTAGCTCGCAGTAATAGCACTCCCCAGGATGTAGAGTTACTCACCAAAGGATGATCATCTCTGAGTCTGAGCAACCTGCAGCAGTCTTTAAAGATGCAGTGCCACCATGTGGACATTCAAAGAGCCATGTGAATTAAATCGCAATTTTAGAATAAGATAAATGTAGCCTTTACAATACAGGCGCGCAGAAGAATATTTTACAATAAGGATCCATTTATTAACACACTGCATTAACCAACAGTGAAAAATAGCCTACTTCTAAATCTCCTTCATTTCAACATTTACTAAAACATCATTAAAATCAAATGTTATATCTGTAAATAATTTAAAGGGCCTGAGCTAACATGAACCAATAACGAACAACTTTTATTTTTTTTATTTTTATTAACTAACTCTAACAAAGATTAAACGATGTAACAAAAACCTATTGCTCACTGTTAGTTAATCTTAGTTCATGAATTAACTAACTAATGGAACCTTCTTGTAAAGTTTTACCAGAAAGCATCATTCATTCTCCAGTGAGAACTCAAAAAGTGTAGCTGAAATTAGAAACAACATGGAAATACAGGAATAGAAACCGTTTCCAAGTAAAGATTCATATTCATGCTGAGATTACAGAAGGGGACCAATGAAAAATGCTAAGAGAAATGCAATAGTTTAAACGTAGGTAGGTAGGTACGTTTATAGGTTTAAACGTTTCCACATGAGTATTAACTGCCATATAAACACCATAGAGAAAAAAAAATAAGCCAAAATTAACAAAAAAAAAAAAAGAAAATAAAGATATCGCTGAACATTTATTTAACCGTAGCAAAAATAAATTTCTTACTAAGGTTAGTTTATTTTTAATGATTAAAAACATCATTATTTTACAAACCCGATTCCAAAAAAGTTGGGACACTGTACAAATTGTGAATAAAAAAGGAATGCAATAATTTACAAATCTCATAAATTTATATTTTATTCACAATAGAATATAGATAACATATCAAATGTTGAAAGTGAGACATTTTGAAATGTCATGCCAAATATTGGCTCATTTTGGATTTCATGAGAGCTACACATTCCAAAAAAAGTTGGGACAGGTAGCAATAAGAGGCCGGAAAAGTTAAATGTACATATAAAGAACAGCTGGAGGATCAGTTTGCAACTTATTAGGTCAATTGGCAACATGATTGGGTATAAAAAGAGCCTCTCAGAGTGGCAGTGTCTCTCAGAAGTCAAGATGGGCAGAGGATCACCAATTCCCCCAATGCTGCGGCCAAAAATAGTGGAGCAATATCAGAAAGGAGTTTCTCAGAGAAAAACTGCAAAGAGTTTGAAGTTATCATCATCTACAGTGCATAATATCATCCAAAGATTCGGAGAATCTGGAACAATCTCTGTGCGTAAGGGTCAAGGCCGGAAAACCATACTGGATGCCCGTGATCTTCGGGCCCTTAGACGACACTGCATCACATACAGGAATGCTACTGTAATGAAATCACAACATGGGCTCAGGAATACTTCCAGAAAACATTGTCGGTGAACACAATCCACCGTGCCATTCGCCGGCTAAAACTATAGGTCAAAAAAGAAGCCAAATCTAAACATGATCCAGAAGCGCAGGCGTTTTCTCTGGGCCAAGGCTCATTTAAAATGGACTGTGGCAAAATGGAAAACTGTTCTGTGGTCAGACCAATCAAAATTTGAAGTTCTTTTTGGAAAACTGGGATGCCATGTCATCCAGACTAAAGAGGACAAGGTCAACCCAAGTTGTTCTCAGCGCTCAGTTCAGAAGCCTGCATCTCTGATGGTATGGGGTTGCATGAGTGCGTGTGGCATGGGCAGCTTACACATCTGGACAGGCACCATCAATGCTGAAAGGTATATCCAAGTTCTAGAACAACATATGCTCCCATCCAGACGTCGTCTCTTTCAGGGAAGACCTTGCATTTTCCAACATGACAATGCCAGACCACATACTGCATCAATTACAACATCATGGCTGCGTAGAAGAAGGATCCGGGTACTGAAATGGCCAGCCTGCAGTCCAGATCTTTCACCCATAGAAAACATTTGGCACATCATAAAGAGGAAGATGCGACAAAGAAGACCTAAGACAGTTGAGCGACTAGAAGCCTGTATTAGACAAGAATGGGCCAACATTCCTATTCCTAAACTTGAGCAACTTGTCTCCTCAGTCCCCAGACGTTTGCAGACTGTTATAAAAGAAGAGGGGATGCCACACAGTGGGAAACATGGCCTTGTCCCAACTTTTTTGAGATGTTGATGCCATGAAATTTAAAATCAACTTATTGTTCCCTTAAAATGATACATTTTCTCAGTTTAAACATTTGATATGTCATCTATGTTGTATTCTGAATAAAATATTGAAATTTGAAACTTCCACATCATTGCATTCTGTTTTTATTCACAATTTGTACAGTGTCCCAACTTTTTTGGAATCGGGTTTGTATATGAAAAAGTTGGTTTGTATTTTATTGACAAAATATTTTAGTTTGTTTTCTATATTTTTTATTTTATCAGATAAACTTTTAAGATGGTCATGGTGCAACGGGTTGTTACATTTCACTTCCTTTTTTTAGGCTAAATAAAGAAAAAGGGTATACTCTGTATTAATGAAACAAGACCACATATTTGTACTAGACGTGTGAAATTAATGTGGAAAAGAAAATATTTTAAACCAAAGTGGATTTACACAAACTGAGAAAGTCACAAAGTGTTAGGTTGTAGCCCACGCTCCCCTACACAAGACGTAAATAGGTAATAGATCAGATGAGGAAACTTTTATATAACAATTTAATTAAAGAAGCAGACCATTTTCTTTTTTTTTTTTTTTTTTGGAAGCCAAATGAATGTACAGTTGTGGTCTGAATTATTGACACCCCTGGTAAATATGATCAAAGATGGTTGCAAAAATAAATCTGCATTGTTTATCCGTTTGATCTTTCATAAAAAAAAGTGTGTGTGTGTTTCATGAATCACATTATGAAATAAATTCTTTTGCCAAGATAACAGCTCTGAGTCTTCTTCTATAATGCCTGATGAGTTTGAAGAACACCTGACAAGAGATCAAAGACCATTCCTTCATACAGAATCCCTCCAGATCCTTCAGATTCCCAGCTCCATGTTGGTGCTTCTTCTCTTCAGTTCAGCCACTCATTTTCTATAGGGGACTGGGACGGCCATGGCAAAAACTTCAGTTTGTGCTCAATGACACATTTTTGTGTTGATTTTGATGCTTAGGATTAACAATACAGATGTATTTTTACAGCCATCTTGGATCATATTTACCAGGGGTGCCAATAATTCTGACCACAACTGTATTCTGAGCTACTGATATAGATGTACACTCACCTAAAGGATTATTAGGAACACCATACTAATACAGTGTTTGACCCCCTTTCGCCTTCAGAACTGCCTTAATTCTATGTGGCATTGATTCAACAAGGTGTTGAAAGCATTCTTTAGAAATGTTGGCCCATATTGATAGGATAGCATCTTGCAGTTGATGGAGATTTGTGGGATGCACATCCAGGGCATGAAGCTCCCGTTCCACCACATCCCAAAGATGCTCTATTGGGTTGAGATCTGGTGACTGTGGGGGCCATTTTAGTACAGTGAACTCATTGTCATGTTCAAGAAACCAATTTGAAATGATTCGAGCTTTGTGACATGGTGCATTATCCTGCTGGAAGTAGCCATCAGAGAATGGGTACATGGTGGTCATAAAGGGATGGACATGGTCAGAAACAATGCTCAGGTAGGCCGTGGCATTTAAACAATGCCCAAATGGCACTAAGGGGCCTAAAGTGTGCCAAGAAAACATCCCCCACACCATTACACCACCACCACCAGCCTGCACAGTGGTAACAAGGCATGATGGATCCATGTTCTCATTCTGTTTACGCCAAATTCTGACTCTACCATCTGAATGTCTCAACAGAAATCGAGACTCATCAGACCAGGCAACATTTTTCCAGTCTTCAACTGTCCAATTTTGGTGAGCTTGTGCAAATTGTAGCCTCTTTTTCCTATTTGTAGTGGAGATGAGTGGTACCCGGTGGGGTCTTCTGCTGTTGTAGCCCATCCGCCTCAAGGTTGTGCGTGTTGTGGCTTCACAAATGCTTTGCTGCATACCTTGGTTGTAACGAGTGGTTATTTCAGTCAAAGTTACTCTTCTATCAGCTTGAATCAGTTGGCCCATTCTCCTCTGACCTCTAGCATCAACAAGGCATTTTCGCCCACAGGACTGCCGCATACTGGATGTTTTTCCCTTTTCACACCATTCTTTGTAAACCCTAGAAATGGTCGTGCGTGAAAATCCCAGTAACTGAGCAGATTGTGAAATACTCTCACTCTCTCACTCTCACACACCTCTCACTCAAATGGCGCCGCTGTGTTTGGTCGCCGTTCAGGTCGCTCCGCGAAGACTGTGCTTTTATTTACTATTTTACTTTCTTTTACTCTCAGTTTTTACAAACTTATCATCTGCATTGATCTACTACGACAGCAAAACTCTTTTGGACATTGGTTACCTCTACACTGGACTGTTTCAGGACACTTTCGCCGATCCTCTGTGGCCATCTGAGATTCTTCGCAACGCCGAGTTGAACAATGGCCAGAGCCAGCGGCGTAGAACAAAGAAACACCGTGGGAAACGTGCTGGTATCCGTAACAGACTGAGAAAAGGGCATTCAGACCTCCTCTCCCGAGCATTCTTCTAGCAAATGTTCAATCCTTGGATAATAAGATGGGCGATCTTAGAGCCAGGATAAGTTTTCAACGGGACATGAGAGACTGTAATATCTATTGTTTGTCTGAAACATGGCTCACGCCCGCGGTCCCGGACACAGCTGTGACGCCGTCGGAGAACTTCTCTGTTTTTCGGATGGACAGAACAGCCGAGGCCGGTAAATCCAAAGCGGTGGAGTGTGTTTCATGATCAACAAGAAATGGTGCGATCCCAGGAACATCACCATTCTCTCGCGGTCCTGCTCACCTCATCTGGAACATTTAACAATCATCTGCCGCCCATTCTATCTGCCTAGGGAGTTTCTGCGGTTGTCGCGACCGCCGTTTACATTCCACCGCAGGCAGACACAGCGCTGGCTTTATCTGGCCTTCATGATGTTGCCAGCGGCGTCATAAACCAACATCCCGGCAGCGGCATTCATTGTCGCGGGCGATTTTAACAAAGCAAACCTAAAGAAAGTCCTGCCAAACTTTCATCAGCACGTCTCCTGCCCCACACGAGGAGCAAACACACTGGATCATTGCTACTCTCCGTTTAAGAACGCCTATAAAGCGCGGTCACTTCCAGCGTTTGGCAAATCGGATCATGCCGCCATTTTCCTCACTCCCGAATACAAACAAAAGCTCCTCCAGGAACCCCCGGTGAGGCGGGAAGTTAAGCGTTGGTCACCCCACTCAGAGACCGCGCTACAGGCAGCTCTGGGCGATGTAGACTGGGACATGTTCGAGCAAGTTCAGCCGGCGTGGCGAGTTCACAGAAGTGGCGCTTTGCTTCATCAACACGCTTACAGAGCAAGCCACGCAAACAATAACAATAACGTCCTTCTCAAATCAGAAACCGTGGGTGGACAATTCAATCCAGCGCGGCAGTGAGCGCACGCACTGCTGCTTACAACGCCGGTCTCCATTCAGGGAACATGACTGAATACAGATCGTCCTGCTATGCTCTCAGACGAGCAGTTAAAGCCGCAAAACTCCGTTATAAAGACCGAGTGGAGTCTCATTTCCAACTCAACGACTCGCGGCGCATGTGGCAAGGTCTGAGGTCCATCTGCTCCTTTGGATCTAAATCCTCTGCAGAGGCAAGCGTTGATCCGTTGCTCGTGAACGAGTTAAACTCTTTCTATGCTCGCTTTGACTGTAACGCGGCAACGCGACGACTCCGCCAAGTGGCGCGTCAGAGGAATTACTCAGAGCAGCAACAATCACGTGATCTCTGTCTCGGAGGATGAAGTTCGGAGAGCACTCAAGCGTGTGGGCGTTAGGAAAGCTGCCGGGCCGGATGGTATTTCAGGTCGTGTTCTGCGGTCCTGTGCTGATCAGCTCACCGGGTTGTTTACATCTATCTTTAATGAGTCCCTCGCTACATCTGTGGTCCCAACCTCCTTCAAAAATCCACCATCATCCCTGTCCCTAAGAACAGTAAACCCTCTTGCCTAAATGACTATCGTCCAGTGGCTCTCACGTCTATAGTCATGAAGGTCTTTGAGAGACTCATTAAAAACACCATTTGCGCCTTCATTCCTGACACTTTGGACCCTCTTCAGTTTGCCTATCGTCCCAATAGATCGACTGAAGATGCCATCTCTCATGTCCTCCACTCCTCCCTCACTCACATCGACAGCAAAAAGTGGGAACTACGTAAGGCTGCTATTTATTGACTATAGCTCAGACTTTAACACCATAGTTCCCACCAAGCTAACCTCCAAACTCCTGGATCTCGGCCTGAATCCTTCTCTCTGCCACTGGATTGAGGACTTCCTCACTGGCAGGCCTCAGGTGGTGAGAATAGGCCAGTCCACCTCCACCTCCATCACCCTGAGTGTGGGAGCTCCACAGGGCTGTGTCCTGAGCCCCCTGCTCTACTCTCTCTACACGCATGACTGTTTGTCCACACACAGCTCCACCTCTATCATCAAATTTGCTGATGATACTGTTGTCCTGGGCCTCATTTCCAACAACAATGAGACGGCATACTTGGACGAGGTGGAGCATCTAACATCATGGTGCCAGGACAACTGTCTCTCTCTGAATGTTGGCAAGACCAAAGAAATGATTGTGGACTTCAGGAAGAGACAGCAACGGACATACTCCCCCTCATGATCAGCGGGTCACCAGTAGAGAGAGTGAGCAGCTTCAAGTACCTGGGAGTAAACATCTCCGAGGACCTGACCTGGACTGCTCACATTCAGACACAGGTGAAAAAGCCAGGCAAAGACTGTACCACCTGCGCCAGCTGAGGAAATTCAGGGTTTCACCAGCTATCCTGAAAACTTTCTATTTAGGGCGATAGAAAGTGTTTTAACTCAGTGCATCACAGCGTGGTATGGGAACAGCACCAGTCATGACAGCAAAGCCCTGCAAAGAGTAGTGCGCTTATCCGGCGTATCTCAGGGTCAGCTCTCCCGTCTCTGCAGGACGTCTACACCAAACGCTGCAAAGGTAGAGCTACCAAGATCATCAAGGACTCTAATCACCCTGCATACCCTCATTTCACGCTGCTGCCATCTGGTAAGCGCTTCCGAAGCCTGATGGCCAAAACTGAGAGACTCAGGAGGAGCTTCTTCCCAGGCCATCAGACTCCTGAACTTAACATCACGTGACTTCACGTCAGGATAAACATCGATACACTGACATTGCACTGCACTTTCTGTTCTCGTTGTTACTGTGTAACAACCTGTCATAAACCTGTTTGCACATTATACTCTTATACATTTGTTAACCACATATTTATAAGTCTACAGTTTACTCACTGCAAAGTCTACTTCAATTATTTTATTCCACTTTATCCTTATTTGTTACCTTTTTTTTTTTCTTGACTTGATTATTTATAATTCTACAGATATAGACATATATATATATATATATATATATATATATATATATATATATATATATATATATATATATATATATATATATATATATAGTACTTTTTTTATATCCTATTTCTATTATAATTTCTTCCTTGTGTTTTTAACTGTGAATTTGCACTGTCCATGGAGCGGACCTGTTTACATTTCACTGCCGGTTGTATATTCTGTATATAACTGTGTATGTGACAAATAAAACTCTTGAATCTTGAATCTTGAATACTCAGACCGGTCCGTCTGGCACCAACAACAATGCCACGCTCAAAATTGCTTAAATCACCTTTCTTTCCCATTCTGACATTCAGTTTGGAGTTCAGGAGATTGTCTTGACCAGGACCACACCCCTAAATGCATTGAAGCAACTGCCATGTGATTGGTTGATTAGATAATTGTATTAATGAGAAATTGAACAGGTGTTCCTAATAATCCTTTAGGTGAGTGTATATTGGCCATATTAACCAATTCTTGGCCTTTCTTGTTTGTCTTTTTAGATTATTTTACACACACACACACACACACACACACACACACACACACACACACACACACACACACACACACACACACACACACACACACACACACACACACACACACACACACACACACACACACACACACACACACACACACACACACACACACACACACACACACACACACACACACACACACACACACACACACACACACACACACACACACACACACACACACACACACACACACACACACACACACACACACACACACACACACACACACACACACACACACACACACGGAGCAGTCATTTGTTAGGGTTAGGTGCCTTGATCAAGGGCACTGTCATTTCCTGCCGGTATTTGGAATCAAACCTGCAACCTTCGGGTTACCAGTCTGACTCTCTATCCATTATGATATATGCATTCAGAATAATCCCAAGATACTTATTCCAAATTCTCAGTTTTTTGCAAGAAGGATGTTTGTTAATTTCATTGTAGCATTCAGTTTACCTGGAAAGCTTTTTCCATGAAGTCTTCACTTGAGTGTAAACATCTTCAAATTGCTGCCCATTTGGATACACTCATCCTCTTCAATGGTTCTTTGAAGGGGAGCAAACATTATCTTTTAGCTCAAATGGCATCTCAGCATAAATTAATCTGCATGTGGAGAAAGTTTTTTTGATGTTTGGTTTTTCTATGACAATTGCTCAATTCAGATTCAACAGTCATGTACTTACACTTTTGTATTTTCTGTGGCATTCATTACTTTTGCATGGACACAGCTACTATGCTACAGTTAATATGAACAAGAGTTGATCTTTTTTGTTGTTGTTGTTTATGCCTCAGGCCATTCTGGACTAAAAGATGAGGGCAAATACAGAATTTTTCATTCCTACTAAGTGGGGTTCTTTGGTCTACTTTCTGCAATATTCTGGAGGTAGTGTAGTATGGAGTTCACTACAGGTGTATGATAATGAAGGGTTGGATTACGTAACAGCAAATCTCATTTGTATAGCAAAAACGCACTGCGGATCTCATATGACCACATGACCGTGTCTGAGAAAGACTCTTGCCTCAAAATCCCTTCAGGGCTCTTGTAAAATTCAGCAATTTGACAAGCTTCATCTAATGCATAAGATATAGATTCTGATCCCTTTTGCCCTTTACAAACACAAAATATAACAGCCATCACGCTATATGAGTCTCAAAAGGGGGGAAAAAGCCAAGAGGCCACATGTAAAATCACATCCTCTTCATGTTATCATCTCTCGTCCTTCCGTTCTTGTGAAATTGCAGTCAGTGACAGGGAGAACACTGTCACTGAAGCCTAGATAGAGTGCAGACACCGCAATCTCGTTCAAATCAAAGAGAGAGAGAGCCAAATGGTCTATTGTGAAATTCACAAAGGGAAAAAAAATCTCTGCCCTTAATTCACTTTCAACAAGCGTTTGGAAAACAATCACAAATGTGCTTGACTTTAAGGAAAGTGATTTGACAGTGCTTGTGAAGTCTCTCACTGTTCAATGGGTCAGTGCCAGGCTACTCCATTAGAGACCAAATTACCATCCATTACACATTTTCTATTTGCCTGCACAGTTTGGCACTTCCAAGGTTTCTTTCCCAAGCTGTATCCCAATAGTCAAACAAGTCAAATTTATTTATATAGTGATTTTCACAATACACTTTACAAGCAGCTTACAGAAAAATCACAATCTTAATATCTTAATGCCTCACAGTTGCATTTAGCAGATTAAAGCTAATATAGTTTACATTTTGTGATGACACAAGCAATCAAGCGGTTGAGATATGTTACCTTTACATGAATGTACTGTATGTATGTGATATACACCAATCAGGCATAACATTATGTCCTAATATTGTGCTGGTCCCCCTTTGGCTGCCAAAACAGCCCTGACCCGTTGAGGCATAGACTCCACTAGACCCCTGAAGGTGTGATGTGGTATCTGGCACCAAGATGTTAGCAGCAGATCCTTAAAGTCCTGTAAATTACGAGGTGGGGCCTCCATGGATCAGACTTGTTTGTTCAGCACATCCGATCTGAGGAATTTGGAGGCCAAGTCAACACCTCAAACTTGTTGTTGTGGTCCTCAAACCATTCCTGAACTATTTTTGCTTTGTGGCAAGACGCATTATCCTGCTGAAAGAGGCCACAGCCACCAGAGAATACCGTTTCCATGAAAGGGTGTACATGGTCTGCAACAATGCTTAGGTAGGTGGTACGTGTCAAAGTAACATCCACATGGATGGCAGGACCCAAGGTTTCCCAGCAGAACATTTCCCAAAGCATCACACTGCCTCCACCGGCTTGCCTTCTTCCCATAGTGCATCCTGGTGCAATGTGTTCCCCAGATAAGTGATGTACGCACCCAGCCATCCACGTGATGTAAAAGAAAACGTGATTCATCAGACCAGGCCACCTTCTTTCATTGCTCCGTGGTCCAGTTCTGATGCTCACGTGCCCACTGTTGGCGCTTTCGGCGGTGGACAGGGGTCAGCATGGGCACCCTGACTGGTTTGCGGCTACACAGCCCCATATGGCTATTGGCCCTTGTCAAACTCACTCAAATCCTTATGCTTGCCCATTTTTCCTGCTTCTAACACATCAGCTTTGAGGACAAAATTATCACTTTCTGCCTAATATATATCCCACCCACTAACAGGAGCCGTAATGAAGAGATAATCAATGTTATTCACTGATCAGCCTATATATTGATATATATAGTATATGTATGTATATTATATCCAACCTTAGTCACATACATACAGGACATTGTATTTTAAAGATGATTTAGCAAAATCCACTTAAGCTTTACAGTCCTTTATTGTAAAGGGTTAAAACTATGTTTGTCATGCTTGTTCAATTAATCATAAACAAATATTGTAAAAGTCCTTAAGGTACTAACAGTTTACAGGCAGTATAGACAGTGAAGGTCACAGATACAATAACTTAATGCACTAAAGAGACTTTTTTACTGACTCTGAAAAACACCAGGAGAAAGATGCCCAGGGTCTTTGATCACTTGCGTGAACATGCCATGGTCCTGCAGCAGAAGGCATGAGGACTGCAGATGTGCCCTGAACAACAAACTGCAATGTCTGCATTGTAAGACGCCTGAGACAGTGCTACAGAGAGACAAGGACAGCTGGTCGTCCTTGCAGTGCCAAACCATGTGTACCATATGTCCCCCCAGACATGTTTGAGAATATGCAAGTGCCTTGGTGGAAGAGTTGAGTAACATCTTGCAGCAAGAACAAGAACTGGCAAATCTGGTTATAGATTTTATAACTTTATATAAAGAGCTGTGCGATAATACAGTTTGCATTTTTGTGACGATATAAACAATCACAGCCAAGATTTGCTGTATATATACACTTTTTGATTACTTTTACCTCAACTCCTTTATCACATTGATTCAAATAGGATACTCTTTTATAGTACAAGAGTATCCTATCTGAATGTGATAAATTTAAGATAAGAATATAAAGAGAAGGAACATTTCAAAATGCAGAAAGAATTTTCAGCATCATTACTCCAGTCTTCAGTGTTACGTGATCCTTCAGAAATCATTCTAATATGATGATTTGCTGCTCAAGAAACATTATTATCAATGCTGAAAACATTTGAATAAATGCAAATAAACGCTGTTCATTGAACTTTCCATTAATGAAAGAATCATGAAAACAATCCACCATTTCCACAACAATATTAAGCAGCACAACAGCTTTTAAACGTTAATACTAATAAATGTTTCTTGAGCAGCAAATCAGCGTATTAGAATGATTTCTGAAGGATCACGTGACCCTGAAGAGCATAAGAGAGTTCCTTCAAAAACATAAAAAATGTTAATGTTTCCGAACTATAGACAGGAAATGTATAAGCAATAGGCTTGAATGAAATGGAATGAAAAAGAATGAGAGAGAATCAATTAAGCATGAATTATTTGCTGCCATTTTGTGAATTTCAAGTAATCAATAAAAAAGTAACTGTAAATGATTAAGTATTTTAAAACGTAATATAATCTAATTACAAGTATTTCATTTTTGGAATCTGATTACATAACCCAGATAACATAACAGTTATGCAAGAAAAACATTAGAAACTGTAGCAAAGGCATTGCGACAAACTTTTCTACCAGTTTGGGTGCATCCAATTGCTTCAAGTACTAAAAACGTCCTGCTTTGTCATTGCATATCAACCTTTATATACATCAACCTATATATATTTTGCCACCGTGTTGCCAAAGGGCAGTCTACTTCAGCACAGATGTCAAAGACACAGCAGTTATAAAAAACCCTGGATTATTATTACCCAGAGATGGCTAAGAGAGATGGGTAAGTCAATGGATGTGAGAGAAAGAATAGGTGAAAGTGGCTCAGAGGCCTAAAAAAGGCTGTAGGAGGCAGAGAAAAGAAAAGAGTGGGGGAGGTAGAGAAAAGACAGGAGACAAGATAGTCAACAATGAGAGATACAGAGAAAAAAAACAAAACACTTCAATATATTTGTATG
This sequence comes from Paracanthobrama guichenoti, assembly GCA_018749465.1. NCBI lineage: Eukaryota > Metazoa > Chordata > Actinopteri > Cypriniformes > Gobionidae > Paracanthobrama > Paracanthobrama guichenoti. Next base: position 15,494,946 of record CM031956.1, on the reverse strand, counting down.
CAAAACAGCAGCATTTTATTAGAAAAACACATCCGGAATAGTGGGACGAATACGTGGAAGTGGGCTTTTTTTTTTTGTATTGATAAATAACTAGCACACAGCAGCTCTTCATTTCTTCTTTACTACTGCAGCCTCAGCAGCAGCTGCCTCCGCTTCTGCCTTCAGTCTCTCCTCACGCTCTCTGAGAAACTCCCCGTACTCCGCTGGTGACAGGCTGACAGAGTGATGACAGGAGAGGAGAGGGGGGAGCATTGTGAGAGTGACAGAGGGGGGAACCGACAGAGAAGACGGAGATTAGAGGCATATCAACAGATACATTACATTAGAATTTCAAACATTTCTAGCGATGGTTTGAAATGCAAGGCGAGCTTTGCTTTTCCTTCTAGTACACATGATGGGTCTGAGCATTTGCACCTAGGTGACATTGTTTATTTATTAAAGAGCTCCGGTTAAAGAAAAAGACTAAGCTTTTCCCCTGTAAAAAAACATTTCCTGACATTTGACGTTGCAGAGACTCAGGATGGGAATAGCTCTGGTAGGTGTCAAGAAAACACTTCACAAATGAATAGTGTCAATAATTAAGCTAGCAGCATCCCTTACAATATCTCAGCGTTATTAAAACATGAATTATACAAAACATGAATTTTATGATTCAATTTTAAAAGCCTGCAAATCAAGCTCCATTCTCAACAGTGAGAAATGGCATACAATTCCAAATGAGCACAAGAACTGAAGTCAGTGGCGAGAGTGTGAAGTAAGACTTGATTTATTCAGCCATTATTTATTCACATCTCTTATTAAGGTCTTTACTAGGTGGTGGGATGTCTGAAATATTTATACAAGGAAAAGATGGATGTTTAAAACTCACGGTCGAGACCAGACATGCAGAAAACAAATGCTTGGAAAAGGCTTTGTATATAAATTACGCTTACATATACATTTCTTCATTTTCTTCAAAATCTGAATTATATTTTTAAGAGATACGCTAGCATTCAAAAAGTTTGGGTTTGGTGAGATTTATTTATGCTTCTGAAAGTCTCTTATGCTGACCAAGCCTGCAATTATGTGATCAAAATACAGTAAAGACAGTATAATTTATTAATTATTCATTTATTCCTAATCTCAAAGCTGAATTTTCAGCATCATTACAGAAAAAGTCTAATATTCTGATTTGCTGCTAGAAAAAAATTAAATAAAAACAGTTTGAAAATAGTTATGCTTAATATCTTTGTGGAAACCACAATAATATAATTATTAGTCTGTCACTTTTGATCAATTTAATGCATCCTTGATGAATAACATGTTACTGAGCCCAAACATTTGAACAGTAGTTTATATTTGTTTTAATTTTTTTTTAAACGTTTTTTATTACACAACATCCACTTGGTCATTACATAACATCCACTTCTGTTATTCTATAGCTTTGACATTACTATTGTTATAAAATGTGGAAAATGGGAAGATTGAGTTCGTGTACTCAAACATTTCACTGGTATTGTATGTTGTGAATAATGTGGTAGAATGAAGTTTGAAGGACTCTCACTCATTGACGATTTTGATGCCGAGGGATCTGGCGGAACCGATGATGCTCTTGACAACGTTCTGCATGGAGGTGTCCTGCAGCTTAAAGCTGTCATCCTGCGATTTGACCCGTGCAATCTCATATACGGCCCTCACAGTCACCATACCTGCGATCTCGTGCCCTGATAGATGCAGGAAAGCGGAGGGACAAGGCGGGAGGAGAAAGAGAGAGGTGATGAAACACAGCAGCGCAGAGAGAGAAACCAGCAGGAGGTGTGGTTGGTCATGATTGAGCAAATCGGAAGTGGAGATGGAGTAAAGGCGAGAGGTAACAGAAAGAGAGGGGGAGGGAAAGAGTGGGCACATAAAGAATAATTGAGGTGGAGTGGAATCTATGAAAATGAAGCAAATCCATAATTCTCCTTTTTTTTTTTTTTTTTTTTTTTTTTTTTTAAATGCCACCGTCACCACAGCGTTCCCCTTATAATTGCACGGCTCTCTACCAGTGCAGCTCATCATCAATATATCATCAGTCAAAAAAATTCAATCTGAACCAAAACACGCCGCAGGGGGAAGTCTGTCCATTACTGAAACATAAGGCAGTGGCAAGAAGACTGCTGAGAGATGGAAAGAAGGATGTATGGCCACAGCTGCTCTGCTTGTAATAGGGTTCGCTTACCGGTCTTTCCGGCTCCTTTTTCAATGCCGGCGGCCTGTTTCAAGAAGTAAGACACAGTGGGCTGCCCAATTTTCAGGTCATACGTTCTGTCCGACTGGAGGAAAGAAAAGAGCGGTAAGCTCAGTCAGAAACATCATGCCTATTCAAAATGACCCAGGTTCCTCAACTTCAGAGTCAGGTGGATCAAAAAGAAGAAAAAGGTCAGTAAGGTGTTTTTGTTTTTGAATAAAGGCCCTTATGTTCACCAAGCCTGCATTTATTTAAATAAAAAATACAGTCAACTACAAACCAGAAAACTACAAAACTACAACTGTACCTATTTTAATAGATTATAAAGTTATAAAATAGTTTTTCCTGTATTTTCAGCATCATTACTCCAGTCTTCAGTGTCACATGATCCTTCAGAAATCATGCTCAAATGTTTGAAAACGGTTTTACTAAACATTTTTGTGGAAATCACAATAAATACTTTCAGGATTGAATAGAAAAGAACAGCATTCTTTTGAAAAAAATCTTTTATAAAATTATAAATATCTTTACTGTCACTATTTGATCAATTTAATGTTTTTATTTAATAAAAGCAAAAAAAAAAAAAAACAATTAAATGGAATATTGCTATTTAAGTGTCTAAAATGCTGTGACAGAAATTTCCCATTTTAGTCTAAAACAGTCAGTCCTATCGAGTTGTACATGCTGCAGATTGTTTGCTATGAATTTCCATTAATCCTTGCTTAAATTCCCTACCAACACCCTTAGGAATACAAAATGAATTATTAAAATCAAATGTCAGTACAATTTTAAACCAGACCTTTAAACAAGACTTTATATGTACATAATGATTTACATGCATGCATATGGAAGGAGAAGCAATAAAACTGGCAGTAGGAAGAAAATAAGTTAAAATAAGGAATAATATTATAATAAGTAAGTTATCTGATGTGTGTAAATGATATAAATAAGGCAAATTAATAAATTAAATTGCCTGAGAAAATCTGCTGCTTTCTATACAACTAAAATGCATGGTGATCCCTGGCTGTCAAGTTTGCTTGGTATTTGCTTTAGTGTTTTTACACATATATAAATAACCACTAAAAGTTATTAAGAACTGCTGTTATTCCATATTGGTGTCTTGACTAAGGCATGAATTCAACCAGGACTGCAACTGTTGCCCCTCAAAAACAAACAAACAAATAAAGAAGGAAAAAGGTGTGCTAACTACCCATACATGCACTTAAAGAGAAAAATAATCATTGAAGAAAATGTGAATTAAACACATGTTGTGTGAATAGAATCTAAATGAAGTATAATGTCAGTATCATTAAAAACAAAACAAAAAACACAATTACTGATATATAAATAAAGCTTACAATATTTGAGAACACCCTTATCTACTGCAGTTATTCTGATCTTATGGATTTGTGTGTTGAGTTTATGTTTTTGACGATTACCTGTTGAGACTGTGGGAACTAAATGTTATTTTCGCTTTTGGCTTTGTGGGCGTCAAGCTATCGCTCTCAGTCTCATCGCACATAGCGGGTGGTATCACAAACACTATCCTCTTCGAGAGTGAGAAGAGCTAAAATCCTATAGCATCCAATAGAGTCTCTGGAGCCTGACAGAATCTCATTGGCATCCATAGACTCTGACAGCCTCTCATAAACTCAGTCGAGTCGAGTGAAGCCAGGCGCATGCATCCACACCCTCCATTCCCCCAGCACACACCCTCGACTGTCAGGCCTGCCGAAACCGAAGCTTTAAGGCAGGGATTAGTCTGCATACAGAAGCTCAAAAACAATGAGTGTGCAGCAGACAGCTTAATGGGGCAACTGGGACTTCACAGGCAGTCTGACTCGGGGAGAAAGCCTGGCTAAAATGCATTGCAGCCATCCGGTTCAAGCCTAAAGCAAGCATTGTGCTGCAAACTCAACCAGAATTTTCTCTACACCCCCTGCAGCTAAAGATCACGTAGCTCAGGCTAATCTTCAATCCCTGTCGAATGCTCATCAGTATAGTGAGAGGACGCTAGCTTTAGGGCCTAATCTGCCTGTAGGACTCGAAGAATGAATCATAAAAAGACATTTTCCCTTTGTTTGGCAATGGAGTCTTAAAGGGATAGTTCACCCAATATATAAACATTCTGTCATAATTTACTCAACCTCATGTCTTTAGAAACCCATCTGACTTTTGCTTTTGTGGAATACAAAAGACAACATTTATAGTAGAATGTCCAAATTGTTCTTTTCTACGAAAGCTGTTGGCTTGTAATATAGCACTAATATAGCACGCGTGTCATATTGACTCATTTAATCTTGATTTTCTTTGTTCCTTTTTGGAGCTTGACTGCCCTTGGTTATCATTTATTTACACTGTATGAAAAATAACAGAATTAACATTTTCAAAATGCCTCAAATGAAGAAAGAGAGAGAGTCAAACATGTTTGGAACCACATCAGGGTGATTAAATGACGACAATTTTCATTTTTGCAGGACCTGTTCCTTTAAGAGTTTCATAAATACTGCAAATAAAAAGAATACATGAAGTTTCAAATTTCTTTATTACTATTATATTTCTTTATGCACATTTTATATTTGTTGCGCAGCAAAGTGTCCAAGGGTTAGGTGGGAAAGGCACCAAATACACTAAGGCAAACATTAATATTGCTTATAAACAGGTGTTTGAATGAATCACTCATCAACTCAAGTTTTACAATTTGGGAATGTAACTCAACCAACTGCATCATTTCATTTATCCTGGATAAGGAGAGTTGTGCCATTTCCTTTCCAAGCAATCAGACTTAAAAATCCCCAGATTTGGACTAAAAGAGATGCTAACTAGCAGTGTTGGTATTGTTAATTAAAACTAAAACTATTAAAATGCTTTTTTTCATTAATTGAAAAAAATAAATAAAGCTGAACTAAAACAAAATATGAATATTAGATGAAAATCTTGCCTTGGCAACTAACTGAACTAAAATAATGTTAAGTTGAAGTACTAAAATGAAAATAAACATAAATAAAACTGAAAATCAAAATTAAGGCTAGATAGAAATATAAAATAAAATAAAAAATAAAAAACTAATAAAAAAAAAAAGCAAAAAGATAAAATACTTAAAAAAAGAAAAAATACTTAAACGCAACTAAAAATAAATACAATTTGAAAATATAAAAAGAAGGTCATTCAAAAATAATAAAATGCTATAATAGTATATAATTAATACTAAAAATAACACTGGTGACTAGGGATCAGAATAAGGGGCATTTACACCACACCGTTTGACTTTTACACGCCAACAGTGTTTTGGGGGCCTGAAAATGCGTTTCAAAGTGCAAGTTTGTGAAAACAATGCCGTTTGTGTCTCAGTGTAATCTACAAAAATGCAAATTCATGAAAACGGTGACGTCATGCGCATAATTACGTGTTCAGTCTAGGCACATAGTTCTTCTCAATGTGACCTCACCAACTACTGGCCTGGCATGCATAATACAGCATTTTTAATCTTTTATAATTTTAGATGTCAAGGAGACTGAGGATAGGCTCTTATGATTTGGGCCAGTAAGCAACCACCCTGAACACCCAGAGTGTCAAACCTGGCTCAGAAAAGGTGACATTAAGGGGAGACAACATGTCAAAATTAACAAAAAAAAAAAAAAATCTATTACATCAAAAATTTACAAAAACAACAAAGCAAAATATCAGTAATCAGTCGTGACTGCAAGTGAATAAGTGTGAGTGTTGTGCTCACATATATAGCGCTGGTCTGGCAAATTGCTAACTAAACTAAACCAGAACCACAACACAACAACTGGGTCAGGGCTCCAGACTAACATTTTTCACTCGGAGCACAGTGGCCCCAAAATGGAAAATTTTAGGGGCACAACCAGAAAATGTAGGGGCGCACACCATAAATCAACATGCTAACTAAATCTACTAAATTACAACTGACAACAAGTTGTTGAATGCAACCATTTGGTGGCAGTCTGGAGCCCTGTGGGTCATAACGCGGGCAACCACCTAGCAACGTGCTACAAACTGCTCAGAACACCTTAGCAACCATGTAGCAACGCCCTGGAAACCAATTACCACACCTCAGCAATGTAGCAGCAAATATTGCATGAATGAGCACCACAGCACTCAGGTTCTTCAGAATCCATAAGCATAGTTATTTATTATTTTTGCAAAAAAAAGAGAAATGATCATGTCAACAAGTCAAAAATCACAGTGGGCTGTTGCATGTGTATTCAAAGAACGAATGATGAATGACAACAGCACTAGGGTGCACATTTTCCTCTCTCTCCCTCTGAAAAGGTCCTGGAACGAGAGCTGATGTACCTGCAGAGGAGTGCCAACAACAAAGGCTGACAATTCCCACCCTCAGGCAACCACAAATGACAGAACACCACAAAGGGATGAGCTAGATGAAGGTGACATTGTTGCCGAAGATGTCTAGTTCTACTTCATGCTAGATTCTAGATTCAAACTGTGGCAGAGCTGGACCACGGACACTCACTTAAAACAGCTCAGGAGAAAAGATTATGTGTTTGCAATCTGACTGAGACAGAGCATTAGACATGAGCCAGAGACCTTAAACCACCCTATTCTGGGTTGGGTGGCAGTGCCGGAGCATAATATGGCCATATAATTTCCTCACAATGTCTGCACCGCCGTCTGGACTGCCACAGCATCACCCCATTTCGCTTAGACACAGAGGGTTATCGAAACTGGGCTTCCAATTGAAATCACACAAGAGCTTTTCAACAGTTCTGTAATGTAAAAGAGATGGAGACCTGTAATGAGAACTCTCATTTCACGCAGTCCTGCCACTTTAAAATTTGTGATCAATGACCCCTCCATAATAAAAAGCCATTTCTCGCAACCTTCATAATGGGCCTTTGCTCAAATGCCCCTGCGCTCTGTCGCCGACTCGGCAAGCATTACTAACAGCCATCAATCCATCTTTATTTAAGAGACTGAGAATATGAGGAGAAAGTGCTAGACCTCATTTTGTTACAGAAGGCGGGTGAAAAATTGGAGAGAATAGATTAGAAGAGATTGTACGAGAGAAACAAAGACTAAAAGGTGTCGGGAAAAAGCTGCTAATGCACACAAGTGAGGGATCCATCAGACTTTGAGAAACTTTGAGTTGGAGTACATTCACGGTCTTTGACTTCAGACACTATGATGGAAAGTGTGTCCTTGATAAAGCATAATAATAAACTTGCTGAAGCTCCTAGAGAAGCTAAGTGGAGAGACAAACCTAGGCCAGATGAACATTGCATACACCGCATCAGTGACTATTCCTCGTTTACGAGTCACGCTCAGATTGGGAAAGCTCTGCTCTTCTGTTTAATCCACTTCGCTCAATACCTTCATTTGATCATAATGTCAGTAGAAGGCCTAATCCGCGTTTTGGCATTCGAGAAGCATCTAATGCTGTTTGCTAATGTGCCTGGGATGCGAATGCAAACGAGCACCCCCGGGGACTCATAAAGTGAGAAAACAAGCAGCAAAACAAACGAGAGCAAGATTGATTGAAAGCAATAAGGTGTATTATGAGGCCCCAAAGATCTGTGACTGATTGGTAAAGTGCCGTTGACGTTGAGAAAACGACAACAGTATTCCTTATTAGTGGTTACATTACCTTCACATTGATCTTGATGGGAAGAGGGATGCCTTCTTTGAGGTCTTTGGTTTTCTCATTGAAGTCTTTGCAGAAGGCCCCAATGGGAATCCCTTTCTGGAAAAGAAGTCATAGGAAAAGCATTCAGAAAGGTTTAGACCCACATGCATTTTCGCCTGTTATTCATTTTGGCAGTCTTTTGATGAATACCAATAGCCATTTAGAGTGGCTGCATGGTGTCAATCATTCGATAACTCATTGGTGCACTGTGAATGCCTCGGCATGCTTGGATGCCTGCGTGAGTGAGTGAGAAAGCGAATGAGAGATGCTGGTGGAAGCCTATTTACCCAAGGGTGTGAGTATATATATATGTGTGTGTGTGTGTGTGTGTGTGTGTGTGTGTGTGTGTGTGTGTGTGTGTGTGTGTGTGTGTGTGTGTATATATATATATATATATATATATATGTCAGAGTATGGCAGTCATCATGCCTCTGAGACTCCAGATAAATTAGATTCTCTTTCCTGGCCCTTGCCAGGCAGAAAGCTAAATGTATAGCTGACATTAAGTCAACATTGGCTGCCATTTCTCCTGAGCAGCTTCACCAGAGCATGAGTGTTTTCTGTGGGTTGACTGCAGAGGCAACTGCTAATCAGTAATCTTATTACAGTTGTGAAAGTTTTCCTTGCACTTGAACTTTCCAAAGGATCCACAGTGCCTGTAACACGGCAGCTATTGCTGTTATCAGTCTGGTTACAACTACACCCCAAACCCATGGATCACCCTTAGTTCATCCACCGACTATTTGATGCATAGTGCCTTAAAAATGCCAAGAACTGGTAAGTTACCCTTAAGTAAAAAATTGTTTTATCCATGAGCAGAATTGTATTATCGGATGTTTCAGAGTTTCAGATGTCTGTGAAGCAATCTGTACCTATTCTTTTTGGATGGACATAAGTCATATTAACACACTACTATTCCAGGGTTTGTGGTTAAGATTTTTTGAATGTCTCTTATGCTCACCATGGCTGCATTTATTTGATCAAAAATATAGTAGAAATGATCACTGTTAGAAATATTTTGTAACTTTATAAATGCCTTTAATATCACTTTTGATCAGTTTAATACATGTTTGGTATAAAACAAATTGTACTGACCCCAATTGCTGTATTTCACAAATTTTTCTGTATATAAAATTTGTGTCTTCTACTAAGGTATCAACCAGGGTTGTGTGGCATTCAGAATATAAATTAATTGAAATTCAAAGAAATTCACATGACTCGAATTGTATAAATTTTGCACAACCATGTTAATTAATTCAGATAAATAAAGCTGCCTCAAACAGCATGTAAAAACTAAATTAATTGAGTTTGGTCACTTTAAGTCAGTCAGACCTTTCCTGTTTAAGTAGGTGATTCTTGGCCAAAATAAGTAGCAAAATAGAACAGTTACCTCCCATAGGTGATATACAGGCCAAGATAAACAGCACATTTTTTATAAAGTATATTTGCAAAGAACTTCCTTGGCATTGATGTTTGATCCTAACTTATAAATACTGATGCAATCTTTTCAGATTAGTAAAAGCAAACACTGTCATGCGAGAACAGCAAATATTACCCCACAAATCCAGAGGTATTACTGTTCAGCAATTTCAATTTCAGCACTAATGAAATGAAAAATAAAAGCCCTGGATGGCAGGCAGTCTATCTCCCTCCTGACTTGCTTATTAATAGTAATCCCATGTCAACCCCACTAGCATCTCCCCAAGCCCCCAAACTTCAGCAAGAACAACAGATCTAAGTAAACAAGAAAGGCAGTGGGTGATTCCTAATTAAATATGGATTAATATGAGGTTGTTAGGAGAGTCTCAAAAACCCTTGGGCGAACATGAGATTCCAAACCGCTTCCACTTCGGTTTTTCCACCCGCTGCTTAAGAACTCCCTTTAAAGTTGTTATTTTTTGTTCTGAAAAAGAGTTCCAATGAGCAAAGGCATGCAGAGGATAGCAGACAGTGTACTGACATCAGACACACAAGACATTCAAACAAAGACTGGTACAATGGAAGAAACAGTAGTAATTGCGTTTTGTGTTGCGCTTTTAATATCATAAGTGAGGCCATTATAAAAATGGGAATCTGTTGTTGGTTGAAAAGACAAGGCTCGAAGAAGAAGATTGCTCTGGCAATCTTTACGGAATAAAGCTCCGGATGACCAAGGCGCTTTGCGTTTAATGGCAGATACATTCACTTTCAAGTGCTGGCCAAATTGCCAGTCTAGCTCTCTAAAACCCAAGATCTAATCATCCAGAAGTCAAGCAGTCCAATTAAACCTCCTCTTTCCTCAGTAGTGTCTGATAAAAGCAAGACTGCGAAGAACAAAATGGCTGCAGTACATCACCTTGATGGAGGCGTGCTACCAACCTTGGACACTGCGTGTTATTTATTATATCAGATGAATATTAAAAGTGTTTATCATATCAATATTCTCTAGGATAAAGCAGCTATTCACAGTGAAGGCCCCGACTGAATTGTGTGAGATATCCAGACACCGAATGCTTTCTAAACAATCATGCTCACAGATAAAATTGTTATGAAATATGTTGAAAAACAACAAAAAAAAAAAAAAAAAAAAAAACCTCTAAAAGACTGAATAACATCCGGACTGTATTTGAGATTCACAAAACATCTCCTCCTTTCTTCTTTCTTTTTTATCAGTTATCCCACTTTGCATTGGTTTCATTATTATAACACAAGCTTTCAGCTTCAGCAATTCTTTTTAACGAGATGGCCGCTGACATGGATGAATGACAAAAAGAGTGAGAACAGACCAGCAAAGTAACAGCTGTTTCAGATAGCATAAATCACAGATTGAAGGGCCACATATACATGCAAGTATGTCTAATAATACTGCACACGTGTGTACACTTCCAGTGCAGGACAGAGAAGAACAGTGTTATGTTCAAGTCATGTCCCCTATGAGAACAATAATGAAGATCAATACGAACATTCAGGAGGTCCATTTGACAAAAGCGGGTGAAAGGTTTCAGAGGGCTGATGTATGGAGAAGCCATAGGGGACCCACATGAATAAAGAATGTATGTGTGAGGGCTGTGAGCTCATTCCATTAAAGAGAAGAAAAAGGAAAAGAAGCACAGTGGTGGGTTCAAGTGGTTCAATCACTTTACAGCAAAGCCTCTGAGGAGAAGGCATTAGAGGACAGTGTGACTTCCAACTAAGTGAAAATCTGTGTAATTAAATGCATGAATAAGAAATTAGGCAAATTAAAATAGTTAACAGTTCTTATAAGGAACACAACATTATATGGGTCAGTTAAGAGGATAGAAGCTGTTGGATAAAATACTTAATTATGGATGGGGACTAATATATACACACACACACACACACACACACACTCACCTAAAGGATTATTAGGAACACCTGTTCAATTTCTCAATGCAATTATCTAATCAACCAAGCACATGGCAGTTGCTTCAATGCATTTAGGGGTGTGGTCCTGGTCAAGACAATCTCCTGAACTCCAAACTGAATGTCAGAATGGGAAAGAAAGGTGATTTAAGCAATTTTGAGCGTGGCATGGTTGTTGGTGCCAGACGGGCCGGTCTGAGTATTTCACAATCTGCTCAGTTACTGGGATTTTCACGCACAACCATTTCTAGGGTTTACAAAGAATGGTGTGAAAAGGGAAAAACATCCAGTATGCGGCAGTCCTGTGGGCGAAAATGCCTTGTTGATGCTAGAGGTCAGAGGAGAATGGGCCGACTGATTCAAGCTGATAGAAGAGCAACTTTGACTGAAATAACCACTCGTTATAACCGAGGTATGTAGCAAAGCATTTGTGAAGCCACAACATGCACAACCTTGAGGCGGATGGGCTACAACAGCAGAAGACTCCACTGGGTACCACTCATCTCCACTACAAATAGGAAAAAGAGGCTACAATTTGCACAAGCTCACCAAAATTGGACAGTTGAAGACTGGAAAAATGTTGCTTGGTCTGATGGGTCTCGATTTCTGTTGAGACATTCAGATGGTAGAGTCAGAATTTGGCGTAAACAGAATGAGAACATGGATCCATCATGCCTTGTTACCACTGTGCAGGCTGGTGGTGGTGGTGTAATGGTGTGGGGGATATTTTCTTGGCACACTTTAGGCCCCTTCGTGCCAATTGGGCATCGTTTAAATGCCACGGCCTACCTGAGCATTGTTTCTGACCATGTTCATCCCTTTATGACCACCATGTACCCATTCTCTGATGGCTACTTCCAGCAGGATAATGCACCATGTCACAAAGCTCGAATCATTTTAAATTGGTTTCTTGAACATGACAACGAGTTCACTGTACTAAAATGGCCCCCACAGTCACCAGATCTCAACCCAATAGAGCATCTTTGGGATGTGGTGGAACGGGAGCTTCGTGCCCTGGATGTGCATCCCACAAATCTCCATCAATGCAAGATGCTATCCTATCAATATGTGCCAACATTTCTAAAAAATGCTTTCAGCACCTTGTTGAATCAATGCCACGTAGAATTAAGGCAGTTCTGAAGGCGAAAGGGGGTCAAACACAGTATTAGTATGGTGTCCCTAATAATTCTTTAGGTGAGTGTATATTATATATATATATATATATATATATATATATATATATATATATATATATATATATACCCAAGCTCAATCTTGAAGATTGAACATTAGTCTGGGAGTCTGCTCTGTATTTTCTATTGCACAAGAGGCGTGATCAACGAGCATAATTCAAATGACTCTGTATGCAATTGGATAGTCCTTCAACCAATCAGACCACAAGAGGCGTGATCAATGAGCATAATTCAAATGACTCTGTACGCAATTGGATAGACCTTTAACCAATCAGACCACAAGAGGCGTGATCAACAGGCATCTCATTGTGTTAAAACCTCCAATAGCACGCCAAGTTGGATAAGCCAGTCTGTGATTGGTTCTTGCAAATGTGTAACAGAAGCAGGATAAATTAATGTACAGGTTTCCAGCCTGAGCTGCAGGGCGAAATCAAATCGCAGACAGATCAGGCTGGGTTTACCCAGTCTAGTGAAATGTGCAAAACACCAAATAAGTTTTCCATGTTCCTATCCATATTAAAAGGAGCTGAAGGTTTTAAAATAGGTTGTCTCAAGATGCACACCAGCAATGTTTTCTTCTAAGGCACATTATAAAAAGCTACTTAAATGTCCTAATTGAACTATAAGGTCTAATCCTGGCTTAATCTAAGCCCTGTCTGTGAAACCAGGCCATATTTAATTTTATTTCAGCTTTTAAAATTATGAAAACATATCTAGTTTATTTTTAGTTAACAATAATGGCACTGCATTAAAGGGGTCCGTATGACTTGTGCATTATATTCTAACTTGTGTAGTCTTCCAATAGCTTTGTGTGACTAATAGAACAAAATTGAACTAATTTCTCCTTTCGTGTTCGATGAAAGAAAGTCATACAGGTTCAGAACAACATGATGACTGAATGATGAATGAATTCATATTGTAGGTTGGACTATCCTTTTACATTACAGACAATACAAAACAAAAAGCATATAAAGAGTAACATGGAGAAAGAGCGAGATGAAAAATTAAAGAAAGTGAGTGTAACAGTTCCTTTCAGAGGGCTCTCTCAGTGTAAAATTTAGAGGACACGGCACTGCATGTTCCTTCGTCGTGTGAACTGATATGTAACATGAGAGAAGCAGAAGTGCAAAAAAAGGGCGCGTGTACACAAGCATGACAGGGGACGTGGCCTCGGGGCAGCAGGCAGGATTAATTGCCCCTGGCACCCAAGGACGGGCAATTCATTGCCCACGCCAGCGTCCTGAAGGATGTGGGTGAGGTGGGAGGTGTAGACGAGGGGTTAATTAAACTCTGCAGCGTGAGACACTCTAATTAATTACTCCGGTTCCCCTTCCCTAATTTAATGTGCTGAACTCTTCCCATTTTATTACATTCTTCCCCATAAGGGCGTCATACAGCTGATTAGCCTCATACCCTCCAACTGCTCTGGCCTGTCAGGTAGTTGGAGACCTCAGGAGAGAAATGACCTAGTACAGGGAAGGGTCCTATTTGTGGGTGCACCGAGAATTTGCTTTAGCCACGAGAGATCGCAGAATGCTTGCATCAGACATTGTGGAACGTTAACATAAAAGTTTGTCAGAATGGCTAATGGCTTTATCTTTGATCATCCCAAATTCCCCTGTAACTTCACTCACATTTAAAAACATCTCGCTCTCTCTTCGATTTCTTTCTTTTTTTCTTTTTTTTTTTTTAAGTATATACAGTGATGATTAATGCGTTCAAAGTGAATGCTACAGGGCGAGACATGCTACTGGGGACACATTATTTTCGGGTCAATTTAACGGTGTATTTTTAAAGCTAATATTGATAGCTATACCTACTTCAGTTGGAAGCAAAAATAACATGTTGCATCTCTAAATGAGTATGCAGCCTCACTGGTGAACCATTCCGCCCTTGAATATGGCAGCATTTCGCCTTATAATCAGTTAAAGCAGAACAAACAGATTTATTTACAGATGATAAAATGCAGGGTGAAGGTCTGAGACACAGCATGAGGCTCTGCAGCATAGAGAAAGTTTAAAAAGGACAATAAACGCTTTGAGGGAGTCATATACGTGCCAATAACGTCTGAAGGAAATCAGCGAGTGTTAAAAGATTTCATTAAACGTATTTTATTAAAAAGAAAAGAGCCCAATTCCTCAGACACACTCTTCAGAGAATTACATTGCAGTAGAGGATTTCTTATCTTATCAGAGCTCTGCAACATCCCAGTCGGTTAATCAGGAAGACTGATAATTAAGCGGGTATCATTATCAGTTCGCCAGGGTTTGTTTTAATAGTAAGATTTATAGATATTTTAAGCTCCAGACATAAAAGGCAGGAAGTTAAGGTGTGGATTTATGATCAAAAACAGTACATCAAGCTGTGTGCTCATTGCGAGAATCTTCCAGTCAGTAAGACAGATCGTTTTGCTGTGGCTGGAGCATGTGTGGTGTCAGCTAAGTGCTCTAATGCGTAGCAGATGGGTGCAGTGAGGAATGTCTTGGGACAAGCTTCTGCCAGTGCACACCTGGGGCACCAATCAGGCCCTCAACATTTCCAAAAGGCATTTTTTTAAGTCTTTACCAACTTTATGGGGGCGAAAGTGTTGACTGTGCACTGCTGGACTTTAGTGGTTTCGTTTTCTCTGCCTTTCTCCCTCCCTCCGTTCTGAAATCTAGCCAGATCAGAGTGACCTTCAACCACTTCAGCCCCACGGGGACTGAAAGGGAAAGAGCGAGTGAGAGAGGCGGTGATGGAGCTGGAGAGATAGAGTGGAGTAGAGGGTGGAGCTAACAAAGGCGAAAAAAATATTGAAGGCAAGAAATGGAAAATGTCTGGAAACCAGTGGTGCGCATAGCAGACTATGACAAGAAAGATGACTTTGCCTTCTATGCCTTCCTTTGCCATCTGGCTGATTAAAACTCCAAGATGACCCCTCACCATGAATAGATGAGGTGAACGTTGTAAAGAAAAGATACAACCTTTGATTTCAATAAAGAGAATGGAAACAGGGCCTGTCAGAGCAGTTGTGGGAGAAATTTAACAGATAATGAGATTCAGCTCAATCTCCTGTCTTACTGGTGCTCTGATCATGCAAGAGGAGTTTCCTACTTCCTTATTAATAAAAGTTTCCTCTTCAAATTTTCCTCATACATTAAGATAGACTGATGCGTGTTTTTTGGGGGGGTTTTTTCTAACAGAGTCAGTGCATGTCAAATCAGACAGGGCTGTTGTTACAGCAAACATTATGTCCACATGCTTGCTTAATTTAAGATTTCAGACCCCATTCAGGAATCAACAAATGTCTTATTTATTTACAGTTTGCATTGTAAAAACAGTGCAGCTCCTGCGTCATCGTCACACCCGTCGTGAACAACATCGGCTGCCGTAGAACTTGAAAGTGCTGCACTGTTGCGTAAATGGCGTAGGACACCGACACAAGCTAGAACGAAATTGTTGAATAAAGTCGTTATTTTTGTTCATTTTTGTACATAAAAAGTATTCACGTCGCTTCATAAAATTAAGGGTGAACCACTGGAGACGCATGGACTATTTTAATGTTTTTACCCTCTCTGGCCTTGAAAGTGTTAGTTAAATAGCTGTCTATGGAGAGATCAGAGAGCTCTCGGATTTCATCAAAACGATCTTAATTTGTGTTCCGAAGATGAACGAAGGTCTTACGGGTTTGGAATGACATGAGGGTGAGGAATTAATGACAGAAATGTCATTTTTAGGTGAACTCTCTCTTTAAAACATATATTGATTCTCATTCCACATCATGTGGGAAATGTTAATATCTTATAGGCAGGTACATTAAAAAAAAATAGCACATTTTAAAGGGACTAAAGTGACAATGCTAACTACCTACCTGGCATGGAATTAGGTCTTAATGTGAAAATATTTTATTTTAACCTTTTTTGTAACGTATAAATTGTACATTGAGTCCTTTAAATTAATTTGTAATCTATGCAATGCATGAACAGGCACCCGTCTTCAGTCAGGCATTTTACCAGGGGACTGTCCTTGCAATTAGTGGTTTAGATTTTGTTTGTTAAAATGACAAATAACCAATCTGAAAGCACCCTCTAGTTCATCTCACCACACAATCATTCGTCACTGACTAACAGCAAGGACATCGGGGGTGTTGTTTTCTCCAGCCTAAAACAATGTAATTATCATAGCAATGATTGCACCAGCAGCAGTAATTAGCAGCACGGACCCATCCGTACGGTGACTCGCAATAAGCACGAGGCCATTCAAATATCCCCGCCTGCTATCTGAAGTGAAATCCAAGAGGCTTAAGAGAGAAGCAACTAAGCGTTAGAGTTGGAGAGCGAGAGGAGGGAGGGGTACAAGTGCACGTAAGCTGCCTACAAATGACACACTGCAATCATAAACTGTCTCGCGACGCGTTCTCTCGCTTCTTTTGCGCCCTTTCGTTAGGGAAGTATGAAGAAGACGTCGAGGTACTTCGGAAAAACGGCTTCCGTTACAGATTCAGCAGATAAAGCACTTCTGTCCGACTTCTACTCCTCAGCCCGCAAGCTTCATCGTAGCCGCCTGAGAGTCTGGATGGACCGGGAATGAGCCTGCTCGAGCTCGGGTAGAGATAACGGAATAAACCCCATGCCGATTATATAAGGGTTTTGCGACAAAGAAAGTCTGGAGACAGAAAGGCTTGCTTCCTCATCACTTCGCCCGAATAAACTACATGTCAGGGTTTATATTATGGACAATGTAGCCTTTGAGCTTGACTTCTCTGGATTATTTTCCACGTTTAGTTTTGTTGAGAAGCAGCACGGTGTCGTTACTGGACGAACGGCGTGATTTCGGACAGTGGAGATAATATCGTCTTGATGCCTGCAGGCTTGCGCTGGTCTTTAGATTGAGACTGCTCTGTGAAGTCTTCATGCTGTGGGGTAAATACACTCTCTACTTCATCCATTCCTGCTTACATGAAGTTGAGCTGCCTTGCAACTTGATATTCAATTATTCATGCAGCCTTCAAGTCCAAAAAGTTCAAATATTTTAGACCGTTTCACCGCTGACGAGTCAATTCTTGACACCTGCCAATTGGGATGTGTATCCTAATGCAATGACACCTGTCGCAATATGGTGATCTATTGAAGTGGCTGCAGTAACAGCAGCAGCACGACACTTACAAGCATCAAGACAGATGATGCCATTTATTCTCGAACACTGATGAACACTCTCACTGTGATGATCTTCTCTGTGTGGGAATGATTCAATGGCACATTACCGACGGACATTTTCCTCGTAAATGAGGGCATGTGGCATGAGTCCAGCAGAGAGCATCTCCAAGAATGAGAGGTAGACGTGATTATGGGCACTTGCACACAGCAATTAAACATTTACAATATTCATCACACTATATTTAACCTAGACCAGTAATAATGACCCTCACTTTAGGGTGTTAATTATGAGAAGCTTTTACATTGTTGTACATTACATTACGTTATTGCATTACTTATCCCCTATAAAACATTACAGACATAGTTCAAGATGCTGTCATCATGTCAAACTGTAGGACTTTTTTTTTTTTTGTCCATAGAACATAAAATATTTTGAGAAATGTCTTTTTTTAAAGTCAAATTGCTTATAGTTATAAAATGCAATAAATGTAGTGCATTACACATCTTTTGTTGACTTGCTAAATAAAGCCCAGATCAAAGCATACATTTGTATAAAGCAAAACTGCATAAAATTATGCACTGCAACCTGTGGCCTTAAGCAATCACTTATAGTTATGGACGCATTGGCTGTCAGTACTGAAGTCTACTCATTATTGATGTGCTTGGAGAAAACAACACCGTATCATCCAAGTGACTTGATAACCTGATGAATTATGTGCTGACAGTGAAGTCAAAAGATAAGCTCTGCACCTGCAGGCAAGCCTTCTGGGTTTCAATTCTTTTTTTGTCCTAAAATAACTATCTTCTATCATTTTTCTTCTGATTGAAAAGGAAAGATGTGTCCTGTGCTGAAGCATTTTTTTCTTCAGGAGCATGTGGCTCTTCAACAGACTCAGTCTGAGATTATTGGATTCAATTGAATTCCAAAGCAGAAAATCAGTAACGGAGACAAAAATAAGTCTAAAACCAGATATTAGTGACGCACACTCCCTTTTCATTCCACAGAGCTCACAGAAGATTAATCATTCTAGGTCATTTACCAACATATTCCCTTAATTTCCTGCACACTTCATCTTAATGCGTATAATTTCTACAGTTCCCACATTAAGAATATATTTCCATTCCCATCAACAGTTCTCCAACACAACATCTCCTTTTTCCCAGAGCAGGTCACCGGTGCTTTTTGTGTTATACTCATCACTCTTTCCTTCTTCATTTCCCTCAGCTTATTTATGAACTATTACCATCATGCTGTAACACTTTATTAGGTCTGTAAAAAGCCAAGGGAATGAATCACCATCTTACTCTCTCCATCCCTCTCTCATCTCATTCAATTTCCATTTCGCCTCACGATTTAACACCTTCCCCCCCATGCAGCCACACATATACCTAATGAATGAGTCTTTAAAAGTTGCAAGAGTTGTGATGGGATAGATCACCCAAAATAATTCTGTCGTCATTTCCTCTTGCCCTTCCATTTTTGTGTAAACTATTTTTAACATTCAAGATGAAAAATCTAATAAAACAAAATGTTGAAACCATACATTTCCAAAACCCGGTTGACACCCTGTATGTCCTCAACAGTAATGACTTTCATATAAAAAAAAGTCATCTAGCTGAGGTGTTAACATTCACATCAGACACAAATGGTCAGTAGATGGCTACAGTGCACCGGACATTGAGTTCATCCGGCTGAGAAGGCCTGCATTCGATTTCACCATAAAGCCCACAATCATTTCTCTACATTAAATCAATACCACAGTTTTACACTGTCTATTGCTGAAATATGGCTTGAGGAAACATGAATAAAATCAACATCAGTATGCAGTGTTATGACAACACCTCTCGGACAGTATTAAGATTGAGTGTCGCCATTTTGCAGGTGGCCCAGTGCACTTGAAAGGCAAGAGAAAATGAGTCAAAGACTCAGATTTGATCATGTCATGCTTCATACTGAAACCAAAGACAATTAAATACCGCAATGTGACAGAAAACCAGCATGGAAGGCAAGCCACAAGGAAAAGAGGCTTAGAAAGTGTGCCTTGGTTCCCTTCGATATAATTAATTAATAAGGGAACAAGAGTTGACATGAATGCTATATACTATGCAGAATACCTGGGACACTTCCAAAGATGAAAGGACTTAAAGTTTCATGAGTTAAGAAATCATATTTAGAAAGATACAGAGAGAGAGAGAGAGAGAGAGAGAGAGAGAGAGAGAGAGAGAGAGAGAGAGAGAGAGAGAGAGAGAGAGAGAGAGAGAGAGAGATACACAGAGACAGAGAGAGAGAGCGAGAGAGCGAGAGAGAGATATTCATTCATTCATTCATGGCATCAACTGGGAAAAACAGATAAAAAAGCGGAAAGATATGCTTGTTTTGGAAGTAATGAAAAATGACCCTAACCACCCTAAAGCCCTGTCTAAAACAAGCAAATGCTTATACTCAGCACTGCCACAAACCTCATCTTATTAATCCCATCAATGTCACCAGCTTTGTAAACTAAACAAGCCTTTGAAATGCCATGAATCATAAAAATCGCAAACTACATTTGTCAAGGAAGACCTTCGGTACAGACATTCAGCAGCTACCTTTGATATTAAGGTTGAAAAAGGAAAAAACTCTCCCATTGAAACGTTGCCAAACAATGAAGATGTATCAAGGGAGAGTACGAATAGTCTATTTTTGACCTGCACATTGTAAATAATCATGCAATTTGCTCAGTCGAGAAAAAAAAAAAAAAAAGTACTGTTACTCCCTTAAATAATATTACAAACATGTACATCAAAGGCTTTGAAGATTGATGGCTAATTCACTCTGAAATTGCACATTTCTCTGTATTTTCCAGGCCTTGTAATAGCACATAATCATGCAGGTCATGTCCTTATCAGGAAATGAAGGATATAACCTCTAAAACCATCCTCATCTCTTTCCTTAATGAGCCATCAGAGTCTGACTATGTCCTTGTTTCTCCTTCTACTTCAAGCATGTTGCCCTCGCCCCAGGTGTGCGTGTCTACTCTGGTGACAGTGAGCACGATGGCTGTGGTCGACCTCTACCTGCTGGAGCAGAGCATGCTGGGACCTCGAAGCGGAGCCCGTCCTGCAGTATGGCCCTGTGTTGCCGTCGCGCTCGGTGACCTGTGTTTCCTGCTGGCGCTGCGCTTTGTTTCTGCCGGTGTGGTTTCAGAGGCTCGCTCTCCCCGTCGGGGCTTCGCCAATGCTCTCTGGTTCCTTTTCCTCTCGCTGCTGCAGCTGAAGCTTTTCTTTGTGTGTCAGAATTACAGACAGGAGAGACGACCCCCGGATCCTCTCGCCCGCAAGACTTTGACTCTTTTACTTTCAGTGTGCCTGCCCTCGCTGTTCCTCATCCTGACAGGAGCCGATTACATGACTCCCCTCCGAAGGAAGCAAGAGGTGCGCAGCAGACTTCTGTGGGTGGTGGTTGACTTGCTTGATGTGTTGGATCTGCAAGCTGGGCTGTGGGAGGTGCAGGGCAGCGTAGGGGTTCCTCTTTGGGTTGAGGGTATAGTGTTCTTTTACTGTTATGTGCTGTTGCTGTTGCTGCCATGTGTGTCACTCACTGAGCTGGGTGCCACTGCACTGCCTGGGCTGCAAGCGGCACGGAAGGAGGCTATCTATCCGTGGCTCAGCCTGGTGACCATTAACGTGTTCACGCTCGTGCCCAGAGGGGTCGGGATGCTGTGGTACAGGGACCCACGGGTGTCCACGGTCTTCCTGGGGAAAAACCTGCTGGCTCTTGCAGTAAAGCTGAGTGCCGCCTGGGAGAGGCACAGAAAGGGCAGCGGAGGGATGCAGGGAGCAGGAGCCACCACAGGAACTGGAACCCAGACCCGAGATGCGGCCTTGGAACAAGCCACGGCACAGGAGCAAGAGTGCACATCTCCAGTGCCGTCCTCCACGCGCTACCACACACTTTCACGCACTCACGGACACAGCCATTCGCTCTCTCACGTCAGCCTGGACCCCACTGAGACCTCTCTGGGACCAGCTTACATTTCCCACGAGCTCTAGAGGTCATAGAAAAGCCCTGAAACTGCCAGCATCTGGAATTTGTGGGCACATAACCATCCCTGGAGTATTTGTGCTTTTCACAAGATTAGCAGAGATAACTTATCGTATTAGCACACTTTGTAGTTTGTACAACTGATGATTTGTAAAGCCAAACACGAGCAGCCAACTGTGGTGTGAAGCTCCCAGACAAAATGATAATGAGTCTGGAGCGGTTTTAATTAAGTGCCTTCTTTAAAGAGCAACAATTAATATTGTTACTCTTGTTCATTTTGGTGTTCATCAAGGACTTGAATTAAACCATGTACTATGAAGCATGACCACTGTTAATATTCCACTCTGTAATAAAAATGTTTAATAGACACCTGCCTCTACCATTGTTGCCCAGATGCAGCCAGACCCATAATCTGTTGGTCTGACATGCGAGACAGAAGCAGCTCCATAGTAAATTTGTGGAGACCTGTCAAACTTAATGACAACATTAAAAAAATTATATGGGACAGAACTTGATTTAAAAAAAAAAAAAAAAAAAAAAAAAACCAATTTTTATGGTTGGTCTTCACAAACAAATTAATCCATTCCTCCATCAACTAAATGGATATTTCATGGTTGAGCAAACGCAATAACAAAAGTATCTGTCAATCAATTTCAACAGTAAAACTTTCCCCACAATTACATACAGTGGAGTCCAAATGTCTGATACTACTAGTGAAAAATGCTTCCATTTTGCATCTGACTATTTTTTTCATTGCAAATTATATTACAGGGAGGCAAATGCATCAGGGGTGAAAAAGGTGACAAAGATGCAACCCCCCCACCCCCCAACCCCAAACCGCAGAACATACCAAAAGATGGGACTCTAGAGGGGCATAACTAAAGTGGTTTGCAGAACTTTGCACACTGGATGGGAAATGATACATTTTTAAAATAAGAATTCTGGATTATTATGCATTACAATTGTCGCAAAGCCTTGATATTATACATAAAAGACTTTATCCTAAGGTGGCGGGTTGACCTCATTCATAGAACCTTGGTTACCCATGTAACCCCATCCAGAGTTTTTTAATAAATCTCTATTAAATACATTTTAACAGCCATTGGTCGCCACCTTATTTGAAGCATATTATTAGTTTCAAAAGGTAATTTTTAACTGCCACCGCAACAGTGTTTATATCTGGCCAGGATTTGCTAAAAATTGTCAGATGTGCTTCTTCGTTGCTGGGCGGTTCAGTCCTTTTACACCACATTATTATGTTTAATGGGTCTGCGCTATTCCTTTCAAAGCAAACAAACCAGCGCACATTTATTTGTTGCTTAGTGACGGTTGTGTTAAGGTAAGCCAGAAAGGTTTTTTTGACAACTCAGGTGTGATTCTTATGATTTCATTCACCCTGAGCGAATGAAATCGTGACCCTGTCCAAAGACTGCACCCCCCACTCCACTCTCGCCCACATTGACTTGAAAACATTAATTTTTAAGTATTTGTTGTATCCTTTTGCTTTAGTGAATTACAGTAGTTTGTGTAGAAGCAGCACATTTTTTTCAGCACAGAATGAAATGTCACCGATTTTTCAAAATCCTAGAACTTTATTTTCAGACTCAAATTAGATCTTGAATCCCAATCTCAATGTTGACTCAGACTTTTAGACCCCTCTGTGGGCAGCACCAGACATTTGTACACTGAACAGTGAGAGCTCACAAATCTCTACCTTTAAATGTATCACAGTTACCAGAGCATGAACTGAAGTGTCTTTCCCATTGTGGTTACCAATGACAGATCTATACACAGACTATGATGTTAGGGAAAGACTTTCTGGCGTGGTAATAGAGAATGAATCCTGGTGCAGATTATAAAGGGGGATGGGGGTTTGGGAATTATTCACTCTCCATCAGCAGCCTCTACAATCCCCCCACCCTTGCTCTGATAAACCATTATTACTCATATTAATTGAAATGGGACTCATTTTTCAAAGAGCTAAGAGCTTATACCGCACTTCATTCATGATTTACATGGAATATTTACCAAACGTAAAAGAGGACAAACTTGCATGACAAATGCTAAAAATAAGCCTAGCTATAAATTAATTGAATTACTGAGAGCAGCTCCACTTGAAGCTGATTTAGCTTCAGAGGTATATCAGACATATGAACCAGACCAGAATGCCATTTCTCAGCCTTTCATCTCTCTCTCTCTCTCTCTCTCTCTCATTTTAAAATGCACACCCTCTATGCTATGTTCACTGTAACTGTTCAGCTTTCCAGTAATGAAGAGAAATCAGTGAAAAGAACAGAACTAGCAGGTCAGACACATGCACAATGTTCATTATTCAGGTAAAATGGAGTCATGTTTCACCCCAAAATCAAAAGAAACAAAGAAGTAGTTAGCTTTTTTTCCCCATTTTGAATTGTGACATTATTTTTAGGACAATTAAGCACATTACAACCCTCTCTAAATTCTGTATTGTAAAAAATATTCTAAAGCTAAAAAGCAATACAACAATTGTGAAATACAATTGTGAAATATTACATTTAAAAGTAACAGTTTTTAACGTGTCATGTGATCCTTTAGAAATCATTCTAATATGCTGATTTGGTGTTCAATAAACATTTATTTTTTATTAGCATGGAAAACAGTTGCGCTGCTGAATATTTTTGTAGAAACTGATACTTTTTTTTCAGGATACTTTAATGAATAGAAAGTTCAAAAGAACAGCATTTATTTGAAATTTCTTTTATAACTTTTGAAACATCTTTACTGTTCTGTTCATGTTGGAGGGCTGTCAATAGATTGCATTTTTAAATCATGATTAAAAATCGCACACTTATCGTGAAATTAATAATACGCCATTTATCTCAAACATTCATTTTGTCATAATTTGCTATATCCAAAGTAAACAAACAGATTGAAGGGTGATTCTCACAAAACTGTATTTTCTGCAAGCTTTCGAAGATCATTGGAGACTCCAAAATGACACCAAATAACCAAATATAAGGAGTCCATATAATTCTATTATATAATACATTTATACACACCTAAGACATTCCAAGAAAAAACAACATTACATTTAAAAAAAAAAAAAAAAAAAAAAAAAAAAAAAAAACTGTACAGAATTCACAGTGTATAGTGTATACCGCACGGAGGACCACACGGAGACGCCCAAAAAAAAAAAAAAAAAAAAAAAAAAAAAAAAAAAAAAACCTGCCCAGAAAGTACGCAAATGTACTGTGTGACTGTACATGAATGCAGCGTGCGATCAGTGATCGAGAGCGCACACGTACACGGTTTGTTGTTTGTGCGTCAGACTCTCACGCGCTTACTGTACGACTCCGGTACGTCACCGAAATTGCGCTCTTCAGAAACAATCGTAGAATACGACAGAGCTCGTGTTTTAAAGCAAAGCACACACTGGGATGAATAATTCACTAAAAACGCAACGCGAGTCTATTCTCCCTGATATGTCTGATGTTATCGGCCTGGCCTTCTTTACATTAGCGCTGTTTTTGAATGAATTTGATTCCTGGATCACTGAAAACTTTCCCAGAGTTTAACGGCTTAAAATGGCCTGATCATAAACAGAGAAGCAGAATCGAGTTAAAGAGTTAGAGAATGGATATTACCTCCTACCAGGGTTATATAATATAATATAATATAATATAATATAATATATAATATAATATAATATAATATAATATAATATTATTATTAATGCTTGAACAACAGTTACAAAACAGGAACAAATAAAACAAACAAATAAAACAAGATGAGAAAAAAAAAAAAATTCTTTGCCAGGTTAAAGGATACAAAAATATAAAATACAAGAAAGTAAATAAAACTCCAGGGTTACAGGTGCTTCTAGCATCATCTAACTGCGTGATGAAAATTACGTTAATGACGCAGCTTCACATACTTCTGTAATTTATTTGCGTTAAGGACTTAAAAATCGCATGCGTTAACGCGTTATTGTTGGCAGCCCAAATATTATATATACAATAGTTTTTGCAACCTCTTTTTGTCAAGATAACAGCTCTGAGTCTTCTTCTATAATGCCTGATGAGTTTGAAGAACACCTGACAAGAGATCAAAGACCATTCCTTCATACAGAATCCCTCCAGATCCTTCAGATTCCCAGCTCCGTGTTGGTG
This sequence comes from Paracanthobrama guichenoti, assembly GCA_018749465.1. NCBI lineage: Eukaryota > Metazoa > Chordata > Actinopteri > Cypriniformes > Gobionidae > Paracanthobrama > Paracanthobrama guichenoti. The sequence goes on along the minus strand of CM031956.1, from coordinate 15,469,206 downwards.
CTTCTTCTCTTCAGTTCACCCCACTCATCTTCTATAGTGTTAAGGTCAGGGACTGGGATGGCCATGGCAGAAACTTGGTTTTGTGCTCAGTGACACATTTGTGTGTTGATTTTGAGGTTTGTTTTGGATCACTGTCCTGTTGGAAGATCCAACCTTGGCCCATTATAAGATTTCTAGCTGGGACAGTCAGGTTTTAATTTATCTGTTGGTATTTGCTAGAATCCATGATACCATGTATCTGAACAAAATGTCCAGGATCTCTGGAAGAAAGATAGGCCCACAACATTAAAGATACAGCAGAGTATTTCATTTTACACATGGAGTACTTTTTATCCCTGTGTGGACCAAACCCATCTTGAGTGTTTGCTGACAAAAAGCTCTTTTTTTATTTTTTTATTCATCTGACCACAGAACGTTTGAAAAGTAACTGACACTACTGGAACTTCAGATGGGACCTGGTTCTGTGGTCAGATGAAAAAAAACAACAACCTTTTTGTCAGCAAACACTCAAGATGGGTTTGGTGCACACATGGATAAAAAAGTACTCCATGTGTAAAATGAAATACTCTGTTGTATCTTTAATGTTGTGGGGCCTATGTTTCTTCCAGAGATTCTGGACATTTTGTTCAGATACGTGGAAAAATGGCCATAAAAATCTATAGATAGATCTTGCCTTTCAAGACTGAGGTCAGGGATCTTTGGCTTGAAAAGGTTGGTGACCACTGCTATAGAAGATGAGTGGGGTGAACTGAAGAGAAGAAGCACCAACACGGAGCTGGGAATCTGAAGGATCTGGAGGGATTCTGTATGAAGGAATGGTCTTTGATCTCTTGTCAGGTGTTCTTCAAACTCATCAGGCATTATAGAAGAAGACTCAGAGCTGTTATCTTGACAAAAAGAGGTTGCAAAAAAGTATTGAACAAAAGGGTATGATTAACTGTGAGCAATGTGTATTAGAGAAAAACATTTATTTCATATTAAGATTTTCCCCCATTTAAAATTCTTATTCTCCAATGAAAGGTTAGAATTTTATGCATTTTTAAAACAAAAGATCAAAACAACGCAGATTTATTTTCACAGCCTTCTTTGGTCATATTTACCAAGGGTATGAATAATTTTGAGTACGACTATATTATTCAGACACTTTCAAAATTTTCTTACATTATCACAATTTATTTGCTATAGTTTAGAAAATGGTAATAAAATATGACAAGAAATGACAAATTCATCTTGATAATGTCAGATAACTTTGATAGAAAGGTATGTAATGGATTACAATCAACCAATCAGCTGTCAGCTGTTCAATTTAAGTACACAATTAAATAATACCAATTTAGGTCAACCAATGACCAAGCAATACTTATTTTGTTCAGTCTGTGGTGTAAAAGGTCACATTAGCATTTAAAGAAAAAACATGGTCAGGTCAAAGTGTCTGAATAATTTTGGTCCCAAATGTTTATCAATGTTACTGGTAGTCCACTGTATGAAGAATTTTGGGGTATAATATGTCACAGTTTACTTTATTTTGCTATCCTAACTACATAAATAAACTATAGTGTCCTGCACTCACTAATAAAAAATTATATCTGGAGTCTGAATAATTTTTGGTTTGACTGTATGCATGCGTGTGCGTGTGTGTGTGTGTGTGTGTGTGTGTGTGTGTGTGTGTGTGTGCGCGTGTAATGAGAATAAGTAATAAGTATGTGTGTGTAGTAATGAGAATACATAGTTTTCAGGTGAACTATTCCTCTAATTGTCATGAAAAATGTCTCAATTCAAAGTATTGCATGGTGCATAAATATAAAGATTTCCTTTTGATTTTGGGGTGAAATGTGATGTGGACGTGTTTCACCCATTTCCCTCACAGTGTTGGTATGCTTGGTCTTGACATAAACACTTGAACTATTTTCCTGTACGCCCCTCTTTTATTCTGTCCTCTGTTTCTCTCCTCCATCCGGCTGAGTTAATTTCTCTCTGGACTGTAATTACTCTCCTCCACAGAAGCTGTCAGTTTCCCCTCTCTCCTCCACAGCTCCCTCTTTTATTTCTCTCGTTTGTTTAAATTTGCCCCCCGGCCGACAGGCAGCCTACCTCTATGCGCTTACCCTGTCAGGGATGGTTAGGCAGACGAGAGAAAAAACGAAGAAGGGAGAAAGCGGGAAGATTAAAGGGCCAGGGCTGTAAGCTGAAGGCCTGCTGGCTGCAATTTATTTACAGTTTAATGCACATAAAAGTTGAGCCAAAGATGGCAGAACTCAAACAGAGCTGAAAAGAGCATGGTCGGCTAGACACATCCACAAACACGACTGTGCGTGTTTCACGGACATATGGTGCTGCTTTGCTTGACTGATGCTCATTACACCTCATATTTAGTTCACAACAGCTTTCTACAGCAAGTAAGCTCACTCTGGAGGACAGGTTGACTTGCGCTGGCAGAAGAAAATGTGTCTCATTTATTATCATCATGATGGGCAAGGGACTGTAATGACATCATTACAGCTAATTAGCTTGTTAGTTATAATGTGTGGTTACATATGAGAGTAGAGTTAAGCCTATGTGAACTTTGGCTAAACAGTTTCCTATGACAGTCCCTGGTGGAGAAAAATACATAACCTTTAGAGAAACATCCGACGTTTGTGATCAAGCGGTAAAAAAAGATGTAGTCAAATACATAAAGTCAGATTTTCGTTCTGAACATTCCACTCCTGCAGAAGACGTCAAAACTATGGAGCAGAATATAGCGCTGCAGTGATGATGTATTTTTGTAGGCCAACCCGGAAGTTAGCATCACCCTTGTTCACTCAATAAAAACACAATAATATAATTTCCATTTTGGATTATTGCAGAAAATAAGCTCTGTGACCAGCAACAGTTTATGATTCTTACATAATTATCTTGAATTTTGAAGTTAGGGTTAGAATACATTTGCCAGAAGTGAAAAGCTAAATGCAGGTTATAAATGAACTATACCATGGTCACATGACTTCAACATCACTACCATTAAGCTTCGACAATTTTTCAGTAAACGCCTTTGAGAAGTAAATAAAAAAAATAAAATAAATATAAAAATCACAAGGGTATTTCTGGTGTATTTTATGTCGTAGAACAATGTGAATGCAACTATCTTGAGCTTGGGTTAACTACATACCTTATTTCAAGCATTTAAAGTGCTCCTATTATACCATTTTAAAGCTTCCTAATTTAGTTTTGGAGGTCTGACGTCAAAGGTCAAAAAACTGTTTAATTCTCTCATAATATACATTGCACATCACCACAATGTTCAATGGTTCTCAAACGACTCGATGGATGAATCAGTCTCTCTAAATCCCTCCTTTCTGCGTGCCTACTCTGATTGGTCAGATGGCCCAGTCTGTTGTGATTGGTCTACCACATACAACGAGGGAAGCTCAGCGATTGTACACACTGTAAAGACCTTAACAATGAAGTTGATTTTACACCAATCCCAGCGCGAGTCAGAATCAACGATGAAACATTACATTGGAAGAACTAGTTACTCAACCTGAACCTTGAGCAGGAAGTTTCTCAGTGATGCTACTCAGTTTGAGGTACATTATGAGATGTTTCAACTGTAATTCCTCACAGTCAGCATTAACCTATGAGTGAGTGAGTGTGTGTGTTTCTAATGTATTGCGGTGCACATGCAGGACCTCTATAGATAACAGCGCATGCGTAGGCCAAAGAACTAACGTGAATGAGTGATGTAACATTAACGTTTGCAAAACAAATCTTGCTCCATCCTTTATCATTACTCAAAGTAGTAAGAAGGATAGACAATCTGCATTAACAGACACAGTTTTAGGTAATACTACAGCCAACAGCTGATTTACAGTAGCATTTTAGTAAGACAGTAATAGCGTGAGTTAGCCGGTTAGCCAGAAACTTGCACAATAAACACATTGTACAACACAGCGTCTTCTTGACATGATGCTATCCAGCAGGGGTGGAATGGTTCCCATTACTCACGGTTCGGTTTGTAGCACCGTTTTAGGGTCACTGTTTTGTTATGGTTCGGTATGTGCTATGTTCAGGGTAATTAGGACATTTGTCAAATAAAAATAAACAAAATAAGAACAAATAATCAAACTACAAGCAACAACACAAATACATACAATAGAGCAAAGATGCAAATAAAATAAACAGTGCTTTTCAGGTTTTCCAGGTACAGAAATTGAATTCCAAAAAAGTTGGGACACTGTACAAATTGTGAATAAAAACAGAATGCAATGATGTGGAAGTTTCAAATTTCAATATTTTATTCAGAATACAACATAGATGACATATCAAATGTTTAAACTGAGAAAATGGATCATTTTAAGGGGAAATTCATGGCATCAACATCTCAAAAAAAAGTTGGGACAAGGCCATGTTTCCCACTGTGTGGCATCCCCTCTTCTTTTTATAACAGTCTGCAAACATCTGGGGACTGAGGAGACAAGTTGCTCAAGTTTAGGAATAGGAATGTTGTCCCATTCTTGTCTAATACAGGCTTCTAGTTGCTCAACTGTCTTGGGTCTTCTTTGTCACATCTTCCTCTTTATGATGTGCCAAATGTTTTCTATGGGTGAAAGATCTGGACTGCAGGCTGGCCATTTCAGTACCCGGATCCTCCTTCTACGCAGCCATGATGTTGTAATTGATGCAGTATGTGGTCTGGCATTGTCATGTTGGAAAATGCAAGGTCTTCCCTGAAAGAGATGACGTCTGGATGGGAGCATATGTTGTTCTAGAACTTGGATATACCTTTCAGCATTGATGGTGCCTTTCCAGATGTGTAAGCTGCCCATGCCATACGCACTCATGCAACCCCATACCATCAGAGATGCAGGCTTCTGAACTGAGCGCTGAGAACAACTTGGGTTGTCCTTGTCCTCTTTAGTCTGGATGACATGGCATCCCAGTTTTCCAAAAAGAACTTCAAATTTTGATTGGTCTGACAATAGAACAGTTTTCCACTTTGCCACAGTCCATTTTAAAAGAGCCTTGGCCCAGAGAAAACGCCTGCGCTTCTGGATCATGTTTAGAACTCCTTTCTGATATTGCTCCACTATTTTTGGCCGCAGCATTGGGGGAATTGATGATCCTCTGCCCATCTTGACTTCTGAGAGACACTGCCACTCTGAGAGGCTATTTTTATACCCAGTCATGTTGCCAATTGACCTAATAAGTTGCACATTGGTCCTCCAGCTGTTCCTTATATGTACATTTAACTTTTCCGGCCTCTTATTGCTACCTGTCCCAACTTTTTTGGAATGTGTAGCTCTCATGAAATCCAAAATGAGCCAATATTTGGCATGACATTTCAAAATGTCTCACTTTCAACATTTGACGTTATCTATATTCTATTGTGAATAAAATATAAGTTTATGAGATTTGTAAATTATTGCATTCCTTTTTTATTCACAATTTGTACAGTCCCAACTTTTTTGGAATCGGGTTTGTAAATTAAATAAAGATTAATCATTATTGAAGTTAAAAAAGCTATTCAGTCAAGAGCAGTGAGTGACTTGTCATTTATTGTTTGATTAACATTAAAAACAAAGACAGCAGGAAAAGGCTTCTTTCCCTTTAAGACATAATGCAGCTGTATACTGTTACACATGAACACACGTCTTTCTCGACTGTTTACGTTTTTACTTAAGACATAACCTACCATGTTCGCTAGGATTACTCAAGACCGGCATGTCGACATTTTTTGTGTGAATTTGTCCGTTCAAGCACAAGACTTAAAAGAGGAATCAATATTTGCGCGCTATCTGCGGCTTCAGATGAGTTCACACTCACACACACACACACAGAGATTAGTTTAAACACAACGTGTGGTGTTCAGGTCTCACCTGCGCTCGCGCGCTATCAACACCCGGGTGAGGACGGCTTTAATGACTAAGTGAGTCACATTCGAGCAAACGCACTTGCATACAAGAGTGACTGTTTTGTCCACGCTTTTTGATCATTGCTGTTGTTGTAATGTATTGGGAAGCCAGGCTGTGTATCCATCGACAGAAACATACATTAACCTAACTCTGTCTATCTGTTTTACACATTGTTATTTTCAACAAACCGAACCACGGTGCAAGTGCGGAGAACCGTATGGTTTGATTTTTTTTACCGAAACCCGTTCCACCCCTACTATCCAGTATCCGCAGGAATCAGCTGCAGTGTTTGAGGGGGTTCAAGGTTTACTTCCTGGAGTCTGCATGCACGGGCAATATGCTAATGTTTGGTCTTGACGTCACAACAAACCGGCTTGTGATTCGTTTGAAAAACTATTTGTTTAATTGACTTTTGAGAGACAATAACTTTATATACGGTGCACTTTCAGATTTAAAACTTAGCAGGATGTTTTTATTCACTTAGAACTACGTTACACACTACACAAAAAGTAATTTTCAAAATCCATAATAGGGGCACTTAAAATGCCTGAAATGCCTCAAGACAATGAAACCAGACGTGCTAAACATGCAAACTCACACACTTTTCAACGAATAATTTTGCATGGCTTTGTTCAGTTTTTCATAATTTACTGGATAAAGATTAAAGGGATGGTTTGCACAAAAACAAAGATTCTGTCAGTCTTTACTCACCCTCAAGTTGTTGCAAACCTGTAGGAGTTTATTTCATCTGTTAAACAGATGACGACATTTTGAAGAATGTTGGTAACCAAACAGCTGATATGCCCCATTGACAGCCATATTTTTTCTCCATACTATGGAAATCAATGGCTACCATCAACTGTTTGATTACCAGCATTCTTCAAAATATCATCTTCTGTGTTAAACAGATGAAAGAAAGGAGAGTTTGTCTGTTGAGTTAACGCCATGTTAGCATCAGGGCTATTTACATGGCAAACACAAGGTCAATATCATAATCCATAAACTTTAAATTATTATATAAAACATTTAAACTTGACATAAGATAGGAAATCTAAAATACATTTGGGTGATACATTATGAAAAACAATCCATGTAAACATGTTTCTGAATAAAAGCATTTTCTATCAGTATCATAAAAATTACAGTGCAACAGAATATGACTTGAGAGTGAGTATATGAAGTCTGACTGAACTGAGAAAAGACGATTTTTAAATGTATTTTTTGCTCACAATTTCTACTGGATAATGTAAATTAGAGACTGACATAACTACAAAAAACAAAAAAAAAACAATACATTCATCATTTAAAAAAATGCCATGGTTGTTCAAAGAAAAAAAAAAAAAAAAAAAAATGTATTGCTCGTTTTGAATTTGAGGTGGCCTAAAGTGAGTCTCGACCCCCAGTAGAGAATCACTGCACTGAGAATCACTGCACAAAGGCCATAAACATAATAAAAATAAAATAATGAGGTGAAAATGTAATGTTGAAATTAAATCAATAGTGAAAATGAGTGGTCTAGCTTACCTGTCCCAGGATGGGGCCCAGAGGAGGCCCAGGAGCTGCCTGTCCAGACCTTACAATCGCTCTGATCACGCCTCCAGTATCCAACTTTTTCACCACCTTGGCCGCTTTAGATATCTTAGACATACTGTCTATGTGTCTGGCCTGCCACACGTCTGTCCGTCCCCTTTGCCTGTTGGGAAAGGTAATTATTGAGGTCTCCTTAATTCATTAAAAATTCAACACAAAAAAAATCAATACATGTCCAGAGGTTGAAAAGTGAGTTACACAAAAGCTCTCCGATCCATAAAAGCTCTCCCAGGAGTGCACAGTAGTCTTATCTTGAGAAGCCGTAATAGAAGACTGTTGTGAGACGAAGTGCTATGAAACCTTAGGACCTTCAAAGATAAGGGGAAAAAAGCACATGTGCGTGGAGGAGCTTCTGTGCTTGGCTGCCTTCAACGATTCCCTGCACTCTGCTGATCCATTACAGCTAGCTAGCGCTCTTCGGGTCTACATCAGGAAAGGTCGATGGTGCAGATTGGATGGCAGCTACCAAGCTCCAAAAACAAAATGCATAGATTTAGCACCACATGCAAAGGGCAAAAGGATAATACCTGGTTTTTCCATTCAAGACTAAATAAAATTACATGATTCAATCAATCAGTTGAGTGGTGGAAATGGCCTGAAATGAATGTGCTTGGGAAGCATGACTCATAAAAACCACGCCCTATAATCTGATATAGACCAAATGCAATAAAAGCCGCTGCATGTTCAATGTCATTCGCCAGACCAGAGCGCAGCCAATTACAAATATGACGGGAGAACCTGACTTATTCTGTGACTGTTCAACCCAGGTGAAAACAATATCTCCAAATTATTCACAGCGCTCTGTTCCAGGTTAACCTCACTATATATATATATATATAAATGCAAGGGAGATGAGGACAGAGGTGAAATAAACACACCTCGCTAGCCACACGTTGGAACGCGCCATTGGTTTTAATGCCAAGTTAATCCTTGCATCTGTGCGTGCAAGGAGACAAGCGAAGAGAGAATTTCACAAGCACTGAAACGTCTTGGATCTCAGAATACACAGGCTATCTAAAGAGAGCAGAACCAGCCGATATAGGCTGAGCAATCACCAGCTGTGTGAATGCATTGCTTTAAAAATTACTTTCTGGGTTTTCTTTAAAATGCCAATCACATGCTGCCCTTCATTTCGCCGTTCTATTTCATGCTGTTCTCCAAACATATTTTGCTGTTTAAAAAGCATGTTGAATCAATTTAAGAGGCAGTAAGGGAAGGTTGGGCTGCTGGTATATTAACATTTGAACATATTCAAAAGCAAAAGAGGACAATCAACAATCCTGAGTTGAGTTGAATTGAAGTGATTTATTTGGAACTTTGTGTTTGGCGGCAAGTGACTTTTTTGGGGAAGGGGGTACTTGGAGCCGACAATGACAGTGTTTCTGACTGAAACATGCATAAAATTTCTTTTGCATTTTAAAGCAACTCTGTTGACGTGCTGGGGATATAAAATGCATGATGAAAGAACAAAAAAAAAATGAGGATGAGTGAATCTGGACTGCAGGCATGTTCTGTCAAACCTCACTGTGCTTGCTGCATTTACTGCTTTGAAGCACTCATCAGCTTTCTAAATTAGATTAAATTGCTTGAGAATGATATTTGATATTTCAGGGAAAAAAATGCTTTGTCTGAAATATGAAAATTATAATAGATAGAAGCACCAAGAATACACAACCTTTGGGGTTGGTGAAATGTAAATGCTTTTGAAAGAAGTCTCTTGTGCTCACCAAGTCTGCAAAATACACACACACACATTTTAAAACGTAAATTAATCCTGTGATGTCAAAGCTGAATTTCCAGCATCATTACTCCAGTCTTCAGTGTCACATGATCCCTCAGAAATCATTCTGATATGAAGATTTCATACTCAAGAAACATTTATTATTATTATCAGTTGAAAACTTTCTGTTTAATGTTTTTGTAGAAACTGCAATACTACTTTCTTTCTATTTTTGCCTATTCTTTGATGAATAGAAAGTTCAAAAGAAAAGCATTTATTTGGAATAGAAAGCTTTTGTACCTTTTACTGTCACTTTTGATTAATTCAATGCTCAATGCACCCTCTTGAATAAAAAAACAAAAACAAATAAAAAATAAATAAAAAATGTATTGGGTTTGCTGACCCAAGAATTAAACTTTGGAAACTTGCAAACACATAATATTTTTTGAAAAGGTGTTTCATTGAAAAACAAACAAAAACCCTGAATTAATCTATTTTCCCCATTTTCTTTTGACTGTGATATTTTCATAAAATATTTTCATGTGTAAAATATATATAATGAAATCATCTTAAAAATATATTTCCTAATAAACACATGATGGTGTCAAGATAAATGTACTGCATAGGAATGACCCAGATGCTATTATCAGCTTTTTTAACGATCTTTCATCATTTTTTCTTTTTTTTTGATGAAAGAGGAGAGCTTTCTGAACCATTCACAGACAGCAACGTCATTGCAAATTTCAAGGTCCAGAAAGGGGTAGTAAAGACATTGTTAAAATAGTCCATGTGACTACAGTGGTTCAGCCTTAATGTTATGAAGCGATGGGAATACTTTTTGTGCACAAAACCCCCCAAAAATAACTTTATTCAACAATTTCTTCTCGTTTCTGTCAGTCTCCCGCGCTGTTGAAGTAGTAAATACAGTACAACGCTTCCGGGTTCACGTGAGCTCCACGACACATGCATGTGATGCTGACGCAGGAGCTGGCCAATGATGAGGCGGCGTTCTGCCATAGAACCTGGAAACGCTATACTGTTTTTACTACGTGAAAAAAATAGGAGAATGGTTGAAGAGAAGAGATTGTTGATTTATTTTTGGGGGGGTTTTTTGTGTCAAAAGTATTCTGGGCACTTCATAACGTTAAGGTTGAACCACTGTATTCACATAGACTATTTTAATGAAGGCTTTACTACCTTTCTGAGCCTTGAAAGTTGCAATGACGTTACTGCCAAGGATGGTTCAGAGAGCACTTCGATTACATCAAAAATATCTTCATTTGTGTTCTGAAGATGAGCAAAGGTCTTATGGGATTGGAATGACATGAGAGGGAAGTCATTAATGACAGAATTTTCATTTTTGGGTGAACTAACCCTCTAAGTTCTGCACTTCAGCATGTGAAAATAAAGCTTTGTTTGCCTTTTATGATAAAATGATGAGACTTTAGGCTCATTTAATGTCCAGAAAACACTGAAACATGATCGCGTAGTACATTCATTTGTTTACTACACATTAATCTTTAGACAAAGTGCTATTTGATTTTTTTCTGCATTGTTCCAACAGACAATAATGAAGGAGGTGTACAAACAATTGGTGCCTGAAAATGAATTGTTGCAATGTTTTACACTTAACCGTAACAATGATAAAAAGAAATGCCAAGTTCTGGGATTTTAAATTGCACTGGGAAAATAAGGCTGTATACCATTAGAAATAAATTAATGCGGCCCAGGTTTGTTTATTTTATTTTGGAGCATTTTGTCCATTGGCGCAAAAAAAAAAAAGTCAGTAAAGTGAATTAATATCTTAATGCAAATTCGGAGAAAGCCACAGTATAAGAAAAATCTCATACCTAATGCTGTTCTGTTCAACGGGATAAAACCAGGTTTAAGGAAAATGAAACACTCAAGGGAGTCAATGGAATTAGCAGGGCTACATCATTCCTGATTTAAGATGACAAAGAGAGACAGGACTCTCTTTATGAAGTGATTTAAGAACCTCAAAATCATTCCCTCTGCAGTTTCACATTTACATATATAGATTTACAGCCCGACTTTTGAAAGCCAGCCAGTTCATTTGGATTCTAACTCTCTTGATATATCTGGTTTTGGTTTGAGACAAATTGAACTTGCAGACATGGGAAAACATGTTTGTTGAGGCAAGAATAGCCATTTAAAATACTGCTGAACAAGCAATTGTTGTTTTCGCAAAGTAGACAAAAGCTGGAAAATAAATGAGGAGGAAAGTATATAAAACATTTATGCATAACAGAAATGACTAGTAAAATGATTTAGTTTCTTCTACCAGCTTGCGTTTTGAACAAAAAGGGAAGATATGGGAAAATTGGCTTTCGCAAAAGGAGGCGAGCTGCTGTTTTTTTTAAAAGGAAGGTGATTGTGTACAACAGTGAATGGAAACATTTGCTTACTATATGCAATTAAATGATTTGAGAACAAGCATAGATACAAAACTGTCATTCTCTACTCAATAACAAACAATCATGCAACAAACGTTGCAATTCAGTGAGTAGGCTGGTGTTTCAGAATTCTGCTCAATTCCTCTGACACCCTCCAGGTGCATATTGATTTTTGACAACACTGCAGAGTGCAATTTGTGATAACCTCAGCAAAGAGCTAAACTACCTGCTAATTTACAACAGCAAACTAGAAAAAGGTGGGAATACTTAAATGACAGTGAAGTATTACTGTGTCAAATATAATGCCATTATCACACTCATCAACGCTAGATTCAATGAACAAATTTAAAAACAAGATTATGAACACGTGGGAATGTTATGGTTTAAATTAGCACTACATTCCGTTTAAATGTGTTTTAGGTCAAGTATCTGATTAGTATCGTAATTTTTCCACATTGTCAACATTGAATGTTAGTGTTCTAAAAATAGTTTTACGGTACCAATTTAGTTTTGAATGATCATATTCCATTCTCTCTCTGACCATAAAGGGTTTATTGGTCTACCTCATTTTGATGGTCCCTTTAACACATTATCTTGACTTTAAGTAACATTGCACTTACATGTCTACTAACTCTCATTAGAGTGTTAGTAGAGTTTTAGTAGACCGATAGGGTTAGAATAAGTTGACATGTAGTCGCAATGGTACCCCCTTTTTTAATTTTATTTTTTACTCATAGTCTATAGAATGTCTGTTGGAGGACCATCACAAAGAGTCATGAAGAGTTAGCAGATATAAGGCAGACAGTCTACTAATAGTCCAGTGAGAGTTACTTGATATGTAGTTGCAAAGTTACTTATAGTCAACAGAATGTTCCAAAGGGACCATCAAAGTAAAGTGTTACTGAATAAAGTAATATTTTACTGAATAAAGCAATTATTTAAAATAAATAAATAAAAAATAAATAAAAAAATGCACCTGTTGGCATGTGAAATGAGCAATAGCCTGTGAAAGTGCTCAGTGCTCGCTCACAAAGCGGTTTATCATGTTTGCTATACTTTGTCAAAATCTAGTCTTTTACAACAACCAGAAATGTGCCATACAAACTGTTAAGATCAGACTTAAACGATCCTAAATAAACTTCAGGCTCTTTTTTTTCTAACAGATATTTTAGAAGAATATCTTGAACAGTACAAGATTGTCTTTTCCCCTATCATTTAGCCCTTGGTGACAGGAAAAATAGCATCTAATCCGGGGACAAGGGCTTATAATGACACCAGTCTGAAGCGGTTCAGTTCCTGTGTGATGTCATGCCATCTATGAACTTGACCTACAGCAAAGATCCTTAAAGTCACCATGAAATCAAAGTTGACAATTCTTATTATTTTTATAGAACATTGCAGTATTTACTACAAATGATTTATCTTTGCACATTATACCTTTTTTTAATCATGCGCCCTTGTAAACTTTAATCAAAATAACTTCTGACATCTCTTCAAATGACAGCACAGAAATAGCAAACCACAGAAATCCAATCAATTAAAATTCCAAAATTTACTTTGAAAGGTCCAAAAAGCGAGTTTCTACTATAAATGAAAGTGCAGAGTAACTTGATTTCAGTTTATGTTTTTACATGACTGGTGTAGGGCTACATTGTTACATGACCAGAGTGGTTTAATTTAGTAAATAGTGGGAAAACACAAAGCCTGACCTTGGAATAAGTGACAGACATTATAAAACAGTGGAATTCGAGCATTGCTGTATTTTGTAGTTTCCCACCGGCTACAGTTGTGAAGAGAAATAAAATAATGATTTTTTTTTTTTTTTTTTTAGAAAATTAAGTTTTAATAATACAAAATAACAATAATACAGCATAAGAATAATAATAGATAATAATAATAATAATAATAATAATACATCATCATGCAGCACGACACTATTTTAATCTAAAGACGGTTAATAAGCAGCTTCAGGTTCATATTTGAAACAAACGATACATTTGATTGTGCTAAGAATAATGAAATTGACATTACCTGCTAGTGGGATAATATGTGTTCTACACTCGAAAAAGACCTTCACGTTTGTGTTTGAACCATGCGCGCTGCCATATTGCCTTTACTGTCACTTCAAATGGCTTGACGAAAGCAGTTAGACTGCCCCTATATGGACAGGAGGAGGACTACATTTATATTGGTGGAATCTTCATCATGAGATTATTTATATTGACCACTACATGGCATATTGTTAAGTAAATGAGAGGAAACTATAATTTCCTGGTTAACTGACATTTCAAGAGGTTTTATATGAAGGGGCGAAAATGAAAAACCGATTCGTATTTGTATTATTGCGCTTCATTTCAACACTAGATGGCGAAGTGAAACTGTCAGCACCCCCACATGAAAAACATTGCGTCATTTCCCCTGCGCCCCAGACTGCATGGTCCGTGTGCTGCTGACTGCTTTTGTTGTAAGATATCTATTTTTGTTATCAGTTATCCAGATAAAAACTGATCTGAAATTACAATAACTGGTGTGATGGCTGAAGTTATTCAGAAGAAATTACAGTCTGAGTTGGAGAAGTATCAACATCTGCAAAAAGGTATACATCACAACGCTAGCTATCCATGTTAGCAATCCTTTCAACACTCTGCATGTGCATACTATCAACATTCACTGTCATAAAATTATATATATAAGGTATATATTTGATATATGTTTTACAACGCACTGAGACGTGTCTGTATGTCAAAGTTAGTTTCTCAAGTTGGACTTGATTTAGCTAGTCAGCACTTGTCCAGAGCTGTCATGATATGCTTTGTTAGATTCAAGTAGTGCACAATTTAAATGTGTTTGGGTTGCAGTTTTTTCGCAGATAAAAAAAAGATTTTCTTTATTATCTTTATTGTGAATATAGAGACTATTAACTCTATTTTCGCAGATGTCAGCAAAAGTATGTCAGCACGACAGAAACTGGAGGCACAGTTGACTGAAAATAACATTGTTAAGGAGGTAAGGATACAAGTATCTTCTACATTTGCATGTTTATTTACATCATGTTTATGCATGCTACTATGTATATATGTATTTGTTTATTTCTGTTTGTCATGTTTTACCACATATTTCTCATCCCTCTGTAGGAACTTGCCTTGCTGGATAGCCAAAATACAGTTTACAAACTAATTGGACCAGTTCTGGTCAAACAAGATCTAGATGAAGCCAAAGCAACAGTGGGCAAGAGATTGGAATACATCAATGGTGAAATGTATGTATGAATAGTGGCAACTCGTATTGATTCTATTGTAGGCAATTGGCAGACCTCTAACTGATCTCGTTTTCATCTCAGTCAGCGCTATGAAACTTTACTGAAGGAGATGGAGAAGAAGTCGGAGCAGCATCGGGAAGTTCTGTCCAGCCTACAGCAGGAGTACCAGCGGGCTCAGGGTCAAGCTGTTGGGAAAGCCTAAATGGATTATAATTCAGTTCAAAGGCCGGGACTCTAGTCTTATCCAGTGGAACTCAGAGACTCAATGTACCTACTAATAACACGTGCTTGCTCACATGTCTATTAACAGAATTCTGTAGGTTTTTTTTTTGTTTGTTTGATGCTATTAGGCTATCAATAAATTTTGTTTATTTATGTTCAGACTCCTCTTTTTGACATCAATGTTTCTACTTGGAGATAATTTGCTATGTCTATTTGAGTTTTGATCAGTCTGCTGTCTACTGAAGTTTTTAAAGTTGGACATTTTGGGCTGATACAGGGCTGAGCTGAATACATGAAATCATTTTCTTAGCTTTTGATTAAGGTTACAGTTCACACTATATTTAAGAATGTGAATTGATGACATGAAAACAGGATTGCACAAACTAAACAACATCACTGCAAACTATTTCATACTACAAGCTTTTATGAGAAAATAAAAAACACTTCAAATATACATGATCTTTTATGACATTGTATCGTTGAACATAAAATTATGACTTAGAAATGAGGAATACAACAAGTGATCCATTATAAGGAGGTGATCAAATAAAAGTACTAGCAATACAAAGTTTCAAACATTGGTCAGAGTAGTACAAGCTCGAACAGGGGGGATTAAGAAATAGTGAAAGCATAGAATGAGATTTTTTCCCCAGAAGGGTGCTGTGAGTGCTCATAGAAGAGATGAGTTTTGATGCTTTTGGGAAAAATGGCAAGATTACAAGTAATTAAACAATATAAAGTCTCCTGTATGTACAGTAAACCAAGTTGAGTAAAAATAAATTAAAAATGTAGTAGGTTTTTAGCTGTTTTCTGTAAAATAATGGGGAAAACAGTTACAAAAAAGGTCAAATCATTTATTCTCCCTCACTAGTTTGTTTATTATTGTGGGTAGGCCTGGATAATCTTGCTTGTTTCTTGCCAATGATATAAGTAGCATGGGAACATGGTAGTCTGTATAGACAAACCATATTAGTTTAAACCATATTTTCCCTTATACCTTCCATGACATGGTCATCTACAGCAGCACAGATCTGATAAAAAAAAAAAAAAAAAAAAACTCAAATTCAGGATGTAATGAAACAAATGCTAGTGTGTTCTACATAAGCATGCAGTAAAAAGTGCTAGATCTGTATTTAGAGTTTCCATCTTGAATGAAAACATGACTAGTATTTGTAGTTCTTATAGAAAATAAGTGGTGATGGGTGTTTTAGGTCATATTTAACTAAAATAATGTGTGGACACCAGAACTCAAAAAATAAAATGACATGTATAGGCAAAAACAATGGGATTTCTTTTTCTTTTTTTCACCAATCAATTTTTGTGTTTCAGTATTTTTTTAATCAAACTTTGTTTAAAGATGATTCTCATTTATGTTATGAAAGATATAACGGAATGAATTGATAAACCATTTTACTTCATGTCTAGTTTGCATATTAATGTGTTCTTGGAGCAACATGTAATGAAAAAGAAGTGTAATAATGGGAGTAATAGTTGGCAACATATTCATAATATTATCTAATATTTTATAGGATATAATTTTGTTATGTAATTTCTTTCCTCTACAGTGAGTGGAGGTGTGAAATCAATGCCCTGTTTCATAACAAAAAGTCATATTTTGATTAGAAAGCCCCATTACATTTTCCTGAGATGTTGATTTATAACAAACTATATGAAAAGTAGACAGATTTAAACGATAATTACAAAATTACAAAATCACTAAAATATACACCCAGGAGGTTAAAGCCTATAAAAAGTAAAACAGTATGACATATGCCTCTAACTTCCACATTTCCAAAAGCACAAGACCTTGTTCAGGTAATACCTCGCATCACCATTTATCAAGGCCTTGAGAGTTGACCAGTGAGGCGACTCGTTTTCTAATTAAAGGGGCAGGCGAGTGGTGCATACGGCCAGATGTTGCTCAGGGTAATGTCATTGAAGCGCTCGGTCAACAGGGTGTGTATCCGCCCCCGCGCAACAGGCCATCAGACGCGCAATGGAGAAGCGCTGAAGCACAGACGTCCGCATTGTGGATGCTTACCTCCAATTAATATCCCGTAGAGGGGGACCTGTCCCCCTTCATTTCCCACCCGCCGGGGATTAGCGCACATGAATAAAGGGCATTAAAAGAACGGTGCTACTTGTAAGGGAGCTGTATACGCTTTAAAAGCAGGTTGCCAACACACCCGCATTAAGTCTAAATCGTAAACTGTGGCGAAAAGCTTCTAAAGGGATTAGCTATTTATTGAAGAAATAATATGCAAAGCTAATTAAGCAGAGAGACTTTTAGGCATTATTCGCCCTTTTGAAGTAGACTTTTCTGGACTGGGTAGGGTAAATTATGCAAAATTGGGACGGTTTTGGGTAGATTCGCGGTGTAGTTCTGGAGATTTTTTAAATGCCATGGTCTCCAAAATGTAAATATAAAAATCAGTAATCTAATGTATATGTGATAATGATAGACTATTGAAAACAGTTATACACTGCATACACTACTACACAGTTATTTCACGTTTACAGCAAATAGTCCTATTGGTGCGCGCTTCGATCGTCACCTGAACACGTTCCAGGCTGCGCGTGCTTGCTTTGTTTTTATAACCAGGTCAGGACACGTGTCGGCTTTTGGCAATTTTACAGTTTTTGACAAATGGCCAGAAAGACCACATGTTGCACTAGCGAAGTGAGCTGATGGCGTTGCTATAAAAGTTGGTTGTTCCCATGAGTGAGGTGACAGAATGCCAGCACCTCGCGCTCGTGCGTAATTTGACAACAGCTTACAATTGGCTGTGTCGACAGCGAGACCTGTCACAATATGGCGCAAACATGAACCACATAGGCCTACCGCTTGTTTTGAATAGAACATTGACCAGATTTACAGACACATCTCGTGAGATGTTTTCCACCACGCGCGAGCTAGTGGAAAATGTCTAGCAAGGGAGTAAGGCGAAGTTTGTCCTTCTGAAAGCAAAATGACGCGTGTTCGCTACACACCTCCTGAGAAAACAATAATATGACACATCCAAAGGTGTAAAATACAGAAACTTTATATAGCCTATATGGACACTACACAATGAGATATGGCCAATAAAATGTATTCAAATGAAAGTAAGTTTCGACATATATTTAATTGAAATAGCCTAATTGAAAATAAGTTATTTAGACTTGCGATTAAATCAATAAGTGCCAAAACAGATGCACAAACTATTTAAATATCCTATTCCCCCAATAGATGTATAGCTATACTCACGTAAAGTGAAAAATAATGTGCGTATAATTACCCCTTAACCTGTTATGTTTAAATGTCTATTTATGTGTAGCCTATATTATTAAAAGTAGATAAATACAAATATAACCTAATAAGAACTAATGGTACGTATCAGGACATTGAACAGTCATAATCAAAATAAAATAGCCTATAGAAAATTTACTTCACATCTACATTTTATAATTGTTGTATACTTGGCTGCGTGCATATTGCTCTTTGTAGATCAGAACAGACAAAAGCACACATCCGGTCTGGATAATCTATTTACACCTTTTGTGTTGAATGGCATTTGGGAGACTTATCTGTCTGTAATAACCGGTTCAGGCATCCGTCGGTGCATGGCATCTCTCAAAGGTCTAATCTCATTTCATCTCAAACTCGTTTATCTAAGAGCTTATCCGGAGCGACAAAGCGAAACAAAGCTGCACGTGAAGGTTGATTTAAGAAACGGTATAAGCGTTAAGTAGAACTAAGCCATTCTATCTAGTGGTAAATCTACTTGCGGGTCATATTGTTTTATGACAACTTTTAGCCTCTAAATATTTGTAGGATTTCCACTTGATTATGTAGATGAGGTATTATTAGACTTACTTTAACTTTTACCATGTCAAACTAACCTACTATAAAGTAATTGTATCGTGACGCAGTCCAAGTTCCCAAAACATTTGCGCGCGTACATTCATTTTAACATCTTGACAATACCTATTGTTGCACACAAACAACTGTTGTTAGGACAAATTAGAACAAACCTTTGTTTTTTATTCGTTTATTCGGAAAATATTTATGCCAAAGAGACGTATTTAAATGCATAACAGCATATAGCCATATAAGTGAAATACAAATGTTCTGCTGTTGGGGTTATTTCGGGTGAATTCAGGTTAACTGAGACACTTTTCCAAATCATCTCAATGGCAAAAAGTGTCCCAATCACCCTGAATTCAACCCTATTTCATCTATTATAAATAAAATAAACCATATAGTCTAACCAAAAATGTAAACTTTTATAACTTTTTCAAACTCATAACTTCTTTAAGTGACAATCGTTGCTAAAACGTTTTCATAATACCATTTTGCATCAAGTCTAAATTGCTATCGATTTTATTATGGGGTGACATCCATAAATAGACAAAGTACTATAAAATTCCAAAATGTGTGTTTTGATAAAAGCCCGCGTAAAACCCACACATGCGTTCACAGAACTTCTAGCAGAAGAGCGGCTGATCTGCACCTCAATACTTTATATCTTCCATAGATTAAGTGCGACATCACTGAGATGACCAAATGATTGCCCAATGAAAATCTGCAAATGCCAGGCCTGTTATCAAGTTTTCAACTGCTATCACATTGGAACGCTGAACATTCACACCGAAGAACAATGCTGTTCAGTGCTGAATATCAGGAAATGATTTAAAGACATGCAAATATTAGGAACGGGAGCAGACCAGAGATAAAAGAATAGAGAGGTTTAATTCTTTGTTCAAAGCAAAAACTTTACGAACGGCATTTCACATTCTAGAGAAATTCAAGAAAAGGCAGAATCTCTTACCTACTCATGAAATGAACATTTTCAGCGGTTCACAGAAGAACCCAAATATATGGCAATTACCACAAAGGGAAAAAATCAAAAAATCAAAACGAAAAAAGCAGAGTTTCCACAAGTTTACAACAGCTTCTTGGTTCTAAAGTTCACAAAAGAACAAAACTTGAAACATTCACCTCATTAAGTACACAATTCATCCATCAAAAATGGATTTCATAAAAGTTTTGAAAGAAAATTCAGTTGATATAAAAGTATTAAAAGGCATCAGCGTTTCAACTAAAAAATATATACATCTCAACACAAGTGTGTATCTTGTTTGATTGGCTGTAAGATCACCAAACACACTATACAGGCACAGATCTGTCAATGCCTTTTTCATAACAAAATAAATCTTTGGCATCTACTGTACAAAATCCACATATTTACACATGCTGAAAATTTACACAATTCATCCCAGAGTTGTTCCTACACTGCTGAATCATCAGAGATCAATCGCTCTAGACCGAGCTGGTCTTTCCAGTCTTTAGGGAGCTATGCAGGGACTTAGGACATGATCTTCTACCAAGGTCTCCAGACGGCGTCACAGAGCATAACAGGTTGCTTAGGACTTGAAGTCATGGTGGGAGCAGGCAGGACAGTTCTCTGTGCAAGCTTTGCACAGCCAGATGGTGTACAAGAATTGCTCAGTTGGAGATGTTGCTGTGCTGGCAGTGCTGGATCCTCATATAGATGCACCTGAGTTTCTCTGTGAGGTGGTGCAGAAAGTAGCATTGGATGTGATTTGCGAAGGTTTCCACATGTTTTTTCCACTCCCTGTCCATACTCATGGCTCTTGCTAGCAATAAAATGGCTGACTCGTAAGAGACATGTCCTCATTCCATCTCTGTAGCTCTGACGTTTGCGAGGTGAGCTCAGATCCTCATCATACTCCTCTGTGCGTGCCCTTTTCCCTCTAGGGATTTGAAAAGAGTCATTTTCTGATCCTTGTTCGGCTCTTAGGAAGTGCACAACACTTTCCAGGATTTCAGCCTTTTCCACTTTAGGGTTTTTTAGTTTCTATTAAAAAGAAGGGGAAGCATGGTCAGATAAAAACATAATGGAGGGCACCATTAAATAGAGTCTTTAAAACACAAAATAACTTACCTCATTGTGTGTATTCTCAAGTAATAGCATTCGCAGAGTTTCTAGGCTTTGATTAATACGATCTCTCCTTCTTTTCTCCATGAGAGGTTTTGGGACCTGTAACATTCAATCAAAGTAGTATAAATATTATGGTAACATGAACATGAAGTCATATCAAACTATCTATTTTGTCATATTGCACACAAAACAGAAACACAGAATAGCTCAATATTGAATGTAAGGCATGTGTGAATTAGCTATAATTACATTCCAGAGGTCTGAAAAATATGCTACCTGCTAAAACAAATAGGCCTATAAAATATTTTTTTTACCCGTCCCGAAGCTCTTTGCTCCGGTATGTCAGCAGCTTGTTTGCTCATTTTCCAAATTCCCTCTAAACTGAGATTATGAGCATCATTTTGGATTCAACATCACTTATGGTACAATCAGCGCTACACGCCTACTCTCCTCATAATGAATGACAAAAGAAGACGGACCAATCGCATGCGTCCTTGAGCAAGCCCCCTCATTAATATTCCATGCGCACTGGATGAAAGAGACAATGCCTGTAGATAATGTCGATTGTGAAGTAAGAGCCAATAATGACCCATTTAGCCCCCCACTGGGATGTTTAAACGGTGGCTATTCAGTTAAGGTATTGCCAAGGTTTGAACCATTCATATGAGTTATATTTAAAAGAGCCACTGAAAGACGATTATTAGGCTACCTGTTGGAATTTCAAATAGTAGTAGGACTGGTTATCGATAGATAATAAAAAGTGCACAGTAGCCATTTGGAAAAGTATACCTATATTACGGCACATTTTTACTGTCTCTACGGCTTTTATGCTACTTTTTATGGATAGGCCCATTGCCTTACGTTTAATAATGACAATTTAAAAAACGAAGTAAGGTATAGGCCTATTTTAATTACGTATTTGTGTTGGTTTACCATCAGGTTGCTTTTACATTGGTCAGAAACATTTTTTACAGCAAAAAATCTTTCTCACAAACAAAGTGAAAGATGTTCCCTTTGAGCTGATACACTGATTGAGCTGATTGAATACAAAAGTGTAGAGATTAAATTGAGTTAACACGCTCTTTCTGATTGAACTATTTTGACTCGGACCCCACAAAAGGAAAATCTGTTTTGTCATTATTTGTTAATATTTTTTTTTTGTGCAAATTTTCAAACTGTGAACATATTTTTCTCTTGTATTTAAAAAAAAGTGATCTCAGTATCTGCTAATACGAAAGATATATGAGGACGGTTGCTCTGCTTTTGGGCTCTTCGTTTCGCCCTTCATTTTAAAGTGATATAATTGCATTTATTTATTTTTTTGCTGTTGTCTCCTATCTTAGTGTTGTTGTTGTGGTCGATATTTTGCGTATTGTGTTTTTCTGTATGTTCCCGTTCTCAGCAATAGGATCTCTATACATCGATAACAAAGGGAGAGGTGGTTTTGGCTTGGCTGAGTTCTTTTGATGCGTGTGTGAGGTCTTCCCGTGTGTGCTCAAATAATTCCCCTGCGTCACAAATGAAAGCTAATTTCATTTGGAAGTGACTGTCTTATCAAAGAAAAACTATAACTATTGTTGTGGACGTGCCAATTACCAAGTTAAAAAAAAATATATTAAAAAATTAAAAAAATCAAACAAAAAAACTACAACAACAAAAATAACAATCAAATAACCATTGTATTCTCTGACATTACGCCGTTACATAAATCTCAGAAAGTTTCAAAACCAACCCTTAACGTAGGCTTTACGCAATTGGTGATCCACCATTCCAAAGTAAGCGTGGGACAATAATGGTTGGCCTAATCGCTCACACTTCTATCAAAACACTCCCATGCAACACACTTAACAGATTTGCTCTAAAAGCCCGGGCATCGCACCTCTTCACATCCCATCCCCCATTTCAACATGAAGCAGGGATGCGCGTGTACTTCTCACTGATGGCCACGAGCTAATCTCGCTTTGGCGCGCGACTCCAAAAAGCAATCACATTTTCGTATTTTTGAGAATTTTGACACCCTTTAAACGGGATTTTTGAATGTGGAGAAACTTTACGATTACATTTTTTTTTTTCAATTAGGTTATATGCCTAATGTTTGTTTCCAGTCAATTTGTCAACAATTATGTAATTTTTGTAGGCCTAATTCAGAGATTCAACTCATTTTCATCTCTCATCAGTATCTATGCATTCGGCAGACGCTTTTATCCAAAGCGACTTACATTGTACTCAAGGTACACATTGTTACATTTTGTCAGTTCTTTCTTTCCCTGGGAATCGAACCCATGACCTTGGCGTTGCTAGCGCCACGCTCTTATTGTTTCAGCTACCTGTACTAATTCACCTGAATTAAAAAAATAAAAAAAAGTTTAAATAAGTGCTCTTTCCACTGCAGGTTGTCCCCTTGGCATCGCTTTGATTTTGCCTAGCCTATAGGTAAAGATTCACCTGAAGTTTTCAATATTAGTAACATATACTGACAACATTTTTTTATGCTACTTTAATCACCAAAATGTCAGGACAGATGCCATGTGTCCATTTGTGTTATCCTTTAGCAGTTTACCTCAAGCATTGACCTCAAATTATTCCAAACCATTTGCTGATATTTGCATATTGCAGCAGAGAATGGAATGACAAACACTTTTTTATCACAACAATCGCTTTACTAAAATGTGGAGAGTTGGAATTTTTAAATATGCATCAGTATAAATCTTCAATTTATTTATTAATGACTGTTTTAAATATACTAAAACTATATTTAGATACTTTGAGTTTTGCAGCTTTGCCATAACACCTCTGTTTACTGACTGTTTAGCTAAGGCCAGATAGAATGATGGGTGGAAAGTTCACGCGGCCTACGTCACGACCACCTCTCCACCAATCAAAAGCCATTCCACAGGCTTAAAATTCCCGTTTGGTTAGAGTTCAGCAGTTTCCCCCCATCCACGAATTAGCGTGAGCAACAGACTGTTTAACTCTCAACATGGCGAAGACAGAAGGCATCAAAAGAGTAAGCTCTTTAAAACCAACTCTTTATATCCCAGAACATTTATTTTTCAAAACCTGTTAATTGTATCTGCTTTAATCCTATTTCATTTAATCTGCACAGTTTTATGTTTAATGACAGCGCTGGGAAAACATACTAACATTTCCCCCCCTCCTTTTAAGACGTTAAAACCTGTAATCGAGAAGAAGAGAAGAGATCGAATCAACCATAATCTGGACGCGTTAAGAGATCTGCTTTTCAAGAACACTGCAGACACGGTGAGTAGACTACCTCGGATTAACTCCGTTTGTGATGAATTGTCTCCCATTATTTCCTTGACCAAACGCTAAAATGCCTCTCGACTTTCCGCTCTCCCTAATTTCCATCCCTCCACAGCGTTTACAAAATCCTAAACTGGAAAAAGCAGAGATTTTAGACCTTGCAGTTCAATACATCAAAAAGACCACACGAAAGACTGAGACAAAAGGTAAGTTTTTACTTCTTTTACCCCCCTAATTTAGTATTAAAGGTGCACGATGTAACATTTTCTTGTTCAAAATCAACAAAGTTAATTCACAATCCTTGTTTTACCGATTCGCTATAAGCCTGTGTTTAGAGCCATGCTTCTCAAACCTGTCCCGGGGACTCCCACCACTGCAAATTTTGGACGTCTCCCTAATCTAACACACATTAGTACAGACTGCAAGACCTGAACTGGCTGACTGATGAGGAAGACATCCAAAATGTGCAGTGGGTGGGGCTCCTCAAGACAGGTTTGAGAAACACTGAATGTTTTATGAGCAGTTGGATAATCTTGTATTTTTTTTTAAATTTTTTTTTTAATGAGGAATCATATAAATCTGTATACAAAGAGCCGAAGCAAACAATGTTCTTATGCAAAATGTATGCAGTTTTGATTTTCAGTCATAGCGTGCCTTTTAATATCTATCATTTATTGTAGTAATATTTTGCTTAATTTGTGGCTTATTTTCTTCTCTCTTTCTGCAGTGACATCTAAACAAATGGATTATAAGGCCACTCAGAATCCGTCTGACAGGCCTGTATCTGTTTCTGCAGACCCCATCCACACCAGTGACTTTTACGGGAGGTTTAAATCATCTAAGCAGACTGGTGTTCTTCTGAAACTGGGGATCAGTCTTGATGATAACCTAACTGGTGCTTCTAAAGCAGGAAATGGACCAGTGGCCCGGACAGGCTTCCTTCCATCAGGCCAGAACTACCTCCAGGAACTTCTTTTACACCCTGAACCGTCTTTGTATGACTCTAAACTTTTGTGTCAGTCGACTTCTCCCTCCAGTTCTCCATCACAATATAGTTCCCCACCATCATCTCCGACTTTTACCAGCGTATCCTCCTCTCCCAGTAATTCCCCTGCACATCCTTTCACATCTTGTTCTCTACCTCCTCCTCCTGACCCATTGTCTCCTCTCATAGCACCACTTTCACTCCATAGGCCTGTTATTGTGCCTCAGCCCACTTTGCCCCACATGGCTCGAGATTTTACCCCACCGCAGTCACCTGTCCTGGCTCTTAGACAGGAAGTGTTTCCTCTTCTGACCCAGTCCGCATGGAGACCATGGAGCTAAACTCTTACCACTTTGGGGGTTTTCCCTTTATTTAGGCACTGCTACAATGGAGAAATGATCGTCTCAGAGGGACCTAATGGACATATGGTGCGACTTGTGCACTGGGTTGCCTGTTACTGGCCTCCAGTTACTTTTGTCATGTTTTCAATGACGTGTACTTTTAACTTGACTATTTATCCAATGTTTGTCTTCATTGGTACCTGTAGTTCTAGCAGTGAAATAAACCAATTTCATCAGTTGTGGTTGTATTATGATTGTTTATTTAAATATAGAAATATAGATTTTCTAAATGTTTATAGTAAGTAAAGTACAGTCCTTTCACACTAAAGTCAACAACATGACACTATCAGTTTTTGGACCATATGGTTTAGGAGGAGCTACTGCAGCCAAACCATTTGGATCCTAAATGAAGATGCAGCGTCAGTACTATAACAGCAACCCATGAATTAGAAAGTGATAAAACAAATACATAAATGTATACATTAACCCTTACACAGGCATTGTGCACCACAAGATACATACTCTTTAGTCTCTTGTAGGAGGGATAAGAAAGCTTGTTTTCACCTAAAACTGTTATCATAGTTAAGCATGTGGGTCACATTACCTGGTTAATTTTCTGTGCTCTTTTTGTCAGCCTGACCTAAATCCAATTTGTTGCTCATGGTGCTGGACATTCTGACTTTGCAAAAAGTATATATTAATCTTACCTTTCTTCTGTAAAAAAAGCAATAAAACTGCTATCATTGTGAACATTGCCTTAAAATTCTGAAAAATAAAATTAATTCAAATGTTGTTTGTGCTGTTATTTAGTATCTCTTTAGTACATCTGTATCTCCTGAAATTTTGAGTTTAAAAATTGCACCAATGTTAAACTGATATTATGTTTAGGTGACTGCATTTTCAACTAGCTATTTTTTTGCAGGGTTGAACAGGAGTAGCCAACCCTCTTCCTGGAGGGCTACCATCCTGCAGAGTTTAGCTACAACACTAATCAAACACAGCAAAACCTGATAAAAGTCTTCAGATTTACTTGGAAATTACAGGCATGTGTGTTTGATTAGGATTGGAGCTAAACTCTGCAAGACAGTGGCCCTCAAGCAGAGACAGCTCAGCAGTGTAAGAACACAAGAAATGTATATGCCTCAATTTTAGGACACTTAGGCATGTCATACATGCTGTATATTTTGCATATTACATTTTGTTTTGCATCACAAAACAGAAATATTGATGAAAGCTCACCAAATGAAAATTCTGTCATCATTTACTCACCCTCAAGTTGTCCCAAACCTGTATGAATTTCTTTCTTCTGCTGAACACAAAGAAGATATTTTAAAGAATGTCGGTAACCACACAGTTGATATGCCCCATTGGCTTCCATAGTATTGAAAAATAAGTATGGAAATCAATGGGGCATATCAACTGTTACAGACATTCTTTAAAATATCTTCTTTTGGATTCAGCAGAAGAAAGAAATTCATACAGGTTTGGGACAACTTGAGGGTGAGTAAATGACAGACTTTTACACATCAGATTAACACATTGTAACAAAAATTGAACAAAATTAAACTACAGGCCTTTACACCATATTCTCAGAGGTCATAGTGTTCCTACCGATCATCTGGCACGGTTAGGGGCCATTCACGCATAACCCGTTTTTGTGTTTAAATACGAGAGGCAGGACAATTCAATAAAGATTCTAGAGACTTTATTTTTATTTAATTTTTTTAACTTGAGTGCCGTGTGACTCTACAGGAGACGCAAGCGCAAAGCGTCCGTAAACACGTCAGCAGTGTTTACATAACCATAGGAAAGCACGATGCTCCGAAAATAATCACAATTAAGACATTCACTGGAACGAGCCACATTAAGGATCATGTAGAAAGGTAAACGTTTCCAGACTTTACTGACATAGTTAAACAGTATTGATATCCACAGTATTGATAGCGTGGCTGGTACCACCATATTAGCCAACCGCGCCAAGAAATCCGGAAAACGGTTGGAACCGTTCGGTCCGATGTTGGAAATAGCCGCATATTGTCTTGGCTCATTTGAACCTGTAACCTTTTCATTAGTCAATAAGCACAAATCTCTACAAGGATTAGACACAGACAGTTCTATCATAACAAATAAAAATAAAAAGCGCCATTATTACTGAACAATCTGTCGTTTTTCTGCACAAAAACTATCCAATTTTAAGTAATCTGCTGCCATCTTGTGGTGTCGTCAATGACTGCAAGAATATATTTTCTTTGCGTAACCAAAATTACTGCATTTTTATAAGGCATCCAAAATTATTGAAGTTGGTTGGTTGGTTACATATAATGGTTTTATATATACAATTCCACTGTAGCTAATCCACAAACAACATATTTTATTAATGCCAGTGTCTTGCCAAACATATTAATTGTATTGAATTTCCATAGCTCCTTTTATAACAGTGTACATGTTGAGGCGTGACATAAAAGATCTACTTTGTTCTACCCAATACTGACAAAAATATGAGGTGGTTTTACATGGGCAAGAGTGAACTATTGTCTCCAAAGATTTGTAGAGAGTTGCACTGACTCAGCCTAATGGTCAGTAGAGGGCAACATAAGATAGTACTAACAGATTCAGTCCATAATTGAGCTCTGCCTTGTAGACACGGAGAGCCTGGTGTTGTTACCGGTGTTCCTGGGCGGTAAGCCGAGGATGCATGACTTCTCTCTCTCATAAATGTCAGAATTTTTCTCTCACTCCTTCGGTCTTGGATAAATCCATAACTTCTTCTCTATCTGCCGTTTACATCTCTATTACAAAGCCTGAATATTTTCTGTGCAAGGCACCAAGGGATTTGGCTGGAGAAAACAGAGTTTCTGACATGATAGAACATGTCTTTGGATAATGGTTATTTTTTTCTCTCTGTCTGCGTCTGGCGTTTTTACATTCAGAAGCTTCTCTCTGTACCAGTGCCATTACCTATGAGATGGCCATTGTTCATTGTGAGGTAAAAGAAGCGAGCACATAATGGCCAGTTGGTGTCTTTCTACACGTTTTGATCATTACGACGACCGGCAATAAAGAACTGAAGTGCAAATTAAAGAGGATGTTCTACCTGGATGGAGGAATGCTGCCTCAATATTCATAATTGAATGTGGTTGGGAAGAAATCACCTCGCAAAATACAGGACAAAAGCCTGAAATCCCCTCACAAGCTCTCTCAGGTCACACTGATTAGAGCTGATCCTGTTACCTGTGTAGTCTCTTGTTAATAGTGAATGCAAAACACATGCATTCCTGATCTGACACAAAGCGGGGAGGGAGAAAGAAAACATTGACAAGGATCCAGCACAGAGATGTCACTGCTCTTGCCATGGTTTATTGGACTCAGAGTTAAATACATTTGTGTTGGCACACCTCAAAAGCAATTTGTTGAGGCAGGGCTGCTGTCAAACACTTTCATCACACGTGCACACACTTGTACATGCCCCGTCCTTCAAAGCACATGGCTTCCTCATCGGCACGCACACACACAAATGCTGTGGTTTCATTGAAAACAGATCCCTACTTTTGTGCAAAATGTCTCTGTATAAGTCGTTCTGTATAGAGTCTTTGTGTTAAGTGATATCAAGTGAGTGATGTCACATGAGTGTTATTTTAGTCAGAATCGACTGTTCTAAATTGGAAAAAGAGATTATTTCATTTCTAAACCCTTACGTCAGAGTCTGCATGTGTTCAATCTTAATGTTTAGCTGTAAGGTCAATGAGTCTTCATTAATGATTTCAACTTCCTTGTAATGTTGACAGATCTGGTTAATAGGGCAAAGGGGTCTATTTCGTTTCCTCATTCCACAGATCGAGAAAAACCTTTTGTTAGATTATGTCAGATTATGTTTATAATGTCTTGTGTTGTTAGAGAAGAGACTCAATAGATTAACAAAAAATAAGTCAGTTGAGTCTTCAAGCCATGATCACGGCCCTCTGTCTATTTAAAAACATTTAGGTGGACAGTTGAGTAGAGGTTTAAACATGTTAATATTGATATATTAATGGTTGCAAAAACGTTTTATAAAAGAAAAATTGTGAACAATGAAGATAACTGCCCTCATATAGTAAGATAGACATTAAAGGCCTGGTTTCACAGACAGGGCTTAGATTAAGCCAGGATTAAGCCTTAGTTCAATTAGGACATTTAAGTAGCTTTTATAGACATGGGGGATGTTGTGATTTGTGCAGTGATTTGTTTTTGGGTCAGTGTCCATGACCATGTCCATGTCCATGAAAAAGAAATGTGGTAGAATGTCAAGGCAGAAATTATAATATAAATTCTCTTCTCTTCTCTTCTCTTCTCTTCTCTTCTCTTCTCTTCTCTTCTCTTCTCTTCTCTTCTCTTCTCTTCTCTTCTCTTCTCTTCTCTTCTCTTCTCTTCTCTTCTCTTCTCTACTAATACCATAATGAGAGTTAGTTGACATGTAGTTGCAAAGTTACTCATAGAACATCTAAAGTAGGCTATAGATAATCAAAATAAAGTGTAACCTCTCATTTCATATCTACTATTAAGCACATTTCTAACTCATGAAATGTATTTAAACTTCATATGAAATGTTTGGAAAATGTGTGTGTAATATCACAAACAAAACAAAACTACTTGAATTATTCTGTTTATATATTTACTCAAACTCACGCCATCCAGCTTTAAAATGAATCGTGAGGTCACATGACCATACAATAAAATTACTTCCTCGAAGTGACCATTGCATGTAGCCATGAAGTGCCTTTTGTGAAGGGATTCAGTTATTCACTTTCGCTTGGAACACCCCTAAAATAATTGCGTCCCCTTTCCAAAGTGCCCGTCAAGGGTGCAAAAATTCAGTTTAGAATTCACCCATACACCTGTTCATCTGCTTGTTAAAGCAAATATCTAATCAGCCAATCACATGGCAGCAACAGCTTAACGCATTTAGGCATGTCGACATGGGCAAGACAATCTGTTGAAGTTCAAACTGAGCATCAGAATGGGGAAAATTGTGATTTAAGTGACTTTGAACATGGCATGGTTGTTGGTGCCAGACTGGCTGGTCTGAGAAACTGATGATCTACTGTGATTTTCACATACAACTATCTCTAGGGTTTACAGAGAATGGAAAAGTGAAAATATCCAGTGAGTGGCAGTTCTGTGGGTAAAAATGCCTTCGACCCTTGATGCAGATGGGTCACAGCAGCAGAAGACACACCTGGTGCCACTCCTGTCAGTTAAGATTACAATTTTAGGTTTTTAAGATTACATTAAGGTTACAATTCGCACAGGCTCACCAAAATTAGACAATAGAAGATTGGAAAAACGTTGCTTGGTCTGTTGAGTCTCGATTTCTGCTGCAGCATTGTAGGCTCATCCTGGCTTGTATTAATGGATCAGGCTGCTGGTGGTGTAATAGTGTGGAGGATGTGGTATAACGGGAGATTCGCATTATGGATGTGCAGCTGACAAATTTGCAGCAACTGTATGATGCTATCATGCCAATATGGACCAAAATCTCTGAGGAATGTTTCCAGCACCTTGTTGAATCTTAGCCAAGAAGATTTAAAGGGTTAGTTCACCCAAAAATGAAAATTAACCCATGATTTACTCACCCTCAAGTCATCCTAGATGTATATGACATTCTTCTTTTAGACGAATATAATCTGAGTTATATTAAACAAATGTCCTGGCTCTTCCAAGCTTTATAATGGCAGTGAATGGCTTATTCATTTTTGAAGTCCAGAAAAGTGCATCTATCCATCATATAACTGCTCCACACGACTCTGGGGGGTTAATAAAGGCCTTCTAAAGCAAGGTGGTGCGTTTGTTTAAGAAAAATATCCATATTTAAAACTTTATAGACTAAAACAACTAACTTCCAGCAAACCGCCATACACATCGGTTTACGGCGAAAGAGTAACCCTTGATCCTTGAACCTTTGACGCATGCGAATTGACGAACACGAAAGTGCAGAGGATAGAGCAAAACAAAACACCGTCATGAATTAGAAGTCTAAAACAAGAATTTTTAAAGAGAAATGGTGGAGGATTTCGATATAAGAGAAGAGGGGCTTGAGTTTGTTGTCCAGCCCTATCCGCAAGAGGCGTCAAAGCTTGCGATTGTCCTATTACATCGCGTCAGGGGTTACTCTTTTGCTGCAAGTCGACTTGTGTACCGCTGACCGCTGTTATTTTAGTCTATAAAGTTTTAAATAGGGATATTTTGCTTACACAAACGTGCCACTTCGCTTCAGAAGGCCTTTATTAACCCCCCGGAGTTGTGTGGAGCAGTTATATGATGGATAGATGCACTTCTATGGACTTCAAAATGACCTAACAAGTCACTGCCATTATAAAGCTTGGAAGAGCCAGGACTTTTTTAATATAACTCAGATTATATTTGTCTGAAAGAAGAATGTCATATATACCTAGGATGACTTAAGGGTGAGTAAATCATGGACGAATTTTTATTTTTGGCTGAACTAACCCTTTATGGCAGTTCTGAGGGCAAAAAGGGGTAAAACCTGGTAGTAGCAAGGTGTACCTAATAAAGTGGCCAGTAAAGACTATCGCAACCTCCCCTTCATGCAGATTTTAAGGGATTTATTGACAATGACACACAGTCATAAGGGTCTGCAGGAGCCCTTACTATGATATTTTCTGTTTTATGCTTTTTTTCTGCATGTTGGTTGGACCACAAGACTTTGATTTTGTGGACAAAAGTTCTTCAAATGTTAATAATCAGTCATTTGTTTTGTTGAAATATTGTATATATTTTAAGAAATAATAACAGAAGATTATACAAACTATATAGTTAAAGTTTTTT
Source organism: Paracanthobrama guichenoti (assembly GCA_018749465.1). Taxonomy (NCBI): domain Eukaryota; kingdom Metazoa; phylum Chordata; class Actinopteri; order Cypriniformes; family Gobionidae; genus Paracanthobrama; species Paracanthobrama guichenoti. The sequence continues at coordinate 15,436,753 of CM031956.1, read as the reverse complement.
TTTTTTTTTTTTTCAAGAATTTCATTCTTTTAATTAAGCATTTTATCTTCATTATGGCATTGACATGTTTTACTTTATGTCCCCAAAAATATCAAAAGTAAATTTAAATTAAATAGTATTTATCATAGAAGAGCTGTATCTAAGTCATTGTATGTATGAATTACATGTTTAATGTATGTTCCAATTAATGAAATGGGATAAAAAATAAATACAAAAAATCGTATCGTGTCATTAAACTTATAGGTTTAAAGTTTCATTAGAACTGACTGAAAGGGCATCACTGAGATTTGACGTGGTGTACCTGGAGGAAGACACTTCTTCCCAAGTCCATCCTGGTCCTCAAGAATTCAATCTTTCGCTACTCACAACTAAATACCATTTTCCCCTCTTTCATTTGTCTGTTTTCCTTTCACAGGAGCTTTTGAAGTTACCAGAGAAAGGAGCACTGACTGTAGCAAATTACCTGGGCTGAAACATTTTTGACATAAGTCCTAAGATGCGAGTGAGCCACTTCTCCTGGAGGCCCCATCGGGAGCGTTTAATCTCGGGCCATGAGAGGCAGCATTGCTGACAGAGTGACAGGACAGCTGGACACTCTTCCAGGCGGCAGTCACGGGCACGGCAGTCTTCGGAGCAGGGCCCGTGCATCACCATAAAGGTACGCACCGGACAGGGTGTGGAGACCAAGACTAATGCAGCAGTGATCACACCAGATGTTCTGTTTCAGCATCTTGCAGTTAAAATGATGGTTTATGGTTTATATTTACTCAGTTTAGAAAGCTCTAGGTCATGGCAGCCTCCTAAGAACTTATACTTCAGTGCCGAATCCGTGCAACAGAGGCCTATTTAGCCATTGTTCATTATCATATGTCAGCCAGGAAGTCTTGCTGAATATTGTTCTTATCACAGATCCCAAGTCCTTAATAGCTGTTCTGTGGGCAAAAACTGTTTTTATAAGCCACTGTAGTGCAGAGCACCGCCCGATTCTGCAACAGAGAGTAAATAGATGCGATATACTCCTCTATTCCCAGATAGTCAAAACAAAAACGCGTTAACAATAGCTTTGGAGACTAGCAATTGTGCAGCTGAGACACTATTTGACATTTTCATTCTGCTGAATAATGTCTTTCATTGGGGAGCCATACAAATGCTCTATTAATTTAGAGAGTCAATTGTTGTATAATTTGTCTCTGAATGCCTAAAAAATAAACTCTTTCACAATGTTCAGCACAATTAGTCCTCCGTACTGTATAAATAGCTCTTTTGAAACCAACAATGTGTAATTGTGTCCACTTTGAGCAATGAACTCACAAATATGGAGCTCTTTTCATGTTTATCGCTTCAAGCTGCATTGTTAAAGCATTTGGCATGAACAGAAGTTGTGGTAAACGTTGAGTTTATCGTGCCCTGAGGTTGTGTGTTAACTGAGAAGTCTTTCTGGTGGCTGGCTCCTCTGACCTGGCACCCCCTGCAGTGGGTGGGCCGTGACCCAGGTAGCCTAAAGCCATACTGGGTAACAGCTTCTGCTCTGGAGCTCTTGTAATCCGTCAGGATGTACTTCAGCTCAATAAGGAGGGTAGCACTCTTCTACCTCCACTAACACCCTTTTTAAAAACCAGGAACAACTTAACAGTTCAAAGGTCAGCGCTGGAAAAAGCTGGCGGCAGTTAAAAATAGTGTGTAATTTCTATTTTGGCTAAAAATACTGAGAGAGATGGTTTTGATCAGGCCTGAAAAAGCAATGTGAGGTGAAGTAGATAAATTAATTGAAAAATGTCTCATAATGGGGTTTAAATATGCTATTGTTTGTTGTCATCTCCCAGTGCTCCAGTGTACAGGAAATGTTCTAATGTAAAATTTTGAACCACTATTTTGAACCACTTTTTACAAAGTTAAATCACATTATTATTATGCTGTGTGCAAACTTGTGTTTGTTATCCACGGAAAACGCACAGTAGAAACTGGTATTTAAAAACAATCAGTTAACACCTGGCATCTTTGCTGTGCAGTGTATACTTTGAGAAAACAACCTTTGGCCTGGATGCGGGGTTTCCCGAAGCAGCACTAGTGAATCCAATCTGGAAAGTGCCATAGTTACATTTGGAAAGTACAGGCTGGCTTTGAGCCAAAATCAAATGCCTTTTATTGTATTGTAAGTGCATACAGCTCATCATAACCACATTACAACTTAAATCGTTTGTGCAAAGATTTAGCTGCTATATGGGGAATGGTTGTAGAGACATGTATTGTTTCTCTCTCTCTCTCTCTCTCTCTCTCTCTCTCTCTCTCTCTCTTTTCTGCTGCTGCAACAAAAAAGGGGTTAAGCTGGGGAAAAGTTCATTTTTGACAGATGTTGTTCATGTTCAGAAAATGCTAAATAGTAATAAAAAAGATATAAGAGCAAAGAAATGTACTTATTTTAAATGTTGAGACAATTATTAAACAAAATAATATGAGAGTTATTTATTTCAAATTTTGGACATTGTCATGGCTTCAGAATACAGTGATTTTTTTCTTTTTGTCCTTACACTCCATTTGAAGAAAGCTTTACATATGAACTTGAAATAGCACCTCCAGGCAGATCCACATTAAAACTGACAGGAAAGCACCTTCTAAGAGGGGCTTTTAAACTCATGGGGGGTTTTGTGATCCATCTCAACCCCAGTCACCTTCATCTTGCCCTCTGTGTTTACGATACACATCTTTTAACAGCCCGCAGAGATCAATGGTCAATGCAGGATGATTGTGCTTCGGAGAAGGCTTTACAGACACGGATACCTGTCCGTGAGTACGAGAGCCACAACGATTTTAAAGCCTGTTTAACAATATAAAATCATCCTCCAGGTGGTCCAGGTGGAACACCTCAGATTGCTAGTCATGAGACTGAAGGTGCGGCTGGGTCTTAAGAGTGTGAATGGAGCTTCACTCGTCTTTTGAAACGGCTCATGCCCACTGTTTTTGCGGTCCTGTCTCCTTTGATGTTTGAGGTTGAGATGTTACACCAAAGAAAAGCTTTGTGGGAAGTTTTCCATGTGCTGGTATGTCAGCTGAAATAATGGCTGTTTTGACATGACTGGTGCAGAAACTTTAATCTTGGCATCATTCATGTGTCATTCACTAGAATGAAAAAATTTATGAAATTGCATTTCATGTCAATTCAAAAAAAAAAAAAAGCACATGCCGGGCGCTCAGTTGTTCTACACCCGCATTTCTGTGACATTGTATGTGCTGATGAAACATAGGCCTTTATTGTCCAATCTTGAAACCAACACCACAATGTATCCATCAGCGACGTAAGAGTAGCGTGCAAGTGTGTGTCTCTGAAGATCTGCGGCAAGACTTTGTTCTATTTGTTACACCAAGGTTAAAACACCAAGATATCTCTTTGGGATAAAGACAAGCATCATCATGCGGCATTCAGCCTAGATGTGTGGACCACCAGGCGGAGATCCTCACATACAGGAATAATGGTAGTGTGATATGAGCCTAACTCCTTATGCTGAGAGTGATTACGCTCTGATTTGTGGTAGAGGGACTGGTGGTGCTTTGTCTGGCTCATCTAGATTTTAGATAGAATGCAATGATAAGTGTCATGAAAGGAGCTTGTCATCAGTTTTTTTGTGTTATTTTTTTCTCACAGCACCATGATGATGGCAGCAGGGGGCAGCTGAAAGGGCTTGGAGTTGGCAGAGATGCAGCATGGGATGACAGGCAGGCACTCGCTGGTGACAGAGCACCGGAGCTTCTGTCTCTTTGAAGTGTGTTCTCTGTGAGCATTTCTATTCCCAACTCATGGCTTTTTTTTCAGTTACACTACCGTTCAAAAGAGTCAGTATTTTTTTTTATTTTTATTCAGCAATGGCACATTCATTTGATCAAAAGTGACAGTAAAGACATTTGTAATGTTACAAAAGATTTCTATTTCAAATAAACGCTGTTCTTTTGAACTTTCATCAAAGAATCCAGAAAAAAATGTATCACGGTTTCCTCAAAAATATTAAGCAGCACAACTGTTTTCAACATTTATAATAATAATAAATGTTTCTTGAGCAGCAAATCAGCATGTTAGACTGGTTTCTGAAGGGTCATGTGACACTGAAGACTGCAGTAATAATGATTGCCATCACAGAAATAAATTATTTTCAAATAGAAAGCATTTATTTAAAATTGTAATAATGTTTCACAATATTTCAGTTTTTACATGAAATAGTGAGTTTGGTGAGCTGAAGAAGAGACAATTTTTACCAACCCCAAAAGTTTGATCATTAGTGTATATTTGTCATGAGCTGTGTAGAAAATCAAATACTTCTTTACTATATAGTATGCACAAAAAAAAAAAAAGAGTATGCCAAAACAGTAGTATAACCGAATTAATAGTATTTGAAAAACAGTAGGCTAAAAGTCCCCGGGTGACCTACACCATCCACCAAAGAAATCCTTAAAAATAGGGCACAATGTACTGTATTAATTTGACAGAATTTTCCATATTTATTTTTTACAGTTGTGCTTTAGTGTTAACAGAAATGTCCATAAAATTACTGGATAATGTCCAGGTAATAAGTTGCCAGTACTTTTTCTGTTATTTAAGGGATTTATTTTTACAGTGTACTACTTCCGCAGAGATTCTGAAGTGTGCATTTGATGGATACTTTACTATCCCATGAGGCCACGGGAGAGGATTTATGAATGGCAGTGAACCAACACAACTGACCCTGGTAGGTAACAACATGGTGTATGTAGTATGTCCGATTTTTACACTATCCATATTCATACTATAGAACATACTTTTTGACGGTTGCAAAGTAAGCTCAAATTGTAGTACTCAGACTGTAAGACTGTAAGTGAGGTCCAAAAGCCTAAGACCACTAGTGAAAATGATTTTCATTTAGATTTTCATTTAAAAAACAATTAGCAAAACAATTTAAGTGAAAAGTTGAACTGAGAAATTAACATAAATTTTAGAATGTTTTGTTCACCTTTAGTGACAAAAATGATAAGGGTCATATATAAAGAGTTACATGATCAGTGTCACAAATTTGCTCATTTGATTTGGAAATAGTGGAGAATATTAGATATTTATTCTCAGTTTTACAACACAACATTTCTTTGTTCTAAATGCAACATTTCTTTTGTTCCCCCCTAGATTTTAACCCTTAAACCTTGGGTCTTTAGTAACTAGGGATGTCATTCACCACCCTCCTCCTCATTCATTTTTAAAGTTAGAAGTCAGCCTTCTTTGTATTCCTCAATTAATTGATTATAAACAATATAAAATTCTATAAAAGAATGCCTGTTTTCCCATAATTTTTTTGTAAATATTGTATAGGGTCGCTAATGGCCCAAGGTGTGTAACAGTGTAAGTTTATATATATATATATATATATATATATATATATATATATATATATATATATATATATATATATATATTGTGCACAACAATAATTGAATCTTTAATGACTGAATAAGTGCAATTCACCTTTATTCCACAAAGTGGCAATGTCTGATACACGATGAAGTGATGTTTCATTCATAGTTTCACGCAGGCAGAAAACAAAAGAGGAAGTATCATCAGTAAAACTTGAAATGGCTTAGAGCAAGTACTGAACACAATCCAATATTACTGTCACTTGATGGTGGATCTGGTGAAGAAGCTGTCAGCTTTATATCTTTATATTAAGCTGTCAGCGATCAAAATATTGATTTTGAAGATGTTGAAAATGTTTTGAGAATATGTTTGAGATGGCGAATATGAGCCAGATGCTGAATGAACTGGGGAATGAGCTCTGACGAGGACAGTGATGATGGTTAAAACATCTGCTCACACTGAACCCTTCCAAGCTCCAAAAGGTAACAAAATATGCTTTATTTTATTCTTCTGTAACTGTTACTCTAATATCAGAAAATCTTTATATTATCACGACAGGTAGATCCACCCGGGTTGCTCAAGACCTGAATATGTAATAATGATTGGCGAAACATCCATGCATTGAAGGGTTAAAACAAAAGAAAAAATATATACATAAAAAAAAAAAAAAATTATAACAAATAAATAACAAAAAGAATACTATAGCACACTTATATTGTTGTAATCAACCTTTAACATGTGCACTCTTAAAAATAAAGTTTCTGACATTGATGGTTCAGTTAAGAAACTGTCCATTGCACAAAAGGTTCTTTACAGTGGAAAAAGGTTCACAGTAAAAAATGGTTCATTTAAGAACTGTTCACTGAAAGATTTTGTGGAACCCACTGCACCCACTGAACCTTTATTTTTAGGTGCATTCAGATCCCCTTTAATGGTCTAAACTAAAGTAACCAATTGGAGTGTACACTTTCACAAAATAAGATGTTTGCTGGTCTTCTTCTTATCTATGCTGCATAGCACAGCATTAATGCCATCTAATGTTTCCCCCATATATCCCACAACACACACTAACCCTATGTTATCAGTTCTGCATGTCAATGTCAAGCTTAAAAAGGCTATTTCCTCTTACCTAGAATGTTACCTGTATGTACGGAGGCCAATATTATAGCTGTCATCTCTGCCCAGTGCTCCCTGCATAAAAGAATCTTTTGTTCCAGTTGTAATTTAGACATTATTCAGCTCTCAGGTGCACACAGCAGACTGCAGGGTGGAACACTATATCTGTTCTTGAACATGGTGTAACTGTTTCTTGTTGACAGAGTGGGATTTCTCAGCAAGACATCACTACATGTTTAATTCCATGCTTGTTTTTCTTGTAAACGCTTCATGGGCATATACACGGAACTGCACATACATGACTAATGCTGGTAGGTGATCTACCATGATCACCAATGCTTTCAGAGCAACATTTACAGCAAGTAGAAATTCTCACTGCTTTCTTTTTTGACAAGTGCTCAAGAATGTAAGCAGAAACACTGAGAAGAAAAACATATGATGTCTTGAAAGTGACAACATAAACCTTACTGTTTCTTGCCTCAGGCATTGGATTGTGTAAACTGTTGTGATTGGTCACCATGGCTGGAGCTCATCTTGGAGCTCACACCCCTTTCTCAAGGGCGAGAGATGCTTTTGTTTGATGGTGACAGGGGAATGTCAGACTAAGTAGCACTTCAGCTCTTCAAAACCTCTGAAAAGCCTTAATGTGCACACAGATCTACTTTGATCTGCTGATTCTTACACATCTGCAACAAGCTTGGAATACATCTGAAGAGCTGCCACTCTTCTTCATGTTAGTGTGGCCCATGTGAAGTCAGAGCCCTAGATTTTCTGGAATTATTAGCTGTGAGATAGAACATTCCTGCAGTCTAGCTGCTTTTTGGACTGATAAAAGAGTTTTTTTTCTTTTTTCTTTTCCCTCAAAATCAGCATCGTTTGGTACTATTTATGGCACCAAGCAATCTCTTGGGACTAGTGCTTGCAGAATACAAGCATATATATTTTTTTTTTTGCTGATCCTACACAAATTATCAGCTTTTTTGTGCAAAATATGGTGTTGTATTTAAAGTCACTCATTCCCTGGATCTAATTTTAGGAATGTAGTTGTCTGATTTATTTTTTTATTCCAAGCAAAGATTGTTCTGTCTGTCATGCTAAAACATTTGTATTGCAGACCTGTGACAGTGGAATAATGCCTGCATTCTGAGCTGAAAATAAATGTAAAAACATAGCTATAAAAATATATTTTAGAGAGCTTGGATTATTCATTTGCCTTTATTTATTCTACAATCACACATTTTTTTTTTTTTTTTTTTTTTTGACAGGGAATGGCAGGGCAGAGGGGGCAGAGGGGGTGTGCATATATTACTGTGGGATAATTAACATCTAAAGCACTGGGTCATTCTGAGCCCTGCTGTGTAAGGAAACGCTGGCACATGCATTCTTCAGCTGCTCACTCGTCTTTAATCAATCGCGATATCTCCACTGGATCTATATAGGAAGGGTATTAAAAGATTAACTGAAACTTAACCAGTATAATGACTTTTGATTTAAAATCTCTATTTGGAGGAAGAGGATGTCATTTTATTGCTTATCTATTACACGGGACCACTGGTGGGAACGCCATCTATACCTGTCTGCCTAACAATTTCCCCTCCAGATAATTACAGCTGGGGTCAGATTGGTCTCAGGAGCCAAACTTCAGTTCAGATGACAGGAAGTTATTCTAAGCACTTCACAGAAATAACATTTTAACCCCAATTAAAGCAATCCAGTTCAAAGGAAGAAAAACACAACAAAACTAAATAATCTTTTTATTTTTGAATAACTGGGTAAAAATCTATACCTATTTATTTTATTGCTAGTGTTAGTGTCTAAAATATAGAAGAAAGCTAATTAGAGCTGCCTACCACATTATACACTACTGCTCAAAAGTTTGGGGTCTGTAAGATTTTTTTAATGATTTTCGAAAGAAGTCTCTTATACTTACCCATGCATTTACATTTATTTGATCAAAATATTGTAATATTGTGACGTAGTATTACAATGTAAAATGACTGCTTTCTATTTTAATATATTTAAAATGTAATGTATTCCTGTGATGGAAAAGCTGAGATTTCAGCATCATTACTCCAGTCTTCAGTGTCACATAATTCATCAGAAATCTTCTAATATAATGATTTGCTGGTCAAGAAACATGTATTATTATTTTCAATGATGAAAACTATGGAAGCTTGTTTCTGCGACAGAATAAAACATTTTAAAATATAATTGCGACTTTTTATCTCACAATTGTGTTTACATCTCACAATGCGGGTCAGAATCGCATGATAAAATCAGAATAGCGAGATATAAAGTCAGAACTGCATGATATAAAGTCAGAATTGAGTGATATAAAGTCAGAATTGAGTGATATAAAGTCAGAATTGTGAGATATAAAGTCAGAGTTGAGTGATATAAAGTCAGAATTGAGTGATATAAAGTCAGAATTGAGATATAAAGTCAGAATTGAGTGATATAAAGTCAGAATTGTGAGATATAAAGTCATAATTGTGAGATATAAAGTCAGAATTGAGATATAAAGTCAGAATTGTGAGATATAAAGTCAGAATTGAGTGATATAAAGTCAGAATTGTGAGATATAAAGTCAGAATTGTGAGATATAAAGTCAGAATTGAGTGATATAAAGTCAGAATTGAGATATAAAGTCAGAATTGAGTGATATAAAGTCAGAATTGTGAGATATAAAGTCAGAATTGTGAGATATAAAGTCAGAATTGAGATATAAAGTCAGAATTGTGAGATATAAAGTCAGAATTGAGTGATTTAAAGTCAGAGTTGTGAGATATAAAGTCAGAGTTGAGTGATATAAAGTCAGAGTTGTGTGATATAAAGTCAGAATTGTGAGATATAAAGTCAGAGTTGTGTGATATAAAGTCAGAATTGTGAGATATAAAGTCAGAATTGTGAGATATAAAGTCAGAATTGAGATATAAAGTCAGAATTGTGTGATATAAAGTCAGAATTGTGAGATATAAAGTCAGAATTGTGTGATATAAAGTCAGAATTGAGATATAAAGTCAGAATTGTAAGATATAAAGTCAGAATTGTGAGCTATAAAGTCAGAATTTAGATATAAAGTCAGAATTGTAAGATATAAAGTCAGAATTGTAAGATATAAAGTCAGAATTGAGTGATATAAAGTCAGAATTGTGAGATATAAAGTCAGAATTGTAAGATATAAAGTCAGAATTGAGATATAAAGTCAGAATTGAGTGATGTGATATAAAGTCAGAGTTGAGTGATATAAAGTCAGAGTTGTGAGATATAAAGTCAGAGTTGTGAGATATCAAGTCAGAGTTGTGAGATATAAAGTCAGAATTGTGTGATATAAAGTCAGAATTATGATATAAAGTCAGAATTGAGTGATATAAAGTCAGAATTGTGAGATATAAAGTCAGAATTGTAAGATATAAAGTCAGAATTGAGATATAAAGTCAGAATTGAGTGATGTGATATAAAGTCAGAGTTGAGTGATAAAAAAGTCAGAGTTGTGAGATATAAAGTCAGAGTTGTGAGATATCAAGTCAGAGTTGTGAGATATAAAGTCAGAATTGTGTGATATAAAGTCAGAATTGCGTGATATAAAGTCAGAGTTGTGAGATATAAAGTCAGAGTTGTGAGATATAAAGTCAGAGTTGAGTGATATAAAGTCAGAATTGTGAGATATAAAGTCAGAATTGCGTGATATAAAGTCAGAGTTGAGTGATATAAAGTCAGAGTTGAGTGATATAAAGTCAGAATTGCGTGATATAAAGTCAGAGTTGTGAGATATAAAGTCAGAGTTCTGAGATATAAAGTCAGAATTGAGTGATATAAAGTCAGAATTGAGTGATATAAAGTCAGAATTGAGTGATATAAAGTCAGAATTGTGAGATATAAAGTCAGAGTTGAGTGATATAAAGTCAGAGTTGTGAGATATAAAGTCAGAGTGAGTGATATAAAGTCAGAGTTGTGAGATATAAAGTCAGAGTTGAGTGATATAATAAAGTCAGAATTGAGTGATATAAAGTCAGAATTGTGAGTGTAAAGTCAGAGTTGAGTGATATAAAGTCAGAATTGAGATATAAAGTCAGAATTGTGTGATATAAAGTCAGAGTTGAGTGATATAAAGTCAGAATTGAGTGATATAAAATCAGAGTTGTGAGATATAAAGTCAGAATTGTGAGATATAAAGTCAGAATTGAGTGATATAAAGTCAGAATTGTGAGATATAAAGTCAGAATTGTGTGATATAAAGTCAGAGTTGAGTGATTTAAAGTCAGAATTGAGATATAAACTCAGAGTTGTGAGATATAAAGTCAGAATTGAGATATAAAGTCAGAATTGAGTGATGTGATATAAAGTCAGAGTTGAGTGATATAAAGTCAGAGTTGTGAGATATAAAGTCAGAGTTGTGAGATATCAAGTCAGAGTTGTGAGATATAAAGTCAGAATTGCGTGATATAAAGTCAGAGTTGTGAGATATAAAGTCAGAGTTGAGTGATATAAAGTCAGAATTGTGAGATATAAAGTCAGAATTGAGTGATATAAAGTCAGAATTGCGTGATATAAAGTCAGAGTTGTGAGATATAAAGTCAGAATTGAGTGATATAAAGTCAGAATTGTGAGATATAAAGTCAGAATTGTAAGATATAAAGTCAGAATTGAGATATAAAGTCAGAATTGAGTGATGTGATATAAAGTCAGAGTTGAGTGATATAAAGTCAGAGTTGTGAGATATAAAGTCAGAGTTGTGAGATATCAAGTCAGAGTTGTGAGATATAAAGTCAGAATTGTGTGATATAAAGTCAGAATTGCGTGATATAAAGTCAGAGTTGTGAGATATAAAGTCAGAGTTGTGAGATATAAAGTCAGAGTTGAGTGATATAAAGTCAGAATTGTGAGATATAAAGTCAGAATTGCGTGATATAAAGTCAGAGTTGAGTGATATAAAGTCAGAGCTGAGTGATATAAAGTCAGAGTTGTGAGATATAAAGTCAGAGTTGAGTGATATAAAGTCAGAATTGAGTGATATAAAGTCAGAATTGCGTGATATAAAGTCAGAGTTGTGAGATATAAAGTCAGAGTTCTGAGATATAAAGTCAGAATTGTGAGATATAAAGTCAGAATTGAGTGATATAAAGTCAGAATTGAGTGATATAAAGTCAGAATTGTGAGATATAAAGTCAGAGTTGAGTGATATAAAGTCAGAGTTGTGAGATATAAAGTCAGAGTTGAGTGATATAAAGTCAGAATTGTGAGATATAAAGTCAGAATTGAGTGATATAAAGTCAGAATTGAGTGATATAAAGTCAGAATTGTGAGTGTAAAGTCAGAGTTGAGTGATATAAAGTCAGAATTGAGATATAAAGTCAGAATTGTGTGATATAAAGTCAGAGTTGAGTGATATAAAGTCAGAATTGAGTGATATAAAATCAGAGTTGTGAGATATAAAGTCAGAATTGTGAGATATAAAGTCAGAATTGAGTGATATAAAGTCAGAATTGTGAGATATAAAGTCAGAATTGTGTGATATAAAGTCAGAGTTGAGTGATTTAAAGTCAGAATTGAGATATAAACTCAGAGTTGTGAGATATAAAGTCAGAATTGAGATATAAAGTCAGAATTGAGTGATGTGATATAAAGTCAGAGTTGAGTGATATAAAGTCAGAGTTGTGAGATATAAAGACAGAGTTGTGAGATATAAAGTCAGAGTTGAGTGATATAAAGTCAGAATTGTGAGATATAAAGTCAGAATTGAGTGATATAAAGTCAGAATTGCGTGATATAAAGTCAGAGTTGAGTGATATAAAGTCAGAATTGAGTGATATAAAATCAGAGTTGTGAGATATAAAGTCAGAATTGTGAGATATAAAGTCAGAATTGAGATATAAAGTCAGAATTGTGTGATATAAAGTCAGAGTTGAGTGATATAAAGTCAGAATTGAGTGATATAAAATCAGAGTTGTGAGATATAAAGTCAGAATTGTGAGATATAAAGTCAGAATTGAGTGATATAAAGTCAGAATTGTGAGATATAAAGTCAGAATTGTGTGATATAAAGTCAGAGTTGAGTGATTTAAAGTCAGAATTGAGATATAAACTCAGAGTTGTGAGATATAAAGTCAGAATTGAGATATAAAGTCAGAATTGAGTGATGTGATATAAAGTCAGAGTTGAGTGATATAAAGTCAGAGTTGTGAGATATAAAGTCAGAGTTGTGAGATATCAAGTCAGAGTTGTGAGATATAAAGTCAGAATTGCGTGATATAAAGACAGAGTTGTGAGATATAAAGTCAGAGTTGAGTGATATAAAGTCAGAATTGTGAGATATAAAATCAGAGTTGTGAGATATAAAGTCAGAATTGTGAGATATAAAGTCAGAATTGAGATATAAAGTCAGAATTGTGTGATATAAAGTCAGAGTTGAGTGATATAAAGTCAGAATTGAGTGATATAAAATCAGAGTTGTGAGATATAAAGTCAGAATTGTGAGATATAAAGTCAGAATTGAGTGATATAAAGTCAGAATTGTGAGATATAAAGTCAGAATTGTGTGATATAAAGTCAGAGTTGAGTGATTTAAAGTCAGAATTGAGATATAAACTCAGAGTTGTGAGATATAAAGTCAGAATTGAGATATAAAGTCAGAATTGAGTGATGTGATATAAAGTCAGAGTTGTGAGATATAAAGTCAGAGTTGTGAGATATCAAGTCAGAGTTGTGAGATATAAAGTCAGAATTGCGTGATATAAAGACAGAGTTGTGAGATATAAAGTCAGAGTTGAGTGATATAAAGTCAGAATTGTGAGATATAAAGTCAGAATTGAGTGATATAAAGTCAGAATTGCGTGATATAAAGTCAGAGTTGTGAGATATAAAGTCAGAGTTGTGAGTGATATAAAGTCAGAATTGTGAGATATAAAGTCAGAGTTGTGAGATATAAAGTCAGAGTTGAGTGATATAAAGTCAGAGTTGTGTGATATAAAGTCAGAATTGTGAGATATAAAGTCAGAGTTGTGTGATATAAAGTCAGAATTGTGAGATATAAAGTCAGAATTGTGAGATATAAAGTCAGAATTGAGATATAAAGTCAGAATTGTGTGATATAAAGTCAGAATTGTGAGATATAAAGTCAGAATTGTGTGATATAAAGTCAGAATTGAGATATAAAGTCAGAATTGTAAGATATAAAGTCAGAATTGTGAGCTATAAAGTCAGAATTTAGATATAAAGTCAGAATTGTAAGATATAAAGTCAGAATTGTAAGATATAAAGTCAGAATTGAGTGATATAAAGTCAGAATTGTGAGATATAAAGTCAGAATTGTAAGATATAAAGTCAGAATTGAGATATAAAGTCAGAATTGAGTGAGTGATGATATAAAGTCAGAGTTGAGTGATATAAAGTCAGAGTTGTGAGATATAAAGTCAGAGTTGTGAGATATCAAGTCAGAGTTGTGAGATATAAAGTCAGAATTGTGTGATATAAAGTCAGAATTGCGTGATATAAAGTCAGAATTGAGTGATATAAAGTCAGAATTGTGAGATATAAAGTCAGAATTGTAAGATATAAAGTCAGAATTGAGATATAAAGTCAGAATTGAGTGATGTGATATAAAGTCAGAGTTGAGTGATAAAAAGTCAGAGTTGTGAGATATAAAGTCAGAGTTGTGAGATATCAAGTCAGAGTTGTGAGATATAAAGTCAGAATTGTGTGATATAAAGTCAGAATTGCGTGATATAAAGTCAGAGTTGTGAGATATAAAGTCAGAGTTGTGAGATATAAAGTCAGAGCTGTGTGATATAAAGTCAGAATTGTGAGATATAAAGTCAGAATTATGATATAAAGTCAGAGTTGAGTGATATAAAGTCAGAGTTGAGTGATATAAAAAGTCAGAATTGCGTGATATAAAGTCAGAGTTGTGAGATATAAAGTCAGAGTTCTGAGATATAAAGTCAGAATTGTGAGATATAAAGTCAGAATTGAGTGATATAAAGTCAGAATTGAGTGATATAAAGTCAGAATTGTGAGATATAAAGTCAGAGTTGAGTGATATAAAGTCAGAGTTGTGAGATATAAAGTCAGAGTTGAGTGATATAAAGTCAGAATTGAGTGATATAAAGTCAGAATTGTGAGTGTAAAGTCAGAGTTGAGTGATATAAAGTCAGAATTGAGATATAAAGTCAGAATTGTGTGATATAAAGTCAGAGTTGAGTGATATAAAGTCAGAATTGAGTGATATAAAATCAGAGTTGTGAGATATAAAGTCAGAATTGTGAGATATAAAGTCAGAATTGAGTGATATAAAGTCAGAATTGTGAGATATAAAGTCAGAATTGTGTGATATAAAGTCAGTCAGAGTTGAGTGATAAAAAGTCAGAGTTGTGAGATATAAAGTCAGAGTTGTGAGATATCAAGTCAGAGTTGTGAGATATAAAGTCAGAATTGTGTGATATAAAGTCAGAATTGCGTGATATAAAGTCAGAGTTGTGAGATATAAAGTCAGAGTTGTGAGATATAAAGTCAGAGTTGAGTGATATAAAGTCAGAATTGTGAGATATAAAGTCAGAATTGCGTGATATAAAGTCAGAGTTGAGTGATATAAAGTCAGAGTTGAGTGATATAAAGTCAGAATTGCGTGATATAAAGTCAGAGTTGTGAGATATAAAGTCAGAGTTCTGAGATATAAAGTCAGAATTGTGAGATATAAAGTCAGAATTGAGTGATATAAAGTCAGAATTGAGTGATATAAAGTCAGAATTGTGAGATATAAAGTCAGAGTTGAGTGATATAAAGTCAGAGTTGTGAGATATAAAGTCAGAGTTGAGTGATATAAAGTCAGAATTGAGTGATATAAAGTCAGAATTGTGAGTGTAAAGTCAGAGTTGAGTGATATAAAGTCAGAATTGAGATATAAAGTCAGAATTGTGTGATATAAAGTCAGAGTTGAGTGATATAAAGTCAGAATTGAGTGATATAAAATCAGAGTTGTGAGATATAAAGTCAGAATTGTGAGATATAAAGTCAGAATTGAGTGATATAAAGTCAGAATTGTGAGATATAAAGTCAGAATTGTGTGATATAAAGTCAGAGTTGAGTGATTTAAAGTCAGAATTGAGATATAAACTCAGAGTTGTGAGATATAAAGTCAGAATTGAGATATAAAGTCAGAATTGAGTGATGTGATATAAAGTCAGAGTTGAGTGATATAAAGTCAGAGTTGTGAGATATAAAGTCAGAGTTGTGAGATATCAAGTCAGAGTTGTGAGATATAAAGTCAGAATTGCGTGATATAAAGTCAGAGTTGTGAGATATAAAGTCAGAGTTGAGTGATATAAAGTCAGAATTGTGAGATATAAAGTCAGAATTGAGTGATATAAAGTCAGAATTATGTGATATAAAGTCAGAGTTGTGAGATATAAAGTCAGAATTGAGTGATATAAAGTCAGAATTGTGAGATATAAAGTCAGAATTGTAAGATATAAAGTCAGAATTGAGATATAAAGTCAGAATTGAGTGATGTGATATAAAGTCAGAGTTGAGTGATATAAAGTCAGAGTTGTGAGATATAAAGTCAGAGTTGTGAGATATCAAGTCAGAGTTGTGAGATATAAAGTCAGAATTGTGTGATATAAAGTCAGAATTGCGTGATATAAAGTCAGAGTTGTGAGATATAAAGTCAGAGTTGTGAGATATAAAGTCAGAGTTGAGTGATATAAAGTCAGAATTGTGAGATATAAAGTCAGAATTGCGTGATATAAAGTCAGAGTTGAGTGATATAAAGTCAGAGCTGAGTGATATAAAGTCAGAGTTGTGAGATATAAAGTCAGAGTTGAGTGATATAAAGTCAGAATTGAGTGATATAAAGTCAGAATTGCGTGATATAAAGTCAGAGTTGTGAGATATAAAGTCAGAGTTCTGAGATATAAAGTCAGAATTGTGAGATATAAAGTCAGAATTGAGTGATATAAAGTCAGAATTGAGTGATATAAAGTCAGAATTGTGAGATATAAAGTCAGAGTTGAGTGATATAAAGTCAGAGTTGTGAGATATAAAGTCAGAGTTGAGTGATATAAAGTCAGAATTGTGAGATATAAAGTCAGAATTGAGTGATATAAAGTCAGAATTGAGTGATATAAAGTCAGAATTGTGAGTGTAAAGTCAGAGTTGAGTGATATAAAGTCAGAATTGAGATATAAAGTCAGAATTGTGTGATATAAAGTCAGAGTTGAGTGATATAAAGTCAGAATTGAGTGATATAAAATCAGAGTTGTGAGATATAAAGTCAGAATTGTGAGATATAAAGTCAGAATTGAGTGATATAAAGTCAGAATTGTGAGATATAAAGTCAGAATTGTGTGATATAAAGTCAGAGTTGAGTGATTTAAAGTCAGAATTGAGATATAAACTCAGAGTTGTGAGATATAAAGTCAGAATTGAGATATAAAGTCAGAATTGAGTGATGTGATATAAAGTCAGAGTTGAGTGATATAAAGTCAGAGTTGTGAGATATAAAGTCAGAGTTGTGAGATATCAAGTCAGAGTTGTGAGATATAAAAGTCAGAATTGCGTGATATAAAGACAGAGTTGTGAGATATAAAGTCAGAGTTGAGTGATATAAAGTCAGAATTGTGAGATATAAAGTCAGAATTGAGTGATATAAAGTCAGAATTGCGTGATATAAAGTCAGAGTTGAGTGATATAAAGTCAGAATTGAGTGATATAAAATCAGAGTTGTGAGATATAAAGTCAGAATTGTGAGATATAAAGTCAGAATTGAGATATAAAGTCAGAATTGTGTGATATAAAGTCAGAGTTGAGTGATATAAAGTCAGAATTGAGTGATATAAAATCAGAGTTGTGAGATATAAAGTCAGAATTGTGAGATATAAAGTCAGAATTGAGTGATATAAAGTCAGAATTGTGAGATATAAAGTCAGAATTGTGTGATATAAAGTCAGAGTTGAGTGATTTAAAGTCAGAATTGAGATATAAACTCAGAGTTGTGAGATATAAAGTCAGAATTGAGATATAAAGTCAGAATTGAGTGATGTGATATAAAGTCAGAGTTGAGTGATATAAAGTCAGAGTTGTGAGATATAAAGTCAGAGTTGTGAGATATCAAGTCAGAGTTGTGAGATATAAAGTCAGAATTGCGTGATATAAAGACAGAGTTGTGAGATATAAAGTCAGAGTTGAGTGATATAAAGTCAGAATTGTGAGATATAAAATCAGAGTTGTGAGATATAAAGTCAGAATTGTGAGATATAAAGTCAGAATTGAGATATAAAGTCAGAATTGTGTGATATAAAGTCAGAGTTGAGTGATATAAAGTCAGAATTGAGTGATATAAAATCAGAGTTGTGAGATATAAAGTCAGAATTGTGAGATATAAAGTCAGAATTGAGTGATATAAAGTCAGAATTGTGAGATATAAAGTCAGAATTGTGTGATATAAAGTCAGAGTTGAGTGATTTAAAGTCAGAATTGAGATATAAACTCAGAGTTGTGAGATATAAAGTCAGAATTGAGATATAAAGTCAGAATTGAGTGATGTGATATAAAGTCAGAGTTGAGTGATATAAAGTCAGAGTTGTGAGATATAAAGTCAGAGTTGTGAGATATCAAGTCAGAGTTGTGAGATATAAAGTCAGAATTGCGTGATATAAAGACAGAGTTGTGAGATATAAAGTCAGAGTTGAGTGATATAAAGTCAGAATTGTGAGATATAAAGTCAGAATTGAGTGATATAAAGTCAGAATTGCGTGATATAAAGTCAGAGTTGTGAGATATAAAGTCAGAGTTGAGTGATATAAAGTCAGAATTGTGAGATATAAAGTCAGAGTTGTGAGATATAAAGTCAGAGTTGAGTGATATAAAGTCAGAATTGTGAGATATAAAGTCAGAATTGTGTGATATAAAGTCAGAATTGTGAGATATAAAGTCAGAGTTGTAAGATATAAAGTCAGAATTGAGTGATTTAAAGTCAGAATTGAGATATAAACTCAGAGTTGTGAGATATAAAGTCAGAATTGAGATATAAAGTCAGAATTGAGTGATGTGATATAAAGTCAGAGTTGAGTGATATAAAGTCAGAGTTGTGAGATATAAAGTCAGAGTTGTGAGATATCAAGTCAGAGTTGTGAGATATAAAGTCAGAATTGCGTGATATAAAGTCAGAATTGTGAGATATAAAGTCAGAATTGTGTGATATAAAGTCAGAATTGCGTGATATAAAGTCAGAGTTGTGAGATATAAAGTCAGAGTTGAGTGATATAAAGTCAGAATTGTGAGATATAAAGTCAGAATTGAGTGATATAAAGTCAGAATTGTGTGATATAAAGTCAGAATTGCGTGTGATATAAAGTCAGAGTTGTGAGATATAAAGTCAGAGTTGAGTGATATAAAGTCAGAATTGTGAGATATAAAGTCAGAATTGAGTGATATAAAGTCAGAATTGAGTGATATAAAGTCAGAATTGTGAGTGTAAAGTCAGAGTTGAGTGATATAAAGTCAGAATTGAGTGATATAAAGTCAGAGTTGTGAGATATAAAGTCAGAATTGTAAGATATAAAGTCAGAATTGAGATATAAAGTCAGAATTGAGTGATGTGATATAAAGTCAGAGTTGAGTGATATAAAGTCAGAGTTGTGAGATATAAAGTCAGAGTTGTGAGATATCAAGTCAGAGTTGTGAGATATAAAGTCAGAATTGTGTGATATAAAGTCAGAATTGCGTGATATAAAGTCAGAGTTGTGAGATATAAAGTCAGAGTTGTGAGATATAAAGTCAGAGTTGAGTGATATAAAGTCAGAATTGTGAGATATAAAGTCAGAATTGCGTGATATAAAGTCAGAGTTGAGTGATATAAAGTCAGAGCTGAGTGATATAAAGTCAGAGTTGTGAGATATAAAGTCAGAGTTGAGTGATATAAAGTCAGAATTGAGTGATATAAAGTCAGAATTGCGTGATATAAAGTCAGAGTTGTGAGATATAAAGTCAGAGTTCTGAGATATAAAGTCAGAATTGTGAGATATAAAGTCAGAATTGAGAGTGATATAAAGTCAGAATTGAGTGATATAAAGTCAGAATTGTGAGATATAAAGTCAGAGTTGAGTGATATAAAGTCAGAGTTGTGAGATATAAAGTCAGAGTTGAGTGATATAAAGTCAGAATTGTGAGATATAAAGTCAGAATTGAGTGATATAAAGTCAGAATTGAGTGATATAAAGTCAGAATTGTGAGTGTAAAGTCAGAGTTGAGTGATATAAAGTCAGAATTGAGATATAAAGTCAGAATTGTGTGATATAAAGTCAGAGTTGAGTGATATAAAGTCAGAATTGAGTGATATAAAATCAGAGTTGTGAGATATAAAGTCAGAATTGTGAGATATAAAGTCAGAATTGAGTGATATAAAGTCAGAATTGTGAGATATAAAGTCAGAATTGTGTGATATAAAGTCAGAGTTGAGTGATTTAAAGTCAGAATTGAGATATAAACTCAGAGTTGTGAGATATAAAAAGTCAGAATTGAGATATAAAGTCAGAATTGAGTGATGTGATATAAAGTCAGAGTTGAGTGATATAAAGTCAGAGTTGTGAGATATAAAGTCAGAGTTGTGAGATATCAAGTCAGAGTTGTGAGATATAAAGTCAGAATTGCGTGATATAAAGACAGAGTTGTGAGATATAAAGTCAGAGTTGAGTGATATAAAGTCAGAATTGTGAGATATAAAGTCAGAATTGAGTGATATAAAGTCAGAATTGCGTGATATAAAGTCAGAGTTGAGTGATATAAAGTCAGAATTGAGTGATATAAAATCAGAGTTGTGAGATATAAAGTCAGAATTGTGAGATATAAAGTCAGAATTGAGATATAAAGTCAGAATTGTGTGATATAAAGTCAGAGTTGAGTGATATAAAGTCAGAATTGAGTGATATAAAATCAGAGTTGTGAGATATAAAGTCAGAATTGTGAGATATAAAGTCAGAATTGAGTGATATAAAGTCAGAATTGTGAGATATAAAGTCAGAATTGTGTGATATAAAGTCAGAGTTGAGTGATTTAAAGTCAGAATTGAGATATAAACTCAGAGTTGTGAGATATAAAGTCAGAATTGAGATATAAAGTCAGAATTGAGTGATGTGATATAAAGTCAGAGTTGAGTGATATAAAGTCAGAGTTGTGAGATATAAAGTCAGAGTTGTGAGATATCAAGTCAGAGTTGTGAGATATAAAGTCAGAATTGCATGTGATATAAAGACAGAGTTGTGAGATATAAAGTCAGAGTTGAGTGATATAAAGTCAGAATTGTGAGATATAAAATCAGAGTTGTGAGATATAAAGTCAGAATTGTGAGATATAAAGTCAGAATTGAGATATAAAGTCAGAATTGTGTGATATAAAGTCAGAGTTGAGTGATATAAAGTCAGAATTGAGTGATATAAAATCAGAGTTGTGAGATATAAAGTCAGAATTGTGAGATATAAAGTCAGAATTGAGTGATATAAAGTCAGAATTGTGAGATATAAAGTCAGAATTGTGTGATATAAAGTCAGAGTTGAGTGATTTAAAGTCAGAATTGAGATATAAACTCAGAGTTGTGAGATATAAAGTCAGAATTGAGATATAAAGTCAGAATTGAGTGATGTGATATAAAGTCAGAGTTGAGTGATATAAAGTCAGAGTTGTGAGATATAAAGTCAGAGTTGTGAGATATCAAGTCAGAGTTGTGAGATATAAAGTCAGAATTGCGTGATATAAAGACAGAGTTGTGAGATATAAAGTCAGAGTTGAGTGATATAAAGTCAGAATTGTGAGATATAAAGTCAGAATTGAGTGATATAAAGTCAGAATTGCGTGATATAAAGTCAGAGTTGTGAGATATAAAGTCAGAGTTGAGTGATATAAAGTCAGAATTGTGAGATATAAAGTCAGAGTTGTGAGATATAAAGTCAGAGTTGAGTGATATAAAGTCAGAATTGTGAGATATAAAGTCAGAATTGTGTGATATAAAGTCAGAATTGTGAGATATAAAGTCAGAGTTGTAAGATATAAAGTCAGAATTGAGTGATTTAAAGTCAGAATTGAGATATAAACTCAGAGTTGTGAGATATAAAGTCAGAATTGAGATATAAAGTCAGAATTGAGTGATGTGATATAAAGTCAGAGTTGAGTGATATAAAGTCAGAGTTGTGAGATATAAAGTCAGAGTTGTGAGATATCAAGTCAGAGTTGTGAGATATAAAGTCAGAATTGCGTGATATAAAGTCAGAATTGTGAGATATAAAGTCAGAATTGTGTGATATAAAGTCAGAATTGCGTGATATAAAGTCAGAGTTGTGAGATATAAAGTCAGAGTTGAGTGATATAAAGTCAGAATTGTGAGATATAAAGTCAGAATTGAGTGATATAAAGTCAGAATTGTGTGATATAAAGTCAGAATTGCGTGATATAAAGTCAGAGTTGTGAGATATAAAGTCAGAGTTGAGTGATATAAAGTCAGAATTGTGAGATATAAAGTCAGAATTGAGTGATATAAAAGTCAGAATTGAGTGATATAAAGTCAGAATTGTGAGTGTAAAGTCAGAGTTGAGTGATATAAAGTCAGAATTGAGTGATATAAAGTCAGAGTTGTGAGATATAAAGTCAGAATTGTGAGATGTAAAGTCAGAGAGTGAGTGATATAAAGTCAGAATTGTGAGATATAAAGTCAGAATTGTGAGATGTAAAGTCAGAGTTGAGTGATATAAAGTCAGAATTGTGAGATATAAAGTCAGAGTTGTGAGATATAAAGTCAGAGTTGAGTGATATAAAGTCAGAATTGTGAGATATAAAGTCAGAATTGTGAGATATAAAGTCAGAGTTGTGAGATATAAAGTCAGAGTTGAGTGATATAAAGTCAGAATTGTGAGATATAAAGTCAGAATTGAGTGATATAAAGTCAGAATTGAGTGATATAAAGTCAGAATTGTGAGTGTAAAGTCAGAGTTGAGTGATATAAAGTCAGAATTGAGATATAAAGTCAGAATTGTGTGATATAAAGTCAGAGTTGAGTGATATAAAGTCAGAATTGTGAGATGTAAAGTCAGAGTTGAGTGATATAAAGTCAGAATTGTGAGATATAAAGTCAGAATTGAGTGATATAAAGTCAGAATTGTGAGATATAAAGTCAGAATTGTGAGATATAAAGTCAGAGTTGAGTGATATAAAGTCAGAGTTGAGATATAAAGTCAGAATTGAGATATAAAGTCAGAGTTGTGAGATATAAAGTCAGAATTGAGATATAAAGTCAGAATTGAGTGATGTGATATAAAGTCAGAGTTGTGAGATATAAAGTCAGAATTGAGTGATATAAAGTCAGAGTTGTGAGATATAAAGTCAGAATTGAGTGATATAAAGTCAGAGTTGAGTGATATAAAGTCAGAGTTGAGATATAAAGTCAGAATTGAGATATAAAGTCAGAGTTGTGAGATATAAAGTCAGAATTGAGATATAAAGTCAGAATTGAGTGATGTGATATAAAGTCAGAGTTGTGAGATATAAAGTCAGAATTGAGTGATATAAAGTCAGAGTTGTGAGATATAAAGTCAGAATTGAGTGATATAAAGTCAGAGTTGAGTGATATAAAGTCAGAGTTGAGATATAAAGTCAGAGTTGTGAGATATAAAGTCAGAGTTGTGAGATATAAAGTCAGAGTTGAGTGATATAAAGTCAGAATTGTGAGTTCCCATTCAGTCGGTCACTCTCGACGCCACGTCGGAGTACCGACGAATAGGAATCTCGCTCGCGAGAGCCAATCTACTTCGAGTGTAACTAAAACGAGCCAATGCACATTGGCATGCAATGATTGCACCAGGTGCTCATGCCACGCTGTGCGGGTATAAATGAGACACAGGTGATTGCATCAAATTAGCATTTTGCTTCGGAGCCGAGTGGTAGATGGTTACTACAGATATCACTCCTTACTTCGCAGTCCTGACTGAAGACGGAAGCCGCCTTTCGGAAGCGATCTCTTCATTCGGTGTTGGTGTGACGGCACAGCAGCGGGTCGTGTGGTTTTCCGATCATCTCTCTTTGTTGTTTGAACAGAACGATCACAAAGGCTGTTCTCACAGCCGGTTCGGTGCGCTAGGTGGAGAGCGCTAAAAAGCCGTTCCCACGGCTGGTAAGAGAGCGCCTTCGTGAGAGAGCGCACGTCAGGCTGCACTATCCCCTGACGGTGTCGCCGCGACCCCTCCCCCTGCGTGCTTCAGCACCAAGGAGAGCGTCCTTCTGAAAGAGCTTACACAGATAGAGCTTGCGTCTTTTTCAAGATGACATTCTATCTGTGTGTTTCTGGATGCGGTGGTTTCCTGTCACCGAGGATGGTCATCAGCGCTGTATCTCGTGTTTGGGCGCGTTCAGCACGCTGAGGCAGCACTGGTGGATGAATCATGTTCTCACTGCGGAACATGACCATCTCGGAGTTGCGATCGCGGCTCCGTCTCGCGCAGGGGCGGAGCCTCTGTGCCTCTGCCGCGATCTAACTCTCCTCAGAGAGTTACTTCAGGCAGTAGCCCGGCTGATTTGAGGGTTACGGTGAGCGCGTTTCCCCCCAGGGAACCAACCCCCGGGGAACCCTCATCCCTCTCGCACTCCGCAGCCAGTAGAGCTGCCATTGGAACGCGCGGTGGGCCATCCACGAGATGTGCACCATCCGTATCCTTTGGGGCTCCCTTGAGGACCAGATGTCCATCGCTGCATCGGAGGGAGGGTCAGAACTCTCTGGAGGATGTGTCGGCGCAGGGGGCTCCTCCGGGTAGACCCACTGTGCCCGATACTGATCCGGAGATGATGGCTATGCTTGCCCGGGCCGCCGAGAGAGTCGGGCTCGTGTGGAACCCTCCACCGTGTCCCGAATCCTCAAGGCTGGATGATTGGTTTCGGGGTGGCCCGTGCTGGTTCTCAGCGCCCCACCCCGGTGCCTTTTTTCCCGGAGGTGCACGAGGAGCTCACAAGGTCGTGGACGGCACCTTTTACTGCCCGAAACCGCCTAGTGGATCCTCCTCCCTCACCACCCTCGATGGCGGACCTGCAAAGGGATACGTTCCCCGTGGAACGGGCCGTTGCTATGCAACTGTGCCCTAACTCCACTTCCAGGGGGAACCCGTGTCTTCCCTCCGGGGCCTGTAGGTACTCATCCGATCTGATCGGGAAGGCCTACCTGGCTTGTGGAGAGGCAGGCTCCGCTTTACACGCTACGGCGTTGTTGCAGGTCCATCAGGCCCCGGCTCTGAAGACCTTGCACGAGGGTGGTCACGATCCCGCAGTTCTCCAGGAACTGAGAACCGCAACGGACCTCGCGCTTCGTGCGACGAAGGTTACGGCGCGGGCCGTGGGTCGTGCGATGTCCACTATGGTGGTCCAGGAACGCCACCTCTGGCTGTGTCTGGCGGACATGAGGGAGACCGACAAAGTCAGGTTCCTTAACTCCCCCGTCTCCCAGACTGGCCTCTTCGGCGACGCGGCCCAGAACTTCGCCCATCAGTTCTTGGCCGCACAGAAGCAGACTGAGGCGGTCAGTCACATTCTGCCTCGGCGGTCAGCTGCTGTCTCCACCCCGCCGCCGGCAGCGCCTCACCGACTGGCTCTTTCTAGCACAGTCCTGGGATCAGTTGTGTGAACACAGGGACCTGGTGCTCAGACACCTCAGCCAGTTGGGTCTTCGGGTCAACTGGGAAAGGAGCAAACTCGCCCCCGGGCAGAGGATCTCTTTTCTCGGTATGGAGTTGGATTCGGTCGAGCAGGCAGCGCGCCTCACAGAGGAGCATGTCCAGTCGATGCTGAACTGCCTGAACACGTTTCAGGGCAGGATGGCAGTTCCACTGAAACGGTTTCAGAGGCTCCTGGGGCATATGGCAGCCGCGGCGGCAGTAACGCCGCTCGGCCTGCTTCATATGAGACCGCTTCAGCATTGGCTACACGGCCGAGTCCCGAGATGGGCGTGGCAACGCGGCACTCACCGGGTGAGCATCACACCGGCCTGTCGCCAGTCCTTCAGTGCCCCTGGAACAGGTGTCCAGGCATACTGTGGTTTTCACGGATGCCTCCGCCATGGGCTGGGGAGCCACGTACAACGGGCATGCAGTGTCAGGGGTTTGGACGGGCCCGCACCTGCATTGGCACATCAATTGCCTAGAGTTGCTAGCAGTACATCTTGCTCTGAGCTGCCTCAAAGGGCGGTTACGGGGCAAAGATGTACTGGTCCACACGGACAACACTGCGGCTGTTGCGTATATCAACCGACAAGGTGGTCTGCGCTCCCGTCGCATGTCGCAAACTCGCCCGCCATCTCTCCTCCTCTGGAGTCAGAAGTGTCTGAGGTCGCTTCAGGCCATTCATGTCCCTGGTGTGCGCGCAACCGTGTGGCCGACGAGCTCTCACGAGCTGCGCTCCCAGGGGAGTGGCGACTCCACCCCCAGGTGGTTCAGCTGATCGGGAGACAGTTCGGGGTGGCACAGGTTGACCTGTTTGCTTCCCCAGAAACGTCCCACTGCCAGTGGTTCTATTCACTGACCGAGGGTACACTCGGCACGGATGCCCTTGCGCACAGCTGGCCCCAGGGGCTGCGCAAATATGCATTTCCCCAGTGAGCCTACTTGCACAGACACTGTGCAAGGTCAGGAGGACGAGGAGCAGCTCCTGTTGGTGGCGCCGTACTGGCCCAACCGGACCTGGTTCCCAGAACTTATGCTCCTCGCGACAGCCCCTCCTTGGCCGATTCCTCTGAGGAAGGACCTTCTGACTCAGAGACGGGGCACCCTGTGGCACCCGCGTCCAGACCTGTGGAAGCTTCATGTCTGGCCCCGGACGGACGCGGAGGTTCTAGGTGACTTACCCCAAGAGGTAGTTAAGACCATCACTTCGGCACGTGCACCGTCTACAAGACAGGCTTACGCCTCGAAGTGGAACCTGTTCGTCGAGTGGTGTTCTTCTCGCCGAGAGGACCCCCGAAGATGTTCGATCGCGTCTGTGCTTTCCTTCCTTCAACAAGGGTTGGAGCGTAGGCTGTCACCCTCCACCCTCAAGGTCTATGTTGCTGCTATATCCGCCTATCACGACCACGTAGAAGGTAAGTCGGTTGGGAAGCACGACCTGGTCGTCAGGTTCCTTAGGGTGGCGAGACGGTTAAATCCTCCTCGACCCCCCTCCATACCCTCTTGGGATCTTGCTCTGGTGCTCCGAGCACTCCAGAATGCCCCATTCGAGCCTTTTCAGTCAGCAGAGCTAAAGATTCTGTCTATGAAGACTTTGCTGTTGGCTGCATTGGCCTCCATCAAGAGGGTAGGGGACCTGCAGGCATTTTCGGTCGACGAATCGTGCCTAGAGTTCGGGCCGGGTAATACCCACGTGGTACTAAGGCCCCGGCCTGGCTATGTGCCCAAGGTTCCTACCACTCCCTTCAGGGACCAGGTGGTGAACCTGCAAGCGCTGCCCCCGGAGGAGGCAGACCCAGCCCTAGCTTTGCTCTGTCCCGTCCGCGCTCTGCGGATCTACGTGGATAGAACTCAAAGCTTCAGAACCTCAGATCAGCTCTTTGTCTGTCACGGAGGCCAGCAGAAGGAAAGGCTGTCTCCAAGCAGAGGATGGCCCACTGGATAGTGGATGCCATCACCTTGGCTTACCAAGCACAAGGTGTGCCCTGTCCGCTCAGGGTGCGAGCACACTCTACTAGAAGTGTTGCATCCTCCTGGGCGCTGGCACGTGGCGCCTCGCTGTCAGACATCTGTAGAGCTGCGGGTGGGCGACACCCAACACGTTCGCTAGATTCTATAGCCTACGTGTAGAGCCGGTCTCCTCCTGTGTTCTCACCTCAAACAGGTAGAAGCACTGAGAGGCCCCGGCTCTTGTCGGCTTGCTGCGCTCCGGCGCTCTTATTCTCCAGAAGCAAACTCTGTGAGTCCTCCATCTCCCTCGGTGCCGGACGTCGCGGGCGTCCGGGCATCAGGCCCCTGCCGCTGAATCCTTGAGAACCGGTAATGGGCTGGGCTTATATGAGTGACCCTGCGGGATCCCATATTTCTTCCACGGTCGCTCCTACGGGAAGCCCGTGTCTTTCCCTTTGGGAGAGCCTTCCCGTCACCGGACTGAGCCCCCTCCTCCCTTGCGGGCTACGGCTCAGCTTTGTACTCCACATAACTCCTCCGGGTACGATGTGGGCTCCGCAGCGGCCCCTTTTCTAGGGGCACGCTTTCCCAGTGTCATCCAATAATCACTGAACAGGGTCATGCGGAACAGCAGTGATGGACTTCCTGGTGTGAGCCCCGTCTCATCAGGTAAGAGAGCTCAGGTGGCTCACACTGGGCACTGGAAGGGGGCAGAGGCCATGGCACTTTGGTAGGGATTCCTATTCGTCGGTACTCGGCGTGGCGCCGAGAGTGACCGACTGAATGGGAACGCCTCGGTTACGTATGTAACCCTCGTTCCCTGAAGGAGGGAACGGAGACGCCACGCCCCGTCGCCATGTCCTCTGTACCCTGCTGGGGTGCCTGCCTACCTACTCGGCTCCTCAGCAAAGGCTAATTTGATGCAATCACCTGTGTCTCATTTATACCCGCACAGCGTGGCATGAGCACCTGGTGCAATCATTGCATGCCAATGTGCATTGGCTCGTTTTAGTTACACTCGAAGTAGATTGGCTCTCGCGAGCGAGATTCCTATTTGTCGGTACTCGACGTATGCCTCCGTTCCCTCCTTCAGGGAACGGGGGTTACATACGTAACCGAGACGATATAAAGTCAGAATTGAGTGATATAAAGTCAGAATTGTGAGTGTAAAGTCAGAGTTGAGTGATATAAAGTTAGAATTGAGATATAAAGTCAGAATTGTGAGATATAAAGTCAGAATTGTGAGATATAAAGTCAGAATTGAGTGATATAAAATCAGAGTTGTGAGATATAAAGTCAGAATTGTGAGATGTAAAGTCAGAGTTGAGTGATATAAAGTCAGAATTGTGAGATATAAAGTCAGAATTGTGAGATGTAAAGTCAGAGTTGAGAGATATAAAGTCAGAGTTGAGTGATATAAAGTCAGAATTGTGAGATATAAAGTCAGAATTGTGAAATGTAAAGTCAGAGTTGAGTGATATAAAGTCAGAATTGTGAGATATAAAGTCAGAATTGAGTGATATAAAGTCAGAATTGTGAGATATAAAGTCAGAATTGTGAGATATAAAGTCAGAGTTGAGTGATATAAAGTCAGAATTGAGATATAAAGTCAGAGTTGTGAGATATAAAGTCAGAATTGAGTGATATAAAGTCAGAGTTGTGAGATATAAAGTCAGAATTGAGTGATATAAAGTCAGAGTTGAGTGATATAAAGTCAGAGTTGAGATATAAAGTCAGAATTGAGTGATATAAAGTCAGAGTTGTGAGATATAAAGTCAGAATTGTGAGATATAAAGTCAGAGTTGAGTGATATAAAGTCAGAGTTGAGTGATATAAAGTCAGAGTTGATATAAAGTCAGAGTTGTGAGATATAAAGTCAGAGTTGAGTGATATATAGTCAGAGTTGTGAGATATAAAGTCAGAATTGTGAGATATAAAGTCAGAATTATGTGATATAAAGTCAGTGTTGAGAGATATAAAGTCAGAATTGTGAGATATAAAGTCAGAATTGCGTTATATAAAGTCAGAATTGTGAGATATAAAGTCAGAATTGCGTGATATAAAGTCAGAGTTGAGTGATATAAAGTCAGAGTTGTGAGATATAAAGTTAGAATTGAGATATAAAGTTAGAATTGTGAGATATAAAGTCAGAGTTGTGAGATATAAAGTCAGAGTTGAGTGATATAAAGTCAGAATTGTGAGATATAAAGTCAGAATTGCGTGATATAAAGTCAGAGTTGAGTGATATAAAGTCAGAGTTGTGAGATATAAAGTTAGAATTGAGATATAAAGTCAGAATTGTGAGATATAAAGTCAGAGTTGTGAGATATAAAGTCAGAATTGTGAGATATAAAGTCAGAGTTGTGAGATATAAAGTCAGAATTGTGAGATATAAAGTCAGAGTTGTGAGATATTAAGTCAACGTTGTGTCCAGAAAGGTAATAAAAACATCATCAAAGTAGTCCATGTGACATCAGTGGGTTAGGCAGAATTGTTTTGTGGAAACTGTAATACATTTTTTCAGGATTCTTTGATGAAAGTTCAAAAGAGCAGCATTTATTTGAAATATAATCTTTGTAATGTAACTTTACTGTTATAATTACTGTAACTTTTGATTAATTGAATGCATCTTTGCTGAATAAAATATGAATTTGTTTTAAAAGGTCTTTTAATTTACTTAAACACATATGAAGTTATTATTATTTTAATTACTTGAAATTCAACCCCAAATGTAGATATTAGACTGAGAAATACCCGTAGAGAGACCTGAACTCATATCTAATGAGTGACCTTTCCATATCAGAATCTCACATTTCTAATTCACTTCAGAAATTTTTCTGCATGTCAGATGGTATACATCTTATCACCTTGTGCAGCATCTTGTTGTGGTACCTTGTGTTGCCTTTGATATCGGAGAGCATGGAGGTTTCACCAAAATAAAGGCATCCTTTGTACTCTGCTGATTAACTTCTGTACCTGAGCTCTCTGATAAGGCCCGAAAAAAATCCATCCTCAAGAAGCCGACAACCGTGAATCCTCTTGGTTTTATTTATTGCGTTCTCCGTGACAGCTTTGAATTTTGTTAATTGCGTGAAAATGCCACACTATGTTACAGCTGTTAACTTTTCCCATATAATGAACTCACATAACTGATTTCTTTCTCATTGGAAAAAAAAACATTTATGCATCTTTCAGCCGATGTTAAATCTTGTTATTTTCTTCTTAAGTATGCATGTAGTCTTCTGGGCTCTAAGAGACTTTAAAGTGTGTTATGAACTACATTCAACAGATAAAAAGTACAAAGCACAAGTAAAAAGAGCTCCTTTGATAACCTGCTTGTGCACATTTGATCTCAAGCCATTTGAATTTGTCTGTATTAGTCGTTCCAATGAAATTTACAGGCCTGAGGGCATGTACTCCAGCAGCACAGCACAGAAGGGAAATCACATCAAATTTATTTTGATGTTGGTTTGTCAAAAAAAGCCAGTGATTTAGTTTGGCTCGTTTTTCGTTTTTGGCTCTCTCATTTCTTCTGTTTTATAAATAATGTGTCTTGACAAAATGAGTATAAATATGGATGTCAGCTATGTCAAATTGGTCTGCATCTTCTTTGCAGAATAGTGTGATTGCACAAGCCATTTTTGTTGAAGTCACCATAAAATCTAAATTGACAATTCTTATTTTGATAGGACTCCCATAGTGAGAGGATTTCCTTTCCTCTAAGGCCTCCAGATTAATGTGCAGTGCAGTGTGTGCTGTAAGTCCCTTACAACATCAGGTACGGCTCTAACTCTTACAGGTCATATTGACCACAGGTGAATATGTTCTGGACATTCGAGTCCTATATATTCACTTACTTTCAGATCTTTGTTGGTGAGTTGAGGGATGCCGGCATGACATTTTGAAATGAGTGTTGTTTCTTCATTGATTAAAAAATACCCCCATCTATTATATTTTTAACTACAGCTCAGTGTCAGTTCACACTGTACTTTTATGAGCAATCACTGCATTTACATGCATTTATATTCATTTGTCAGACACTTGAATTCAAAGCAAAAAGTATTTGAAATGACATCATAGAGGTCCGTCCATCCATCTGTTAATTATTATTATTCTCAAATATTACAGCGAATCTTTAGTAAAATATTCAACGAGCCACCGATTAAACAATTTTATTTATCACTGCTAAAAACAGTGATAATATCATCAGGCTGTTATAATTTAACCTCTGACCCCCTCAGCCATCTTCCCATGCTGCCTCTGACAGTGTTTTCATACACGTCTGATGTCTTGTCAGAACCTGCAGTGCTCAGCCCTATGATTTATAAAGTGTCCTGATGGGAGCGTTTTAATTGCATATGTACACATTGACAGGTGGCCGCTCTTTTTGATATTTACACTTTGATCTCTGTATATATGATCACTGCAGGCCATGTCAAAGAATCCAAGATTGCGCACATGGGATTTCACCAAGTAAAAACATCCTTTGGATTTCAGGTGCCACTACAGCTGATGATGATGTAGACGGAAAAGACAGCAACATAACGTCTTGTGTTTTGGTTTAATTAAATTGAACTGAGCCATAACATTCACTGTCATCACAGAGGCATGAGCCTTATTTGCTTTTTGTACATATATACATTCTAAAAATGGTATGGTTATTGGCAACCCAGTGCTGGGTAAATATTAGACAGAACACATGCTGAGTTAAAGGCACAATATGTAAGATTTTTGGATTAAAATATACAAAAAGAACAATGTTATATATTTTGTTGACTTGTTACATTATCCCAAATGTTTCCAAGAATGTTTAAATCCAGAGAAATAAGCGATTTTAACCGTCGCATATCAATATCAATCGCCAATCATACCCGCGCTACCCTCGATTTCTGGTTTATTTTGTAAAAACCATGGAAACACCAAAGATATTAGACAGGTGAGCAACTGTTTGGATACATTTATCGACAGAAAACTAATCATTGTTATACAGCTCAACACAGTTAGTCTTATTGTTTAAATCTAATTTTCTTGATTTACTGCGAGTACCATGTTTTACCATGCCTAATATTGATCTAGCTCACTGCAGTGTGCAACAAGTGTCTCATAGTAGACGCCCAGCGAATGCACAGAGTAGGATTATAACTTTCAACACACTCAAATAATATGCGGCAAAATTAAAGCGAAATCCAGGCATCATCAAGCTACACCTTTGTTTTAAATAAGCAAAAAATTACATATTGTGGAAAAGTTAGGTTACAAATTTTAACAAAGCAGACTGGTCGCGCACCTAATCCAATATCAGTTTATATTGACTAAAAGCTGGGCTATTATCTCATAAATGGTTATCATTAATAGTTTCCTTACAGTAAAATCTGTAAAATGTTATAGATAGATAGACAGACAGAGAGACAGACAGACAGAGACCATGTACAGTATTTCCTTTGAAATTCTTTGAAATACTACAAAATGTAATCACATTCACATTTTTTTTTCTTCTTAGAATAGGAAAAGAATAAGTGCTAGAAGGAGTGACTGATTTCTCACTGAGCAACAAAATCAACCACCAGCCCAATAAAGGAGGAGACTATTGATTTAGGCAACTGGAATCCAGACAAGTGCTTGACAAGCGGAAATAATTTCTCCTCAAGAGACGTCAATAGGTTCTGATGGGGTTATTAAAGGGAATCAAAGATATTTGCATTTAGACAACGAGCAATTTGTCATGTAAACTGAAATCTCTTCTCACCCTTGAATGCAAAGGAACTCTACTAGCAGGAACCAAATGAAAATTAATCAGGAATGTATGGCACAAAACACATGATGAATGAAGTGCTTTAATGCTGAGCCAGGAAAACAAAGTAATCTCTCAACACCCTCATCAATGTAATGCATTTATAGAGGCCCACACAAACAAACAAATACAAGTAATTCTTGAAAATTACCCTTGAGGTTTAAGGCCAAAGCATTTATTTAATAGGCCTATGAGTGCATGCTAACAGTACGTACTGGAAAAGGTATGAAAAGATTTTGTGTCAAAATCACAAAGGTTGCACTCTATTCATTGCAAACTGAGGTACCTAGATGCATGAAACATTCCTCTCACCTATCAGTTTTCCTTGGCCTACAAGGCAGTCCTCTGCTAAACCCTCTTTTATTTTGCACTCTTCTTGTTTTGTTATTTTACCTGGCAGTCCAGGTGTGAAGGGGTGAGGCCGTGGAAAAACATTCAATTCTGC
This sequence comes from Paracanthobrama guichenoti, assembly GCA_018749465.1. Classification (NCBI taxonomy): domain Eukaryota; kingdom Metazoa; phylum Chordata; class Actinopteri; order Cypriniformes; family Gobionidae; genus Paracanthobrama; species Paracanthobrama guichenoti. The sequence goes on along the minus strand of CM031956.1, from coordinate 15,403,400 downwards.
AGGCTTGTCATGAAAGAATCCATTGATTGACCTCTACATCAAGGAGCACAATGACAAATGGGTTAGCAATTTTCCGCCTCACTTATGGCCAACAATGCGCATTTCCACTTTTACTTGCTAGCATTGGGTATACAGTGCACATGCCTTTCATAGGCTTTTCAAGCTCTGTAACACAGTCTTTACAAGTTTTCACCAATAAATCTAAACTGTAGCCCGATTTTAGTCATCACTATTTTTTCAGTGACCTCCTCAAATGATGTCTCAGGTTTGCGAAGTGTTAATCTCACAGTCATTTTTGTCTTAGCATGTAAAACAAACACTAATGATTTTCTATTTCACTCAAGGATGTTATTGCATGTTCTAGCCGCTGATTGAATTACTCTGAGTGCTTTAAGAATGTTTTGGGTGGAAAGTATGGAAATTAACCAATTGACCTTTGTTTTGACCTTTAGGTTAAGGGAGCTTTGTGGGAAAAGCCTGCTGTGGAGAATCAAAGACATCTATGATGCCATTTCAAATTCTCACGGACACCTCAAAACACTCTTTCTTCATGTGGAAATGAATAAATATTTGTGTAGCACATTAATAAATTCTAGAACATGATTATTTTGCATATTAAAAAATAACTTTTCAAAAGCTGGTTTATCTTATTAAGGCGAGAAGCTCCTTTTTAAAGCCAGTGAATATCTGTGATCCTTCTGAGTGCAGCAATTTGCTTATATGGACATGTATCTGTGTGTCTGTGTCCGGACCAGTCAGGCCGTGAGCAGCTTCTGTCCTCAGATCAGACATGTCCTATAGGGATAAGCTGTCACACTGCTGGGAGCCTAATTGATGCCTCATGCTTTTGAGGAGCAATTATGGTGCCCAAATGTCAAGAGCTAATTTGTGGCTTTATAATGTGGACACATGGGCCAAGGAGAGGGCCAGATCTAGGCCCCTCTGGGAGAATTGGAATAGTTTGCTCAGCAGATGTGAGAAGGTCTCTGTAAAAAGTCTGGGGGTGGGGAAGAGCCTTCAGAAGATGTGAATACTGCCAGTGGTCTCGCATGACTGCAGAGATGCTCAAACATTTTCGAGATGTGTGAAAATACGATCATCATTACACTGATCTGAGCTATTTTGCTCATTATGACCTTTGGTGTTAAAATACAATCTGATCATTTTCACACTCCCACTTGTTCCTAAATACATTATAGAAAAAGATGTGCAACGTTATAAGAGGTGTAACCACTAGTTGGATCGTGCAAGTCATTCCTGATGTCTCCATAGTAATGCAAACACCAGAACAACAATTTAACTATAGTTGACAGCTTGAAAGTCAAAAAAAACATCACATATTCATTGCCTGCTTGCAGAGTGGTAAGACGTCACCACAAAATGAAGCAAGATGACATGCCAAAAAGTTGTGAAAGGATATTATTAACTCCACTACACCTACTGTTACTCTACACCGAAGAATCCACAGGAAGATTATTATTATTATTTATTATTTTTTAGGGTCTGACATAATAAAATATTATTACATACTAGTCTCAAGTCATATTAAAGAAATAATTCTGTCATATTTATGCACCTTCCTGTTGAGACTGTAATTGAAAAGATTTGAACCAGAAGAACCATTCATTTGCAAATGTATTACATTATTTATTATTTTTTTTCTTGTAAATACATCAAGGAGAGATAGAGTCACATGGACCACTTTTATGAAGCTTTTGTTGCATTTTTGTCATTTTGACAGTCCCGTAATCATTCACTCTCATTTGTATCGAATAATTCACCATAAAAGAAAGAAAGTCATACAGGTTTGGAAAGACAGAGTAAAGAGTGGAAGTAGAGTGACTGAATTTTTGAGGCGAACAGTCCCTTTAGGATTCCAAGTGTCAAAATAACATTGCATTGATTATTATTGGTGCTCAATTATTAATAATGGTTATTAGCGTTGAAAATGTGGAGACCATGATCAATTTACAGATCGTTTGATGAATAGAAAGTTAAAAGAACAGCATTTATTTGAAATTTAAATGTTTTGTAACAGTATAAATGTCTTTACTGTTACTGATCAATTTATTGCATCCTTGCTGAATAAAAGTAGTAAGCTTTTTAAATCTTACTCAGAGGCTGAATCTGAAATCGCCCTCTAAACCCTCATTCACTATTCCCTGCGTTAGTCCACTAACACAGTTCACTTGAAGGAGTGAATGAAAATGAGTGCGTGAAGTCGGACAGCCGCTCTGTGTACATCAGCTGTACACTCGTTATTGCAGTGCAATGTGGGATTGAATGAGTGTACTCAATAACGTCCACTATGGTTTCGGACACCACTACAAATGGCTGTCCCGTCAAATAGTGCCCTATTTAAGGGTATATGGGGGTGATTTTGGATTCAGCCAAAGACATATTAAAGCTGCAGTCTGTAAGTTTTGCCTCTGTCGCCTTCTCTGTTTGAAATCTGCAATTGCAGTTAGTTGCGGAGTTATTTTCTGTAGGTTGTGCATCAGCACGGCTCCTCAGCATGTGTGGCTGTCAGTCACTGCACTGGTGTGGATACTGTACTTCAGAATCACAGATTCGCGTCTTGAAGTGTGACCAAAATAAGATTTTTTACCGGAAAATGTCATCTGAACCAGTAAGTAACATGTCTGCCAATTTTGTTCAGACCAACAAAAAAAAAGCATTACATTAAATCGTGCTACCAACGGTGATTAAATCTAAAGACAGCTTAGCTCATATCACATCAAACCTTGCAAATTATTATTATTGTTATACTTTGTTCTCAAATTGTTAATGTTTGCAACATCAGCATTGCGTGACTACGTGTATTTAGTGTGTATTAGCGTTACCTGTAGATTTCAATGTCTGTACAGTCGAATCTTTTGCTTTTGACTCCGGGTGAATCTCCAGTTGTCACTGATGATTGTCGTTGGGACCTTTCTGGATTACAATCCGACATCAAAAGTTTAATTATTATCAATTATAACACATTATTACAGGTTTACCATTGTGAATCGGGCTAAGGTAAGAAGATAGTTTTGGACACTGGCTGGTTATGTACTTGCTCAAAAATTTATTTTGGATTATTTTTAACCAAAAACGTTACGGACTGTAGCTTTATGCAACAAAAACTGGTTTCAATGTTGATAAGAATGAGAAATGTTTCTTGAGCATCAAATCTGCATATTAGAATGATTTCTGAAGGATCATGTGATTTCAAGATTCAAGAGTTTTATTTGTGTCAAGTGACAAGAGCTTCATGTGACACTGAAGACTGCAGTAATGATGCTGGAAATACAGCTTTACCATTAAAGGAATAATTTACATTTTAAAATATATTAAAATATGAATAAATAAATCATAATACTATTTCAGAATATTACTGTTTTTACTGTATATTTGGTCAAATAAATGCAGCCTTGGTGAGCATAAGGCTTAATCATTCCAAACTTTTGAGCAGTACTGTATTATTCAGCTGATCATTCAGCATTGTCCGTTGGCTTTAAAGAGGTAATTTATGCAAAAGAACAGTTTGCTGAGGATAATGTCAGACACCACCCTTGTGCAAACACAAATCTGCCCTGGGACTACAAGTCAAAACACCAGGTGAGACATTGCTACTTCCCCCAGTCTGTAAAGATATGAATTATGCACTATTGTAATCCACACGGGACTACAAAGCTACCGAGGCTGTATTTCTGCAGGGTTGTGTGAACTCCCGCCCCATATTCGCAGCTGACAAACACAGGGCCTTGAAGATCAGAGACCCAGGACATGCTGACAAGTGCTATGGGAACACCTGCAATGTCTGATTGGGCCACAGAGACAGATCCCTTACTTACACACCTGTCTGTGGACCCATGCCACACACTCACACACACACACACACACACACACACACACACACACACACACACTCTCTCTCTCTCTCTGTCTTTCCATCCTTTGCGCTCTCTCTCTCTCTCTTTCCATCCTTTGCGCTCTCTCTCTCTCACACACACACACACACACACACACACACACACACACACACACACACACACACACACACACACACACCTATCTGATAGGGTTTCTTTGAGTGCTCTTTGAGGCCATGTCTGAGGTGATGAAAATAAGGGTGCATCCATTAAGTGCATGAGAGAGGGCATGGATGAAGGATTTAAGTGTTGCCTGTAAAGTGCCTCAGACCACCTGCTAGAAGGACAGACAAAGGCATCTATTTCAGCTCAGACAGACGGAAAAATATATTGTTTCTTCATGTGCCAGGGAGTATTTTGTGACAAACTCTCTTACATTAAAGCGGTGACCTAATAGCTACGGTGACATTTGCACAAAACAAACAACATGATTACATGGAACTTGGGGAAATATTGACTTTTTATTTGTTAAACCATAAAAATCTTTTACAAAATGAATCAAACCATATACGACGATAGAAATCAGAGCACTTGTGATTTAATTATACAACTGTTTATCTTCATGGAGTGAAGCTCATACACTCAAACTCTCATATATCTGTTGTTAACAGTCACTGTAGTTTTGAGATGGGGAAATCCCACATTGTAAAATGTTGCAAGCACACAGGCTCTGGCTCACCATCACAGAGATACTGAGATCACAGACTATATCTTCATGCTTCAACATAAAATGTCCTCTCATCCGTTTAGCAACTGTGTATAGATGTGCCTCTTTAGTCATTGTTGTAGAAATGTCTCATTCAGCCATTAAACAACATTCAGGAAAGTTTAGCCTGTGGTGTGTAAATCTCCTATCATTTTTCCCAGAGTGTCTTGCTTGGCTTCATGTGAAAATGCTGGTACTATCTGTCAAAGAGAACATAAAACCTTGTGTGGTTTTTATGTATGAAGAATTAAAATAGTATTTGATAAGTTTTTTTTCAAATTTTATACCAATTATTTTTATTTTTTTGATCTCATTCAGCAAACACATTTTCTCTTTATAGCTTTGCCTGATGGCAGGCATCATTACTAAGCATCAGCGGAGATTACTCTAACTTTGGGTTTGACCCAAAAGAAAAGGTCAGTTTTTATTCCACTCAGATTCAGTCATTGTGCAGCTGTTACCTGAGAAGGTCTCGCAAAAGAACTTTGATGCTGATGAGTGCAGGACAACCCTGGGTCTAGGCTAAACAGCAACTTAAAGGGATAGTTCAGCCAAAAAAAAATCATTTACTCATCCTCACGTGGATCCAAACCTGTGATTTTCCTTCTTCTGCAGAACACATAAGAAGTTATTTTGAAGAATGTTAATAACCAAACTGTATTGTTAACCCCTGACTTCCATGTATGGGGAAAAGAAAAACACAGAAGAAAGAAATGTATACCATTTTGGAATGACATGAGTGTGAGAAATGATGACAGAATTTTCATTTTTGGGGGGTGAACTATACCTTTAAAAAGAAGACCGCTTTGGTTGGTTTGCCTTTTTTGTGCACAACAAATTAATTCATAGTTTAAGAATCTATGATTACCGTGACAGTTAGAACGGATCGTTAATGTTTTCCTGATAATAATAATTTCTGAATGAACAAATTGTATCAAACAAAACTAGCTTTTTAATGATAATACTTGGCCTGTAAAATGTAGTGTGTGTGCAGCATGCCATTTTGGGAAATCGTGCTTGAAACAAATGTATTAAAATCACAGAGTCTCATGGCATTCTTCATACTTTTGTAATAGGAAATCACAATCTTTCTTGCCCTCTGTAATAGCATAGCAGTGATAATAAGTAACTTTTACAGTTTCCGTCATATACAAAGAACAGCTTTGCCACTATTTGAAAGCACCTTCTACTGTTTGGTATAATAAAAATCTACTTTAACATGTAAAAATATATATTTATATTTTCAAATAAATAAATACATACAATAAATATGTGAATCAAGAACTGTATAAATAACATTGTGTGAGATGGCATCTCCTGTTCTCCACCGTCCCAGTTCTGTCATCTCTGAGCATCACGTAAGCATTGTTCCTTCAAGTCCTTCTTAACCCATATCGAATATTTCCAGAGCAAAGCAGCACCATGCTTAAAACCTCCAAAACCCTCCGTTTTGGTTATCATGGTTATGCTACTCATCAGTTAGAACCAGCAACAAAGACACCAACCGCGGCTTGGCTTTCACACTTTGGGAGTCTGTCTTCACCGTCAGTACTGGCCAGTGCATTTCCACAGCAGATCTCATGTTTGGAAGCTTTGCCCAAACATTATCATCTCCTCCTCACGTAGAGAAGAAACTGGGCATCCCTCTCACCCGATAACTCGCAGATGGTCTCAACTGTGTCCAAGCACCTCTTTGTAAAGTTCTGGAACTTTTTCAGGGTCCACCGGTCTTGGAAGAAAGTGAGTGAACTTTTGATGTCTCCTTGATTTCGTCCCATCACGTGGCGTGCCGTCCTTGTTGAGAGCCACGAAATATCGTGCTCCTCTCTCCCCGTGCTTGTAGAGATTAGAAGAGTATGTGTTGTACCAGTTCTCCTCAAACTGCTCACGGAAGACACATTCTGCTGTGAGTTTCTCCTAAGAAACAAAAAACATGTTGGTGAACTAATTCATGCAGTTTCCTCATAACTCATAACATGGAGAGAGAGAGAGGTGGTCAATATGATAAAACATATATGCCATCTACTGGGCTTGAATAAGAACAACAATTGTGCAGGATCATTCCTCTTAAAAAGTCAAAACCGGGTAAAAGTCTGCTTACAGAGCCATAAAGTTCTCCCTTGTCGTTCATCCCGAGATAGAGACCACTGTCCACTCCACGGATGCTTATTAATCCAACGGCAAGGCTTATGAATTCCAAAATACCTGGAGAAGAATAAATCAATTGTTCAGGAGATGTTCTTTGAAGTCTAAATCCTCATCATATATTGTGAGAAAGTTGAACTGCAATGCATTTTTCATATCTATACTTCATAGACTATTATACAGTTTAAAAGTATATATATATATATATATATATATATATATATATATATATATATATATATATATATATGTGTGTGTGTGTGTGTGTGTGTGTGTGTGTGTGTGTGTGTGTGTGTGTGTGTGTGTGTGTGTACTGCATTAATAATAATACATTTCTTTTTGCTGTGAAGTGTTTTTGAGTTGGATATTTATTCATTTACTTATAGATATTACAAAAACAATTATTACATTTTATGTTCTTCATATTCAAGGTATTAAATGTTAGAACATAGATTTAAAAGTTCTTTGTTCTATTTAAGTTGATCGATATGAACTATAAAAACTGGACAACTTGTATTTTTAAAAGTGTACAGTCACAGTGCTATTGAGTTCATATTATGATTCAGTTTCTGTTTAAACAAATCTAACAAGCTGTAAATAAAGTGGGAAATTACCAAAACGACTGTGGTCCTTTCTCGTGCCCTGCACACTGCCGTCCGGGAGTATTTCCAGGTGAAATCCAGTCCTGCAGTACAACTGTCTTCTCCGCAGGATCCCTTTCAAGTGCGTTAAATCTGCGGAGGTGCTCCGTGACAGTCTCTCTGCTGGAACTAAATGATCATTCAACAGCCCGAGGTTTTCTCCTAGAGGTGGTAGAAAGAACTGTGATCCGACCTGTCCGAAACCCTCCAGGCTCTGTAAAAACGTCCCGATCTCTCCCACAGCTGCCATCACAAACCTCCAACCCAGCAAGAGCGGTCAGGGAAACTTGATCTAGATGAATACGGTGAAGCAATCGTTCAAAGCTATTTGTTACGACGAATAATATCCATGCGAGTACGTCAGTTGTAGTAGATCCATGCTGAGCGCATATGAAATATCACTTGACTCCAGTGGATTATACAGACATATCCAATGGGGAAGAAACAGTGACTGCAAATAACTGACTTTAGACAAGTCCTTTAATTTCTGCTCTCATGCCTCGTCCACGTGGTGGCCGGTGGTGCTTTCTGACATGAATAAATGTGCAGCAGGTATTGAGGCGGCAGGTATGTGTTGTTGTGGGAAGTGCTTTGCGCAGCGAGTGGCTGCTGCGCGCGCGGGGCAGGTGCAGAGCTCGGGCTTCTGTGGGCGGGACATCGGTTTGGTCCAGCCTTGAGTTTTTGCGCACAATCACAGTTGTCTGTGTTTTCGTTTATATGCCTATGTTTGTGAGGGCAGGTTTTGCATACATTGTGGGAACCAAATGTAGGCTATCCTATCTCATAAGCAGAAGGGAAGCAAGCAGTTATATAACTGTTGTCATCATTTTTTCAATTTGAAATATCATTAGCTCATTAAAACTAGCCTATAGATGTCAGTGTGTGTGGCATACGGAGGATATTTTACAAACATGAATTATGGGGTGTAATAATTAGGCTATAATGTATAATGTTTGCTCTGAACTCACAAACATTTGCAGTGTAAAGTGAACAGACATTTGACACAATTATAAGAGTACAAACACTGTATGTTAATGTTTTTAGAGTTGTTGACCCACGTTTTATGTCTATTTCTATATACTTTTTAATCAATATGTTTCCTATTTGTTTTACTATTTTTAATAAAATATAATCAAATTGTGGGTGGATTGTGATACTGTTAATGATGGGCAATGACATAATTATTTTTAACAGATTCATTTGATTTTTACATAGTATTTATTTTTTTAAGTTACAGATTTCTACATTTATTCCATTTTTAGTAGACAAATATGGGAATTGGGGAACTGATATAGGCTATCAACGTTTGAGAAACACAGACACACACACACACACACACACACACACACACACACACACACACACACACACACACACACACACACACACACAAACAAATTACAGACATTGATCAAATCTACTACACACTCTTACAGTATTTTAGCTGTAACCGGTTACCATGTCGATTTTTAAGAATGAAAAAAAAATCGACGATAAAATGAAATAAAGCACTTTTTGATGGACGTCTTCTCAAAACGATATTTAAAAATATAGCATTTTGAGGTCTGAGGGCTTTAACTGTGACAGAAAGGGCAGACGACTGCAAATACAGCTGCTAATGTGTTCATGCATGATGTTTTGTAGCGAGGTCGCATCTCGCGATGAGTGAGCGGAGCGCAGTCTCCCCGCGGTGACACAGTCATGATGGCCGCCGTACGTCGGTTTCTGGCTCTTCGAAACAAGTTCACCAGCTTAACAAACGGGTTAAACCTTTCCTTTAACAGCGGACAATCGTTGAGGGAAAGAACAGCTCTGAGACGTGTGGGGACAGGGCTGTGTATCACTCTCGGTGGATTCGGTGTTTACTACCACCAGCACAATTCGAGTCCGGATCGGGGACACCCAGCGAGTCTGCGCGCATTGATTTCTCCGCTCCCAGCAGTGGCTGCAAAAGAGCAGGTACATCTATGTGTTAGTACATTTTACAGTGTTTACGTTTGTGGTTTTTACATGGTATATTACTATAGCATCTCGGTTTTTATTATTCATAAACACTTAAAATCGGTGGATGTCATGTGCTATCAAAACAGTCGCTCTCCACCAGAGAGGTGCTGAATTCAGTGTCTCAATCCATCGGTCAGGTGATGATGCGCTATGATTCAATGAAACTGCTTATAACAGAAATATTGGAAGACATATTAAAGATACGATTGTACTTATTGGACAATTTTATGGATGTGTTTTGCATGCTTAGTATTAGGCTCTGAAAGGGTCATTTTACTAGTCATGCAAATTCAGTCAACAACCTTTTCTCCTGCCATAATCGTATTTTGCATTTGTCTTTCAGCCAGATTTGTTAGACAGTGATTTAGATCAGTGTTTCCTAAACCACAGTATGTTTCTTAGACTCATATTGCGCTTGATGTAATTTACAGTATGTATATATATATATATATATATATATATATATATATATATATATATATATATATATATATATATACATATTTATTTATACTATTTATTATTGTTAAAGTAACTTTTAGACAAACTATATTCAGCTACACACAAATGCATGACTTGCACACACCACATAAACAATTAGAAGGAATCCAAATCTAAATCCAAATTAGAAGTCCAAGATCTTTGTAATATACACATTTGCACAGGACTTTTTCCTATTTCTTGCACACATTACACATAATTTTTCTTTCCTTAAAAAGGAGCTATACACATATGAGAATAATCACAATTAGTTGAATATATTTATTATTTTAGTCTATTTTATATGTTAAAGCAAAAGAGGAGCACATACTCTTGGTATGACTGTTGTCGAAAAGTATTTATCAGACTGATCATTAAACCATAGAGGATTGAATCAGTTTGGTGCGAATCTCTCTGCAATGTTCCCTTTTGTTTTTGCCTTATCTGCTTTGGTTGGACATAACCTTGACTTGTGGATAGAGACGCAGGAATCCAGGGTTAAGGTAACTGGACACGGCAGCTTGGCAGCCGGGTGGACATTTGATGGGGGTAATAAGTAGCAGGGCACACATTCCCAGGGTGTTTGCACAGTGCCCAGTGGGCCTGGCCGCCGGCCACTGTAGAGTGAGAACACTGTCCTAGTGAGTTTAGCCTTTGATATATCTGCTTGGGGATGTTTGTGTGCATGTTTTTGTACAGGAATGGTAGCGATATTAAAAACAGGGAGGAAAGGAAAAAGACGGCTTGCACTTTCTTCAATGCCATGCTTGTCTTGTCTTGTGTGTATTTGTTTGATTATAGGCCAGTGCATCTGCTGAAGATGAAGAGGTGTCGATGTCAGCGCATGAGCACAGGTTCAGGCTCTTCAGCTCAATGGAGTATGATGGACAGCTTTACATGACACCCCTCGACTTCATTGAGTCTGTCACTATGAGCGAACCAAAGAGTGAGTTACACAAACAGTTCATCTTCCTTAGCAGAATATATGAACTCAACATATGATTGTGTAACTGTAGACTACCATGTGAAGCTCTCAGATTCCTAGGGTCTGACAAATGGCAAGTAAAACTTATTGAAAGAAATCATTTGAAGGACTTTCTCCTACTGACTTAATCTTAGTTAAAGGCACAATATGTAATATTTTTGGATTAAAATATTCAAAAACAATGACATATATTTTGTTTCCAAGAATGTTTAAATCCAGAGAAATAAGCAATTTTAACCAGGACACGGAGCGTGTCCGTGCGTCACCTATCAATGACATCATACCCGCGTTACTCTCGATTTGTAGAAACCATGGAAACACCTAAGACACTTTAATATATTTTTTTGTTTTATTAGACAGGTGAGCAACTGTTTGGATACATTCATCGACAGAAAACGAATCATTGTTATGCAGCTCAACACAGTTAGTCATATTGTTTAAATCTTGTTTTCTTGATTTACCGTGATTTACCATGTTTTACCATGCTTAAAATTGATCTAGCTTTCTGCATTGTGCAACTAGTATCTTGTAGCCGCCAAGCAAATGCACAGAGTAGGATTATAACATAACTTTCAACACACTCAAATAATGTATCTAATAGGATAAATCAAGTGTTAGTCTGCAGCATAATAAAAGCTCCACTGCTCTCGAACCGTGTGTCGTGCTTGTGTCTCATTAGCAATCGCTCCAGCGGCCTCGTTCCATGAATTATCTCATCCATGAATATGATTTCTGCCCGAGTCCCTTTGGATTCTTTTCCACCAGCTGTAGAGGTGAAGGCAACAACTCCCATGATTCCCCAAAAACCATCAAGCTATGCCTTTGTTTTGTATAAGCGACCTCTAGCGGCGAAAAATTACATATTGTGCCTTTAAAAGGATTATTTTACCCAAAAGTAAAAATTCTCTCATCATTCGCACACCATCATTTTGTTTCAAACCTGTCTTCAATGGAGCATTCAAACTTCAGAAGAGCGCAAAATCATTATAAAAGAAAAGTAGCGATATGAATTATATTTGTAATTTGTAAATTATTTATTTATTTATTTTTGCGAACCAGATCATCTGATTCATTAAAAAATATGAATAGCATATTCTTCAAAAATTCCCTTTTATTTCTCCTTTTAATCCAGCATGACTTGATTTCCTTTTTGGGTGAACTATCCTTTTTATTACAGATCTAAGGTATAACTTTTTTTTAAATCTGAAAAACAAGTAACCCTGCAGGCATAAAATCAGCATATGTAGCCGTAACACCTGCATGAAGATAGTCATCTCTCTCCACCAGCATCACATTTATGACCTATTTCTGTAACCAAAATTTGATACCAGCTAGACAAACAACTTTTAAATGTGTGTGTCAAGTGCAGTGTATCTCTGCTAAACTAAAGTTTTCGTCTCACATAAACGGATCGGTCCAGATGGTAGAGTTGATATGCTCTATAGCTGTATTTTCACGACCCAGCTATACTTGTATGGGGGTTAAGTTTCAACCAGTCATGTTTGCTGCTATCTGAAACTTGGACTTCCTGGAATGTGCAGACTGGAATAAAATGTGAACTCTAATATGGCAGGCAAACATTGCATCACTATCTTTAATGGCATATGCATGACGGAACGAATAGTGGTATTTATGGTTTTATGCTGTGGCTGTAAAGCACACTTTGAGTGCATTATATAAACAGAAGCTACAGTTCATATTTAAACCTTATAGTTTAACATGGTGAAATATTATCTTTTTAAATTTAATTTCTATGCATTAAATTGTATTAACAACACAAACTGAGGTTATCTCTTTTTTAATAAAGAATAATTATGTCTGCTTCACTGTAACAGTATCTTTTTCAACCTGAACAACATACTCTACAAAAAGAGAGCAACAGATTTTCTGTATTTTGTCAGTGTCTGAACTTATGATATCTTGTTTTTTTAGAAAAGAGGTTTTGGAGATCCTCACAAAACAGGTTTGATAATTATGTTTTGTTTAATGAATATTTATCTACTTCTGACTTTCTGAATGATCCTGAGTATATGCGCTCTTTTAAAAGGATCTAGACAAGATTCTGTCAGATACGCCACCTGTTTGGAAAGGATCATCCCGTCTGTTCCGAAACCTGCGTGAAAGAGGTGAGGCCAAATAATCATGTTACGTATAATGATTTTTAATGTATAATGCAGTGTTGTTTGCTTTGTTATTTTATCATTGTAAATCCCTGCAGGCAGCTTGATTTTGACAGGATCTGGATCTTTCAAAGTGCCATTTGTGTGTGGCTAGCATTCTAAATACAGAGCTAATATACAATGATGGGCAAATTATGAATGATGTGCATAAAGCCGAAACATCTCTAATTAACAGATATTGTGATGTAGGTACAGTTAGGATACAGGAGTGTGCAGATGCTTAGACCACCCACATACATGGTGTTATGAAACAATCAGAATCCTGAAACTTGGCTTCATGAGGAAGGAGAGTGCACAGGCTGTAAATGGTTTCTTATCTCTCAATCAGTCTGGCATTACTGTGACTTTGCTCTGGGATAATCACAGATAGGAAGGTGACAAAAAACACCCAGTGCATTACGTGTGGTATGTTCATGTTGTTTTGAATAGAAAATAATCATGCGCTCAGCTGAGGGGTGCGTCATGCTCACACAGTCACACTAATCCATAAATTACCCAGCTTCATATTGCCCGGAGGTCTTACTTTTTAGACATGATTTAAGAAAAAGCAGTGTTTGCTTATTATCGTATTTGACATATTAACAATAGTTTATACTATTGCAAGAATTCTAAAAATGCCCACAGTGTTAAAAAAATCTTTTGCATTAAATTTAACAAAAAGTGACAGTAAATACATGTATAATGTTACAAAACATTTCAAATAATTAATTAATTCATTTCAATATTCATCAAAGAATCCTGAAAAAGTGTTTGTAATATACAAATGTGTGCAGTCTTTTTCCATATTTCTTGCACACGTTACACATAATTTTTCTTCCCTTAAAAAGGAGCTATAAAAATATGAGATTAATCACGATTAGTTAAATTACTTTAATATTTAATTTATATTAAATATTAAACAGCACAACTGTTTTAACACTGATATTAATAATAAATATTTCTTGAGCATCAAATCAGCACATTAGAATGATTTCTGAAAGATCATGTGCCACTGAAGACTGGAGTGATGATGCTGAAAATACAGCTGTGTCATCACAGGAATACATTACATTTGATTATATTTTTAAACAGAATACAGTTATTTTAAACTGTAATATATTTAACAATATTACTGTTTTTATCAAATTAATGCAGCCTTGGTAAGCATAACAGAAAACTTTTAAGCAGAGAAACTCTTACTGACCCCATAGTTTTGAACGGTAGTGTATGCATTAATATTATATATATATATATATATATATATATATATATATATATATATATATATATATATATATATATATAAGTCACTAAAGGTTTAGAAAAAGAAAACAATATTAATTGAAGAATATGCATTTAATTTATTAGAAAATATTAGCTTTTAATGTGTGGGGCTTTCCATGATACTAACAGTACTTTCCTTGTAGTGTTTTTCTTACACTTAAAACACTCACACTCTCCATTGTGCATGATATCTCTGCTCACTGTTGGTTTCCTTGAGTGCTAGTGCCTGGGTTTGGGCTTTTAATCCGGCTGTTAAATGTTAAAGCTGCACTTAGGTTAAAAAAAAAAGAAGATAGGCTTGATCTGTGAACAAAGCCTTACTTCAGAAAATGAAAAGAGCTGTTTGAACTTTGCAATGTTGAGACTTGTCCTAGTGGCAGCCCTGTATCACTCTGGACAGTATGAATTCTAAGAATGGCGTTGGATTACATCTCCATCACTGACACTCTATATCAATTGTTTCTGTGGAATTCTTTGTGTTCTAACAACTGTTTGAGCTCTTGGGCTGGATTTCTTTCTGCAAGACTGAAGGTGTGTGGCTCTAATGAAACCTGTCTGGGATCCTAAAAGACTGAATGCACAGGCAGCCGTGGATGTCTTAACTAAGTTTTGAATGGTGTAGATACACAAAGGGCAATCAGTTGAAAAATAAAAGTGAATTCATTGCATGATATGAATCACATAAATGAATATGTTGTATTGCTGAGTAAAGCCCCAAATGAAGATAATCTAAATACATTGTTGTAGAAGACGAGTAAAGCACTGAATAGACATTATGAAAATTTGTAGTTCTGGCTTTAATTAATTGATGGCTTATGGGTCTAGGGCAGGGGTGTCCAAACTCTGTCCTGCAGAGTTTAGTTCTAACTTGCCTCAACACACCTGCCTGGAAGTTTCTAGCATCCCTAATAAGACCTTGATTAGCTGGTTCAGGTGTGTTTAATTGGGGTTGGAGCTAAACTTTGCAGGACAGATTCAAGATTCAAGAGATTCAAGAGTTTTATTTGTCACATACACAGTTATATACAGAATATACAACCGGCAGTGAAATGTAAACAGGTCCGCTCCATGGACAGTGCAAATTCACAGTTAAAAACACAAGGAAGAAATTATAATAGAAATAGGATATAAAAAAAGTACTATCTATATATATATATATATATGTCTATATCTGTAGAATTATAAATAATCAAGTCAAGAGAAAAAAAAAAAAAAAGGTAACAAATAAGGATAAAGTGGAATAAAATAATTGAAGTAGACTTTGCAGTGAGTAAACTGTAGACTTATAAATATGTGGTTAACAAATGTATAAGAGTATAATGTGCAAACAGGTTTATGACAGGTTGTTACACAGTAACGAGAACAGAAAGTGCAGTGCAATGTCAGTGTATCGATGTTTATCCTGAAGTGAAGTCACGTGATGTTAAGTTCAGGAGTCTGATGGCCTGGGGGAAGAAGCTCCTCCTGAGTCTCTCAGTTTTGGCCATCAGGCTTCGGAAGCGCTTACCAGATGGCAGCAGCGTGAAATGAGGGTTTGCAGGGTGATTAGAGTCCTTGATGATCTTGGTAGCTCTACCTTTGCAGTGTTTGGTGTAGACGTCCTGCAGAGACGGAGAGCTGACCCTGAGATACGCTTCGGATAAGCGCACTACTCTTTGCAGGGCTTTGCAGTCATGACTGGTGCTGTTCCCATACCACGCTGTGATGCACTGAGTTAAAACACTTTCTATCGCCCCTAAATAGAAAGTTTTCAGGATAGCTGGTGAAACCCTGAATTTCCTCAGCTGGCGCAGGTGGTACAGTCTTTGCCTGGCTTTTTTCACCTGTGTCTGAATGTGAGCAGTCCAGGTCAGGTCCTCGGAGATGTTTACTCCCAGGTACTTGAAGCTGCTCACTCTCTCTACTGGTGACCCGCTGATCATGAGGGGGAGTATGTCCGTTGCTGTCTCTTCCTGAAGTCCACAATCATTTCTTTGGTCTTGCCAACATTCAGAGAGACAGTTGTCCTGGCACCATGATGTTAGATGCTCCACCTCGTCCAAGTATGCCGTCTCATTGTTGTTGGAAATGAGGCCCAGGACAACAGTATCATCAGCAAATTTGATGATAGAGGTGGAGCTGTGTGTGGACAAACAGTCATGCGTGTAGAGAGAGTAGAGCAGGGGCTCAGGACACAGCCCTGTGGAGCTCCCACACTCAGGGTGATGGAGGTGGAGGTGGACTGGCCTATTCTCACCACCTGAGGCCTGCCAGTGAGGAAGTCCTCAATCCAGTGGCAGAGAGAAGGATTCAGGCCGAGATCCAGGAGTTTGGAGGTTAGCTTGGTGGGAACTATGGTGTTAAAGGCTGAGCTATAGTCAATAAATAGCAGTCTTACGTGGTTCCCACTTTTGCTGTCGATGTGAGTGAGGAGGAGTGGAGGACATGAGAGATGGCATCTTCAGTCGATCTATTGGGACGATAGGCAAACTGAAGAGGGTCCAAAGTGTCAGGAATGAAGGCGCAAATGGTGTTTTTAATGAGTCTCTCAAAGACCTTCATGACTATAGACGTGAGAGCCACTGGACGATAGTCATTTAGGCAAGAGGGTTTACTGTTCTTAGGGACAGGGATGATGGTGGATTTTTTGAAGGAGGTGGGGACCACAGATGTAGCGAGGGACTCATTAAAGATAGATGTAAACAACCCGGTGAGCTGATCAGCACAGGACCGCAGAACACGACCTGAAATACCATCCGGCCCGGCAGCTTTCCTAACGTCCACACGCTTGAGTGCTCTCCGAACTTCATCCTCCGAGACAGAGATCACGTGATTGTTGCTGCTCTGAGTAATTTCCTCTAACGCGCCACTTGGCGGAGTCGCGTTGCCGCGGTTACAGTCAAAGCGAGCATAGAAAGAGTTTAACTCGTTCACGAGCAACGGATAGTGGACAGTGGCCCTCCAGGATCAGGATTGGACACCCCTGGTCTAGGGTCATGATTAAATAAATAATATATATATATATATATATATATATATATATATATATTTATATATTTTTTTTATATAGTTATGGTCACTTTTTTTTCTTATGGTCACGAGATTAATTTATTTGAATATATAATATAATATAATATAATATAATTTTAATATATATTTTAAAATGCAATATTCCTGTGATGTCAAAGCTGGGTGTTCAGCATCATTACTCCAGTTTTCAGTGTCACATGATCCTTCAGAAATCATTTTAATATGCTAATTTGATGCTCATTATTAATAGATTATTAAATGAATATATATATTTTTATATAATTAATTATATAGTCATTTGTCCCAGCCTTTGTTACATATAAATATAAACTGTTGGTGAATCAATCAACAGATGCATCAAGATTCAGGGTGGCCTGTGAAAATGTATCTTCTCTATTTTGATTTACACACACCTTTCTTTATCCTTTTCCTTAAACATTCCAAAGTCCTTTTCCCACAGCACTCAAAGAAGCCCTTCTGAACTATCTGTGTCCAAGTCACTATCATCTCCTTTAAACAAAAGCTTGGGAATGCTTTCAATGGCAGGAACAATTCTCCTTAAGTCTCTCCTAGACAGAGACCTGAAAGTTGCTCTTCCTTTCTTCTCCTCTCACACAACAAAGGACTAACAGACCTCAAAAAGAAAAAAACAAACCCACATCAGGCATCTGCAATCAGTTACAGATCACTTGAGAATGTTTTACACCTAGGAAAATAAACAGAGGAACTCAGGAGCCAGTGGCCTGGTCTAATTTTGTTTGGGTTTGTGTCCAGCCTGGTTACTTTACGTTTTAACGTCTTTGTTTGTGCAAAGAGAACACCAAACAAGAGTAAAGAACAGGATCCTCTTAGATCTTATCAATGTAAAAGAAGAAAGAACCTCCAGTTTAAAATGTCATTCGATAGTAAAATATATTTTGAAGGCAGGTTCTGGGATGTTGGAACACAAGCTTTATTTGAACTCTTAAAAGGAAATGTTTATGTACTTTTTTTCAGGTGTCATCGCTTACACGGAGTATCTGTTTCTGCTTTGCATTTTGACAAGTAAGTTTGTCTTTAGGTAATTCTCCACGCTTGTTTAGCACAAACATCACAAAAAGTATAGATGTCCCTTATATTATGTCTTTCTTTTGTCTTCTAGAGCCACATGCAGGTTTTAAAATAGCTTTCAACATGTTCGATGCAGATGGCAATGAAATGGTGGATAAGAGGGAATTCATGGTGGTATGGTTGTTCGTGTTGTTGTTTATTATTAATTTGAATGTCAAAATGTGCAAAAATAACATTCTGCTTTATTCATTTAGCTTGAGGAGATATTCCGTAAGAAAAATGAAAAGAAAAAAGAGCGAGGAGGAGATCCTGACAGTTCATCTCAACTCGTAAGAAAAAACTACCAAAATTATTTAACAGTCCTCAGTCGCACTTTCCATATCTGGAATCGATGTGCATTTTATTTGAAAGTGATTTAAGGAAATAGTTCACCCAAAAATAAAAATTCTGTCTTCATTTTCTCACCCTCATTCTCTACCAAACCTATTGTTCTTTCTTATCTGTGTAACACCAAAGGTGAAGTTTTGAAGAATGTTCACACTGCTCTCTTCCATTCAATAAAGTGAATGGCGCTCCATAAAAGCATACATCCGGCACAATGCGATGCCAGGCACGATGCCTGGTAAGTGTTTTTTGCTAGTTTCAGCCCGACACAGTTATGATTTTCATGTCCAGCGCCACGTTGTTTAAATAGCAAATGCGCTCACACCCATCTGTTTGCCCATGGGTGTGCTGGTCTGAAAACGAGTGTGTTCAGGCGCATTGTAGGCGCGTTGCTATTTTGAGGAAACTGAAAATGACTGTGCCATTGACCAACAAAAACCTGGTCTAAGGTCAATAGCGCAGTATTTTTTGTGTTATTTGAAGGGCGCGTTAGTAATATGCGCCTATAGGCAGGTGCACAATGTGTGTACACTCTGCTTATTACATACACAGGGATGCGCAGCAGCACACAAACATTTTTTAAGTATTAAAAATAAAAGGATTCCTCTCTGGAGAAGCATTCAATCTTCCTGCTTGCCATGTAAATAGGCTTTTAAAGGGAATGGGAGTCAAGTCAAGTCACCTTTATTTATATAGCGCTTTTTACAATGCCGATTGTTTCAAAGCAGCTTCACAGTGTTAAACAGGAAAATAATGCAACAGAATTTGATTCGGCTGTACAGCCGCTCTGGAGAAAACGGTGATGTTATCCAATTCATTTAAATTATCATATAGTGCCAATGCAGGCAGATCAGTAATTTGAAAATTTATTTGAATGTTTAGTTGAAAATTTAGTGGCCCCAACTGAGCAAGCCAAGCCAAAGGTCGACAGTGGCAAGGAACCAAAACTCCATCAGGTGGCATAATGGAGAAAAATAAACCTTGGGAGAAATCAGGCTCAGTTGGGGTGCCAGTTCTCCTCTGGCCATCATGCCGTGTCGGTGAGA
This sequence comes from Paracanthobrama guichenoti, assembly GCA_018749465.1. NCBI lineage: Eukaryota > Metazoa > Chordata > Actinopteri > Cypriniformes > Gobionidae > Paracanthobrama > Paracanthobrama guichenoti. The sequence continues at coordinate 15,383,593 of CM031956.1, read as the reverse complement.
CAATTATTACATAGGAATATTCTAAAGATCGGAGTCATCTCGCCGGAGACGGCTTTATTGAGGATGACATGTCGGTGAGGCAATTATTAGATAGGAATATTCTAAAGATCGGAGTCATCACGCCGGAGACGGGTTTATTGAGGATGCCATGTCGGTGAGACAATTATTAGATAGGAATATTCGAAAGATCGGAGTCATCACGCCGGAGACGGGTTTATTGAGGATTCCATGTCGGTGAGACAATTATTAGATAGGAATATTCGAAAGATCGGAGTCATCACACCGGAGACGGGTTTATTGAGGATGCCGTGTCGGTGAGGCGATAGGAATATTCGAAAGATCGGAGTCATCACGCCGGAGACGGGTTTATTGAGGATGCCATGTCGGTAAGACAATTATTAGATAGGAATATTCGAAAGATCGGAGTCATCATGCCGAGACGGGTTTATTGAGGATGCCATGTCGGTGAGACAATTATTAGATAGGAATATTCGAAGATTGGAGTCATCACACTGGAGACGGGTTTATTGAGGATGCCGTGTCGGTGAGGCAATTATTAGATAGGAATATTCTAAAGATCGGAGTCATCACGCCGGAGACGGGTTTATTGAGGATGCCGTGTCGGTGAGGCGATAGGAATATTCGAAAGATCGGAGTCATCACGCCGGAGACGGGTTTATTGAGGATGCCATGTCGGTAAGACAATTATTAGATAGGAATATTCGAAAGATCGGAGTCATCACGCTGGAGACGGGTTTATTGAGGATGCCGTGTCGGTGAGACAATTATTAGATAGGAATATTCTAAAGATCGGAGTCATCACGCCAGAGACGGGTTTATTGAGGATGCCGTGTCGGTGAGGCAATAGGAATATTCTAAAGATCGGAGTCATCACGCCGGAGACGGGTTTATTGAGGATGCCATGTCGGTGAGACAATTATTAGATAGCAATATTCGAAAGATCGGAGTCATCACGCCGGAGACGGGTTTATTGAGGATGCCATGTCGGTGAGGCAATTATTAGATAGGAATATTCGAAAGATCGGAGTCATCACGCCGGAGACGGGTTTATTGAGGATGCCATGTCGGTGAGGCAATTATTAGATAGGAATATTCGAAAGATCGGAGTCATCACGCCGGAGACGGGTTTATTGAGGATGCCATGTCGGTGAGGCAATTATTAGATAGGAATATTCGAAAGATCGGAGTCATCACGCCGAGACGGGTTTATTGAGGATGCCATGTCGGTGAGACAATTATTAGATAGGAATATTCGAAAGATCGGAGTCATCACGCCGGAGACGGGTTTATTGAGGATGCCATGTCGGTGAGACAATTATTAGATAGGAATATTCGAAAGATCGGAGTCATCACACCGGAGACGGCTTTATTGAGGATGCCGAGTCGGTGATAGGAATATTCTAAAGATCGCATCATGCGGAGACGGGTTTATTGAGGATGCCATGTCGGTAAGACAATTATTAGATAGGAATATTCGAAAGATCGGAGTCATCACGCTGGAGACGGGTTTATTGAGGATGCCATGTCGGTGAGGCAATTATTACATAGGAATATTCTAAAGATCGGAGTCATCACGCCAGAGACGGGTTTATTGAGGATGCCGTGTCGGTGAGGCAATTATTACATAGGAATATTCTAAAGATTGGAGTCATCACGCCGGAGACGGGTTTATTGAGGATGCCGTGTCGGTGAGGCGATAGGAATATTCGAAAGATCGGAGTCATCACGCCGGAGACGGCTTTATTGAGGATGCCGTGTCGGTGAGGCGATAGGAATATTCTAAAGATCGGAGTCATCACGCCGGAGACGGGTTTATTGAGGATGCCGTGTCGGTGAGGCGATTATTAGATAGGAATATTCGAAAGATCGGAGTCATCACGCCGGAGACGGGTTTATTGAGGATGCCATGTCGGTGAGGCAATTATTAGATAGGAATATTCTAAAGATCGGAGTCAACACGCCGGAGACGGGTTTATTGAGGATGCCATGTCGGTGAGGCAATTATTAGATAGGAATATTCGAAAGATCGGAGTCATCACGCCAGAGACGGGTTTATTTAGGATGTTGTGTCGATGAGGCAATTATTAGAGTCTATTATAGAGGCTCTGATTGGTTTATTGCATGTTACACCCCAGAACACACCCATGACTCATTAAGAGACTAGGTACAACCCTTTTGGATCATGCGTCTGGTGCACCAACCATTTTTTCCGTCGTTAAACTAGCGAAAGTGGATTCAGACACACCCTAACGCTTCAGACCATGTGCCCCAAATGTCTTAAATGTCAAAATTTCTGATTGATTTGTATGGGGAAATTGCTTGGCAGCCATGGCCACCATTCACTTTTATTGCATTTACTTTAATTAAATATTTCATATTTTTTTGTAAATAATAAGTAATATATAAATAAATTGCTATATCTATACTCTCCTTTTGTGTTCTATGGAAGACATTTTGGATGAACTAATCCTTAATTTTTCCAATCTATGTTGGATTAGAAATCCATGATTGATTTTATTTAGTCTGAATTTTTTTTTGTTGCATGTTTAAATCGCATTTAAACTTGAGAGGTGCATGATGTTCATTTTTACAAATTTGCATGGTAACAAAATAATATTTTTCTGCAGAGTGCAAAACTACAATGAGTCTCTTATCTCTCATGCTAGGGAAATGCTGGATTATTACAGATTGTGTTTTGAAAAACAGTTCATTGTCTTTCACAATCCTTAGTGAAATATGACAAATGGTGATTTGATTTGATCCTGTTTTGCACGCTATCATAATCTTGGCTGTGTGAGAATGTGGAACTGTATGGATATCAAGGATCTGTCAGCAGCAATGTATGTATACTGTACACTAAAGAATCCCTATGAGCATGGTTTTGACGTGTGTTCTTTGCATGGTGGTTAATGTAGTTGGTGCTTGATTGAACTTGTACAGTCATGGTCAACAGCAACTGTGCATGTCCGTAGTAACCACTGATATTTATGCAGCTTCACCCTAGTTAGTGCTCATTAAACCAGAAGGGTTACATTCACATTCAGTGGCTTCTTTCAGACAGTCAGGGAGCAATATTATTTTACATACTGAAATGTTTGGAAAGGGCGTAACAGAGTGACCCTCACGCATGGCTCACCTCCAGTAGAAGAGGGACAATGCAGCTCTAATGGGGCTCAGTCAGACACAGTCTGAAATGCAGCTCTATTGTCTAGGAGAGCAGAAAAATCATCCAGAGACTATGACAGATGATTTATGTTGCTTGTCTACTGTCAGGAGCTTTTTGCCAAAGAATGGTCTCACAGAATCACGTTAAAAAGGCCCTCACCTGAAAAATGCCAGCTCTCCCTAGACCCCCATGTTTTATTTTTACAGTTACTTGAAGAGTGGTATTTGGGTTTGGGTTACTTCTTGTAATGGCTTGACCACAAAGTTTTGTGTCACTAAGAGTTACATCTGAAACCGCCTCTCAAGAGAGATGAGGAGGTTTTTTAGCTCGGTGCTAAACCACAAGAAACTGTAGAACTGATAAAAAAAAAAGTTTCATTTAGTAAATCAAACAGATATCAGAATACACTATAAAATTACTGAATCACGTTGGAATAATTATGATTTTTTTTATATTTTTGAGAGAAGTCTCATGCTCAGCAAGGCTGCATTCATTTGATTAAAAATACAGTTTTATAATGAATATTGTGAATATTGTGTAAAATTATTTAAATTTAAAAGAACTGTTTTAATATATTTTAATTATTCCTGTCATGGCAAAGCTGAATTTTCAGCAGTCATTACTCCAGTCTTCAGTGTCACAGAAATTATTATAATGAATATGCTGATTTGCTTTTCAGTTAATATGAGTTATTACTGATACTCAATTATTAATAATTGTTCTTATTATTATCAATGTTGAAATGTTTTTTTTTTTTGCTGCTTAACATTTCCATAACATTACGTCAGATGGTTTTGCATGTGTATTAGTCATTCACTGCATTGTCTTTTGGTGAATATTGTTAAGCCTTCATATATTGTATGATATATTGTACATATATGAATATTGTTAAGAAATTTTCACCTCTGATATGCAGGTACTTAAAAAGAGCAGCCTCAGTCTGAACCCAGAAGTTTCTGGGATGTTCTAAGGCATGGTGCGAGAATAGTTCTCTTTTCAGATCTGATGGAGGTACAAGTATCCCCAAGCTCACTTGCTTTCTCAATCAAATATCATAATTCCCTTGACCATTCCCTGTCCCCATCCCATGTGAGGTTCTGCCCATTTTTTTTTTTTTTTTTTTTTTTTTTTTTTTGTTTTTTCTTTTTGTGTATTGTCATTTTCATTCATTAATGTCACAACACTTCATATTGTTACAGTTAGATATTAATATATATTTCAAATACTTAAGATTTATATAACTGTAACTGAGCCATACAGGAATATATCATATTTGGCATCTCAATAAAATGATTATTATTTGATGTTGGTGCTTAGTAAATGGATTTGACATTATTTTTGAGTCATTTACCAAGCTCTGATATTAAAATGTACATCAAGTATTATTATGATATTATGACATTTTAAGGCATCTTAAAAAATACCATCAGATACAGTGTGCCTTTTGTTTTTGTAAAGATACGTGGCTGCAAAAGAGCACTGAGATATATTTGGTATGCAGATTTCTGCACATGCAACCGGTTGTTTATGTGGCATGGGATGATGTTGGCTGCTTCATGATGTGTCTTTGCTCTGTCAAACATATTAAATGCACAATATGTGAGATTTTTGGATTAAAATATTCAAAAACCACTAGAATAATGTTATATATTTTGCTGACTTGTATACTTATATCCCAAATGTTTCCAACAATGTTTAAATCCAGAGAAATCATCTATTCTACCCAGTGTAACGCCCTGTATCATTGCATCGCCTGTCAATGACATATCCGGGTTACCCTTGATTTCCACTTTAATATATGTTTTATTAGACAGGTGAATATAGCCCAACATAGTTAGTCTTATTGTTTGAATCTATTGTTTTCTTGATTTACCGTGAGTTACATGTTTGTACCCAAAAAGTAATCAGACAACACTGTTTTGTCAAGTGGCTAACATAGCATAATCAGAAAGAGCTTTAGTTATACAGCATTTTCTACACCATACAATATTTTAAATTAATTGCATGTTATTTAGCGACACAATTCAAGCTTTTATTAATATGTATGTGACCCTGGACCACAAAACCAGTCATAAGGGTAATGTTTTTAAAAAATTATTAGGATAGGACAATATTTGGCCGAGATACAAATATTTGAAAATCTGGAATCTGAGGGTGCAAAAAAATCTTAATATTGAGAAAATTGCCTTTAAAGTTGTCCAAAAGAAGTCCTTGGCAATGCATATTACTACTACTAATAATTTATGGTTGGAAATTTACAAAATATCTTCATGGAACATGATTTTGTGATTTTTGGCAAAAAATCGATAATCTTTGACCCATACAATGTATTGTTGTCTATTGCCACAAATATACCCGTGCAACTTATGACTGGTTTTGTGGTCCAGGGTCACATATGATATTCTAATATCGATCTAGATTACTGCAGTGCGCAACAAGTGTCTCATAGAAGCCCCCAAGCGAACACACAGTTACGTTAACATAACTTCCAACAAACTCAAATGTATTTTTAGCTGCGTTACCCCACATTTTTAATTGTCCTGTATGAGCAGTAATTCAGCACTTGTAATTCCATTAGAATTAAATTAAATAATGTGAATTTAAGTGATCAAATGTAACTGTAATAAGTTCAGGGAAGAACGAGGCGAATGTTAAACATAACTTTAATCATAAAATATACAAAAACAACAAATCGAAAGGAACGACAGCAGCCAACTGCAGCATATAAACAAAATAAAAACAGCAATGTAAAATGTCCCAGGGTCTCTGCCCTGCTTCATACCACAGTAACGTTAATAAAATTTTAATGCATTGGCTCATCCATGAATATTATATCTGCCTGAGTCCTGTCAGATTGCTTTCCATCAGCTGATTCCACGCTCCTTCATGGTGTCATCAAGCTACCTTTGTTGGTGTTTTGAATAAGTGACCTCTAGCGATGAAACTTACATACTGTGCCTTTAACATATTAGTACATGTGCATATTAACTTTCAAAGGAATATTTTACCCAAAATGAAAATTCTTTTATCATTTACTCACCCTCAAACCTGTTCCAAACCTGTGTGACTTTCTTTGGTTACAGTGCATGTGGGGACAGGAGCTTTTAAACAAAAAAAAAAAAAGCACCATAAAAATGTCATGGATATGCTAAGGAGAGTGTTTTTTGATTGTGAAAAAAATTTACAGAATTTTTATGATCCGTTTAATGAACATTCACAGCTAGCTGAAGGCCACCAAGTCAAAGGACAATTGCTCGTGTGATTTTAAGAGATGCTTTTCTCAAATCTGAATCAGATGATTTTAATCAATCATTTATATGCCAATTAAATGTACATTTTACATTTGTTTGTCTATACCTGTGTTGTTTATTTATGGTGTTATATGTGTATGGCTGCACATCCTCATCAAGCTATTTTGGTGTGCAATTATTCAGAAAAATGTTGCTCTCTTGTTCAGTTTTTACTGCTGAATAATGTTTTTTATCATTTGCTTTCACAGCACGAACCAGAAAATGTCACCGACACAACTCTGCTGGTTCATTTCTTTGGAAGAAAGGGCAAAATTGAACTTAACTTTGATGACTTCTACAGGTGAGAGACAGATTTGATGACCATGATCTTGAATAGAGGCTTCTAGTCTTAAAGGTGCTGTATGTATGTTTTTGACTGTACTAAAGCATAAAAATACCATAATATATTTAGGAAAAAATGTTAAGTTCACATACTTGTTTATCTGAAAAACAATGCTACAGCCAGTTATTTTACTTTGAAATGTGTGTTCTGTGTTAGAATGTCTGTTTTAGTTTTGGTCTGTGCTATAAAGCATGTTGCCAGTTTACCCAATAGTATTTCGACACCACAGGTTACCAGCTGGCGGAAAACATAGCGTATTGGTGCCACGGAAGCCAGCAAACAAACTGGGTCAAAGATCACAGATTCTACCCGACCTAAAAAGTCTTGCATCCATCTAAAATGTCTGAGTGGAAGCAACTTACAGTGTGTGAATCTCCTCGCCTTCCATTGTCAATTGCGCTCGTTCCTGTTGCGTGTCCTCAAACTGGCAACCCGCATGAGCGTCGAGTATGAGGAGGAGGGAGAAAACAATATTTTAAATTTGGACTGCAGTACCCATTTCAACCACTAGCTGTCATTCTTACATACAGCACCTTTAAGTGAAGATTTAACTCTATCATGATCCTAAATTAAGTTTCTGTTATATGTATAAAAAATAAAAAGGGAAAGACCTGGGGCCATGTTATTAATACATAAAGCTGTATTCTTATCAAAGCATGTCGTAATGGTCCATTCACTTAGTCTAGTGTCCTACTGAGTGAGTGAGTCTTTGTTGGCAGATTCATGGACAACCTGCAGACAGAAGTCCTTGAAATTGAGTTCCTCAGCTATTCCAAGGGAATGACCACCATCAGTGAGGAAGACTTTGCTCGTATCCTGTTGCGCTACACCACAGTGGAGAACATTACAGGCTACCTTGAGAATGTGCGTCAAAGCATACCCGATGAAAAGGTAATACTTGCTCTGGACACACGCACACACACACACACACACACACACACACACACACACACACACACACACACACACACACACACACCCATCGCAGGAAACTGCACATTTTTACTTTCTCCCAAAAAAACTCATTCTGTATGATTTATAAGCCTTTTGAAAAATGGGGACATGGGTAATGTCCTCATTAGTCACCCTCTCCTTGTAATACCTATGTCATATCCATGTCATTATACACATTTGTGTCCTGATATGTCATAAAAACACACACACACACACACACACACACACACACACACACACACACACACACACACACACACACACACACACACACACACACACACACACACACACACACACAGACATTCACCACTATCATCACAGCAGGAAAATCAGAAGCCTTTCTGAACAAGTACCACAATACCACTTTCAAATTTGATGCTAATTTCCATTCACCAAAATTTTTTAAAATATACAAATACATTTTTTTACAACAACCAGCTAACAAAATATGTTCTAAGAACGTTTTGCTGATGTTTAAGTTATGAAAACTTTATTTCTGAAAGTTCAGGATCAGGATTTTTTTTTGGTTATGTAAACGTTAAGAGAATGTTCAACATTATCTGAACTTTACCTTCAAGTAGTAGACGAACATCAAATTAAAACATTCCATGAACAATGTATAAAGGCTGAAAGGTCCTTTACATGCAATCTGCATGCAATCACATCATTACTGCATGGCACAAGCTGATTGGCCTCTACTTATCCTGCAGCCAATGAGATTGCTTGCTCAACATTTAAATAGTCTGGTTCAGTGTTTGCTGTAAACTGGTCGTGCAGCACACTATCATATTAACTCTGAAACCCTCCACCTCTCCCAGCTCCACCTGCCTAGATCTGCTATAGGATTTATGTATGTGTATTCATGCAGCAGCAGCAGCATATCTTACATGCTCACAGCAGCGTGTCTGTGTATGTATTGGCAGTAGCAAATCCATACTTGATCTGCAGCAGCAGCCGTCTAGCAGATCTACTCTACCAAGACCAAATACATTAACACTGCCATATTCAATAACATGCAAAAATTATTCAGAGTTGTCATGATTGACATTTTGTGCTATTGTTTTGAGAGTTATTAATGACCCGAGAACGAACATTCTATTAACCTTACTGCAAGAAGGTTTTTTTCACCTTGAGCCTTGGTAGAACATTAACCAAAGTTCTGAGAACATTCCCTGTTAGCTCAGGAAGTACAGAAACACAATTGGAGGTATTCTAATATTTCTACTTCTTTATCTTTTCATGTATTATAAATGACTCTATTCAAATCATTGCATAGCAAAAAAAAACCCACCACAGATGTGGAGAGAGGAGAATATGTATAATCTGAGCGATGTTAGTGTTTTTTTTTTTCTTTAAGATGTTTCTCTTTTTGCACATTGACCCTCACATTATGAGGTTAGAGTCTTTTCAGTTGCTCGAGGAGGCTGTTGGTGGATGGCCATTGATATACAAGTGGTTCTTATTCTTAAGTTAAGAGATATTGCAATACAGCTTAACTTGTAAAACCACCAAAGCATCACATATTACTCATTAGATCAATTGTAAAACAGTTGTTGTTGGTTGCAAGAGTGGCTTCAGAAAAAGACGTGGGTCTAGTGCCTGGAAATGGATGAGTGAAACTCAAAAGGACCGCTGTTTGGGTAATCTGCTAGCGGTGAGATATTTTGGACACATCCCCTTTTGTTTTTATGTGTGCAAGTATCAGGTTAATCTTCCTTAGAAGAGTCGACAAGCTACCCGACCTCTCCTTAAACAAAACAATCTAAAGGTGTCGACAGCTCCAGTTGTACAGATGGGGTGCGGGAGCAGGAGAGATGTGTTCTGGGATTGTTTGACTTTGCTATTTTCTGTCTTGGGATCTGTTAACGCTCTTCAAGTTCCCACAGACACCTAAGGTGCCCTCGTTTTTGAGAAAGTGAGGCGTGATGCAGTTTTGCCTTTTTTCTTTTGAAATTCATCATTTTATGTACTAGCTCGCTGCACAAATTCTATCATATTGTAAAGGCTCTGACTTAATTATCTTTCTATTGCCCAAAGCTTTCTCTTTAAAGGAACATTGACGATTTCATCTCAAGTCACTAATTTAACACTGATCTTCTCTTATAGGGCATCACTTTTGAAGAGTTTAGGTCCTTCTTTCAGTTCCTAAACAACTTAGAGGATTTTGCCATTGCCATGCAAATGTACAACTATGCAAATCGCCCAATTGGACAAGGTAAACATGCTCATTTAATGCAGTTACTCCTCAAACTCTGATGTGGCTAATGATGTTTGTCTCTCGGCTTACAGATGAGTTTGCCCGTGCGGTCTATGTGGCCACTGGCCTGAAGCTGTCACGACACCTTGTCAACACTATTTTCAAGATCTTTGATGTGGACCATGATGACCATCTAAGCTACAAGGAGTTCATTGGGATAATGAAAGATCGGCTGCATCGTGGCTCTTGGGTAAATGACTGGGAAGGTTGACTGTTCTCTCCATGGTTGTTTAAAAGCCTTTTTTTTTTCAAACCTATAGGTAATAAAGGCAGAATAATGAACCTATGGTGAGCCTTAAAACTGAGATTTATAGTTCACCCAAAGGGATAGTTTACCCTATGATTTACTCACCTATGACATTCTTCTTTCAGACGAATAAAATTTGAGTTATATTAAAAATGTCCTGGCCAATAAAAGCATTATAATGGCAGTGAATGGGAGCCCAAAATTATAAAAGTCATTATAAAAGTAATCCACACGGCTCCAGGGGGTTAATAAAGGCCTTCTGAAGCAAAGCGATGTGTTTTTGTAAGAATATTTTATAAAAATGTCCATATTTAAAACCTTATAAAGTAAAATATCTGGCTTCTACCAGACAGCCTTCCGCATTCAACTTACGAAGAAAGTGTAACGCTCTTTCTTTCTCTCGCAGTTCAAAACGCTTACGTTACGTCTGACGTCATACATTGCGGCAGTTATGCTTTTTTAGCAAGTTGAATAGGAAGGCAGTCTGGCAGGAGCTAGATATTTTACTTTATAACGTGTTAAATATGGATATTGTTCTGACACAAACCCATCGATTCGCTTCAGAAGGCCTTGTCTATTAACCCCCCAGAGCCGTGTAGATTACTTTTTTAATGGATGGATGCACTTTTTTGGGCTTCAAATTTTGGGTTCCCATTCACTGCCATTATAAAGCTTGGATTAGCCAGGACATTTTTTTATATAAATCCCATTGTATTCGTCTGAAAGAAGAACGTCATACACACCTAGGATGGCTTGATGGTGAGTAAATCATGGGCTATTTTCATTTTTGGGTGAGCTATCCCTTTAAGTAGAGGAAAGCAGATGGTCCAAAAATCTGGATTGAGGTTTTGAATGGACACATTTATATAAAGGAGAGTGTTTCCCAGAAATCTTTTTTTTTTTTTTTTTTTTTTTTTACATTTATTTATTTATTTATTACTTGTTTTATTTTGCAAATCAGCTGTCAGTCACCTGGCTTGTCACAGGATAGACATTCCTATAATATTTTCAATAATAATTTACAGTTTAAAATATATTAAAATAGAAAACAGTTATTTAAAAGTGTAACAATATTTCACAATATTACTGTTTTTTTAGCCTGGGTGAGCATAAGGAAATGTTTTTTTAAAAACATTTTTAAAAATCTTACCGACCCCAAACTTTTCTTATGTACAAACCCTATATTGTTGCCTTATTTCAAGAAAAAGAGTAAAGGCTTTCTTGTGTGTGCAATTTTGCTGCCATCTAGTGGCCATATATTGCCAATTCAGTATTCTAGTTGTCTCATTGACTAACAGTTGATTTCAATTTCATTTTCTTTTTGAAAAGATAATATTTCTATTGATGACATAAAACCATTTTTTCTTTATATTATATTATATTATATTATATTGTATTTTCTTTATAACTTAGGGATATAAAGGTGAAGAGAGATTCACATCCTTTAAAGCTTGTATGAAGAAAGAACTCACTGCTAAATAGGTAAGTTCATGGCTGAATAGAAAAAAAATTTTGTAGCTATTATCCAGCATTTTTGGTTTAGCTTCATGATTTGGCCCTGGAGAATGATACTGAAATACAGCACTAACACTGCTCAGCATTCAGCCAAAGCTCTTTTTCTAGCATCAGATTACTCTGTAAAATTAATGTCTGCTATCCAGAGATACAAGATACCAGCCTAACACAGTGTATTAAGACTAACACAGTAATAGAATACAGCCCAACCCACACCATAAAACACCTAGAAACAGGGAACAATTGGACTTACTCTGGGTGTATGAATAGAGTACATGCAGTTTGAATGAAATAAACAGGTGTTACTACTTTTATATAGCACATTTCCATTCTCTTGTCTTGTTCTATCACTTGTTGGATTCAGTTATTTCGTTTGATGTGCTATTCTTCTGTTATGTCTTTGATTTGTGCAGCCGGTGATAGTCCCGCCGTTCCTCTTCACCCTCACGTCTCAGTGAAGAAATCTCAAGTTGGATTAAAGTTCTCAGTGACTCAAAGCAATTATCTACCTGACCTGTGTCAAACTCTGTAAGCTACAAATACTGCCATAATTAGATTAACACATGCTACCTCTCTGGACTATAGTTGCTGTCACTTGGCATGCACTTTCTTAACTCTGTAAAAGCCATTAACTTAAAGGGATAACACTTTAATAAAATAGCCATAATACTTTTATTAATCAAAAAGTTATTTATTAAAAGTCTAATAAATTTAAATGGGCCCAGTGCTCATATTTTGAGATAAATTATGTGAATTAATTGCAAAGTATTGTCTTTATTTATGATTATATATTACTTCATAAATTTAAAAATTGTCCATTTGCAAAGGGAACTATATGTTGAGTGTAAGGTTATTTATTCTATTTATTGATCTATTTTGTGTAAAGAAAATGTCCTCTTGGGATTTAATGCTTCTTTACTGCTGTATTGGCAATGCATTGTTCTATTTGCTTCTCTAGGAGATATAAGCCAGATAATCTTTCCTTACAATGAGCACATTGCTAACATAGTTTCTCTGAGCGTGTCCACTGCCCACCACCCAGATCAGCTTACACAGGTTCTGACAGTGCTGAGTGCACAGAGCAATAATGAGACCTCAGTAATCTCACAATGTGCTACACATACAGATCCCTCTCTCCACCTCTTTATGAGTTTCTTACACTGCCGCTCCTTTAAGAAATCTCTTGCGAAGACAAAACAACAAACAAGCAGAATCTGAATCCACTCGTTTTACTCCAGTGAATATTTCTCACTGTGTTTATTTTAAGTTGACATTTGTGCATATTTTAGAAATTTGCTTACAAAAAAAAAGCTGTTGCACATTTTCTATTTATTGCCCAGAGAAAAAGATACAGCTCATTAAACACACACTGACCCATGGGGCATGTCGTCACATGAAACCATTTTGACATTATAATATAGCTTGTGACAAATGTGTGACAAGTTGCTCCAGTCTCACCCACTGTGCTTTTCTACGGAATATAGACCATGTTTTTGATCTGTACATCCTAAAATAGCCTATTTATATTGCATATTACAGTTTGTGTCTGTTATAAGTGAAGTATAGGCTAATTTTTATGCATTAGTATTCAGATTGCTTAGAATGTTTGAATAAATGAAAACCACAAATAAAAATAATAATTTGTGTCATTCCTTCTCGTCGTTGCTTCCTTTTTTCAGAAGACATGTTTAAAAAAAAATTATAAAAAAAACCTCACAAAGTGACCATTTTAGATTATACCTACAGGGTTAAAGGCACAATATGTAAGATTTTTGGATCAAAATATTCAAAAACCACTAGAACAACATTATATATTTTGGTGACTTGTGTACTTACATTATCCCAAATGTTTCCAAGAATGTTTAAATCCAGAGAAATAAGCATTTTAACCAGGACACGGAGCGTGTCCGTGTGTCGCCTGTCAATGTCATCATACACCCTCAATCATTTCTCTCAATTTCCGGTTTTATTTTGTAGAAACGATGGAAACACCAAAGACTCTTTAATATATTATGTTTTATTAGACAGGTGAGCAACTGTTTGGATACATTCATCGACAGAAAACTAATCATTGTTATACAGCTCAACACAGTCTTATTGTTTAAATCTAATTTTCTTGATCTACCGCGAGTACCATGTTTTACCATGCCTAATATTGATCTAGCTTACCGCAGTGTGCAACAAGTGTCTCATAGTAGCCACAGAGTGAACGCACAGAGTAGCATTATAACTTTCAACACACTCAAATAATGTATCTAATTTGATAAAACAGCGCTGCGTCACCCCACATATGCATGACCGGAATAAGTGGAAGTGTTCATCTGCGGCATAATAAAAGCTCCACTACTCTCGAGCAGTGTGTCGTGCTTGTCTCTCATTAGCAATCGCTCCAGTGGCCTCGTTCTGCTCCAATGGCTTTCAGCCCCACCCTGCTTCATACTACTGTAACGTTAATAAATCTAGAGTTGTCAAAAGTACTGAAATGTTAAGAATGTGGTGATACCAGCATTTCCCTAAGATTTTGAGCACTGTTAAACGGATTCTTAAACACCTCTGATTGACCATTGTGTTCACGCACTCAACATATGTATTTGGCTCTTCAATGACACTCACTCTTCACTTAGCGCTTACACAGATACACACAGGAGCATTTGAAATCAGGCGTCTATCAGCAGATCCGATCTATCAACGGATATATTAGGGATCCGCTGACTTCCATTTCATATGCTACCTTGTATAACTGTGTAAGAGTTTGGTGAAGAGTGAGCGTCATTGAAGTGCGTTGATCATTGCAGCCAATCACAGACATATGTTGAGTGTGTGAACACAATGGCCAATCAGAGGTGTTTAAGAATCTATTCAACATCACTCAAAATGCTAGAGGGAAATGCTGGTATCATCACATTTTTTAAATTTCAGTACCGACTTGGTACCGAAGTCGGTACTTTTGACAACTCTAAATACACTCACCTAAAGGATTATTAGGAACACCATACTAATACTGTGTTTGACCCCCTTTCACCTTCAGAACTGCCTTAATTCTACGTGCCATTGATTCAACAAGGTGCTGAAAGCATTCTTTAGAAATGTTGGCCCATATTGATAGGATAGCATCTTGCAGTTGATGGAGATTTGTGGGATGCACATCCAGGGCACGAAGCTTCCGTTCCACCACATCCCAAAGATGCTCTATTGGGTTGAGATCTGGTGACTGTGGGGGACATTTTAGTACAGTGAACTCAATGTCATGTTCAAGAAACCAATTTGAAATGATTCGAGCTTTGTGACATGGTGCATTATCCTGCTGGAAGTAGCCATCAGAGAATGGGTACATGGTGGTCATAAAGGGATGGACATGGTCAGAAACAATGCTCAGGTAGGCTGTGGCATTTAAACGATGCCCAATTGGCACTAAGGGGCCTAAAGTGTGCCTAGAAAACATCCCCCTCACCATTACACCACCACCACCAGCCTGGACAGTGGTAACAAGGCATGATGGATCCATGTTCTCATTCTGTTTATGCCAAATTCTGACTCAACAGCAATCGAGACTCATCAGACCAGGCAACATTTTTCCAGTCTTCAACTGTCCAATTTTGGCGAGCTTGTGCAAATTGTAGCCTCTTTTTCCTATTTGTAGTGGAGATGAGTGGTACCCGGTGGGGTCTTCTGCTGTTGTAGCCCATCCGCCTCAAGGTTGTGCATGTTGTGGCTTCACAAATGCTTTGCTGCATACCTCGGTTGTAACGAGTGGTTATTTCAGTCAAAGTTACTCTTCTATCAGCTTGAATCAGTCGGCCCATTCTCCTCTGACCTCTAGCATCAACAAGGCATTTTCGCCCACAGGACTGCCACATACTGGATGTTTTTCCCTTTTCACACCATTCTTTGTAAACCCTAGAAATGGTTGTGCGTGAAAATCCCAGTAACTGAGCAGATTGTGAAATACTCAGACCGGCCCGTCTGGCACCAACAACCATGCCACGCTCAAAATTGCTTAAATCACCTTTCTTTCCCATTCTGACATTCATGCAGGAGATTGTCACGCTTGAAGCAACTGCCAAGTGCTTGGTTGAATCACCTTTCTTTCCCATTCTGACATTCAGTTTGGAGTTCAGGAGATTGTCTTGACCAGGACCACACCCTAGACAATGCATTCAAAGCTGGTTTTAACCGTCTCACATCTTGTCCAGGCAGGTTTTTGGCTAGTTTGGCTGGATGGCATGCTAATTTTCTGTAGGCTACCAACTGCTGGAAAGTCAGCAGACCAGATCGGATGACCATCTAAAACCAGCAAACCAGCTTAGATTCTTTAAAATGTTTATCAGCAGGAAGTGAACTACTTAATTGTTTGCACGTTTGTTGGGTTTTGTTGGATCAATGTGTTACCCCTGTCGGTGTCTGTTGGTGTTGGTCAGAGTTTGTTTTCACCTAACTGAACATATGACATAATATTCACCTGTCCATTCTGTTGGGGCAGTGTGCACATGCCAGTTATTTTTCATAAAATTCTAAATTCAATGGGCAACTTCTTAAAATGGATGTTTTAACTTAAAGCCACTTGCACTGACATGTCTTAAAATGTTTTTTTTTTCTTTCTTCTTCTTTTCTTTTTCTAAGGCACGTCAATATAAGATACTTAAATGTCATAAAAGAATCTAAGCCTTGTCTGTGAAACCAGGCCAATGTGTATTATCCTTGTGTTGCTAGTGTGTTGATAGTATAACAATGTGTTGTTTAACATTGCTCTGGTGTGGCATTATAAATGGGCTATAGCTAATAGATTTATAAATAGGCTATATAGCTAATAGATATAAAGCAAATCTCAACAGGCTTGCTAAATTACAGCAGACTTGATAGAAGGCGGTAGAGTCAGGCTTTAGTGTAGTAACACCTCCACCGCATCGCGTGAGCATCATGTAAGTTTGTAGAAAGGGGCGGTACCGATGTGCTACACCGCAAACAAGAGCGAGCGGAGGATGCAGGGGCAGATGAGCCGCAGCTGCACACGGAAGAAGACATGATGATGTTTTAGCAGCAGTGCGGGCTCGGTGAGGCTGAACTAGTCGTTTTGACCACTTTTGGTCTTCAAACAGAAAGATGGCGCCGTCGGGCTCGCGCAGCGATGACTGCTGGAGAGTTTTATACTGGATCCCTGTGCTGTTCATCAGTCTGATCGTGGCATGGTCCTACTACGCTTATGTAGTGCAGCTCTGCATAGGTAAGACTGGAAGCAGCTCTCTTTGAATGAAGTTGGTGTGAAACGGAGAGAGAATGAATAAATAATACCTGGTTTCTCGACCATGTGCGTATGTCTGCTTCTGTTACTAGAGCAATATATCTGCTATTGATGGGGTCCATTTGCTTATAAACAGTAAGACTAAGAGTGGGTCATGATTAATGTCAAATTGAATGAGATTAATTCATTTCATAATCTCTTTATATGCGCATGTGTGTCTGTAGGCTACAATTATAACACATATATTGTAATATTATGCATGCATCTTCATTATAAAACTGAAAAACAACATATATGGGTCAGTGACTAAGCATGCGAGACGATAAAAAAAGGTTATATAGGGGTGCGTTCAGGTTGACTGGGACACTTTTTCCCAGTCATCTAAATGGCAAAAAGTGTCCCAATATATATAATGATTTTTCATAATCATAAATGTCATAGTCAAAAATGTTTTGGTTCATTTGACCTGAACAAAATACCTTTTCATAAAAAGGTCAAAATATGTTATAATTTAAAAAGAACTCATGAGGGTCATAAGGGGTCCATCCTTAAAATATTAACTATATTAAAAGACAAAACTGCTTTACTGCTTTTTAATTATACTTTTTAAATTGCAATAGGGAAGTTAACACCACCTACACATTTTGGACTTTAAGCCCCACAAATATTAGTAATAGCAAAACTAACAATAATAATCCAGAATTCAAGTATTTTCATGAATTTAATTTTTTATGTATTTTGGAGTGACATAATACTGTAGATCCACAAAAAATAGCATCATGTCATTGACCCATATGCAATATGGAGCGATTTTGGCAACAGTCTATAACATCATTAAGACCTTCATACAAAACTTGATCTCTCCCCCTTTTGTTGCCATAAATATGAGCTCTTAACACTGTGAAAATATCTTCAAGCTTTATTATGTACTGTGTTATTTGTTTAGAATGTGGCTTTTTTTATGTGCGCAACAAGCAATGGTTTGTGTTCACATTAACATCATTCACTCCTTTGATAACATCTGCTATCATGTTCCCATAAAAACAGCATGAAGAGGCTTTATTGTTCTCTTGAATGGTGGATGATCATGAGGATGCCCTGTTATTCTCTGAAGACTAATGGTGTGTGTGGTTGGACTCCTTTAATAGAATCAAATGACATTTAAATATCTGTGCATAAAACAGCTGCTTTCTGGTGTTCCTCAGAGACTTCACTGAGTGAAGCGTCAGTGGCCAGGCCATACTACTAATGGCTCTTCTCACTGGCAGTTTATACCGGTTTATGCCACGGGCACCCCACCCCTTACTTTGTACTTAAACTGACAAAATGAAAAACATCAAGTGCTTTGAGGTCTGAACTTGAGCATGAACTGGATAATATGTTTGCATGGGTTCAGTGGGATTATCTACCTAGCATTGCTGGTCACCAGCAAAAGTATGTTTTGCATGCTGGGACCAGCATGAGATGCTGGTTGCTAGTTTGCTGGTTACCAGCATAGGAAGCGGAAGTGATGGCGGACCAGCTGCATTAGCTCAGTTTTGCTTGAGAACAGCATGACTATGCCAGTCCACCAGCTAGACCAGCATAAATCAGCCTAGACCAACACTGAATTCATGATGGTTTATGCTGGATTTTTCAGCAGGGTAGTTGGCTCATTGCAACAATGATGCAAATACCCAAAACCGTAACAGACAGTGTCAGTTTAAAAGAAGATCCGTTTACTGTTAATACTACTACTATGTGATCATTGCATTTGTTTTAGCAAGCCATGATAATAGGTGGTCAGTGAATCTTTACTTTACCCATAGTGACAAAGGTTGTTATAAACATACTGTCTGCTGATCTTTATGTCTCAAAGCTAATCTCACTGCCAAGCTGTCAAACTCAACCTCACCAATCTCTACTTGACCTATTTCTGCTATCAAATCACTTGTGCTGCACACTGAGTTTAGCAATGAACACATTTTACATTTCCTAGATAACACTGATGTCATCAGGGGAAGAAACTGTTTAATTGCTGAAATTGGTCATAATGAGTCTCGTCATCTGTTTACAGTTTTTATTGCTTGAATTGAGAGGGTTGTATACCAATGAGGTGTTATGATAATGGCCTTATTACAGTATATAATGTGATTACCGGTTGTACACTTGCAGTTATTCTTTATATGCTTTTTGTGAATTATTACAAAATCATGAGGATTTTCTTACTGCCACAAACGCATCACAACTTTTTAAGCACCCCCTAAAACTGCTTAAGTACTCCATTGGGTACACATACTTAAAATAGATGCACTGCATTCTGGGATTTTGTTTCTGTTTTGTGCTTCAGAGGAACTACAGTTTTATTTACTTTTTGTTTACTTGAGTGCCAGATCTTTCAAAGAGCATATTTTGGATAGAGAGTAGTACTGCAGCCCACATCACATTAGATGAGGCTAATCTAATGAGGCTTTTAGGACATTGCAACTTAAAGAACTAGATATTTATTGAAGAGTGATACTTAGAATGTCAAACCTCAAAAGAATATTTCTTTAACACACTAGCAAAACAAAAACCTCCTTCCTTGTCATCTGTGTGGGTGGTCCTATCTTGATTTTGAAACAGTTTTTTTTTCTGCATGTTCCTGTGTGGTCATAGTATCGTTCTGCAAGAGCACCAGTTGAAGAGATGCAATTATGAGCTAGTGAATTTGGGCATCTGATCAAGAGTCTCTGTACAGCGTGAGTTCCAGCAACAGCGATCAGAACCATCTGCTGCTCGCTGACCTTCTAAAAGCACAAGGAGTTTCTGACCTACTGTTTATACAATAATATCCAGCGCAGGATTCAAATCATATAGCATTAACAAAGTTGTAGAGACATTGCTACATTTGTCTTTCTCTTTTCTCTGCAGAAACTGTTGAAAACATGGGAGAGAAAAGTAAGTCAGCTTTTTCCTATAATCTTTTAATTGTCCCCCCAGATAATTTCAATGCCAATGTCTTTTCATAATTGGAGTGAATATTTACACCATGGGCGGCCAAGGCCCATTGATGCACATGGGGAGCGAAGGCATGGCCCGTGTGGTCTGATCAAACAGACGAGCTACTGTAGCTCAGATTGCTCAAGAAGTTAATGCTGGTTTTGATAGAAAGGTGTCAGAATACACATTTGTAGCGTACGGGGCTGCATAGCCGCAGACCAGTCAGGGTGCCCATGCTGACCCCTGTCCAATGCCGAAAGCGCCAACAGTGGGCACGTGAGCATCAGAACTGGACCACGGAGCAATGGAAGAAGGTGGCCTGGTCTGATGAATCACGTTTTCTTTGACATCACGTGGATGGCCAAGTGTGTGTGTTGCTTATCTGGGGAACACATTGCACCAGGATGCACTATGGGAAGAAGGCAAGCCGGTGGAGGCAGTGTGATGCTTTGGGCAATGTTTTGCTGGGAAACCTTGGGTCCTGCCATCCATGTGGATGTTACTTTGACACGTACCACCTACCTAAGCATTGTTGCAGACCATGTACACCCTTTCATGGAAACGGTATTCTCTGGTGGCTGTGGCCTCTTTCAGCAGGATAATGCGTCTTGCCACAAAGCAAAAATGGTTCAGGAATGGTTTGAGGAGCACAACAACGAGTTTGAGGTGTTGACTTGGCCTCAAATTCCCCAGATCTCAATCCAATCGAGCATCTGTGGGACCAACACAATATTAGTCATAATGATATGCCTGATCTGTGTATATATTTAAATAAACACACATATACTGTTTTTACCATTTAAAAACATTTATTTTAAATTGCAATAATATTTCACAATATTACTGTTTTTACTGTATTTTTGATCAAATAACTGCAACCTTGGTGAGAGTAAAATACTTATTTCAAAAACATTTAAAAAAACATGCCAACATCAAACCTAATGGTAACTGTAATGTCCATGGATATTTCAACCAACCACGTGATTTGAGTTATCATTTATGTGTTTAGCACAAACAGCACAGAAAGAGATATGCTACGAACCAAAGTTTAATAGGTTTAATAATCCCTCACAATAATCATGAGAAATAATAAAAATCATAGTGATGCTTCCCTATAGGGAGCACCACTAATGATGTAATAATCTTTTTTAATCATCTTGAATCACACTGAATATTCCTTTTGTATCACAGTAGTTTACCTCCTGGCATATCATATGCTTTTCATCATGTTCGTGTGGTCATACTGGCAAACCATCTTCACAAAACCCATGAACCCTCTCAAAGAGGTGAGTAAATATGATTACAGTAATGTTATGTGTTAATAACAATTAATTTCAAAGTAAACACCAGACAACTGAAGTCATCAGTCATCAAGTAATACATCAATTTAAATGTTATTTTGCCCAGCATATGCTCAGTATGACTCATGAGGTGTTGGCTTATAATGAATATTATTTGTGTAATATTTGTAAATATATGGTATAAGTGTAACCAACAAGTCCTTGGTTACGCTTATTGAAAAAACAGCATGTTGGGTTGTAAATTGCATGTGATCGTCAGTATGACTATAGCACCTCACTGGAAGCTGTTATTATTTCAAGCCGAGAGAATGAGAAACAGACTGTAATAGAGAAACCACATACGGCTCAAACTGGCAATCAGTCGTACTCCTCTCACATCTCTGAGTGCAGAACGCGCTGCTCGTCACACAGGAAATATCAAAATGTTTTGCTTTTTGTCTGTTCCTTTCAGTTCCACCTGTCACACCCTGACAAAGAACTATTAGAGCGTGAAGATCGGAGAGAATCTCAACAGGAGATCTTGAGGAGAATTGCCAAGGATTTGCCCATTTACACACGCACAATGTCAGGAGGTGGGCACTTTTCTTTACGTTCAGCACATCCTAATAGTGCCAAAGACATCACTGTTAGCAGGCCGAGTCTGTAACAGTCCATTCAGCTTAAATTTAGGCTCAGTAACAAATAATGGCCACAGACAATTACATTTGTTTCAATCTGTCTTCAGTCTTCAGTGAATCCTATCGATCTGTATTTTAACAAGCTGTCTTGATACAGCTATCCGCTACTGTGATCGCTGTCTGCTGCTGAAGCCTGATCGATGTCATCATTGCTCTGCCTGTGATATGTATGTCTTTCTCCTTTTTTTAAAAGACATAACACATATTCGATTTTGCTGTGTTGCATTTCAACAGCTCCTGCCTTTGCTGTTTTACAGGTGCATTTTAAAGATGGATCACCATTGTCCGTGGTATGTACTGGCTCAGTAGATTAAATGCAAAGCAAGAATAAAAGATTTTTGGTTTTGGAAGAGAGACATGCACCAAATATTTCTAGGTTTCTATTAGACCATCAAAGCAATCATTATTTTCCTAGCGCACTTTATTTGATTTTGTCATTTAAAGCTTAACATTTTTGGTGGTATAATTTTACATTTTGGTGAATTGATGACTAATTTGAGTGAATTTAAGTGGACCTTCATGCTTACATTTACATATTTCTATAAAAAGTACATTGTACAAATTGAAATCATCATTTACTTAGTAAAATAGATATGTTTTCTCATGAGATGAGGTTGTCTTTCTTCTGTTATTCCATCTGTCAGAAAAATACTGCTTTGTGATGTTCCTCAGAGACTTCACTGAGTGAAGTGGCCAGGCCACACTTCTAATGGCTCTTCCCACTGGCGGTTTATGCCATGGGCACCCCACCCCTTGCTTTGTAGTTAAGCTGACAAAATGAAAAACATCAAGTGCTTTAATGTCTGAACTTGAGCATGAATTGAATAATATGTTTGCATGGGATTATCTACCTAGCATTGCTGGTCACCAGCAAAAGTATGTTTTGCATGCAAAAACATGCTCATAATGAAATATGTATATCGGGTCCATGAATTAGCAATTTGTTCCTACAACTTACTATAGTATCCTATGTCAGCAAATCAAAACGAGGTAATATTTTTTTTCAACGTGGCCATGATTTACTAAAATGAAAGAATGATCATCTGTGGCCGCAGTTTATATAGTTTTGTCCACATGTCATGTGCTGGGCTCTGTATATTTTTTCTTTTGTTATTGATTATGCACAAGTGACAGTTGCACTGATAAGATGGGCGATGCTGTCAAAAAAAATATTTTTTTAAATGGACTGAATCAATGTGATTACATTACATTTCACATGCAAAAGTAGTGTCAAGAAGGGTAGAAATGAATTAGCTTGTAAGGTAAAAACTGCACGTTTCCCTTGTTATAGTGTAATTTGGGCAGTATTTTGCAATAAAAATAGATATTAATATCCAATTTTATTCAGGCTAATAGGTGCATTTTGTCTTCTTTGACAGGGTGAACAATTGCGTGGGCTTCGCCAACTACAAGTTTTTCATGCTCTTCCTTGCATATTCATTGTTGTATTGCCTCTTTGTCACTGCCACAGACTTGCAGTATTTCATTGAGTTCTGGACTGTAAGTATGAATTATTAATTTCTTAGACTTATATTAGGAAACAGATCATTTGAATGTTCAGATAGGCTGTCTGCAATTTGTTAGGAGTACTATCATGTTTTGCTCATTGCTTTTCAATAAAAAGAATGTTTTTATTTTGAAAGGTTGATGGTAAAACACATGAGCGTCTAATGCAGTATTTGGTAGGACTGAGTCAATTATTGAAGTTCTTTGACTGACCTATTCATTCCTCTAGTTCCTGTAGTTTTGATAGTTTCCATCAGCATAACACACATAACACTAGATCCAGTAGACAAGAAAATGTACGCTTATTCAAACAATTTTTCTAGTCTAGAATGGACTGTCCATGTATCCCACTCCTGCTTGTTCCCACTAGTTCAGTTTAATTTAGCAAACTTTATGTAATTGAGTATTCTATAAAAATCTGTATATCAACTAGATAATATAGCAGGCAATAGCTTGAATTAGGGCTGAGCTGTTTTTTGTTTGTTTATTTCAGTCCATTCCTGTTTGTGGTGTTTTTCCCATGTCTTTCCCATGTTTCTCACAGAATGGTCTGCCTGATACCCAAGCCAAGTTTCACATCATGTTCCTGTTTTTCGCTGCCTCCACGTTCTCAGTGAGCCTAGCGTTTTTGTTTGCTTATCACTGCTGGCTTGTCTGCAAGAACAGATCCACACTGGGTGAGTGGGCTGTGCTGTAATTACCCTTGGATTTCGTGTGAATAGTGTGTATTTTGCAATCTATGATCATCTGTCCGCACTGCCTGATCAAATACATCTCATACAACCAGTGACTCCGATCTGGGGCAGGTTGTGTTTAGGTCTTCTGCAGTCTGCCCTTTGTGGCAGATTCTCAAGGGAACATGTATCTGTGACAACATGCCCAGTCTTCTGGCAAAAGCAAGTGTGTCAAGATGCATTATGGTTAAAAATGTTAAAAATGAATCTCAGAATCAGACATATTCTATTCTTAACCCTGTAAACCCTCAAAAGTAAAGCCTTCTCTTGTCTGATTGATAGTTCATACTTTATTAGCAAATAAATGGCTTTTTATTATGATTCTAAAAATGTCCACCTTCAGGTCGTGGCATGTGTCTTTTTGCTGTGAAGTTTTTACAGATTTTTATAAAGTAAAGATTACGAATAGCTTTTATATTGCTAATTGGTATTATTTTAAGATGAACATTTACTGGACTACGACAACTTAGGTTTACTTGATTATCCATATATTGTTTTTTTTGTTTTTATCATGTCAATGTCATGTCACTCAAAAAACAAATAAACATTCCTCAAAAGCATATTTGATACTCACATTTGTGTAATGTGAGTATCAAATATGTTTTTGAGGAATGTATATTTGCATTGCATTGCATTATATGATCCCCCACAATTAAAACACTTAATTGATATTATCACATTTGATAATAAGACTAAACATTTAGATATCATCTTACTAAGACATATTATTGGGAGAAATATAGTGACAATTGATATTTATATGCATTTCATGTAAGTAGTCTGCTATATTGTTATAACAATCTCATTGATTTACAGAAGCTTATCAGAATTTCATATTACTTTTTGGCCATATACTGTAAATATCAGCAATAGCACTAAATTGCATATTTTTCCTCAGTTTGGGCATCTGAATGAAATTTAGGTGTTTTTTCTTCTTGAGTATGAGCTCCATTTTCTCCTATATCATACAATATGAGCCATAAAAGTCTGATGTATCAAATATGATACTCAACAAACACACAAACGTAAAAAAGGCTCACTAAACATTTCATCAGAACTGTCTGGCCATGATTATTTTTTCATATTTTAGGCTTTACAGGGTTAACTGTTAAGAGAAGATTGGAAATAATGTCAGTAGGATTGTATATGAAGCCTCTTTATGTATTTATGTGGTTTAAATGTTTCTCCTGTCAGAGGCTTTCAGGGCTCCTGCGTTCCAGCATGGACCAGACAAGAACGGCTTCAGTTTAGGAACAAACAAGAACTTTCTCCAAGTGTTTGGAGAAGAAAAGAAATATTGGCTACTGCCTGTTTTTTCAAGGTATCAGTCATGTTCAGTAGAACTGAAAATAGTGTCAGTGTTCGCCGATCTCATTCCCTCTGTATCACATTGCGTTTCTGCAGTCTGGGCGACGGCTGTTCATTCCCCACATGTCTGGTGAACCCAGACCCCGAACAACCCTCCTTGCCCCCTGGACGCAACCCTTCAATCAAAAGGTTTATGCCTCAGATGAATTATTCATTTAGAAAAATATTGTATAACAATATAAAAAATACAAAATAATAATAATAAAATGTCCCAAAATTTGACAGTCCAATCAAATAATGAGCCAAGAAAGATAATACTTCTGGTTCCACTGTCACAGAAATGCCCATTGCATTGTGGGATAGTGTATTGCTGATATGCAGAGCTTTCCATTCATGCCCTTTTCATTCTTCCAGTGCTGGAGAATCCCAGTTTCCACCTAAACCTCTGAGAGAGTCTCAGAGCCGACTGCTGAACAACGGACAGCCAGAGGGAAGTGAAGACAGAGACAAGCGAGGTGAGAGGACAGTTAGGCCACATCTGAGATCATTACAAAACACAGCTAGTTTGGGTGTTATATGTGTCTTGACCATAAATATGACTAATAGATATGAGGTAAACCTGCAGCTATGAATGTGTTAGGTAATATTAATGTGGTTTCCTAACAGGAACAAGCAACCCAGCCTTGACTATTGAGAAGGAAACTTAGGAACATGCTAATGAAACAGGTTTGTTACTTTTGTGTGTACATATTACAATAAGACTTGACTTATTTTCAGATAATAACATTAAAGTGTTTCAAAATTATAATACTGCCATTTAAAAGTTTGGGGTAAGTTCTCTTATGTTCGCCAATGCTGCATTTATTTGATCACAAATACAGTAAAAGAAACAGTAATATTATGAAATATTATTACAATTTAATGTGTATTGATATATACATAATAACTATACACAGTACACACATAAATTATGTAAACACAAACTTTTATTTTGATTTGACAGCATATTTTATATTTTGTAATATATTATAAATGATCCTAATTGAATTCTCTTTAAACTCTAGAGGTTTTGTCCTAGTGATGTCTGTTGTCAGTGGAACAGTGAGGATGTCTCTGCTGCTCTTGCACAGACTTGCACTGCCCTTCCACTCTCTACCTACTGAATTGTGATCCTTCACAAGCGCTAACAGAGCCTGATTATGGAGTGTACATTCATAAAGGGCCGCAGTCGCTTCTCTTCCTTGGAAACTGTATGGCTGAGATATCATAACGTGCCTAAAGATGCCTACAGATGTGGTGGAACAAAGTAACATCACTGTGGTTCCTGGACCCACATTTTAAAAAATGTAGAAATTTGTATGGAAAATGCCTTGAATATAGCTTGTGTGGTGTAGGCATTGCTTAAAGAAGGTAATATTTTTTCGTCAGTCTGGGAAACGTGAAGTATTTATGCATGCTGTGTGATGGTGGTACATAGTCGTTTGTCATGTTTGAAATGTGAAAACTGAAAAGCCCACTACACAACAACACATTATTTTTACCCTGTTTTTGTTAAATGCTTTGTTAAATTTCCGTTTGCACATCATGTCTATGATCTGTTTTATTTGACAAAGTGTCAGTGGGGATCTTGTCCAGATCCCAGCTGTCTTGAGTTTTGCAAAGGTCATACACAAGCAAAAAGACTGATGTAGCAAAACACTTTAGGCCATTTTTAGCACTGCATATTCAGACAAAAACACTGTTTATTCAAGTTTTTACCCAACAAGCAGTGGAAAGACAAAAATACTCTATATGCACTTTGAACAGCACTTAAAGATGTACATTGTTTCAGTTTTTAAATGGTCTTTGCCTTGATATTTTCTCGATGGTTCTGTTGAATCTAGTATGCAAGGATAATGTATTCTGACAACTCTTATGTCCATATGCGTTATGATACTGCAGCTGCAGTGAACATTTCACTACAAGTCAGTATATTGATCATTTTTAGCATATTTTGCATAACTCCGCACAATTAATGCAAAACTCAAAGATGTGGTTTTGCATCGCATCTGACTTATCTAAGGGCTCTTCTAAAGTACTTACTACCATATTTCTATCTGAATTTGATTCCATAGTTATTGCATGTAAATGTACTTGTACTTGATTTTAACTTGAGGTGCGAACGAAACCTCTGAAATGCCAAGAGCTGTGGTGCGTTGTCTGTTTTGTAGCTTTTATGGAAATGTCGTATAGGATTTGTTATTTTGTGATTAGGTTCACACACCACATTAAAAATAAACTGTGATAAAAGATTTCTACTGGTTCTTGCTTTGTGTGTAGACGAGCTGATTGTCGTCACTGCTTTTGTTCTTTTTGGGAGTATGTGAAATTCTGCTGGCTCTAGTTTAATGTTTTCATATACAATCAGTCTCCGTATGACAACTCCCTTGAACGATATGCCTTGATGAATGTTACTGTAAGAGAAATAAAGTGATATTTTATTAAGTGCTACAGTGTTGTTTCGGTATTGTTTCAATCCAACACTAGTAATTGTCCTTTACGAATGGACAATACAGCATACATTTGAACAGACTTCAGTTAGAAATATTAGAAAAATCAGGCTTTTATTTCCAAAAGCTCTAAAAACAGTCACTCTATATTGCATAATACCAATGTGGGTACTGTACACATCAAGATGGTAGACAAACAGGAGGAGAGAGGTTAAGAGCTACCAAAGTCATTATTCACCAAATCACACATTCAAAAAAAAAAGAAAAGAAAAAGCTGTGTTCGTGCGATTCACATGTCTATAAAAGCTCAGATTAGTTAACACAGCATTTATTCAAATATCTTTCAGTACATGCAGCAGATCTAGGCAACACAGAATTGTAAAGCAATACAATACACAAAAAAGAGAGGAAAATCAGAAGAAAACCCCAAACAGCACAACATTTGCACCATTCAAAAAACCAGCACTACAAGTAAAACTAATCCCACTGATACCGAGTACTTGAGTTGGTTAAGATTCCCTTTAAGAGTCGTTATTTCTCATATTAAATGAATAAAAGGCTTTGAACTTTTTGATACTAAAATACTACAAAACCTTTACATTTCTTTTAAAAATGAAAATGGAAAGAATTTTGATGCAAAGTATGAGGTGACCTCCGTTCACTTAAATGGTGGCAGTTACATCATCACTCTTAATTTACTCGTGTGGTAAAATCTGTGCTAACCCAACATAAAGAGTAAAATCAGTGCAAGGCTTCGCTTTACAATTAAGTGCCTGTATTTACCTGTGTCGGTGAGATCCTCCATCTGTCTAAAGCTATTACGAAGTGTGAGAAATCAGTACTCCTGTAATCAGGGAACAACAGTTCACGTAGGTGACTGGTGTACTCGCCAAATTAGTCAATGAACTACGCAACAGTACACGAGAAGAAAAGAATGCAATAAATTAATGATAAAAAAGAACATAAAAAGTAGCTTATATAATATTAAGGCTGAGCTGTGGGGGGGGGAAACTAAAACACCAAATGGTTCCTCTTCTTTAACAATAAAAGTTGAACATTTTGTGAAAAGATTTAACCCAGAGAAGGCAACAAAGGGAAGAAGTTTTTTTTTTTCTGTTGGATGGGAGCTTTAAAGTGCAAATTCCTATGAAATCTCTCATGGAAAACAAAACAACAACAACTAAAAACCCATGTTTTGAGCCCTGTATATGAGGTTCTTTATGGTGAGGGATTCTTGTGTCATGACTGCTGCTTGTTTGCCTCCTCCTCGTAGGCATTTCCGGTGCCGTTCTGGACATAGGATGAGCCTGAACCCAGTCCATACAAGTGACCACAATACTTGGCATCATCAATGTGATCCTCAAAAAACATCTGCAACGACAATGATGTTCATCAGTACAAATGCTGGATTCAATGCCAGCTTTTTGTGATATTTAATAAGCGCAAACCTCTCTCATCTTGAAGAAAGCCATTCCGGTGAGGAGTGAATCAGATCCTGCCTGATGCTGAGGTCCAATTCTCTCCAGCTCGAGCTGCTCTGCCACCTCCTGCAGACCGCCCTGCACATCACATGATAGAAATCAGACATAGACTCCTTCTATTCACTGCTATCAATGAAAGTAACCCCTGGTATATTTCAAGGAAAATGCTGCAGTGATGACAGCGGAATGAAATGGATCTGCAATGGCTATATATATATATATATATATATATATTATACACACACCCACTATATTGCCAAACGTTTTGGGACGCCTGCCTTTACATGCACATGAAGTTTAATGACATCCCATTCTTAATCTGGAGGGTTTCATATGGAGTTGGCCACCCTTTGCAGCTATAACAGCTTCAACTCTTCTGGGAAGGCTTTCCACAAGGTTTAGGAGTGTGTTTATGGGAATTTTTGACCATTCTTCTAGAAATGCATTTGTGAGGTCAGCACTGATGTTGGACGAGAAGTCCTGACTCCCAGTCTCCGCTCTAATTCATCCCAAAGTTGTTCTATTGGGTTGAGGTCAGGACTCTGTGCAGGCCAGTCAAGTTCCTCCACACCAAACTCGCTCATCCACGTTTTTATGGACCTTGCTTTGTGCACTGGTGCGCAGTCATGTTGGAACAGGAAGGGTCCATCCCCAAACTGTTCCCACAAAGTTGGGAGCATGAATTTGTCCAAAATATTTTGGTATGCTGAAGCATTAAGAGTTCCTTTCACTGGAACTAAGGTGCTAAGGCCAACCCCTGAAAAACAGCCCCACACCATAACCCCCCCTCCACCAAACTTTACACTTGGCACAATGCAGTCAGGCAAGTACTGTTCTCCTGGCAACCGCCAAACCCAGACTCGTCCATCGGATTGCCAGACAGAGAAGTGTGATTCGTCACTCCAGAGAACACGTCTCCACTACTCTAGAGTCCAGAATCTGACGCTTTGTATTGCACTTGGTGATGTAAGGCTTGGATGCAGGTGCAGGTGGAAACCCATTCCATGAAGCTCTCTACACACTGTTCTTGAGCTAATCTGAAGGCCACAAGAAGTTTGGAGGTCTGTAGGTCTGTGCACCATTCTTTCACAAATCTTTGTAGAAGCGTCTGCATGCCTAGATGCTTGATTTTATACACCTTTGGCCATGGAAGTGATTGAAACACCTGAATTCAATGATTTGGAGGGGTGTCCCAATACTTTTGGCAATATAGTGTATATACACACTCACCCCTAGTTTTCAAGTTTCATTGCTTTATAATAACACTGAACCACAGAAAATTTGATTTGGCTTTATGTACCGATCAACAAAAAAACTCAACAAAAATCTCAATCATTACAATTGTTCAACTATAACTATGCAAGTATTCAAGTCAGTATTTAGTAGATAACCTTTGATAGGTTTGTTAAAACTATTAAAAAACTTTTTCAGGCACTGAAATAAAATATTAGATGAAAAACTTAATTGAAAATAAGAAATGTTGCCTTGGCAATTAACTGAAATTAGTTTAAATTAATTTACTACAAGTAAAGTACTACGAAGTACTACAATTACTAAAACTAAAATAAAAAAACATTAAAAGTTAAATAGAAATATAAAAATAAAATTATAAAACAACAAAAATACTAAAACTGAAATGAAAGCAAAAGCTAATTCAAAATATTAATACATACTATAACAGGATATAAATAATACTAAAATAACAATAGCTGAGCAATACTGAATACTTATTCTGTATAAATAAAAATGTAAAAATAACTGATTATTGCAGATCACATCGTCTTTTTGTCAGATATGTTTTTGAGTCTTCTTTCTGTTGATCAATAGGGACACACACACACACACACACACACACAAAGAAAAAAGGAAAAAAAGAAGAAAGCATGATTTCAATACTGTAAAACACTGAGGACAAAGTCCACAGTCATGAATACTTTGTAGGCCCTGTATTTCTAATGACAACATCCTCATGCACATTTCCAAATGCTAAAATACCTTCAAGTTCTTACAGCTCTTCATGAGGTATTTCACATCATAAATGATGGGAAAAAATAAACGAAGAATCTCGAAGAAGTCAACCTCTTCCTCTGGCAATTTTGAGTTGGACAAAATTTTTATCAGGTACCCAAAGTCATAGCCACTGTATGGAAGAGACACAACAATTAAGCAAGCACACATTTTTTTTTTTACAGTATTGTACATTTTCTCAAGCTGTGAAGAATCTTCTAATTTTAATGGGGATGTGGATTAAATCTGTATTGATTTCAGTACATGAATATTACTGTAAGATTACCTATGGAATGAGAGCCACTTGACCCCCTCACAAAGCACCACACCTGAGGTCATAAGCAGCTCAGCAAAGTACAGTGTCTCAATACCCTCGTCCTCATGCTTCTTAAACTGGATACCTGACGAAGTGAGCAGCTCAATGGAATCCTGTGCATACATGTCTTCCCTGCAAAAGACAGTATGGCCAGCTTTCATAAAGAATCACACTGATGGCTATGGTTACACCTGAAGACAAAAAAAGTCATCTTGTCACATGTCTTCAACATGCACATAAAAGAGGGATCATGGATTGATGCTTTGTTGTTGAAAATGAGTGCAATACCTCTTTAATTACAAAGTGCAATGCTTACGTGAGGTTAAATTTGAAGTTGAACTGCCATGTTGATGTTCCTGGTGGGTATTCGCCCTTCTCGTTCATAAATGTAAGACCAAGCTGGATGATCTTCAACAAGTCAACATTACACCGCAGCAGCTGGTACTGGTAATCTGCATTGCTTCTAAATTCTCCGATTGGTCTTGCAACAACACCTGGAAACTCTGTGTCCTAGAAATGCAACAAAAAACATTATGAGTGTTATGGTTGTGTATTTATAGCTCATGATCAAAAAAAAGGGCCAGAAAACGAGACATTTGGGATATCAGACTAAAAATATTTATAAAAATGTATTTGTATATTATTATTATTATTAGTATTTTAACAAACTTATTGTAGCTAGTTGCCAAAGCAACATTTTTAATTTTCGTGACGTTTTTCATAAGTTGTTCATTTAATATTTTATTTCATTTAAACGCATTATTACTATTTTAACTACCAAGAATGATTTTAATAGGTTTAATTTTAGTTAACAATAACAACCTTGGAATGGTCAGATTGGATTTCAAAGGTATTTTTATTTTTACATTTTTTTATCATTTATGAAGCAATGTGACTAATGTCTTTCCCAAAGAGCAGCTTTATCTTAATTCACTCATGTTGCTCATGTCATTAATTGTGTTGAATAATTAATGAATGAAGGAGCGGTTTTGGCATTTGACCTTTTTGTGGTCTGATGCACCTCATGAGTTAAAATGTTTTTGCCTACTGTAAAAAAAAATGGTAACCTAGCAATCAGAACATCTAAATTAAGTGGATTTGTTCAAGTCAAAAATATTACTTAATATTGTTGAATCAACCTAAACCATCATTATTTGGTTTAATCGAGTAAAAAGCTATGAAAGCTTGTTTCCACAGAATAGAAAAAGTAATTTTTTGACTTTTTTTTCTCTCGCAATTCTGATATAAACTCACACTTCTGACTTCTTTTCTCAGAACTCTCAATTGCGAGATATAAAGTATTTTTTCCCCTCAGAATTGGACTTTATAACTTGCAATTGCGAGTTTATATCACACAATTCTGAGAAAAGAAGTCAGAAGTGTGAGATATCTTGCAATTGCAAAAATACATTTCTCACAACTGAGAGTTTATATCTTGAAATTGATTTTAAAAAGTAAAAAAAAAAAAAAAAAAAAAAACGCAATTATCTAGTACATTTTTTTATTTTGTGGCAGAAACAAGCTTCCATAAAAAACAGCTCTTTAAGGTGATAATTGCAGGTTACCACTTTTACAGTGCATTCTCTCTTTATTACTATGCATTACTATGGCAACTGATGTAGACATACCGAATATTAACTGCACTGTCTCAACATATGGATCTGATTTCATAACTTGGAAATCGACAGGGCAGACAGTCAGGCCTAGATCACATTTGACAAACCAAACCATAAAACCTTGTTTCAAACTCACCATTGCGACATAGCTGAATTTTCGAGTCACCTGTCGGATCCTCTTCATCTCCTCATCCAGGTTGCTGGCCCAAACCTCACATATTCTTTGGCTATGATCCACAGTGGCTGCGGGCATAGTTTCACTCTCAGGTGCACGGCATCAAAACCAAAAAAACACTCCCAAGGGGATATTCTCATGAAATAATAGTCGCTTGTTCCCTCTTTTTACCTGAAAAAAAAAAAAATCACTTCACAATCAGACAATTTAGATCAAATTAGTTTATTGTCACTACACCATAAACAAGGTCATAGACCGTGTACAATATGCAAATATGCACAGTATAGACAGACATAGGGTAACTTGAGACAAAACAAATGTGCAAAGAACAGTTTCAGAAATATTTTAAACGACAAATATGTATCATCAAACGTCACCATGCAAAACTCTCCTGTCTAATTACAAATAAGCATGTTGCAATCAAAGCATTGCCAAATTTGTATTTTCTGCAACGGTCAATAACTTGTCTGTATATATTTTCAAATTTATATCCACTGCACGTATATATGGATTGTGGATAATTCTTCTGTCATGCCCTGGCTGATTCACTCTGGTAAATCATTTGTCGTATGTTTACTGACTTCAAACTAGATGTTAGATGAGTGTATCCTTATTATAAGTACTATAAACAGAGGGGACTTTCTGCAATACTTGACATGCTTCACTTAGTAAACATGAGTACTCTAATCTACTATTCTTGCTTCATGACAACACTGAAAGGATAATGATTCAGACATACTCATATCACACACAAAAAAACAACTGTTGTAATGTGACTAAACATTACAAGTGCCAGATGACTCAAAACGGTCGCAGGCTAACAGGAGCAGCATTAACTTCAATATGCCAACAAAACAAGCAGGAAGATTGGTCCTGTGCCAGAACATACATGCACATCAAAGTGCCTTTATAACCTATTATCTGTTGCTTCATATGTACTTAAGCTATCAAAATCAGCTGTTATAAGCTGACAGGTTAGCAGCACCAGCTAGCACAACATCTGCTAAACAACTAACGTAAACAACCCCGCAAACGTCCTGAAATCATGTCTACAGTCAGCTTTTGGAGGATTGTGTAAATAATCTTTCTTGTAAGATGTGAATGATGCTGTTTGGTGTCGGGGTGAGTGTTTATTTATGTATGTGGCTAGCATGTTAGCTATTAGCCTAGCCACAAAAGTTTGTCCTGTTATTATGATCAAAGTTCACTTTTTTCTGTCAGGACTTACCTTTCCTCAAACAAGGTAGTTACACTTAAAGCGTATACTGCTTCAGTAATACACAATCACCTTGTTTAGAAAGGACTGGGACCTTGCTCTTTACTTTTATATAGTTTTATTGGGCTAACACCGATATCAACAACCAGCTGCCACCTCTGAAACTACATCACAGCGCTTCAGCGTGACGTCAAGGCACGACGACGAGTGACCTTTGAACTCCTTGTGGGGTTTTACGTTTAGAAATGTACATTTTCAAAGAAATATTTTTTTATTTGTGAATTGTTTAAAGAACTATAAAAATCCATTGCTTGTAGAATCTTCAATGGTGAGAAGAATATGAGATTTTCATGTATTATATTTTGTTTATTGCATTTTGTAAATGTGATTCTTACACTAAAAAGACATCTGAGGGATAAACACATTGGTTTCAGTTAAGTGAAAATTTTAAGTAATATAATATTCAAATAGTGGATTATATACTGAATAAATAAATCACTGTTGTTTTGGACCACTGAATAAAATAAAAAAATAAAAAATGTTCTTGTAATGTTTATTGCCATTGTTATGCATATCAGCATTACACACCTTGTGACAAAGACTTGAAAGATGAAAATAGAAACTGACCAAAATTTTAATTGTCTCCATCCATCAAAATTATTTGCAAGAATATTCATTTTTTTGAATTACCAAAAGCATGATGTAATAAATATCACATCATGTAACCATAAGTATTTGTACTCTCTTTTTTGTACTTCTCTTTTTTTATTTTATTTTCTTTTTCTGCATTGAATACAACAGATATTATTTGGTCTGGTTTCTTTTGGTTCTTGTGTTTCTTTGAATTTGTTTTCAAACATCTGCAGAACATCTTTATTTTTAAGTATTATGCTATGCAAACTATCCTATATGCTATATCAAACTAAAGACTGACCAGATTCCTTTAAGAATAAATAACTTTAAATGAGTAAATGTTACTTCTAGAGCACACTTAAAGATGTAAATATCATATTCATTTCATAACAAAAAGAAGTTTCATGTATGCGTTCACGTTATTCAAGTGCAAAAAAATAAGATGAGATCATTTATTGCACACATGTATTTAATGTTTTGAAAGGTTTCATGCCAATGAGAGATTATAAATATATACTAGAATAAAACCTCATTCTTTACATAGCACACCCGTAATACACATTCAGACAGAAAGACATGCTTCTGTAGTGCCATACACATAAAATACATGTCCACATTGTCCAGTATCTTTGCATAATTTGAAATACCCACACTCATATCTAGATCACATACAGTAGATTCTATAGCTTTCTTATTTTGTAAACGGTTGCATTTGTTCATGCTCTGTTGGGGCCAGTCTCATCTGAGTCAGGATCCTTCACACTGTCCTCACTTGGCAAGGACTCTTCACCAGAAGAATGGGAGCTGAAATCTGCTACTCCTGACTCCTGGTCACTATTGTCAGCATCAGAGCATTTTGGTTTGTCTCCAAACAGGTGAAGCTCTGCGCTCTCTCGCTCTCCTTGTTGTAAGGTGAAAACATTGGGAGCAGCACCTATAAAGCCACCAATGTAATCCTGAGGAGTATTGGCCAGGCTTGCATCTAAAGGTAACGACCAAAGTGTCTGTTTGCTGTCCAACACACCCTTCTGCATGTAAAGTGTTTTTGCACGCTCCTTATCCAGAACTGCCAGTTTCTGCAAAGGGGAAAATATTTGATCACTAATAAATTATGCATTTGCAGAACATGCATATTAAAGTAAACAACATTGTGCAATTTCATTGTAATTCAAAAGAGATTCAAAATAAAACTAATATGACAAATATCTGATGTTCTACCTGCTCAAAGAGAGTCAGTTCTTCCTCAAGTTGCTGTGTTTCCTCTTTTACAATCATCAAACAATCCAGCTCAGACTGACGTGGATGCAACTCACGATCAAATCGATTATACAACCTCCTCCAGTATCTAAATACAGAAAAGACATTTTTGCAGTTAAAGGGACAGTTCAACCAAAAATGAAAATTACCCCATAATTTACTCACCCTCAAGCCATCCTAGGTGTATATGACAAATTCAGATTAAATTCTTCTTTCAGACAGATACAATCAGAGTTATATTAAAAATATCCTGGCTAATCCAATCTTTATAAAGGCAGTGAATGGCAGCCCAAAATTTGAAAACCCCAAAAAAAAAAAGTGCATTCATCCATTATAAAAGTAATCCACACTGCTCCGGGTGGGGGGGATGATGCACCTTTTTGGTCTTCAAATTTTGGGCTGCCATTCACTGCCTTTATAAAGCTTGGATTAGCCAGGACATTTTTTAATATAACTCCTATTAGAATGTCATATACACCTAGGATGGCTTGATGGTGAGTAAATTATGGGATTATTTTATCCCATAAACTATCCCTTTAAACGAACAAATAGCATATACTCTGTAACCGCTGTATTTTTAACAATTTCTTCTGTGTGGACTAAAGAGAAAAACTGTGCATGAGAAAGGGAAAATATGCACTGTCAGGTCAAATTTGTTTAAAACGTATAGAAAAAAAAAAAAAAAAAAAAAAAAAACTGTTAACATGTTTGACATACTTAAAACAGAAGGGGGCAGTACTGGGCCTTAGAAGTCCCTGATCGGGTTTGAACAGAGGGTTAATGAAGTCCAGCTTGTTCTCCCAAAAATGAGGCCATATGGAATGAGTTTTCCCTTTGATGCTACAGAAAAAAACAACATGCAGAGAATTTTAATCATGTGCAATACCCCAAATTGACAACAAAATTAAGTTTATCCATTCATGCTTCAAATTACCACAGATCTTTCCTCTCCTTCTGGCTGTTACAAACGAAGTTGCCATAGTGACAGGAGTATACGTGGTTGTGGATGCTGATTAGAAACTTCTCATTGTACTCAAAAGAACAGGGAAACTGATCCATAAGCTGCCATACACATTCCAGGAACTGGTCTATAACAGGTGACACTTCCTTGGCTTCTCCGTCTAGATGACCGCATCTGAAATGCCATGAAGTAAATTACATTTAGATTGAGCAACCTCATCTAGTACATCAAAAAACCTGTGTGAATTTCAAGATGAAGGCCAACCTGTGTGAAAACTTGTGTCCAAATGAAACCCAGTCTTTCTCAATCAGCACCTACACATAAAATAAAATAGGGTTTCACTTACACCACGGTTCTTTTGAACTTTCTAAACACCTAAAAATATTGAGCCATGTCAACTGTTCTCAAAAGTAAAAATAATGAATGTTTATTGAGCAGCAAATCATCATATGATCATGTGACACTGAAGACTGGAGTAATGATGCTGAAAATTCAGCTTTGCGTCACAGGAATAAGTTACATTTTGAATATATTAAAAATTAGTGCTGTCAAATCGATTAATCGCATCCAAAATAAAGGTTTGTGTTCACATAATATATGTGTATGTACTGTGTATAATTATTGTGTAAATAAATACACACTCATTCATGTATAAATGGAAGACATATTATATATTAAAAAATATAAAAATTATACACAGTTACACAAACTTTTATTTTGGATGTGATTAATCCCGATTAATCGATTTGACAGCACTAATAGAAAACAGTTGTTTTAATTTGTAATAATATTTCACAATATTAAACCGTTTTACAGTATTTTTGATGCAGCCTTGGTGAGCAAAAGAGACTACACTAGTGGTAGTGTACCTGAGAACAGTTTAAAGGTAAAAAATGACAATTTCCATTGTTAAAATGCTTCTTATCCCAGTTTCATAAGCAGAGACAACTAGAAGTTTAATTCTTTAATTTGTAAGCCAACTTCCTCAAAAAGTGCAAACACTGTGGCTCTAGCACAACATTGATCTATTTGCTTGAGCGTTCTGACCATCTTGTTTAGCTGATCAATAAAATGCAGAGGAACTGTATGTGAAACCTGTTAGAAAACATGCAATATATTTACAGTTCCTTTTGATGATGCTTGCATCTGCACAGACCTACTGCTAGTGTATCAGGAAATGAGTTGGTATTCCCAGACGGATTTAATCTGTACTAGAGAGTGTGTTTTGCTTTTTATGTTGACCCCATGAAGGTACATTTCTAAGAAGAGAGGATTCTCTAAACTGAGCTCTGCTTTTGAATGAAACCTCTCCAGCAGAGATCCAGCCTGAGTCAATCCTTATGATTAAATGAGTAAGACCCATTGGCAGCCTGTCAGTTATGGATCTTCTTACACTGTGAACTCAGTGACTTGAATGAATTTTTTTTTTAATAAAATCACAATAATGTAGCATGCTGCTGTTTACCATGAATCCCTTGATGGTCCTGTAGTAGGGGTCCAGAAGCACACTGGCCACAGAGCAAACCTGAGCCGTCCTATCCCAGCCATCAGAGCAATGAACCAGGACACTGACCCCTTCCTCTGCCACGGCCTGTGTGCATGTCGCATGAGAACATGAAATCGTTACCGGAGCACTCACGCCAACACTGAAGAACTGAAGAAAGAGATCTTTTACCTTAGATATGAAGGTTCCAGCCTCCATGATCGTTTTAATGTGCCTCAACCAGTCTGAATTTTCAAGCCCCAAGAGAAATTCTCTCATGGTGGGAGAACGCAGTGCAGAAACTAAAAAAAAAAAAAGCCACCAAGACAACAGACACTTTGAGAAAATCCAGACAAATTCACTGCTTAAGTTTATATATGATCCTAAAAAGATGATGAAAACCAGGAGCTTTATTGAGAATTTACAGTAGGGAACTGATGAGGAATATTTTTGGATAGCTGTAGTTTAGACTCTTCTTTAAAGTGCTTAATATTTACTTTGGCTATGCAAAGAAAGCTAGTGACTAACAAAAGTGTCCTCTGTGAGCGTCCTCTTTATTTATGTTACTTAAAATATGCACTGCTGATAAATTGGCTTGATGACAGTTCTGTCTTACGGCTTATTAGTTATTATGACAACCAAATAAATTTGTATTTCTATAAGTGGCATTGATTCTTTTTCACCAAACCAACATAAACATTCCCTGTGAATACTTCGATATGTCAACAGTTCAAATGTGATAAGAGTATTTAAGGGCTGGTGACGTCCCATGAGAACACTCCAGATGAGAGCTCAAGCCAATATACTGACAAACCAATATACGGAGACCAAACTGACTGTATTTCTAGGAAGAATCAAGCATGCTGTAATGAAATCTCAAACAGTATCTGCTGGAAGCCTACAAGATTATTCCACCAGATGACCCCCTAATGTTTTACGGGTCAAAATGCTATCACACCCAGCACCGCTATTATTTCTTCAACACTGGAAGATGATATTCTCACGCCCTCCTTTTTTCAATCGGGGAAAAGGTCCCCAATCGTCAAGTCAACAAAACAAAAATAGGCGAGGAATAAAAGCCAGATGGATTCAAAGCACCCCTACTACACTATCTGCTTTGCCAAGAAACTCTCCTGTGGTACAGTCCACAGCTTTATTGCAGAATATCTTTACTATAGATGATAAAACGCTAAGTGGTCTTAAGATCTCCCATAAAATTGAAGGGGATCTGTTATATACTGGTTCAAGCTGGTTCAACAGAAGGATCTTTGGATCTAGCACACTGGTTAATATGGTACAATTCATTTTCTCTCATACCCTCTATGAGTTTCTGCTGGCTGTTCCTCATCACATGTATGTTTTCAATGCCGATGAACTGGAACTTAATGTTGCAGTAGTTGTCCTCATTTTCGTAGCCTTTGCCCGCGGCTCGGTTTGCCATTGCGTTTAGCTGGAAATACATGTGACTCTCACATACAGCATCTTTCATGTGTAATTCTGATATCTGGTCCATCGTATACTGATATTAAGTGGACTGACCTTGGGTCTGGTGTCCACAACATACATGAATCTACTGCCAGGGTTAGACTTCATGATGGCCTGCAGCATTTGCTCATCCTCCAGGCAGCGAGCACTGAAGCCAGAAAGAGGCTGACTGCTGCGACATATTGTGGCCTAAATAAAAGACATCATGTGAGTTAGTGTTTGCATATGTTGGCATCCTGTGGTGTCATGCTTTTTTTTAAAGGGGCAGCAGTTGTTCATTAGGTACCCTAGGCACGTTAAGATATGACTGAAAAGTACTTTGTTTTTCATTTTAGTGTAGGGCAAGATTCAGTGGTATAGTGTTTATATTAAAATAAATAAATACATACATGAAAATATATTTTAATTGTATAGTATGTATACAAATATAGTTGCATCTAGTAAAAATGCAACTATTGTCCAACCTCAAAGTAATTCCCAATCCTAGCCTGATTCTTTCATGCTCAAAATATAAATTTAGCTTGAAAAAAAAAAAAAAGAAAAAAAGAGGAAGACGTATGGAAGCTTGTTTGTGCCATAGAAAAAAAAAAAAAAAAAAAAAAAGAAAAGATTGAGAATTTTTTATAAACTCTACAATTCTGATTTAACGCAATTGTGAGTTAAAGTCAAAATTGTGAGAAATTTACAATTGGAAGGGAAAAAGATTTTAGATTTTCACATACATTTTAATTTAATGATTAATAATTTTACAATCTAAATTTAATTGTAATACTTTAAATAAAGCTATCATACGGCCTTACACAATTCCCAGTCTGATCCTTTCAAGATTGATTAATAAATTAAACTTGAACACAGAAGATCACAAGGTCCTCTCAGTGGAATGGGCATTTCATGAGAATTTAACCTTGGCCTCATAAAACTCTGAGCTTGCAATATTACATTTTTAGACACTATTCTAATCATATTTTGGGGTTAACGAACCATGAATGGGGGGATATTAAACTGTAACTGACCCCTTAGGGCCTCACCATTATGATCCTTATGTGGAGGTCACAATCTTCTCCATGTGGTTTGAATTCATGTGTCCAAAAGAAAACACAGAGACTCCAAGGGGAATATTTGACCTCAATGAAATGAAATGTCTTTTAACAGAGTGCGGAACCCAAGAGGGTGCAGAGAGGGCTTGACCATGCGTTTAAAATATACATTATATTGTAATTCATAATGCAGGAATATGCTGCATGACACTTAGTAACTTGTGGTAAATGTATGACAGTTTAGTGTTTGACTGGGAGTTGTGCTTGTGCTGTGGCAAGCTGGAGCAAAACCAAGCTTTTTCTTTGTAAAGAAATCATATCAAGCTGGAGTTTAATGCTAAACCAAGCTGCATCACATTTATGGTTCTTCTTGAGTGTTTTTATATATAAGAGCACTCAAGTCTCAAGAACACCATGTTCTTGAACCTTGAACTTGCATCCTCAATCTGATGACAAAGTATTTGGCAGGCAAGGACATATGAAAGACAGGACAAAATTCTCCACAGCCTCATTAAAAGGGGCCGATGAATGCTAAGACTGCAGAGAGAATGTGCCAGATGTGTAGCCAGACTTACATGATTTTCCTTGCAGTAGTATGACAACGTGGGAAATCGACCTCTGCTACGAAACTTAGAGCTCCCTACGATCACAGGGAGGGTGACGGACTTAGGCACAAACAAGTCAGACGGGTAAGTATCACACACCTGTGTCACAAAGAGAAAAGTTACAAAAAAAAACAATAAAAAAAAAAAACCTACATAATATACTGATTGTGTTTACATAGTGCTGGTGGGTGATACACTAACTCTGTACTCTCGGTTGATGGGGGTGACATGCCATAGCTTATTTGGAAGTCCCATTCGACTGTATTCAGCCTTCAAATCTAAAAACTCCCATGAGTGCTCCCGTTCAGCTTTGTCAGCATTAGGATTGAAGGAAAAACAATACAACTCTTCATATTTTTCTGCAAGACAAGGGGAAAAAACATGACAAAATGTCCTTGTACACTTAAATATAGAAACCCGTACTG
Source organism: Paracanthobrama guichenoti (assembly GCA_018749465.1). Taxonomy (NCBI): domain Eukaryota; kingdom Metazoa; phylum Chordata; class Actinopteri; order Cypriniformes; family Gobionidae; genus Paracanthobrama; species Paracanthobrama guichenoti. The sequence continues at coordinate 15,340,885 of CM031956.1, read as the reverse complement.
AAGACCTAATATTTACTTTGAACATTATGGCCCAGTTTCACAGACAGGGCTTAGATTAGGCCTTAGTTCAATTAGGTGATTTACGTAGCTTTTTATAAATGTGCCTTTTAAAAAAAAACATTACTGGTGTGACAAAACAATGGCACATATTTTAAGACATTTCAGTGCAAGCTGCTTTCAGTTAAAACAGCTAAAACATGTATTTTAGCCGGAGACTAGACTTAAGCCTTGAAACCGGGGGTATACTAAACGTCTGCAATGTTATTTCAATCAAAAGTTGTGTCCCAAATGCACTTATGTTATACACTTATACCAGGGATGTCCAAACTCCTGTAGAGTTTAGCGCCAACTTGCTTCAGTACCTGTCTGAAAGTTTCTAGTATGACCCTGTCCCAAATGGGACCCTAAACCCTCACGGTCTTCCTCTGAGTCCGCACTTTCACAATGTAATGCCACTTTGACTGCCAGGTAGAAGTCCTCTGCATAGCTCGCAAACTTGCGGGCTCAGCTGAAGTGCACATCGAGGGCGCATAGCAGCCTCAAAGGGGGCGGTCACGAACACCCTTCTTTAGGCTTAAATGACAAATGGGACACTCTACGGTCTTGTGGACTTAACGGACACGCAGCGGCCATTGTAAGTCCACAAGACCGAAAGTGCACATGAAGTGTGCCATTTGGGACAGGGCCGTACTCAACCATTTAATGCAGGGCTGGGCAACTCTGGCAGTCAAGATCCATTTTCCTGCAGAGTTTATCTCCAAGCCCAACCAAAAACATCTGAACCAGCTAATCAGTCTTCAGGATTACTAAAAAGCTACAGGCAGGTGAGTTGAATAGAGGGTATGCACGTGATGTCGCTGTCAGCCGGAGTGACTGCGGCTATGCCCACTGAGTGGCAAAAGGACTGATAAAAGGACTGTAGCATTGGTTTTCAGTGTGAATGCCGAGAAAAACACACAAAACACATCTAAAGTGGGAAAGAGCTTTGAGATTGACTGTACAAATAGATTTGACAAGAAATATACAAGAAATAAAAGAGGTAAAAAAAAGCAGCAAGTGGATCGCTGTAATTCACAGAAACAACTGGATTTGCAGTTATCATTTTGTGTCAATATGTTGAATTTTGGGGTAAAATCATATCCTATATTATTGTATTGTTATAGATTATATATTGTATTAACTCATCAGTTAAATATGTACCATCTTATACTTTGCACAACTGGGTGTAAAAAAGGTTTTTAAATAAACATTTGTTAGTGTACGACAAGTTGAGACACCTGCTCTTACATGCACATGAACTTTAATGACATCCCATTCTTAATCTGGAGGGTTTCATATGGAGTTGGCCCACCCTTTGCAGCTATAACAGCTTCAACTCTTCTGGGAAGGTTTTCACAAGGTTAAGGAGTGTGTTTGTGAATTTTTGACCAGGCCAAGCCCAATCCCGAGGCTTTGCATTGCAATTGGTGATGTAAGGCTTGGATGCAGCTGCTCGGCCATGGAAACACATTCCATGAAGCTCTCTATGCACTGTTCTTGGGCTAATCTGAAGGCCATACGAAGTTTGGAGTTGCTGTTGTTCCCAATTGCTTCCACTTTGTTATAATACCACTAACAGTTGACCGTGGAATATTTAGTAGTAAGGAAATTTCACGAATGGACTTATTGCACAGGTGGCAACCTATCATGGTACCACACTTGAATTCACTGAGCTCCTGAGAGCGACCCATTCTTTCACAAATGTTTGTAGAAGCGTCTGCATGCCTAGGTACAATTTGCTTTATGCATTTCCCCGGCTTCAAAATCAGGCACATATAAGAGCCAGAAAACATGATTCTTGGATGCATATCAATATCCATGGATCACTGGTAAGCTATAAGAAACACTATATTGAGGCCAACATTTAGTTTAAACTGATAATAGTTTGTTTTACTTGCGTTTTTGCAGTTTCCCCTATTAAATCCAGTCATGAAGAAGTCTCTTTTGCCACTCAGTCCGGCTGAGGGGCCGTGTTCTGGCAGAAAACTGACATCAGTGCATACCCTCTGTAAGGTTGGAGCTGAAAAATTATTCTTGAGGGCCAGAGTTGTCCAGCCCTAGGAATTTTAAAATAGCCTTTTCTCCCCTCTGGTACATAAGGGAATTTGTGACGGTTGAGTGCATTAAGTGTCCAACTTTCCACACTTTGTTTTTTCGGTTAAGTGCATCATCCAGGCCAGTGTGAACACGCTACTCACACACTACAAAATGGTATAGAATAGTGCACAAGTATGCGAAATGGAATGGACTGACAGTATATTCTTAAAATGCATGATAGGTGACCCACCTGGCCTAGACAGACGTGAAAGTGAAATGTAAACATCATGGCAGTCGCTCTCTTGAGGAATAATAAACTGTATGACCTGAAAGTTCTTGCAGTGGATTAATAAGGGGTATCCACTCTGAGATGCTTTATGCTTTACAACATTACACACTAAACTGTGCAGAACCTGTGAAAAACAAGCATACTGTGTCGGTTATTGCACTTACAAGAAGATTAAGAGAGCAGTACATTTTTAGAGCACAGAAATACTTGACAATGAGGATATGCCACAAATATCAATGGCAATAGTTTATACGCCTGACATGGCTAGCACTTACCCACAGCTCATTTCTGTCCTCAGATCCTTTACCTACAAAGATAGTGTGTGTGGCTGTCAGGTAGAGCGTGCCCACTTGAGTTCTTCGAGAGGAACTTCTGTCCACTAACCAGACATTTTCAACCTGCAAAATATAACCAAGTTAATTAGACCAAGGGTTTTTGATGTCACAGGACATTCCATCCTAAAACTAAAAAGCATCCATCTTTAAAAAAAACCCTATTTATACACTGAGAAATAAATATTATAGATAGCTAAAATAGATTCTACGTTACATTATTTTTTTCTACTCACTATTGTAATGTACTGATAATCTAATTTAATGTTAAATTATTACAATACTTTATTAGTTTAATGTCATTTATTTAATAGATTAATACCCAACTAATTAGATTTAAATCAAACTTTTTTTTTTTACTTGTGGCCTCAGTTTGAAAACCTCTGAATTAGACATAATATTAGTGATGCACTATAAAGTACATAAACACATTAGTGAGCATCCCTCTGGCCTGAGGTGACACTGCACGTTTATCTGCGATCAATTGTCACACGATAGCATACATTCCTAAAGTGAATATTGCTTTTCAGTCATTTTCTTTACATTATAACTGATCATGTGCAGGCCTTGTGTAAAGGGAATCATTGTATCATGGATGCTGGACATTTACCTTTGGCATTCTGATGTGCTCCATCTCTGACCACCACACCTCTGGCGCGTGCAGCTTTTCAGGGTACAGAAATACTTCTTATTGTCATGCTGAACGAGTGTTATTGTGTTAGTTTAAACACAATAATATTTAAAGTATTGTTAGAAACGCTGCGCTTCTTTGAATCCGGGGTGATAGTTACATATGGCTCCTCCCGTCATCTGTAGTGATTCACCGTCAGGTCTCTGCGCTTCTGCGCGGACCGCTGCAGGGTCCTAAAGCCGGTCCGAAAGAGTTTGCTGCTGTAAGCACGTTACATCGTGATTTTAGCTAAGAAATATAATCATTCATCGGCACGGATCCCCTAAAGTGACATAGTGGTAAAAACAAAATATGAGATGGGAGGGAAAATGTTAGGTCAATGCTTTGCTTTCTCTCGCTAATGTTTTGCGCTCCTCCGAGATACTTTGCGTTCGCTCGCAAAACCTTTGAGCTCCTTTGAGGGGACGCAGTTTCTAGGGGGAACGCAACAATGACATTTTTTTTCCTCATCTCATATTTTTTTCCTTTACCATGTCCTTTTCGGGTTTCGTGTGAGTAGGCTATATAAATCATGTGCCGTTTTCTTAAAATGTTATGATTTGCTCCAATTAATATTTGAAATAATGTTTGAAATCCAGGATACAAAAAGCTGAGCATTTCCATTGGAGTTGGACAGGAAGAAAGATACATACATCTCTATGTGGGGTATGTTGACTCACTAATAGCAATCTAGTTGCATAAAAAATGTTTTCAAGTCTCTTTCTAATCTGAAAACATGTTAGAATTATTCTATTTTATTAGGGAGGAGGGGGCGCTTTTAAAGTCACCATGAAATCTAAATTGTCAATCAATTAATCTTTAATCAAAATAACTTCCTCTCTCTCTTGCAGATGACGTATTTACTGGCGCGAGGGCGGGGCAACCTGTCACACACGACATCACAGCAATATCAAAGCAAACCATAACACATCCAGTGGGTTAGTAAATGACTATGTTATTGAATGAATCAGCGATTTTGCATGAAACAATTATGCAGCCAAACAAACCGTTAATCGGATTGATGGCTCAATTGGACTGAAAAGCCTTCACGCATACACCTCAATTAATCCAACAATTAATCCAAAATTATATTTTGATCAAATTGGAAGGGGTCATGTACACCTGAAATAATATGATCAATAGGAAAAAAATTCATCGTACCAATGCTTCAATCAGACTCAATTGGATTAAAAAATACTTTGCGCACATGCGCAGTGCCCTGTATGTTTACATGCTTTACGTATTACGATCATTGGTCAGTATAGAGTCCATTTAATATTATCAAAAGAAAAATTAATTTATATATATATATATATATATATATAAATAAATACACACACACACACACACACACTTTATATACATAAATGGCAATTAACCAGGATCAAATAGTATGCAGGTCATAATAACCTTGAACGTTCAGATGATTACTTTTTGAAGGTGATTTTATGACAGTATTAAAATGATGATTAATTGTAAAGAAAATTGAATCGATAAACATGGCCCATATACTGTCTTTTTGTTTTCCCCTAATTAATCTGTTTATTTCACCAGTTTATATATTTTTTCCTAAACTCTTGTTTACTAAACTCAGTTTTCACAGTTAATAAGAACACAAATTAAGTTCACAGATAACTATCTTTCATTCTTAAAAACTCTATCTCCACTCTACCTGTCCTTCACTAACTCTCTCCTCCGTCTCTCTACACAAAATACATATTGACACTGCGGTGACGTCATATGAATCTTTGAGTTAATCAGTGAGCCTTTTAGACAGTATACAGCATTAATGTTGAGGGGAAATAGTGTGAAAGACTGTGATTTGCCAATTGACGGTTCAAGTCCAATCACCATGGATTTAGTTCAGTGCTGTTTAACTTTTCAGAATGGAGATTGTTTGTCCAGTCTAATAGGTCACTCCAGAAGGAGATCTCTTTTCCATACAGTATCATAAGCTTAAAATATAATGTATACATCTAAAATAATTTGATCAGTTTCACATCACCAAAATTGTTATTGTGGATTTTATACTGTAGCCTCCCATCTTTCCTGTTCCAACTTGCAGAATTTGAGTAGGCCTACTATGTATGATAATGCATTTTGCCTGAAAGCATATACATATACTCATTCGCTCATTCTCTAAATATGCCTCTGATAACCACCCATGTCCTACATTTTAGCAGTACTTACAATGAATTAATAATTATCAACCTATAGCATGCTAGATCTTATTGTATATGAAGTAGCATGGGCAGTTAAGTGCTCTGCTCACAGCCATAAGAATAATAAAGCAGGATTGTGACCTCAGTATAATGGCCCAGTTTCTGTAACTAAGGATTGATCCATCAGCCTTCATGTATATCCGAACATTATTCATGAATCACTATATCATTAGCTGACATGAAAACAAACCAAATGCATTTAATGTCTAAAAAAACAAACTTGTGGCCTGGTAACTGAATTCCTCGCTGTGTGGTTGGCACAGAAAATTAACTAAACTAGAAAAACCTTGGGGTAGTTTCTCACAGGAGCACTGTGCTTAAGAAGATTAGGCAAATTGAGCACTTTTTAATAAAGAAAGCATTAAGTATATCTTGCAATACACACAGGTGATCATTTAAGCCTTCATATTGGCATTCAATATAAACACGATTATAGGAAGATAGCTGGGTTAGTATGTCACTATTCAGTGTGTAAGTTTATATTCATTTTCCCTCCTGTTGCACTTACTGTATGTTGAATACCAGATGATGCTTTCTTATCATAAAAATAAAGCTTTTGTGGTCTTACCTCCACTTTTACTCTCCTTAGGAAATGCGGTGATGTCATAGCTGACCAGTTTCCTGTGCCGATGCTCACTGTAACTGATCAAACCTGTCTAGATATTCAACTTTAGCAGAGTTAGCAAAGGATCATTCAAGTCTAGACTTATAATCTTCTAGCGTAAGTGAACTGGAAGATCATTATTGGTATCATTCCTTCAATCAGGCTGAACTTTTTAAAGATTGTTGTCTTTGTCCTTTAATGCAGGACAGTTAATAGGGAACTGAACTCCAAGGACTCTGCCAGTGTCCACCGTTGGTGCGTCATCAAAACAAAAAGCAAGCACAAAGTGATGTTCATTGCATAAAAGTTATTTGTTCTCATAGATAAAGAAGGAGAGAGGGCAGTTCATCTTTGTAACAGCTGCATGTGTTTTTCAACAATGACACTGCATGAAACTAAAAAGTTGATTGCACAGCAGTTTTACTATTTGCATCCATGTATAGCCCACTTCTCTGCAGGAATCAGCTTGTACTGTCCTCTGGTCTTCCCACTAATAATTGACTTGAACATTTTTTGGTGTCAGCTCTGTTAAGTGGTGTGACAACACGCTCTCATGAAATGCATATGTATAGCACAAATTGTATTTATTGTGCGATTATACGCCAAAATAATTTTTTACGTGCATATGATATGCATTGTCACCAAATTGGGTAGGTTTAGTGGTGTGGGGTACGTGCATATAACATGCTTGGGTAGGTTTAGTGGTGTGGGTTACATGCATATAACATGTTATAAAGTGCATATCATATGCACGTAAAAACTAATTTTGGCGTATATAAATCACACAATAAATACAATTTGTGCTATAGATATGCATTTTCATGAGATCAGGCTGGGTGTGGAGTGTCCCTATGACAAACAGTGCTGTATAGCGGTGTTGACATTAGAACCAATATTTTTGCATTAGATGAATCAACGTATGGTCATGTGCGTGACATTAGCATTCTTGTAATCAGTTATGTCAGCCTGTCCCGAGAAGCAGAGGAAACCCTATTTAGAAAACCTCTTACTCATTTTGGGAAAAATCTTTTGTATGATCTGAAATGAATGTGCAGTTCAACAGGTCTCTTCCCATTTCTCAAAGGGTCTGGTCTTCTTTTGTTCTCTATGCTGTGTAGGACTACAGTGTATTGGCAGATGAGTACAGCTGCTCTTTGGACTTGATTTTACACCCGAAAAAGGCCTCCTGGTTTCAGAGCAACAGTGAGACATGTTCACCAATGCCCATTCACTAGTTTTTATGCAATTTAGAGGCTGTTAATGTGAAAAACCAACAGATTCTGTCCTGTTCATACACATGTCATGATGTTTCAAAAGTTCTTTTAGCAAAAAGTTGCATCAGGCTTTTGATGTAACTTCTTTTGATTCATGTCAGGTCAGTCTTTACCTGATGGCTGTGCCAGCATTGGCAAATGCTGTAAACCACATTCCCTGAATGTCTGTAAAGCAGCCTTTCTGCTGTTTCCCTGGATAGTGGATGAATGTTTGCAGTGCTCACTTACCCATCCATTCAGGGTGGCATTTGCTTTCACTGTGGTGTTCAGAAAAAGGGCACAGAATGGACATAGCCTTACAACTGATGATGAACTGATGGAGAAGAACAACGCAGTCTGACACATGCTAGAGCAGAGTGATCAAGGAAAGACTCATTACCAAACAGTTACACCAGATGCGTTCACCTTTTCTAAATAGAAAGTAGATTGATACACTGCACAAAAGATGCCACAATTCATGTCACAATCGGAGGCGTATGCAAAATATCTAATTTTCAGGTTAACGCTTAACTCTTGGCCAACCACACCCCCTTTTAACTGTATAATATACACTCACCAGCAACTTTATTAGGTACACCTGTTTAACTGCTTGTTATGCAAATATGTAATCAGCCAATCAGATTGCAGCAACTCAATGCATTTAGGCATGTAGACATGGTCAAGACGATCTGCTGAAGTTCAAACTGAGCATCAGAATGGGGGACTGGTTAGTCTGAGAAACTGATGATCTAGTGGGATTTTCACACACAACCATCTCTAGGGTTTACAGAGAATGGTCAGAAATTTTTGCTGTGGGCCAGACTAGTTCGAGCTGATAGAAAGGCAACAGTAACTCAAATACACTTGTTACAACCGAGGCATGTAGAAGACCATATCAGAACAATCATCGACCCTTCACGCAGATGGGTCACAGCAGCAGAAGACACCGGGTGCCACTCCTGTCAGCTAAGATCAGGAAACTGATGCTACAATTTGCATGGGCTCACAAAAATTGGACAATCTCGTCTCGATTTCTGCTGTGACATTCAGATGGAACGGCATGAAAGCATGGATCCATTCCGTCTTGAATCAACAGTTCAGGCTGCTGGTGGTGTAATGGTGTGGGAGATTGGCATTTTTTGGGCCCCTTATTGAGCATTGTTTAAATGCCGCAGCCACAGCCTTTTCAATTGATGGCTACTTCCAGCAGGATAACATGCCATGTCACAAAGCTCAAATAATCTCAAACTGGTTTCTTGAACATGAGTTCTCTATACTCAAATATACTTAAATCTCTGAAGAATGTTTCCAGCACCTTGTTGAATCTATTATACTAAGAATTTAGGCAGGTCTGATGGCTTGTTTAGAAACAATGGAAAAGCAGCATAGTGGAATGTAAAAATGTATTCTATGTAAATGGCCATCTAGATTAGATGCCATATTGAATTAATGCAGATAAAAACGAGGCAGTGATTGATAGACTTAAAGTCTGTGGCATGCACAGTATACAGTTCCTAGATCACTTAACTTTCTCCTGTCAAAAATTAAATATGGTGCTTACCCTGACTAAAGTTTATGAGAACCTGCTATTAAATGGTATATTATAGACAACCTGCTCTGACCTTGCATTTAGGGAAACGCTTTATTGAACAATTTAGAATTCACCAAAAAAATAATCTTAAAGTTTTAAAGTATTTGTTCAGCATTTCTTTAACTGGACTTTTGATTGTCCCTGTTGTAAAAAAACAGCATATGCTGGTTAGGTGAAGCATGGCAGCTGGTTTTTCAGCTGGTTTGTGCTGGTCCTTAGTTGGTCAGGAGCTGTTTTCCTGGTTTCCCTTACGTTTTCCCACTTTTTATGTTCTTCTCAGAAATATACTTAAAATAGCAGAAATATACTTGACTTATACTGACAGAACGGTCTAAGTATATTTTGCCTAGCTTTTCAAGATATCAAGATATACTTAAAAGTATAACTAAGTATTCAAAGTACTTGGCTTGTAATTGTTTAATCTTTTGATTAAGATTTTCTCAACTTTTGTTTAAAATGTTGCCTTTCTTTATGAAACTTACCCACATTTAAGTGTTGATGCATGAAGCTATAATAAAGTACAGCTAAAGGTATATTTCAAGTATACAAAATTATATCTACATTTGAACATAGTATACTAAAACTGCAGAAATAAGTGAGTTTATTGCAGTATACTTGTAAGTTCTCTAAGTGAACATAACGTTATACTATATATATATATATATATATATATATATATATATATATATATATATATATATATATATATATATATATATATACATAGTATAATGTTATGTTCACTTAAAGAACTTACAAGTATACTTATGATAAACTCACTAAACTATAAGTTTACTGAGAGTACACTTTAAAGTGTACTTTCATAAACTAAAACATGCACTACTTGTATTTAAAAAGTAAACTACTAGTATACTTATAAGTTCACTTGTAATACAGATGCAGTACAATCGAGAAACCTAGTAGTGCACTTAAAGTTTACTACTGCTACACTTATAGTACACTCAAATGTATACTTTTATATACTAAAAGTAAGCCAATTTAGTCTCAAGCAGTATTGAAATAGTACACTTACAAGTTTACTCCTAGTACACATTGATAGTACTTACTACATAAAGTATATTTAAAAATGCACTTGAACATTACTTAAGTATATTTCATAATATGAACTTGAAGTATACTTCTTTTTCGTAAGGCTTAAGCTGGTCCTGAGCTGGAGCTAGTTGCTTAAGACCAACTTAAACCAGCTCATGACCAACTAAGGACCAGCCTAAACCAGCTGCCATGCTTCAAAACATACCTAACCAGCATATGCTTTTTTTTTTTTTCAACAGGGTGTTACCAAAATCAGTCCTGAATGACACTCGCCCTGTTTTCCCCTATATCAGATTTGTGATATAGCACTACTGTCGTTTTGAAGAGGCCCATTGACCCAGTATCCCTGTGCTCATGAGCTTATATATAAGGGAAGCAATCACCCATTAAAGCCCTTTACCTGTGATTGCCCTTGCAGACCTATTTGTCCAATCAACATTCATGCTTTTAGCAACTCTTCCGGACTGCACTGGGCAAACAGATCTGTCTGTCTCAATGTTTGTCATTGTCAGTTGCTTAACCGTTTATCAGTGGTCAGTAAGTGCACTGGCAGCTGGAACTTACTCGGCCATGAGGGTTTTTAAAAAAAAAAAACATGTTCTAAAAGAATCAGGCAGCATTATTAACACACACACAGTTTTTTTTTTCTTCATAAACCCTAGAGATCTGTTTGAATTGCGATATTAGCATTGCCTCCCTCTGTGTGAAGTGCAAGTCTCCCTCCTCCTCTCTGGTTCAGCACATGGCTGCCAGACCAGTCCTCCTCACAGGGGGCAGGGCAAGTTCAGACAAACCAGGATAGAGTAAAGTAGGCAGTAAAACTAATGTGATTGTGGGCTGACATGTCATTTGAGCTAGAGGAAGGAAGGGGCAAACTTGAGACAGGACTTGGGAAGGACTGACTTGGATCTCTCTGAGCTCGTGAGCTTTTTAAAGACATCAGTGAGAGGTGTGAGTGTGGGGGCGTGTATGTGTGTGTTTGCATGAAAGCTGTAAGAAGAAAGGCATTACTTCCATAACTTGATTCTACATCTACTCTTTCACCAGGCGGTAAGTTTTAGTGTCTTTGTTTATGCAAATACATAATTTTAGATGATTTCTCATTGCTCATGCGCATACACAGTCATTTAAATACTTTTATCAGATTCATTGAAGACGTTATTCTAAAAGCCGAGTGTAATATGAAAGTCATTTCTCATTATTTAATGCATGTGCAAAATCTGTACCTGTCACTGTAGTATAATGATATGCACTCACTCATTATAGTAAGACAGAATAAAGTCTGGCTCAGCTATTAAATATGCTGTGCTGTAAGTGAGCTTCAGAGTTGCTTGTCAAGTTATGCTTCGTAAAGCATGATTGATCCCTCAGGGCTACAGCTCGCAGGTACAGCCTTATGCATGTCAATCTCTGCCTGTGTGACTCCTTAACACCTTTCACAGGTTGTAAGCAGATGCAGTGTAATGCTAATGCCCAGCCATTTGCTCATACACATAACAATGTGCTAAATCTTTTTTATAAAACATGTCTGTTTTACATGTAAAAGAAGTTATTTAGGAAGCAGCTTTAGTGCAACTTTGTTCTGAAACTTCATTTACATGCAAAATGACACTGACAAAACAATCTGAATCTCTAAAGTTGTTCTATATGCCGTTTGTATGTATGTGTGTGCATGTAAAAATATGTACACTGCCATTCAAAAGTTTGGGGTTGTTAAGATTTTAAAAATTTTTTAGGTCTTTAATTGATCCTTCAGAAATCATTCTAATATGCTGATTTGCTGCTCAAGAAAAAGAAGAAACATAAATGTTTTTACTGTCACTTTTGATCAATTTATTGTGTCTTTGCTGAATGAAAGTAATAATAATAAAAAAGACTGACCCCAAACATTTGAAAGGTAGTGTATAAAGATTATCTTATATACTGTATATATATATATATATATATATATATATATATATATATATATATATATATATATATATATATATATATATATATATATATATATATATATGTGTGTGTGTGTGTGTGTGTGTGTGTGTGTGTGTGTTTTAAAGAGACAGTGCTATATCTAAAATTGATTTAATTAACTCTGTAAGGGTATGTAACACGTTTTAATTGAGAGAGGAGTCTAGTATTGTACTCAGTTTGCATAGTAGTTGTCTACATACTTATAATGCATATACATGTTCAAGACAAGTCTGCTTTATATAAATTTTATATAAACCCTTCATACTTTATACATTTATAATGAGCTTTTATAATGAACTTGTAAGCCATTAAAATAAACCCACAAACTTAAAATTTCAATTGCACAAAAGCACACTGGCCAATAAGCAATGTGCCAAATACCTACGCCTATCAAAATGAAAACACTTTATCCCACTATTATGCAATAATGCCTAAGGCATTTGCATTATTCGACATTGGGCAATGCTAAAATCTGCTGCTTAAAACTGCAGTGATGTGCAAGTGAGAACAAAAGCCAAGAGTGTTACTGAATAATACAGTAGTTCTTTTACATGCCTCAGCTCCACTTTGGTTCCCAATACCACTGACCTTGCAGAATCGAATCTTTACATTGTGCATTTATTCTATGCAGTGTTAGTCAAATCATCTAAATAGTAAAGAAAATGAATCATACACTTTCTCTTGGCACATATTCTACACCAGAAAAACAATTACAGCAGTTAGTGTACTACTTTTTTTTAAATTTATTTGACAAAACAATCTGTCTTGACAGTTTGTGCTAAGAGGAAGAATGCTGGAACATTGCCTCACATTTTGCCGCTCCCTTGTGAGGAGGAAGAATGTGGACCAGGACTGTTTGGAGGAGTCCAAGCTGTGCCGCTGCCTCTCCACTGTTGATCTCATTGCCCTTGGGGTGGGAAGTACCCTGGGGGCCGGTGTCTATGTGCTCGCTGGAGAGGTGGCCAAAGGCAATTCTGGCCCCAGTATCGTGGTGTCCTTCCTCATCGCTGCTCTAGCATCTGTGATGGCCGGCCTGTGTTATGCTGAGTTTGGTGCGCGGGTACCTAAGACTGGCTCGGCCTATCTGTACAGCTATGTGACCGTGGGGGAGCTCTGGGCCTTCATCACAGGATGGAACCTCATTCTGTCATATGTCATTGGTAATTATGAATTAGTAATGAGTTAAAGCAGTAATACAGCAAACAAAAATATATTTTTCAAACATAAACTGATATTCTATTGGGACAGGGACATCTAGTGTGGCACGTGCCTGGAGTGGGACATTTGATGAGCTTATAGGGGGCCACATTGAAAAGTTCTGCAAAATGTACTTCAAAATGAGTTTGCCTGGCCTGGCAGAGTACCCTGATTTCTTTGCCGTCTGCCTGATCTTACTCCTGTCAGGTAACAAAAAAATTCATTCACTTCGTTCTTGTTCTAACATGCACTATTCTGGACAATGATTGAAACTTTGTATTATTAGCACCTCTCGTGTTATTGCTTTCTTAATAGCTAGTTGTATTCAGTGTTGGGTAAGTTACTCTAAAAAGTAATGAATTACTTAATTATTAATTATTAGCTACTAATTGCATCTTCAACGGTGACTCTACTAATTACTGTACTTTAAAAGCATTGCATTAATTATTACTAATTACTTTCTAAATCCCATATCACCCTTGAACAGTGAAACTGCTCTTTTAATTCTTTCAAATAAATAACATAAAATTGCATAAATTATTAACTGACCAAAGTATTTAAAGGTTACATTAAAAATATAGATTTTAACATTAGACGTTACATTTTGATGTTAAATCAACTATTGTTTTATATAGAATCGTTCTAGTCTATACAGTATTCAATTAAATTCAAAGTATGCAATTACATCAGAAGTAACTGTAATCAAATCACAGAAAAATAAAGAGTAATCCTTACTTTTCTTTTTCAAGGAAAAGTAATTAAATTACTGTAATTAATTACTTAGTAATGCATTATACCAACACTGGTTATATTTCTCATTTGTAAGTCGCATTGCATAAAAGCCTCTGTTAAAGGAATAAATGTTTATATGTCTTTTATCATTTAAGTTTAGTACTATTAGACATAAATTATTTCTGAATTTCACATGCATTTTCCCTAAATTGAGTTTCAATGCCTGTCACTGTAATTGTTTTCACAGGTCTTCTCTCCTTTGGGGTGAAAGAATCAGCTTGGGTCAACAAAATCTTCACAGCTGTAAATGTGCTTGTGCTGATGTTTGTTATCATCTCTGGATTTGTCAAAGGAGACGTGCTCAACTGGAATATTTCAGAAGAATCTCTCATAAATGTCACCATTGTCAAAAGGTGAAGAATATCTCTTTCTTATTCCTTCTCTTCTTTTATATGTTGATGAATCATGCCAGCATTTAAATATGAAAATACACTTCATTCTCATTACAGGAATCTCTCACACACTGCTAATGTCACCAGCGATTACGGGGTAGGGGGCTTTTTGCCTTTTGGCTTTAGCGGGACGCTTGCTGGTGCAGCCACATGCTTTTACGCCTTTGTGGGATTTGACTGCATTGCAACCACAGGTATTCAGTCACTTATGCACAGTTATTTACGGTCCTCCAATTTTGATCTTGACTGTGCTGATATATATATGTGATTCTGACCAGGTGAGGAGGTGAAGAATCCCCAGAGGGCCATTCCCATTGGTATAGTTGTTTCCCTGCTGGTCTGCTTCCTTGCCTACTTTGGTGTGTCAGCGGCTCTCACCCTCATGATGCCCTACTACCTGCTGGATGAGAGGAGTCCTCTGCCTTTGGCTTTTGAATATGTGGGCTGGGGGCCTGCGAAATATGTAGTAGCGGCAGGATCGCTCTGTGCTCTCTCAACCAGGTAAACATCATTCTTTGCTCCCATAATGTTGTTGGCTGCTGGCTAAGGCTTCTTACAAGACTGTATATTGAGACAGCATGCTCATGTCAAACACTATGAATACCATAGTTACATAAACGTGCATTTATTAATTTTGTCATTTGTTTGTCATTTGGTTAAACAACTTTCCTAATTTAATTTTTATTGTCTGTGGTGGACTGATTCCTATGCTTTGCATCCCTAATGATGGTGGTTTGTTTGAAAGAGAGCCATATGTATAAATAATTACACATGGCATTTAATTAATCACATTATATTATTAGCTTTTTTTTTTTTTTTTTATTTTTATCCAGGTTTATACTTGCTCTCTTTTGGAACAAAATGTTCATGTGGAATGTGTTTCTGTTTTTTCCTGGTGACATAAATCAGTATTTGGCATTTAGCAAGGCTCCCTAAAGCTGCATGAGGGAGCTCAACAGTATTTAGACTCCAGTAATAAACAGTATTACTGTTTATTAGATTTGCTCTAATATTAGTCTTAATTGTTCAAAAACATCTGGGTGTGTGATTGATAAAGTACACAACCTCTTATCTTGAACCTATGGAGTGCAATAGTGCCACCCGCTTTTTCAGCTGCGTTAGTTCTGGAAGTATTTTTTCCATTCATTTCTCCCATAAGGATTTCAAAAGAGTCTTTGCTAAAGCATTTTAAGCCATGAAGCAAGCCAACCAGCTACGAGGTGAATCATAACATTACAAACGTTGAATTGAAGCAAAAAGTATTTGAAAATTAGACAAAATTACAAAAGTACAAGACTGCATGACTTAACGGCTTTTGTGATAGGCAAAACTACAATCCCATGAAGCACTGTGAACAGATTAAATTAAGAAAGATGGAGAAATATAAAACTAAACATTTTTGATATATTTTATATATATATATATATATATATATATATATATATATATATATATATATATATATATATATATATATATATATATCATAATTTTTAATGAGTAGTTTTGTATTTCTCCATCTTTCTTAATTCATACTATAGGTCATATTTTTCATAATCTGAAAAATTGCTATTTTTGCTAATAACTTTTTCCAGAAAATCATGATGGTTATGATGAAATCATGGTGTCTATGAATTTCATACGAATCCGGGGATACAGATTTTACCAGGATCAGGTGAACCGTCGGTCCGCCATTTTGAATGTTGTCATAATTTGCAATTTCTTTTAAACGCTTTGACATATCGGCACAAAATTTGGTAGGTATCATCATCCTGAAGGACCATGAGACGTTTGAACACAGCACCACCTAGTATTCCAGAGTTATAAGGTTTTTACAAAAACTCTTATAATGCCGACGTGTTGCCAATTCCGACGGTATCTAATTTGTCATTTTCCAACAATGTGACTGTCTACCATATTGAAGCAAAAAACAGTTTTTTTGCTACTCCTACAAATTTTGCCCAAAATCGGCTCAGATGATCTTTGGACCAAGTCACACAGAAATGACTGAACAGATTTTTGATATTCACTACTGTTCCCAAGAAATAACTTTCTAAAATCGATTGTCACAGCGTGTGTTGTCCTATGTTAGCATGCCAATGAAGCAGCATGCTAATCAGAGGCCATTCTTTCTAATGTGGATTTTGGCTAAACGTAGGGTTAAACATAATTTATGATAACTGCCAAGTTATCTTAGCCTGCTAATTGGTTAATATTCTAACTATATATATTTTAATATATTTTACGTTTACTGCAAAATGTGCATAAGCCTATATATTCAAAAATGTAAGTATTTTGAGACGATAGGGAGACTTACTCGATTACGTCATTTGCAGTTATTCATGGGAGTGAGCAAAGCTAACGAGATCTTTTGGCATAGTCTGCATGTTTCGACTCTGATTGGTGGCATTTGAAATAATGCCGGCTGACATCTTCAACAGAAGCAAATACCATGGATTAACAACCTTGTCACTCACAGTAAGGTTGTTTTTAAAGGTTTATATGTTAAGGTTAAAAATCTATTTCCCTATGGAGAAAATGAATGGAGTTTTTACTTCTGACATCTGTTGCACTGTTGCACTCTATTGCTATAAAAGACCAATATTGGGTAAATTATTACCCAAGACCAATAATTTTGATTGGAGCCACTTTTCTATGAATACTCGTAGCATTTTTAAAATTTAACAAAACATTAAGATACCATAGCCTATAGGCCATGTGTAAAACTCCCAGGAAAAAATGAAGATGATTTAACTGTACGTCTGGTCCCATTTGCTTCATTTGCTAAGTGCTATACAGTGAAGTGCTGTCAAATTCCCTAAAGTCAACATGAAACAGCATTTGGCAACCTGTATTCTGTAATGTGTTATTATTTTAGACTCAAACTGATTATTCACAAAGAACAAATTGTAAATCAATGTATGGGAATTGATTTAATGAATAGTGTTGTCTATATATCCTGTTATTGTAGAGGAGGAGTTAAATAACTTAAAAAAGACCAGTCATATCAGTCGAAACAACTATTTTGTTTTCACTGGAATGGCGTACACTCATCAATCATGCACAAGAAGACCAGAAATGTGGAAATTGGATTTCATGTTGACTTTACACATATCATTGTTTGTGGATGCCTGTAATAGTACACAGCAGTAGAAGTGTTTGGGATCAGATCTGCAGCATGTAATTAATTGACACTTTGCTTCTGCTGATGTGTTTGCCTCACATGCAGTCTGCTGGGCTCCATTTTCCCAATGCCGCGTGTAATCTATGCTATGGCACAGGATGGGGTGCTTTTCAAAGTGTTAGCCCAAATCAATCCTAAGACGAAGACCCCTCTTATTGCTACAATGTCTTCAGGTGTAGTTGCAGGTGAGAGATGGAGGCACGATTGCTATGCAAAGCGCCATTGTGATTCACCAGGCAAATGTGAAAAAGAGCGGAAATGTGCATTTCTTACAGGGTTCCAACAGTGACGAAAAACCTGGAAATATCAGGATTTTTTTTAAAGACTGTAATGTCCAGGCCTGGATAAATCAAGGAAATTAATAAGCCATGGGCAGTTCTTTTAGTGAATATAGATGTGTCTATTTATGCTTATCTTTTTTGAGTTTAATCCAGTAATTAATTTCCAAGTATTATTTAAAACCCTGCTATTTGCTCCTTCACACTTGCCGGTGTTGGTTAATATGTTCTTTTCCCTCCAGAGTTGCAGGTGTCTGAACCATGACTCCTTTTTTGTTTTTAGCCTGTTGGGTTCTTTGTTCCCTCTTCCCCGCATTCTGTTTGCCATGGCACGAGATGGCGTGCTATTCAGATTTCTTTCCAAAGTGAGTAAGCGTCAGTCGCCAGTGGCTGCCACTATGGCAGCGGGCACTACCGCGGGTAAGCTAAGAACAAGGTAGGCCTCGCATGGCCTGCTGACCTATTTGTCCGCCTGGTGGAGGTGCAGTGTGCCTGCTTAATTACCCCGTTAATGGAAGCATGCTTTCACTGTGGTGGTGGTGATAAAAATCTGTGGGAATATACAGCATGTATAAAGTCAGTAAATGTATTTTTTTTGCATGCAAAAGTGTTATGTAGAGTGCATGGTGAAGTTAAGAAAGGAAATTACCATCACTTTGTCGTATAGATATATCGTATAGATATACACCTGTATATATAGACTTATGTGTCAGGTGCAGATGTCTAATGTACTGATGACAGCTGCAGGGAGAGATTCTTAGTACCCTTTGATGCTAGCAGGGGTCACTCAGTGGATGCTTATGGATTCTGAGGACTTCTAAGAAATGAGAAAGCAGAGGGGAAGCTTAGTCGGGGGATGAGGACACAGGGCAGATTTGATTTGTGGAACCCCCTGCATATTGCACATGTTAAGCCTATACTGTAGCACTGTATGTTTGTTAGTACACTGCCTTCTTACTGTGAGGGAAGTCTGAGCACCTGTATATGAAGTCATAGGGCACATCTGGTGTGGATTTCATAAGAGGTTACCAATGCTAATACATCCTGAGTTTAAAGACATCCACTGTTGAAGGAATCAGCATTTATTATGGATAAAGACTGTGATTTATGCATAAAGTCCCACAGTATCTGTATCTCATTGCTGATGACTAATACTCTACATTATTTTGGAAATTCCATACTTTCATAATCAGGCTCTTCAAAATAAGATGATTTAATTTATTGGTAACACTTTACAATAAGGCTTCATTAGTTAGCTTAGTTAACAAGAATTAAGAATGAACAATACTTCTACAGTTTTTATTAATCTTAGTTCATGTTAATTTCAACATGCACTAATACATTATTAAAATCAAAAGTTGTATTTGTTTACGTTAGTTAATGTGCTGTGAACTAAAATGAACAAACAATGAATGACTGTATTTTTAACTAAGATTAATAAATACAGTAATAAATGTATTGCTCATTGTTATTTCACATTACATTAACTAATGATAACAAACGAGACCTTATTATAAAGTATTACTAATTTATTAAATGAATACAAAATAATAAACTGTGCATGCTCTGTTGATGTATTTATAGGTTCATGACAACCAAGCCACACTTATAAATATATGCATGATATTGCATTAATTCTCAATATAATATGAAACAGATTGGAATTTATTTGAATAGGCTACAACACACTTTTCAAGCAAAACTTATCACCAAAAAGTTTATGCAATAAAAACATTAGATATACTGTTCTGGTTGTCATCTTTGCAAGTATTGGAAAAAATGTAATTATTTGTGCGAAAATAGAGATATTTAATGAAAATATGTACATTTTAAGTGTGACTTAAGTGTCTAAATTGTTATAGCCAATGTATGTAAAACATTTAATTTATGCAAATTCCTATAGTTTGTGATATGCATGCATTTGATGTATTATTTTTAAACTCCACCTGATCGGCTATTGTTTCATACCAACAGCTATCATGGCTTTTCTGTTTGACTTGAAAGCGCTGGTGGACATGATGTCTATTGGAACTTTGCTGGCGTACTCATTAGTAGCTGCTTGCGTTCTTATCCTCAGGTTAGTAAACATTCATTTTCAAAATATTAATTTCAAGAATTTATATAGTCTTGACCAAAATTTGTATGCATCTTAATGATGTGCTGACTAGTGGCAGAGCTAAGTGGTGACTGTGATTTTGCCAAGACATGTTCCTGGATCAACATATTTAGTTGATCCTGGAACAACATTCTTGTCTGAATATTTCATCCTAAACCTACCCATAACTTCTACCCTAAAATCAGAGGGAAATGATAACACTGATGTAGAAGCACCTAACCCTTAACAAGTCTAAACCTGACATAGACTGGAAAGTTGTCCCTCAAATCTGATTGGTTGATTGGAATGTTGATCCAGGAACATGCTGTACTTGGTGAAATCATGTTCATCAACTAGTTGGTACAATGATGTAATCTGCCATGTAGTGGTTATGTGTCAGTTGTGTAATGCGTTTGAATGATTTAATATAGCAATTTTCTTGTGATAGTCTCTGTAGACTCTGTTTCTAGTGGCATAAACAGCTATTCTAATATAAAATGTATGTGTCAGGTATCAGCCAGATGCTGCATTTGAGAGGTCTAGGATCAGTGAAGGCAAGGAAGAGGTTGGTGAGTCTGAGCTGACGGAGTCTGAGTCTCATCTGAACATGCTGAAGGATGGAGGCGTAACCCTGCGCTCTCTGCTCAACCCTCCACTGCTGCCCACTGAACAGACCTCCACGGCCGTCAATGCGTCTGTTATCGTCTTGGGTTAGTACAGCAGCAGTTTTTTTTTAGCAAGTCTTTACTATAGCTGACGAGAGTTAGGTAGTCATTCTGATCTGTGTCTGTTTTCCCCGCAGTGCTTATTGTGTGTGTTATGAGCACACTCAACACATACTACGGACAGGCCATTATTGCCATGGAGCCTTGGGCCCTGGGGGTCTTGGCTGCATCTTTGTTCATCTTCATCCTGTGCATCCTTCTAATTTGTAGACAACCTCAGACAAGGAAGAAAGTTTCCTTTATGGTATGTAGCTTTGAAATCCAAAAGTTGTCCTAAACATATTATGCTACTGTTCAAAAGTGTGATAAAGTTTCATATGCTCTTATACTCACCATAAGTTTCTTATGCTCTTATACAGTAAAAACAGTAATATTGTGAAGTATAATAACAAATTAAAATAACTTTTTATTTGAATATATTTTAAAATGTAATTTATTCCTGTGATGTCAAAGCTGAATTGAATTCAGTGTCACATGATCTTTCAGAAATCATTCTAATATGATGATTTGGTTCTTATTTTTATCAATGTTAAAACAGTGCTGCTTAATATTTTTTGTTGCAACCATGATACATTCTTTAGGATTCTTTGATGAATGGAAAGTTCAAAAGAACAGCATTTTTATTGAATTATCAATTTCTTTGCTGTCAGTTTGTGTCCTGCTGAATAGAATTACAGCCATAGTAGATACAAGTATTTTTTCAGTAATAATTTTTCTTTAAAAATTTTTATGGAATACAGGCAACATTCAGGCATCACGTGCTCTTTTCCATACATTTAAAAAAAAAGTGAATGGTAACCAATCAAGCTACTAAAGGTAGTCATAATTTTGGTCACTCATGCACAAAAAGCATGATCATATGACCTCACAAGACATGCAATATAATACAGAGTTGTATTGCTGCCTTTTACTTTTACTGTATAGAAAAAAAGAAAGGACATTCTGCCTAAAATCTCTCTTTTTGGGTTTAATAAATGTTCCCCATGTTGAACCGTTGCTGCTGTGTTTATCTTGATGTGTATTCTGCCCAGAACAGACCTGAGTTTTAGGGTAATAGCCTGTATAAAATATCTGTGTTTGCCAAGCACTCTGTGTTCTTTGGAGGGGGCCGTATTGTGTGCTATCCTTATCTGACTTGAAAAACAAAGTGATGTGACCCGAAAGAGCCTCCATTAATCGTGTTATTTCTTTTTTAGTCCGGGTCATTTCATAAGTGAGGGCTGAGTAGAGTGCAGTCAAGCACATGTTTGAATCAGCGTGTATTTTTTGCTTCAGGTTCCTCTGTTGCCCTTTCTACCCATCTTGAGTATATTTGTCAACGTGTATCTCATGGTTCAGCTCAGCGGAGACACATGGATCCGTTTCTCCATCTGGATGGCCATAGGTACGTGCAATCTTTGGGTAAACGGGCGCACACACACACACACACACACACACACACACACACACACACACACACACACACACACACACACACACACACACACACACACACAGGATGCAATCCTAACCCACGTTCAAACAAATCTAAAGGTCTCATTGCTGTTCTTCCTTTCTTTTTAGTAAATAATGACTTAAAATAAGTTTGACATGCAAATTTGATATAAATCTTAACTGATATCAATCCACAGGCTTCCTCATTTATTTTGGATATGGAATGTGGCATAGTGATGAACGCAAGAGGCATATACAGAACTGTAGTGTTGCAGCGGAGAAAAAGATACTGACAGGAAATGAAGGCACTGTGGAGTACGTGACGCACATAGAGAAGACTAGCCCATGTTAAAGAACAGCAGACAAACTCTGACAGTAACAAGCATTCACCAACCAGCTGACAGACCTGAGCTCTGTGTATTCAGCTCTGCCTTTACAGTCACTGCCATCATGAACAATCACTGCAGCGCCTCTCCGTGCTGATGCTCTCGCTCACCTGTGATGTGATCATTTCATGTAATGGGACATTAGGGGTGTTTGATCTGACAATGAAAATTCAATGTATTGATTATGGAATTGACTATTTATACACTCTTAGGGCGTTTTCAGAATTGTAGATCACTTGCTTTGTTCCCGAAACAGGGATTAGCATAGCTTATTTTTTTTGGTTCGGTTTGCTTTCACAAGGCGACATTTCATATGTTAATACAAGTTATGTGACCTCTCACCTGACAAACGTAGCTTTTTCATTGCCTGAACTCTCAGACGTTTATGTAGTGTATTGTTGTCAACGTTTTTTAGTCTTCGCACGACACGGTTAGCTACACGGTGCAATTAAAGCTCTCTTTGAGACGTTCGCTACACACCTTGTAAGCTTTTTTTTGTGGTTAGTTCTGAAAAGTTTTCGTCTTATCAAATTTCAAGTGGGCATTTCACTTTGTCTTTGCTCCAGGTTAACCCATAATCCGTTTTAAGAGGCATTAGCAAAACAAACATTGCTACTTTTCACACAACGTACATAATTCTTCTTCTTTTGATTTAGTGGCGGTTGGCATGCAACCGTATTGTGCATTTCCGCCACCTACTGAGATGGAGTGTGGAGCGTCAACGTGGCATCATTATACCTAATGACTTGATTCGATTTTCTAACATTAACTTTTTATTTTTATATTCTTATGCACTGTGATAAAACATGCTCCACTGTCACTGGGTATCTACGTGTGCTACATAAGCCATTATGTTTTCCAGTGATATGCAGTCTGTCCTATTCGGAGACGAGAAATAACCGTATCTACTCCTCTATTTCCACAAACCGCTCTCTTATAGCATACTTCCCTTTGTATAGTGTCTTCCCTTTCCCTCCTTATCCCACATTTCTTGCCACATTCATTTTATTGCTCTTTTTATTAGCCCTTTGATTTGGAATTGTACTTATTCCTATTTCTGAATTTCTTCTTGGCTAAAGCATCTGCTTCCTAACATATGTAATTACCCATCATATGTTGTGATACAGCCTGGTTCAGTGGGTCATTGAATTGATCCAGAATTCGTTTTCAAGCAGGCTGACCGTGGTACGCTTTTTTTTAATATGGATCCGAGCACGATTGCCGTGTTCTTACGTGCATACCTAAATGAACTGAGAGAAGGAGAAAACATTCCAGGCTCTGAAAAAGAAAAATAATAAAAAAATGCTCTAAATGAGCCAGGTGTGAAAACAGCCTTAAAAATAAAGGTTCCAGAAAGAGGTTTACACATTAGAAGAACAATTTTTGGTTTCCAAAGAACCTTTCAGTGAACAGTTCTTAACCATATTTTTCTTAGTAAGAAGAGCATTTTAATAATCCGAAGAACTTCCACTTTAAGGACCCTTTTGTGCAATAGAAAGGTTTTATGGACGTTAAAGATTCTTCATGGAACCATCAATGCCAATAAAGAGCCTTTATTTTTAAGAGCGTGTGTACCAGTATAAATTGTCATTCCACTTATACTTTTGATTTAAGAATATAGTTGAAAATTAATTAATCATTAACAAATTTCAATCTTCTTTAATGTTTATATTGTCATTACATCATTAATAGTTAGGCTAATTAGAATAGCATTGAACTATTGTCAGAGCAAATATTTACACCCTTGTAAGACGTGAGCAATTTGCTTTTGAAAGTGTTTGGGAACAGAAATAGGAAAGCATGTTTTTATTTTCTATAAAGTATTAAAATTTCCACAGTTTGTTGAATAAAAGAAAAAAAAGGAAGAAAAAAAGCATATATGTGAGCCTGGACCACTAAACCAGTCATAAGTCATATTTGTGGCAATAGCTAACAATACATTGTATGGGTCAAAATTGTTCTTTTATGCCAAAAATCATTAGGATATTATTTAAAGATCATGTTCCATGAAGATATTTTGTAAATTTCCTACTGTGAATATATCAAAAAGTATTATTATTAGTAATATGCATTGCTAAGGACTTCATTTGGACAACTTTAAAGGCGATTTTCTCAATATTTAGATTTTTTTGCACCCTCGGATTCCAGATTTTCAAATAGTTGTATCTCGGTCAAATATGGTCCTATCCTAAAAAAAACATAAATCATAAAGCTTATTTAGTAAGCTTTCAGATGATGTATAAATCTCAATTTCCAAAAATTGACCCTTATGACTGGTTTTGTGGTCCAGGGTCACATACTTATAAAGGTATGGGACAAATGTGTGGTATTTTGTGGCATTATCAAATAATGTGGAACATTAGATATTGGAAAAACTATGAATTGCAGATATTGGTTAACATCCAGCTTTTACATGTTTGACTGTCTTGTTAAAGTGTTTAATTCTAAGAATTAGGATGAACTCTCTTGACCACAACTTACTGTACGTGCCAGAGATGTTAAGCTGCTCAGATAACACTATTTCTTGTATTCTGATAAACACTATACTTTTTTATTTTTACCCGTGTTACATGTGTTTGTGTAGTTATCGTTAAATGTTTGACATATCCAATGTACAGTGTTCATAGGTCAACCTGTTGTTTAACAACCAGGTGATGTTGAAGAGGAGCAAGTTAATGTATGTAGGCTAATCAGTGTTTTGTCTTGTAAAATTACCTTTTTATTCACTTTACTTACTTGCTATACCTTTTTAGACTTTTTCATTAATTTTAATTTTTCATCAGTCTACACTAGTTCTCTGCAGTCATTTAATATATGACAAACAGTGTAATCCACTTAAGTAATGCCAGTAGTGGTCTAAGAATGGACAACCTGAGCATCTGAAAGTGTTTCTTCTGCTAACTAGCACTCAAGTTCTTCTCTGCCTTAAACACTCGGTGGAAATGCAATGTAAATGAGTCATAGAGACACTAAGATTGTGGCACAAGGATTAATACAAATGTGTTAATGTCTCATTAAAAATATTGCACATCAAATATTCTGTTTAGAGCCTTTGTATAGTTTTTTTTTTTTTTTTTTTGTAATGATGTGTGGATTATGCCATGGTCAAAACATTGCAAAGTGGTTTCATACAAAGCAATAAAAGATTTCTCCCGTTTTTAAACAAAGTTTCCCACATTATTATCCATTAGAACAAACTATTTAATTCGAGTTCTAGTAAAGTTTAGTGTCCTCAGTAAAAGACGCTAATTTTTGATATTATGTTATGAGCTGGCACAAGAAAGAAGATAACAAACAGTTGATGGGCCCACTGACTTCCATAGTATGGAAACATAATACAATGGAAGTCAAAGGTCAAGTAGTTATCGACAGTCTTCAAAATAGCTTCTTTTGTGTTTAGCAGAAGAAAGACAGGTTTGGAACAACTTGAGGGTGAGAAGTCTAAGTGAATTTCCATTTTTGGGTGAACTATCCCTTAAAGTTTGAATGACGCTCACTGGATTATCGGGCCAAGAGCACAAACACTCCATGCAGGGTTAGCTGCAGTCCAGCAGAGGGCATTAGAGGATCATTGGATGGGTCTCACAGATTGACGCTAAAGGGGGAGTGTGCAGAAAGGCTGGGGAAATTCCTTTTTTTCCACGAAGGATGGAGCTGACTGTGTGTAAACGGGGGAGGCAGTGGACGGAGAGTTCCTGCGCTGCTTTCAGGCCTCCTGAGCAGCAAGATCAGCCCTGTCGAAACACTCCACTGCAGCCGTCATGAAGCTCTGGCTGCTCTTCACACTGGCATTGCTTTGGCTGGAGGTCCAAAATGGTGAGCAGATCTCTCGTTGTTTCTTCTGCCTTGTTATTCTTTCTTCATAAAGTCAAATATTGTTTGGTAACACTTTATGTTGCAGTGTACTTGTTGCTATCTATAAATGATGCATAATTACATGCAACTAACCCTAAACCAAACCCTAATCCTAGTTACTTAATATTACTACTTAAATGTATAATTATAGTACGAGACACCTTAAAATAAATTGTAACCCATAGTTTTTTATCTCGCTTGAAATAGTAAATAAGTTGAGAGATGTTATGGATGAATGTGGAATGTGGAACACTGCTCGCTCCAATAGAAACCAACATTCCAGAGCAGAAAGAGGAGAGATCAAATCAAGGCAGTTTTACTTAAACTTGTGCTTAAATTATACAGCAGAGACAAAATACAGAGAATCAGATCTGTTTGAGCTTAACAACAAGGCTTCTATATATATAAATATCACATCCATATGGATGTCATGATCCTTGCATGTGTCAGAAATTAATTTAAAAGGACACTTCGATTCAGTAAACCTTTATATTGTTCAGTTTTTCCGCACATAGAACAAGAAAGGCATTTTCCACAATTGCTGTTTGTACAGCTGTGAGCAGAAGTAGAACATTTCCAGATGGCAGAACACAGTGCTCGCTCTCTCTCTCTCTCTCTCTCTCTCTCTCTCTCTCTCTCTCTCTCTCTCTCTCTCTCATAAGAGGCAGAGTTATCAAATGTCCCAAATGAAAACAGACGAAACACACATGCTGTATAATGTCCATGATGCATAATAACAGAATGAATAAATGTTATTGCTCTTTAGCAGTTCCCCAAGTTTGCCACTCTCATCCAAATGCATATGCTGGTAACGAAGAAAACTATGTTTTGGTTTACCCAGGTGTGTGTGAGCAGGTCAAGCGTAAGAAAGAGGCTGGTGAGAACCGCATAAGACCAGGAAGGAAGAGGGTGAAGGTTCGCTACCCGAAAGTAAAAGAAAAGGAGGCAGAAAGCAAGGGTCAGTCTATCCTAACGCAAGTCCTTGATAAAGGACGTTTTCTCCGATTGGACGATAGTCTATCCTTGGATCCTGGGAAAACATTGGAACTGAGATGCAAAGGAACTAAGATTGACTGGGCATATCCCTCTTACCTGGACACCTTCAATGATAACCGCCTCAGGTATCCTTCCTTCTCGCTTTATCCATACATTTTGTTTGATTGAGACTAGTTTGTCTAAATCGGGCAAATTAACAGCTACTGAAGTATTTTATGTCTGGAATACAAGTGTTTAAAATATGCAGGATTACATGATTCCATTGCATGTGAAAGGTTTTGTAAAATAATTAAAATAGAGATGGTAAAAATCACATTTTTGTTATTCTATATATATATATATATATATATATATATATATATATATATATATATATATATATATATATATATATATATATAATGAGAGACACAATAATGTGTTTAAAAGTCCACCACAGAAGAAATATCATCATATGATGCTGGTCACACAATGTTGGGGTGCAATAGATTTGTTTAGTTGCAGGTTGTTCGCTCAGCAACATAGTTCACAAAACATTTGCAGGCATGAGCAAAATATTATTTTTATTTTATTTTTATTTAATCTCAATCAAAATGTTTTATTTATTTAGAGATTACAATACGAATAATTTAGAGATATAGCTAGAGTTAAATAACTATTAATTAACTCATTATTCCGAAGCAGGGTTATTTTAGTATCATTATGATTTTTTGTTATATGTTGAATTAGTTATTATTTTAATATTTTCTGTTTTCATTGTAATTTTAGTTTAGTATTTTAGTTTTTTAATATTTTTATTTTAATTACTGTATATCTATATAGTTTTTATAGTATATAATGTAGTATATATAGTATATTTATAGAGTTTTATTTTTATTTTAGTAGAAGGTAAACTACATGAAAATGAGAAATGTTGCTGAAATGTTGCTGAAACTATTCTGAACTATTCTGAAAATCTTTTTTTTTTATTTCATTAGTTACATTTTATTTTATTACAAGTAATGATTTTTTTTTTTTTAATTTTCTTAGTTTTAGTTAACTATAATAACCCTGTTTTGAACTCAAGAAACTCACTTCAAAAGCAGAGACTGCAAAAATTGTGATTTAGAGAGACATCAAGGCTATTTTATGTAAACTGAAACAACATTTCTTTCAAATGTGTGCGATTATAATTTCCCTTAATGGATAAAATATGATTTTTCTGAAGAAAATTGTTATCATCGTTGGACATGAAATGTAACCTAAATTATAGAATACTGCAGAAAAAGTAGAATTAGTATGGTATTCCAAATGTAGTCCAGGTCTAGACTTGTTTGATTCTGCTGTTCCAGCATCAAGCAGCATGAGCGGTACAGTCAGTTGATTCTGACGTCGCCCTCTGCTGCTGATACGGGGGAGTACAGCTGTTGGGTGGTGCTCTGTGATGGATTAGAATGTGAAAAGGATGCAGACACTACCTCTGCTACCTACATATACTTTACAGGTACAGCATCTGGTCACATATCACACAATGAGACCTACGTGATCTATTTAAACCTCTAAAGACATTGTTACAATTCTCTTTGTATCTAGACAAAGATGAGCTGTTCGTCCCCTCGACCATCCATTTTGAGATTATCTATCTGCGCCCTGATAAGCCTGCCACCATCCCTTGCCGGGTGACCAACCCCAAAATCAAAGTCTCACTGCACAGGGAGGTTCCTGCAGAAGAAATCGCAGTGGATGGGACCCAGATATCTTATAATCCCACTAAAGGCTTCATCATCCAAAACCCCAGTCCAGAACATAAGGGAGCTTATTACTGCAAGGCCAACAGCATCATGCAAACCACCCCACAAATATCCACTAAATACCAGCTGCTGTATGTGGAGGGTAAGAGGAGAACACTATAGCATTGCTAACAACACTTAATACACACATTTTACATAATGTTTTTTTTTCCATTGTATGAATAAGATACACTATATTGCCAAATGTCTTGGGATGCCTGCCTTAACATGCACAAGAACTTTAATGACATCCCATTCTTAATCTGTAGGGTTTAATATGGAGTTGGCCTACCCTTTGCAGCTATAACAGCTTCAACTCTTCAGGGATGGCTTTCCACAAGGTTTAGCAGTGTGTTTATGGGAATTTTTGACCATTCTTCTAGAAACGCATTTGTGAGGTCAGGCGCTGATGTTGGACGAGAAGTCCTGACTCCCAGTCTCCGCTCTAATTCATCCCAAAGTTGTTCTATCGGGTTGAGGTCAGGACTCTGTGCAGGCCAGTCAAGTTCCTCCACACCAAACTCGCTCATCCACGTCTTTATGGACCTTGCTTTGTGCACTGGTGCGCAGTCATGTTGGAACAGGAAGGGTCCATCCCCAAACTGTTCCCACAAAGTTGGGAGAATGAAATTCTCCAAAATGTCTTGGTATGCTGAAGCATTAAGAGTTCCTTTCACTGGAACTAAGGGGCTAAGGCCAATCCCTGATAAACAACTTTATACCATAATCCCCCTCCACCAAACTTTACACTTGGCACAATGCAGTCAGGCAAGTACCGTTCTCCTGGCAACCGCCAAACCCAGACTCGTCCATCGTATTGCCAGACAGAGTGTGATTCGTCACTCCAGAGAACACGTCTCCACTACTCTATAGTCCAGTGGTGGCGTGCTTTACACCACTGCATCTGACACTTTGTATTGCACTTGGTGATGTAAGGCTTGGATGAAGCTGCTCGGCCATGGAAACCCATTACATTAAGCTCTCTACGCACTGATCTTGGGCTAATCTGAAGGCCACAAGAAGTTTGGAGGTCTGTAACTATTGACTCTGCAGAAAGTTGGCGACTTCTGTGCACTGTGCGCCTCAGCATGCGTTGACCCCGCTCTGTGATTTTACGTGGCCTACCACTTCCTGGCTGAGTTGCTGTTGTTCCCAATTGCTTCCACTGTTATAATACCACTAACAGTTGACCGTGGAATATTTAGTAGTAAGGAAATTTCACGAATGGACTTATTGCACAGGAGGCAACCTATCACAGTACCACACTTGAATTCACTGAGTTCCTGAGAGCGACCCGTTCTTTCACAAATCATTGTAGAAGCAATCTGCATGCCTAGATGCTTGATTTTATACACCTTTGGCCATGGAAGTGATTGAAACACCTGAATTCAATGATTTGGAGGGGTGTCCCAATACTTCTGGCAATATAGTATATATACGTTTTGGTGTTTTCCCCCTTGTAGTGCCTAGTGGCCCCCCTTTTGCAACCATTGAGGCTTCGTCGAAGACAGTGAGTGGTGGAGACATCTTTAACGTTACATGCACAGTCCTGGGTGAACCTGAGATGAATGTCAGCTTCAGCTGGATGTATCCTGGCCAGGTGACTGTTACTTTTGTTATTTTTCCCTTAAGAAAAAATCTGAGCTTCTGATTCAGGTTGATTGATTCATTTTTTTTAATAATGTATTAATCACAGTATTATGCCATTTTGTGGATGCTGCAGCTTTGCTCATGATAACTATAAAGATATACACCACCAGGCAAAAGTTGAGAATACTTGGATATTTTATCTTTTAAAATAAGTCTCTTATACTCACTTAGACTATATTTATTTGATTAAAAAACATTAAAAACAGTAATTTTGTAAAACTAATAATTTAAAATGTCTTTTTTGAATTTGCACTTGGTGTAAATGGACA
Organism: Paracanthobrama guichenoti; assembly: GCA_018749465.1. NCBI lineage: Eukaryota > Metazoa > Chordata > Actinopteri > Cypriniformes > Gobionidae > Paracanthobrama > Paracanthobrama guichenoti. The sequence continues at coordinate 15,309,799 of CM031956.1, read as the reverse complement.
CTCCATAATCATACATTGAAATCATTTGTACTCTCTCCTTTGATCAATTTAATGCATCATTAGTTAACATTAGTTAACATGAACTAATAATGAACTGCACTTATAAAGCATTTATCGTTGCTAATGATAATTTCAACATTTACTAATACTTTATTAAAATCTTGTTAACATTAGTTAATGCACCGTGAACTAACATGAACAAACCATGAACAGCTGTATTTTTATTAACTGACGTTAACAAAGATGAACAAATACAGTAACAAATGAACTGCTCATGGTTAGTTCATGTTAGTTAATACATTCATGTTAACAAATGAAACCTTATTATAAAGTGTTACCTCTTTTTAAAATCTTACTGGCATGGTTCACACAAAAATATTAAGCAGCACACCCGTTTACAACATTTCATTTCACATTTATTTTTTAACATCAGATCAGCATATTAGAATGATTTCTGAAGGCTCATGTGACACTGAAGATACTGAAAATTCAGCTTTGCCATCACAGGAATACATTGCATAAAAAAAGAGAAAGTTATAATATTTCACAATATTACTGTTTTAACTACTTTTGATCAAATAAATGCAGAAAGTCATGAGACAAAGTCATATTTCAGACCTTTGACCTGCAGTGTAGATTCAGATAAATATGTTTTAATGTGCTGTCCTTATTGTGACGCGTCTCTCTCTCAGGGTCAAAGGCCAGTGAGCATTCATGAGTCCTGGAGGCTGATAAACCGTGGCGTGGGACACACCACACGCATCTCCCAGAGCGTCATGATTGTGGATGATGTTGAAACGATTGATTATGGAAAGTACATCTGCAACACCAAAAATAAGAACGGAGAGACATTGGTGGCCACGTCGGTGAAGACACGTGACTAGAAAGAACATCAAGATTCTATATTGAGCTGAGCTGGACTCACACTTCAGGCTTCTTGCTGCTTAAATCATTATGAAAAAACATGCATTCTATATATGATTCGAAAATGAAGTGCTTCTTTGAGTTAATGATAAAGAAAATGAATGCAAGCTTCTTGTTCAATGGTGAATCAACACTATACTTAATGTATAATGCACCATTACCAGTGAAATAGAATCAGTTATTTCAACCATCTTAACCTGTAATACTCAAAATGGAAGGTGTTAAGGTCTATACGCATATTTTTACAGGCATGAAATATGTCTCATGAGGAGCATGAAGGCTTTGTGCTCTGCTCTAATGGACTCCGTATGTGGAATGTGCAGCGGGAGCCCAGTGCTTATTTTGGTTAAGTGCGACACATTCAAAGTATGTTTCTCCTCCTCTCGCAGAGTTATTGAATTATTAGCAATTCAAGAATATTCATAGTCAAATGATGCCAAATTTCACAGCAGTTTACTATGCAGTTCTAAGTAGTGGAATAGACTTACAGCCAAAAGATGATGAAGAGCAATAAGAAAACCAACAGGTTCCTGCATGCTTTCACACATAAACAGCATGACAAATGCAAAACAGGTGAATCTTGATTTTCTTTATTAATTGCATTTTTCAAGAGTTTCAGTTTCACACTAACATCCACACAAAAAGCTTAGCTGTACATATATAAAAAAAAAACTTTTGCTTTTTAACTTTTGTATATAGCTCGCATGTAAAGCTGCAGTGGAGAGTTTCAGACAGAGGGGGCGCTTCTGGGACCACTGGAACATGCTCAGTCAATTACATTGGTCTCATGATCAGATATAAATACAGAAATGAAGACAAACAAACTCTCATATTCCTTCCCCTAGGACTCAATCATACTTAATAATATACAAAACCCGTATTCAAGAAAATCTTTATGAAAAAAATTCATTCCCAACACTACATGCCTTCATTCTCAGGGCTGCCTAATGACATGCCATTTCAATATCAAGCACACTTTACAGCATACCATTGTGATTAGACTGCATCTCTGATTGCCAAGAAAGTGAGGAAAAGGTTTAATTCAACCCCTATACAGGCATTAATCAAAACATTCAAGCTTTTTAATCAACTATTAATTGCATGTAATTGCATCTCTCCTATGAATATATGAGTGATATGGAGAGCATATCTGAGATGAAATCATTAAAGGGATAGTTCACCCAAAAATGACAATTCTGTCATTATTTACTCACCCTCAAGTTGTTCTAAACCTGTATGATACTATTCTGTTGAACACAAAAGATGATATTTTATATAATATTGGTAATTAAAAGTTGCTGGTCCCCATTGACTTCCATAGTAGGAAAAAAATAAATACCATGAAAGTCAGTGTGAACAACAGAAAATAAAAATGTTTGTGTTCAACAGAACAAATAAACTAATACAGGTTTAAAAGAAGTTGAGCATGAGTAAATTATGACAGAATTTTCATTTTTGTGTAAACTATCCCTTTACACATGATCTGGGTGAAACTCACCTCGTTACAGTTCTTAAAATGTGTGATTATATATAAAAAAAAAAATTTACAAAATCAAAAAGGCATGATGTAGACAAGAAAATGTTGCATAAGGTTTTGAGAACACCTGGTTAAGTCAAGACACCTGAATTTTTCCATTCGAGTAAATCGTAACAGTCAGTTTATGGCATGAGTTGATCTATGAAGCTGCTTCAGAAAATTTCACCAGGGGTCTGACGTCCTACATGAAATAAAGGGAAACCAAATGCTACATGAGCAACAGCATCTGGGAAATGTCCACCGTCCATCTGGCATTTGGGCATTTGTCCCAGGGCAAAGATAAATCTGGGTTTATACAGGTACACATCAAGGCGTCTGGTGGAAATGCTTCAGAAGTTGACAAAGGCCCCATTAATTTCTGATGTCAATCCTCCAAAGTCAGGAACTTCAAGCAACAAAGCAATTCAGGAGGGAAAAAAACAACTACTTTGAGAGAAAACTTTCTATAAGCCCTGAGATATTCCTTTTTTTTCCTCCATAGACGTGAAAGGCAAAAGTATGAGGGTGGCCTCATCGGTAAGTGCTTCTGTGCAATACTTTCTTCAGTTTTTTTTTTTCTTTTAGTCTGTACAAGAGAGTTTATTCCATTTTGAGAGCCACTGATATGGTCCAGACCAGCTTCATGCAGGAAGTGCGCCATCCTGTATGAAAGTGCTTCCTGGAAGCTGAAGGCCGCTGTTATCTGGGCGAGACGGGAGGGCTGGAGAACACCCCAGAGTTCCGTGGTGACTGGAGAGTGAGGGACGTGGAAGGAGAGACCTTGCGGGGGCTGCTCAGATCACCGTTGTTAAGCTTCCAGAGCAGCTCTTCATTCTCCATAGACAAACGTTTGTTCACTTTAGACTCCTTTTGGAGGGTCTCCTGCAAAACTGCCTGCTCTGTGGACAGTTGTCTGGAACAAAACTTAATTAGATTAGTCACCATTACTGCACAAGATGAAAGAAGAGAAGGTGTCTCAGCACAAAGCTTTGCTGCAATGAAAACAAACCTTTCCTGTTGCCATAAGAGCACAGATAATAAAAGTAATTTAATTGTCAAAGCATAGCCAGAAGCTAATTTGTGGAATTTCTCTTCTACCCAGACCAAATGCAAATATTGTGAAACTTCAAAGACTTTAGACAGTCAGACTTATGGCAAACCAAAGCCCACTAGGGAAAACACTCAAGTGTTAGAAGCTAGACAAGGTGGATTTGAGTAAAATAATTTTACTTGGTGAAATCACATTCACCTCAAACGCACCTGCCTGTAATTTTCAAGCAATCCTTTAGAGTTTTGTTAGGTTTTTCAGGCATGTTTGATCGGGGATCAAGCTAAACTCTGCAGGACAGCACTTGGCCCTCCAGGAGCTGGAGTTGACCATCCCTGGCTTAAGGAATCATAAGCTTATGAACACAATCACAAACACTACCTAGACAAAGCAGCATGTTTGTCCATTCTGGCTTTGAGGTCCTCATTTTCCTGTTGCAGCTTCTTAAGATATTCATCCAGCTTCACATTCCTCTCCATCTAAGAATAAATCAAAATCTTAGTGTTTCTCCAGCACAGACAGGAGCATAAGATTTCGGTCATCTCTTTACTGTGATTAGAATGAACACAAAGGAGAATTTCTCCTGCTAAATGCTTTATGCAAAACAGATAATTGAGCCCACCAGTTTGTCTATCTGCATGAGTTTCTTGTCTTGTTCATGGATCTGCTTGTTTTTGATGTCCAGCACTACTTTAAGGCTTTCAAGCTCCTGCTCCAGATAAAGGGTGTGGGAGTCCTTCAACATAAACAAGAAAGATCAGGGATATATACTGGCTTTCCTAAACTGGATTCATCATTTACATTTTCATGTTTATATTTGTGGGCTTTACATAAACACTTTGTTCAACTTCACACACAATATTTTGTTACATGTAGACCACATTAAACTGACTTGTTTCATCATGCATTTATCATTTATTGAAACTGAATTCTTTTGTAACATTATAAATGTCTTTACTCTCACTTTTGATCAATTTAAAGCATCCTTGCTTAATAAAAAAATACAAATATCGGTAACACTATTTTAAGGTGACGTAGTTACACGTTACATGTACTTATAGTAGCAACTGTAAATTATGCATAATTAACCTAGTAATCAGCCCTAAACCTAACCTTAACTCTTCATTAATTAGTTCATTAATATTACTCTGTACCTATTTGTGTAATTACACCGTAACAAAGACATATTAAAATAAAAGTGTAACCCAAATTTGAAACACTTAAATGTTAATGTTAATAATAATAATAATAATAATAATAATAATAATATTTTTTCCTGTGATGGGTGTACATACACTCTACTGGATGCTGTTAGTGAACAAACTAAAAGAACTGAGAATAAAGTGTGTTTAAAGAGTATTTGCTAAATGCATGTAAATGTACAGCAAGTCAGTTTATTTTCTACCAGTTCACAAGGTCAAAAATGTCCATATATATAAAGAAACACCAAATTTATGAACTTTGCGTGTTCTGCATCGTCACACCATTCATAGGGCAGGGTCTGACAGCATTATGCAGGGTAGTTATCTAAATAATGTTGAGAGTTCCGGAAAGACCCGTCTAATATTAACCCTCTATTCATAGAAAATACACTGACTACTTAAAGCAGATATGCATTACTATCAGTGGCACTGACTGAGTGTTTGATAACAGATGTTTGGGAGCTATACAGGGGTGTTACGTACCTGCGTTTTCTCAGCCAGATCCATTCTTCTCTTCACCTCAGCGTTCAGTTTTTCTTTGAGGCTGTTATTCTCTGTCATGAGCTCCTGAATTTGATTCTGTTTGAGGAAAAATACACTGATATGAATGTTTGCTAAATTACAACAGTATAAAAAACAAGAAAAGAATAATTAACAGGGAACAGGCTTTTGGAATTTTAGCTTGTGGTCACTGCCTTACAGATAATGTGTCCTCTGATTCCTTCAGTGTGGTGTTGAGAGTTTGCATTTCCTTTTCATGGGACTGTTTGAGTTCTGAGAAAGTCAAGTCAGGATGTGTTAATGTGTGGGAGGTAATGTTGTTGGATTTAAAATTTAAGTAACAGGTGCAACATTTAAAAATAAGAAAAAAACAAAGCCCAAGATTATTTACCCTTGAAAGACTCCTCAAAGTGTTGTTTTAGGCAGCCCACCTCCTCTATATGGCTGACTTCCAGTTCCTTCTTCAAAGCCTCATGTTTTGATCGCAACTCTTCTAGCTAGACAAGTACAAATAAAGTAATTTTGTAAAAGTCTTTATTGGTTTATTTTAGTGTGCAAATGATTAAGAAATCAGATGTCATATTTCCAAACAACTAAAAGGCCAAGGCTCATATGCCAAGACAAAACAAAAGGAATGAAATTTCTTCACATCATTATGGGAAATTATCATTAAAAGATCATTTACAAATGAAGACATCCAAAATCCACTCTATACAACAGAAAGTGTGTCAGGACACTGGGGAACAAAACAAAAAGGCCCATTGTCATCCACACCTGCTGCTCCATCTGAGCTTTGCACTTATCCGCCTCCTCCTGGTAGGTCTGATGGACCTTCTCCCACTCAGTGGAGTAGAAGGTCTTCAGTCTCTCCTCGAGGTCAGCGAGGTCCAAGCGGTGCTGCTCCTGGACCTTCTGCAGGACTCCATCAAAGGCTGCGCGCAGCTCTTCCTTCTCCTGCTCCAGACGCTCACAAGAGTAAGCCGAGCTCACTGAGGAAAAGGTCAGATCATTTGGACATTAAAAGATCATTTGGCCATTAAAAGATTGATTAAATTATTCACATTCAGTTAAAAACAATCAACCCCATAGAGCACCATATAGGATGCCTTTTTTTGGCATGATGACACAGCAACCCTCCAACAAAAAAAAAAAAAAAAAAAAAAAGAGCGAGCGAAGGAAATCTAATATCTTACGCACCAGTCTGTGATATGAAAATATAGATATGCTATATGTAGACAGCAGTGGAATAACCAGAGCAAATGTTGAAAGGCCATGTGTCCATTTGTTGCTTTGACTTCAAGCCCTGCCAACACTATGAATCATTACTCAAGTATTCTGCATTGAGTCCCAGTTGTCTCTATAGTTATGGTATCTCCAGCAGTTCTGTAAATAAAGCGTCAACTGTTACACAAAACACGTCAAATTGCAACTGAGGGAAAGTTTGTCAAAAGGAACACTAATCCACAGAGGCATAATGAACAGATGTTTCCAAACCTCTCAATCAGAACTTTGACACAGATACGGTCCCTCTGAGCATTAGCTTTCTTTGCCCAACTCTTAGAAACAGATGACACTTCACTGCACAGAACACATGGGCACAAGAGGACTGCGGTGGTTTACATACAAAAGTGGCAAGCTGAATGCTACAGCTGCTCCTGTCTTTGTAGTCTACAAGTGTGCTGTCAAGTCATCCAGCTCATAAAGTAACAGGCTATTCTGGTGAGACCATTTGAGGTTGGGATTTCTGGCTAAATGGACACCCTATGGTTTTCCAAAATTAAGGTACAAATATAAAAAGGAAATATAAAAGAAAAGTCAATGAAATTAATATATTAATTAATTTAAATATTTAATATTTGCATTTAAACAAATGAATATATTTATGCATTTAAATAAACACCTGTAAATAAATATCTGTATTCAATTATTAAAATATCTGTATTATTTATCTGTATTTAAATGTGTTTATTTATTCATTGCATCTCTATGTATTTATTTATTAAATAAATTAATGAATAAATCTGTATTTATTTAAATATCTGTATTATTTATATGTATGCATTTAAATACCCTTTTAAATAAAAACAGATAGTTAAATTAATACAGGCATTTATTTGTTCATAAAAATATCTGTATTCATTTATGGAATTCATCCATACAAAGACTTTTAAAGGGGCATAAAGTCAGGGTGATACAAGAGTCCTGATATCACAATGAAGATAAAAAAATATCATTCATTATTATTATTTTTTTAAATCTTGAAAATACGGTGAGACCAACAAAGTCATGTAATGCAACCAGCATGCAAAGGCCAGTAAGTCACTTCATAATTATAGCGTAATATAATGAAAATATAATGAAATAATAGCAGAAAATCAGGCAGCTGTTTCAGACAGAGTTCAGTCCACTTGCTCCATAAGGCTGATACGATGCTCATATTTTTTGAGTAAAAAAACCCTCAATGCAGTATGCTGGAACTTGTGTATGAGTGTTTCATAGGTGTATGTATGCAAAGGGATGTACGGTATAGGTTGCATTTCACAGTATGTGTAAGCATTTCATATATGTATCTAATATTTGACTAAACACATGTATGCAAGCATTTCATACATGTATGCACGAGGGGAAGCTTGATTTAAGCACTACAATGTCTAAATTCTGTAGAGTAACAGTTTATTTCTCAACTCATCTCACTGGTTTACTCGTGCATCAGTAGGCGTTTCTGAACTTTATTATCAAAAGGTCAAGAGCATGTCAGCAAATTAATTACTTGAATGAGTCACAACAGAAGAACGGCTGTTGTTCTCTAGAGGGAAACTTGGATCTTTTCCCTTACTGGCACTGCAACCTAATCATCTGTATTGTAGAATGAAAACCACAGATTTTTTTTTTAAATAAAAAAAATGGGTTACAATTAGAATCGTTATGAAGTTGCTTTTAGGGGTTAAATGAAAACAGTATCTAATGACCCTGCTGTATAAGGGACAGTTAGCAGAGCTAAACAGATCCAAGCAGAGAAGATGAGCCAGACCCAGAGCTCACTAATGGCTTGATGTATTTCATGAATCTTCAGTGTAATTCTATTATAGGTTATATTTATGATGCAGAGCCATGCTGAAGGCCTATAAATAATCCCAATAATGCAAACGAGAGGAAAAATAGACAGTTAGGTAGGAGGAGGATGCATTTTTTTCCACAGAAGAAAAAGAAGAAAAAAAAAAAGAGAGAGATTAACAGGTCATGACTGTGCATATGCATCCAAACAGTATATTTAGCTAATTTCACAAAGCTTAACAAATATGCTACAGTACATGTATGTGCACACATTTTCACATCTAATCTCTTTTCAAAATGGAAAACGAAACGTTGCATTTAACAATCCTGGGCTGAATTTGCCCCGAATAAATCATGTGACATCGTCTAGACATGCTTATCTTGAAAATAATGTGTGCTATTTTGAGAATAGCTTTAATATAAAAACATAAGGCTAGTAGCAGCAATGAAGTGACCATTCTGCACAGAGAAGTTAATAAGTCACATGCCAAATAGCCAGCTAAATTAATTAGGCACAGTTCTAGCAGGTTCTGTGTGAAGACAGCACTCGCTTCACTGGCAGAGAGCAGTTGTCCTGTGTTAAAAGACACTTTTGTTTTATAAGGGAATTCTGGGTGTGTGCCAAAAAGCATGGCACTGACATCACTCGCGCCATATTAGGGCGAAAGCTGAAATGAATACTTGAGGCTGATTGCAAAATTTTGCAGATATTCCTACAGCTATATTGTGACTTCAAGAGGTGGTCTGAAGAATTCTTGCGGGGGTCTTAAACATGATCAGGAGCGCTGGAATGTGCTAATATGCTCAAACGGTGATTATAATCGTAAAGAAAGATCATGTGCAGGACTTAAAAGTTTGCAAAGTGACAGAAAAATAATGCTTTCTGATTCGTAAAAATACATTAATCCCGAAGAGCATATATCATCAGTCAAGAAAGAACATAAAACCTCATATCACTCCCTTGTACATGCTCAGTTTTCAGGTGGTAATACGAGCTGTGAAATCAATGCATCAGACGTCTCTCAGGGGGAACACTGTCCCGTACTAAATACATTTCTCCATGTTGCTTTGCCCATTAGACTGAGGGACATCAGACTTGTCTGACCTTGTCGGTATGACCTTCACATACCAGGAGGCTTTCTGCCTTTGAGCTTGTGCTTTCTGGGGGTGTGTCTACAAAATGACCCCAATGGGAGGGAAGAGCCCTTCCAACAGGACCAATAAAATGAACAGACCGTACTCATCTAAAACCACATGGTAGTTCATGTATTAGCAAGCATGCTTAGTGGAAAGCAAATTTAAATACACCACCAGTAAAAAGTTTGGACACTACAAATATAAATTGTGCTTCTGCAATTTTTATATAAAAAACATAATTTTAAAATAATTGACAACAGGACAGAATAGTGAAGCTAAAGCAGCCAACAAGCGCCTAACACTACTGTTTAAAAGTTTGGGGTCAGTAATATTTTCAAAGTGTTTTAGTAAAAAATACCTTGTTCACCGAGGCTGCATTCACAGAAACACTGTGAAATATCGTTACAATTTAAAATAAACGTTTTCTATTATAATCCATTTTAAAATATGATTTACTCCTGTGATGGCAAAGCAGCCATCATTTACTCCAGTCTTCAGTGCCACATGATCCTTCATCATTCTAATATGCTAATTTATTGCTCAAGAAACATTTCGAAATTGTGCTGCTTTAATATTTTTGTGGAAACGGTGATATGTTTTTCAGGATTATTTGAATAGAAAGTTCAAAAGAACAGCATTATTGCTGAAAAAAAAAAAAAAAAAAATATCTGACTGACTTTTTTTTAAATGCTAGTCCATGGGAATTAATATGATTTAAAAAGCAACCCAGAATGCACTACATGAAATTGGAGAATTCCAGATTGTGTAGAGCTAAAAATAGTACATTTAAACTTATTTTGGTCCCGTTTGTGTTTTTTGATGTTGACAAACTTTTGACAGGTTTTGACAGATACAGCCTATCAACCTTAAAACTTGAGAGGTCATGGTAGTCTGCGTGTTATGGCAAGAAACAGCACGCCTACCGCTCATCACGGATTACTACTTGTGACCAGCAATCCAAATATTACATTAATTACAAACAGCGACATTTTGGCAGCTCTCTTCATTCTTTCCGCAGACAGTGAAAGCCAAGCACTCTATAGTGACTCACACACACTTACCCAGCTCCTCCCGCAAAGTGACCAGCTCCTGAGACAGCTCCCTGCGCTGCTTCATCACCTCCTCATGCTGCGGGAAAACACAAGAAAAATCAGTGCAGATCATGCATCACATTACCCAAATTACACAAGAAACACAATCTGCCAAAAAGTATGTAGTCATGGAGCAGGGAAATGCCAAGTGCAATCTAATGTCATGATGAATGAACAACTCTGAAATTCCTTTTGCAACATGAATTATGCATCAGGCTGTTCCTCTGAAGGACAGGATGAGTCGGATATGACAGTTTTCAGATTTAAACATGGCATACATAATTGCTTATATTAGCAAAGCAAGTGTTCAAAAGAAAACAGGCTATTCTGTAATTTAAGATATCAAAGGGAAAAAAACAAAACTAATGTTGTGCAACAGTCATGACAGATATTTGCACGGGCATGCAAGAATCCCACAGCACAGCTTTGTGGTTTACACACCACTATCACAGCTCTGCCAGCGGTTCATTTAAAAGACTAACATATGAATGACATCAACAACCGAATGTAGAGCAATGAAATCAGCAGTGTCTCTCTCTCTCTCTGTGGAGGACAGTCAGCGCTACAGCTGCAGTGCTGTCAGCCTCCCCAACCAACACAAAGACGCTTCAAAAGCGCGTGCTGCCGTCCTGACCTGCCCCTTCCCCCAGAGATCAATGCAAACACTGGCAGAGTGACATTTACACAACAGTTATGAACTCATTAGCATTCATAACATATTCATTAGGATAAATCAAATAGTACACCAAACTCAAAACAAATAATCAAAGAATACCTCAAACTAAATCATACACAACCTCATCTCACTGAAATGACATGCTTTGTATAGGCATCCACAGCCATCCCATTTCAAATGCCAATCTATTCCAGCCTGCTGAGAGGATAATGTCTTTACCCTGTGTCCAGCGCAGGGAGTGTTAAGGCACACTTTGCTGCCGGAGCAGCCCATGGTCCAGTCTCTGTGACTTCAGTCCAGAATGCAGGAATACAGCAGCCCAGATGCATGAACCTCTGCCACCTCCACCTCCTCTCTCTGCCGTCTCGCTCTACACCGGACAGACTAGTGGAATAAGCTCATTGGCTCTCACCTCCTCCAACCACTTGCCTTCTCAGTGGTGAAAGGATACCGTAATACAGCTAAAAGAAGGGCAACGGAGGGAGGCGGCTATACTGTGCTTGGAAGAAAGCTACATAAATGCTGTACTTTAGGACACCCACAGCAAGAAGAGCAAAGGGAGCAGAAAAAAAAAGACATGTCTGACAGTTGGTTGACTGAGTGGCACTTAATAAAATGGTGCATGTTACAGGAAAAGTGTGCAGTGACCTTCCCACAGGACATGAGAGGACAGAGAAGGACTTCTGCCTTTTTCTTGCTTTCCTTTCAGCACCTCTTCAGAATTTGCTAACTGAAAGTGGTACAGGTTCAATTTCACGTTCATATTTACTGTTAAATGTTAAAAACTGGACAATACACTTTAGTCATGGATGTCACTTTTAACTTAACTTGGCTGTCGAATAACATTTGGTGTTAAATTAAAAATGGAGTAGACCCTGACTAAGATCCAAACCTACATATCAGTAGTTATTGCAAGCCAAATAATCAATATGCTATACAGAAAAATACATAATACTAATAATAATGATAAAAAAATAAACAACAACAATCCCTAACCTAATCCTAATAAATGTTAATATATGTTAATGTTAATAATAAAAGTTATCATAATAAAATAGTTACTTTTATTAGTATTATTATTGCTGTTATTATAAGTATGCAGTAGAACAATAACAACAGACTATTATGTATTGTAAATAAATGTATAAAATAAACTAAAATAAAACTTCAGTTAGTCAATATATTAAAAAAAGTGTTATAATGCAATGCTAATTCAGTCACTACTGCTGTATCAAAAGGCATATATACTTTAGAATGATGTCACACCAATAACTGGGAAATTATTAAAAACACAGTAATTTATCATTATCAACTATATTAATGAATGATACTGCTTCAGGGAAAGCATGTGTGGCGTCTTGTAGTGAAATGATGGCAATGTACACCGTGTGCTGACAGCTCATTGCAAACATAAGATATGAAGCAGTCCCCAGCAGCTCTCTAGGCATCCCAGCGTGCTTCTGACCATATGCAACTGGTACATTCTCACACAGACATGCTGAAGACCAGACTCCAATTATAAAGCTTAACAGATTCCTGTATGGATTCCACTGCGTTTCTTTAATACACTACAAACTCCTTCAAGCCCTATAAAATCTGTGCTGTCAAGAGATGTTGTTGCAGTAGCCATAAAGAGAGATGAAGATTGCAGACTCATTCATCAATATAGAAAATTCTCCATTGAGCACAAGCTGAAATTATACCTCAGTTTATAAGCATTGTACTCTCTTCTACAATTTGTTCTGTAAAGGTCTGTTTGACAGTGACCCCTCAAACTAAAGGAAAGTGCCACAGCTTAATTATGGTAGTGCCTTTTAAAAATTGGTCTTGATCCAGATTCTGCAGAATCTGCCAACATGCACTCCAGAGTATAACCGGTCAGCTTCAACCCCCCCTCCACTAGACCCCTGAAGGTGTGCTGTGGTATCTGGCACTAAGATGTTAGCAACAGATCCTTTGAGTCCTGTAAGTTGTGAGGTGGGGCTTTCATGGATTGGACTGGTTTGTTCAGCACATCCCACAGATGCTCGATTGGATTGAGATCTGGGGAATTTGAGGCCAAGTCAACACCTCAAACTCGTTGTTGTGGTCCTCAAACCATTCCTGAACCATTTTTGCTTTGTGGCAAGACTCATTATCCTGCTGAAAGAGGCCACCGCCACCAGGGAATACCGTTTCCATGAAAGGGTGTACATGGTCTGCAACAATGCTTAGGTAGGTGGTACGTGTCAAAGTAACATCCACATGGATGGCAGGACCCAAGGTTTCCCAGCAAAACATTGCCCAAAGCATCACACTGCCTCCACCGGCTTGCTTCCCATAGTGCATCCTGGTGCAATGTGTTCCCCAGGTAAGCCACGCACATGCACCCGGCCATCCACATGATGTCAAAGAAAACGTGATTCATCAGACCAGGCCACCTTCTTCCATTGCTCTGTGGTCCAGTTCTGATGCTCACGTGCCCACTGTTGCTTTCGGCAGTGGACAGGGGTCAGCATGGGCACCCTGACTGTGCAGCCTCATTTGCAACAAACTGTGATGCACGGTGTATTCTGACACCTTTCTATCAAAACCAGCATTAACTTGAGAAATCTGAACTATAGTAGCTCATCTGTTTGATCAGACCACACGGGCCAGCCTTCACTCCCCACGTGCATCAATGAGCCCTGGCCGCCCATGACCCTGTCGCCAGTTCACCATTGTTCCTTCCTTGGACCACTTTTGGACCACTTTTAGATACTGACCACTGCAGACCAGGAACACCACACAAGAGCTGCAGTTTTGGAGATACTCTGACTCAGTCGTCTAGCCATCACAATTTGGCCTGTCAAACTCACTCAAATCCTTATGCTTGCCCATTTTTCCTGCTTCTAACACATCAACTTTGAGGACAAAATGTTCACTTGGTGCCTAATATATCCCACCATGATAGATAGAGATAGAGATATATATATATATATATAAATAAACGGTCTTTGCAGTTAATTCTATTGTTATATCACTATGTGTGTGTGTGTGTGTGTGTGTGTGTGTGTGTGTAAAGAACATCACCAAAACAAACAAAGAGCACTAATGAGTAGCGCAACACTACCTGACTGCAAACACATGCAACAGGACTACAAACCAATGCAATCGGTGTTGGGCTGTCAGATCAAAACTTTATCTCTAGATATCTAACCCTAACCGAAGAAATCTGACCTTAACTGATCACCACAACTGACTGAAGACACCATCTTCATGTATTATTCATGTCTGCTGTATAGCAGAATGATTCATCAGCACAGGCGATATAAATCTCATAATACTCACCCCAGAATATAGATGCTTTATGACCACAGCAACAGCCTCGAACCTTCGGTTGTTGGATCGGAGCGTGTTCTCCAGCTGTTGGATGGTCTGGTTCTTCTTCTCACACAAGGCCTTGTAGTACTCCACATTTTTACTCTCTGGAGGTACCAGATCCGGTTGACCATTTGTCGAGGGCTGCTGGTTGCGGGAACTTGTCCTTGACTTGGTCTTGTCAACTGTAAGAGAACATGCATTTAGTGCCGTGACAACATTCAGCATTATTTTCCACCAAGGTGCTGCTCAAGGTTCATAGACCTCAGACCCAAATATCACAGAGGATGTCTGTTCATTTCAATCCCAGAGATGATCCACACAGCAGATAGGACCAGCTATCCACCAAACGCAACCCTGAATGAGACAACAGCTCACCCAATCACCAAATAATATCTTCCCTTGTGTGGATTAATCCATCAGAGGCCTCTTATTTTAGCAGGGCTATGCCACTGTGGTTTAATTTACATCATCTCATAAATATAACACCAGGACATAATCAGGGCACAAACCCATCTAACAAAGTAGCCTCACTACTAGAGGAAGGGTACCTGAAGTTAGCCACCAACATATAAATGGCACTATATAAAGCCATAAAACCCTTGGGAGGTACATAAAGCTTTTTTATATATTTTTTTTTGATTGTTTTATTTTTATTTATTTATTTTTTCTCCTATGCCAGCACCTAAAGTCTTTATGTTGTTAATCCATTTTGTCCTAGCCTTGTTATTACATAACAGCTCAGTGTGAGCAGCCTTGGACATTTCTGAAATACCAGCTTTAATAAGGCAGGGGTGGGACCACAAACTTTATGAGGCCTTTCTCCTCTGTCACTCCAGTGGCAACAGATTTACAGCTCCAAGTTTACATATGCAAAGCCATGTCTAATATATTCTTTAAATATGTACACATGTATATATGATTAATTGTATAAAACAATTGAACAATGTGAATAAGTAAAACACCAAATATGTCAAACCTGTGGCCTGAACTGTTTAAATACTGGTTTTACAAGTGGAAAAAAGGAGGAGAAAGTTTGAAACACTTTCAGTGAGGAAAATTCATTATTTATTATTTTAAGCATTTTATACCAAGACAATGCAAAAAACACTTGAACTGAACACCATTTAAACACAATTATTCGGCAATGCATGTTCATCCACATTGCATACATTTTTACAACTTTTAAAAATCACTATAAAAAGACAAGCCTTATGAACATACATTTTTATGTTCAACCAGCTACTAAATTAATGCACAATAGTCCTTTAAGACAGCATTCACAATAAGTCACAATATGTGAGAAACAACTGGGAAATAAGGATGGAAACATTGACCGTTTTGGATGCCAACCACCTCAGGAACTTGATCCAAACATCAATAAAATACATAGTCTAGAATGCTGTTTTACTGCTGAAACAGATCTTTGACTATAGCTTCAGAATGCATACAGTATATATGAATGTTCTTCCTATCCAGCATCCTGTTACACCTTCAAGACAAAGTCGCAAAGTGTTCCAGGTCTGTTAGTTCACTGTACCCACCCATAAAATAAATAGAGCTGTTGAGCTTATCACATGGATTGAAGGAACTTGAAACATTATATGATTAAAAAAGCTAGCTTGATTAAAAGCTAGCTTGTACTAGCTAATGAAATGTAATCCAGACAGGCTTTTCAGAAACTTTCATGTGGAACATATTAAACAGAGTTTAAAAACAAAAAAAAAAAAAAAAATCAAAACCTAGATAGAAATTCAAATAAAGATGTTTGTTTTTATGTTTTTCTAAAACATTAGCAGAGCATTTTAAAAAGGCAAAAATGTAGGTCGTCAGCTTGGTGTGGCACGTTAGAAAACATGTTAGCCAACACATTAGAAATGTTGTATAATTCAAACCATAAGGTGTCATTGCTAGGTGAACATTTCTGTGGCTCCCTCTGCTGGTCAACTCGTTAAGAGTAAACTGCAGGAATATGAAAGGGCAAGCACTGAAATGTTAAATATAATTGAATAATCCAAATTATGCAGCAAAACACACACAATTCTATCAAATCAATACACCCTGCAACTTTATATACTGTAAAACACTCAACTAGCTCCTTAAAAGTTGCACCAATTTCAGTCAATGTACACTGAAAGAGAAATGTAACTAGATTAAAGATACCTAGTCACTGTATAGGTCAGAGGTATGGAGAATGGACAGTTCTCAATGTAGTCACTTATTTTTGTAATTCCATCAGCGGTCACCAGAGACCACTGTGGTTCACACACATCTGGTTCACTATCTTTGTGTTGTGGGGACTCTCTATAGACGTAAGGGTTTTTATACTGTATAAACGGTGTATTCTATCCCCTTACACTAACCCTACCCATCACACAAAACTTTCTGCATTTTTACATAAACAAACAAAACAAAACAAAACAAAAACAACAACATTCTGTATGATTTATAAGCTTGTTTTCTCATGGGGACCTCAGTTTAGCTCCCCACGGTGACTCGAGTCCCCATGAGTCAGTCCCCACCGGGATAGAAAAACATGAACACACGTTGGGTTTTCATGTTTTATGGGAACATTCCATAGACAATGATTTTTATACTGTACAAACTGTATATTCTGTGCCCTAAACCTACACATCACAGAAAACTTTCTGCATTTAAACATTTTCAAAAAACTATTTGATCATTGTGATTGACCAGTATGATTTATAAGCAGTTTTTCCTCATGGGGACCAAAAATGTCCCCATAACAGAGTTTACCGGGACCACACACACACACACAATTTAAAGAAGTGTGTAAGCTTTTGTTATTTTTCAAATGTTAAAATATTTTCCTTTCTTAGTCAACTGTAATTAAGCAAATTTATAGGTTCCCTTAAAGTGTTAACGTTAACAGATGTGTTATCAAAACAATTGATCCGTTTTTTTGAGCATTAGGATCAGCCCAACATGGCAACATTGACTAGCTTGAGGGCGGGACATGTTTAGCAAAAGGGGAGGTGTGCAGAGAACCTTATTTTTACAATGTTGCTCTCCTTTGTTGAGATGGCTTCAGTTACTCATCTCCCAACAGAGCAGGTATTAGATTTTTGGATAGAAATCCCACATGAGATTAAGTGATCAATCCCTGCAACATGGTTAAGCCAAACTTGATTATCCAAATTGTAATTACAGTGGAGTTAATTAGTCTCAATTATAAGGGTGCTTTGGGTTATCCAGGGAACACTCTTGACTCCCATAAACAGTGATACAGCTCAAATATTTTAGATCCAAACTCTAACAAATGTAAAAAGAGCAAAAACGTCAAACTCTTCTGAAGCGATTTACTGTGGGCAGATCTTCATACACATCTTGAACTGCTCGATAGCCTTTAAAAACTAAACAAAACTCCACGTCTCACAGAAACTGTTAGACAGCAAAATAAATAAATAAATAAATACTAAAATTAATTCTCACACCTGAATTATTTAAACACTATTGAGAATGAATGTGCTCTCTATAAGCCATATAAGTCAGGTGGACTCCTTTAAAGACTTGATAAAGATGCATGATCTATTTAGGGAAACAATCACAGTTTATGATGTGATGTCAGTTTACACAACTATGAGATTTGTGATTTCCTTGTCCATCATTTCAATACCACTGATAATATTTGCAATAAAAGTTTAAGAATTGAGAGTGGATTGTTTCCCTTTAAAATAGTGCTTGGCAAAAAATACCTAAACTAAAGCCTAAAATAGTCTGCAGACTCAGATTGTCAAGTTGAAACATGAATAATATGATTATGAAGTAAAAACGTAAAATTGCTGTACAATAATTATGTCTATGCAATATGAAAATCATTGATGTGGGAAGACTCGTGAGTCCGAGTTTGCAAAACAAACTTAAACATCAATCATTAAATTAGTGCAACTGCAAGCTGATAATATACATTTATTTTTGGAGAGATATTTCAACAGGTGAAACCTTACCCAAATACTTATTGAGATTAAATATAGTACTCTGTGATGTTACAGACATGAAATAAATACTCGTTCCGTAGTCCTTTTATGGCCACTCACTATAAAAAGGAGAGTTTCTGCCACAAACATCTGCGCTGCATCTCTTCGGTGGGAATTTAGCTTGTCAAAATGTTTACAAGTTTACATTCAACCTATAGTCTGGAGCCCCAAATAACCTTTGAGCATTTAAAAGGGTAAATTAGGTTTCTAGACCTGTGAACCAACTCGCTTGAAAGGATGAATAAGGTAAAAATTAACTTACTGAATCTACCGACTTGGTAGGTGATCACCATAACCCAAATTGTGGCGCAAATATACATGTTTTTTTGCAAAAACAATCCCAGGCTCTATCTGTGGTTAGCAAGAAGATGCCTACTGGCCATGTACACATATCAAATACTCTTTGGCAGAGACAGTCAGTCTAAAGATAGAATAAACACCTCGAGCAAAAACGGCACCTTGAGAGCTACACAGATCACTCTGAAACGTCTGTGCAGAATGAAGGAAAAGCCACAATAACAGAACGTTTTCTGGAACAGACCTGCCTGAAACACCACAGTGCTCTTATATCCTGACAGTAGCTGGAGGTTTCTGAGCAATCCCTTCGCTGTCAGCCTCACATGGATGTTGGACAGAGAGAATTTGGGGGAGAAAAACATCTTGCGAAAAAACGGAAAGAGAAGACCTCTTTATAGGCAAAACAAAAAGTCTCAATGCACACACATGATGCTAAAAAAAAAAAATAAATCTGCCAAACAAACAGCAAAGAATGTGATGAAGGGAGCGTGAAGAAAAGATCTGTTTCTCCCCGTAACACTTTAGCAGCCTGGATTAAAGATGAGACAAATGAGGCATAGCAGAAAGCATTAATCCACTGTTTTGAGCTCCCATCCACTGACGCTCAGCATCTCTCACTCTCTGCTGGGTGCTAAGGAGGTGCAGGATGCTGGGTGAACGGAAGGAAGGAGAGAGGGAAGGGAGGGCGCTGGGAGGAGTAAATTGCAGGGCAGGAGTGGTGGGTGGGCTAGCTCTCGCTGGCGTTCTCCATTCACACATGGGGGAGGGTTAAAAATGGCAGGAGAGAAAGTAACAGCAAGATGTTTGACAAGAAATGCACCCTGAGCAGATCACCTAATCAAGAAAAGTAGTTTTTTTAAAGAAGGGTTAGTTTAAAATAAATAAATAAATAGAACAAAAATTTGTTATTTGTTCTGAGGTGTAAATTCCATTTAAACCTCCATAATAAAAGCCCTAACAAGGCAAGAGAACAGATTTCTTTGCGGTCACAAACAGATCAGTGCCAAGCAACCACAGAAACAGTCTAACACAAGCCTTTGATGCCAGCAAGAATAAAAAAAAAAACAGTGTGCAACCCACAGAAAACATAAAATTATGTTTGAAATGCAATTAAGTTTATGAGGGCTGACGGCAGCAGACAATGCATGTCTGCACAGCTCAGGCTGTAGTCCAAATACTAGAGGCTGGAGTCATGGAATCCGTTCAAGTAATATCAGCTTTCACTTGAATATGTAACTTCACAAATTCTAGAACATACAGAGGGGTCCTAGATCAAAATCCAGAAACAAATCATATTTTGATCATCATTTACAGTGTTTTTCTGTTTGTTTGTTTTTTTTCATATGCATGCTAATGGTGTAGTTGAGGAATTTTGCAGTAAATAGGTGAAAAAGTACTTCAGCACTTCAACAGATGTGTAAACTGAAACCAACACATTATGAGAGTTAATAAACATTACAAATAAAAGATGAAAGGTAGTAATACATTTAAATATTATTATCTTTTATTTTTTTAAAATGAAAATGAAAAACAATAATACTGGCTTGTATTACATGCCTGCATAAACATGTTGGATGCAGTTTAAACATTTATTAAAAGTATTAAAAAAAAAAAACGGACTAATGTGTTGCCTGAATCACTTTTCAATATAGTACATTTAGGGTAAATTAATTCAAAGTGATTCGGTCCACGTGTAGCAGGATAGCACCATTTTCTTTTGTAAATTTCCTTTGGAACTAAACATATCCTCATAGATGAATGTAATGGCAGTCTTGCTGACTTTGAGGCAGTTGGCTTGCCAAAAAGGTAATCTTTGAAATCACTTAGTTTCATGCATACACCCAAGATGTAATCCCTGAAAGGAATGCAATGTACATTCTTAATTACAATACTTAAGGGTGGTAATAAATCACACATTACATGTGCCAGGCTGTGAAAGAACGGAGACAAGACAGAGACAGTGTCAGCAGTGTTATGAACTTGGCTGTGGTAAAATATTCCCGCATTGCTAAGACAGAGTTTCACAGAGCAAACCAGCTGACATCCCGCTCACAGATCACAGACAAGAAGCAGACAAGAAGCCTTTATTTCAATTAGAGAAAGAATATATCTGAAAACTAAAATAAAATGTAATTGTTACTTATGTAATGGCTTACAGTAATTATGCCATATGTTCCCATGTTCTTTTCTTCCTGCCCATTGACTGCAGATTAAATCGAGCTCTAGAGCTAATTCTAGAGCAGTCTGTTAAATAAACTATTAAATAATTCATTCAAATATTAAGTATTTTAAACCCCTATCTTTCTGTGATGTGCTATAATGGTACACTTCACTTCCAAGTTCATTGTAAACTGGGTCTTACCTGTAGGGGTAGCAGTAGGTCTCATGGGTCGGGCAGTGGTAGAGGTTTTCAGAGGACTGTTTGAAGGCCTCACTGAACTTGAGGATGTGTTTCTGCATCCTGCTGTGAAAATAAGATTGATTACTTTAGGTTTAGAGCAAATCAGACTCCAAACAGACATAACCATAGACATTCTCTTTAGTCTAAACAGACCCAAATAGATGAAATAGTTGAAACAAGTAAAAAAAGCAAAACAATATTTCAAAATCTGACTGGAACTAAAAAGTTTCAGTCTCTTTTAGCATTAGTTTTTTCTTATATTGTTCTTTTGATTTTGTGAGAATTGTCTTAGACATGCTCTAGCCTGTTTGTGTATTAGCCCTTCATCTGAGGTGCAGAATTTAATGCACAGAATGTTATTGAATATATTGCTCATACCTGACGATATACTCCGGTTAGTTGGGCACTGCAGCTTGCTTCTTAACAATGTGGTCCTGTTAGATGGAGGTTTACTAAAAGTTCCCACAGAGGGTTCTGCATGGTCTGAAAAAACAAACAAATAATAATAATAATAATAATAATAATAATAATAATAATAATAATAATAATAATAATAATAATAATAAAAATCAAAAAAAAAAAAAAAAAAAAAAAAAAAAAAAAGTATGTATGGGCATCAATATTGATCAAAGCAATAAAAGATAAGCAGGTTATCATCATCATCTCTCTTTTTGATGGCAACCATGCTCCTATAAACAGATAAATCTCTCACTGATATTGCACCTTCTCTGATAGGCTGCCACTGCTGTGGGCTGATATGATTTTTTTTTTTTTACCATGCTAACAACAGCTTTAATACTGAAAGACTTCTGTTACCACATAAACAATATAGCAACACTGCTATCTGATAAAATAACAAGGTATCCTTGTTATTGTCACAAATTTGAAATCTTTACTTACTTTGCCATAACTGTGTCTTTGGTTTTCCATGAAAGGTAGACAACAAAGGAATAATACAAAAGTGATAGGATCCGATAAAGAGGCATGTCAAGAGAGTCAGATCACACTGATTACAAGAGTTTTGCTGCAAATTCAAGGTTGAATTAGTAAAAACTTGCTCTGGGATTTCAGTTAAGGTGCCTCCATGTGCAGACATGACCTTCCAAAGAGAGTTAAACATAATGACAAGAAAATATCTGTTTGCATTAGTAGATTCTCATTATTTTCATGCGCCTTGTTTTCTCATTCCCCTTCAAGTGAACTGAGGCAGAACAAACCCTGCCCCGCAGACATCTGGGACTGAGTGGCACAATCCATACAAACAACATGTCCCTCAACCGATGAGAGCAGCAGATTATGCAAAAGGTAAAAGGCATCATTGTCTAGACCGAAAAAGCGGCCTATATTTTACATCCCAAAAGTTGAGATGTTTAACAAAAATCTGGATGAAGTAGATTGAATCCTTTAGAACGGATTACATTTTCAAGCTTTGGATTTAAGGCACCACTGACCTAGAAGGGAATGTGGGTCAAGCAGGATAGTTTGAGGTTGATCTTGTCTGAAATGGCCACTTTTGTCCAGAATTATTTTCTAAACCTTCCTCCTCAAGGCTGGCAATCTGGGTTTATGTTCTACACAATGGAAAAGCAGTATGGAGACGAACACAAAGCTCACCTTGCTTTGAATGTCCACTTGTCTGAGAAGTGCTGAAACTCTTGGGCTGTATTTTGGGCTTCACAGGCAGTTTGGAGGCTGACACGGCAGGTCTGGACTGGGATCCTGAAACTGCACTTGTACCTTCAGTTGAATGGATTTTGAGCTTAACTGCAATGGGAAAGTGACAAACAATAAATCCATTTTTATTTAGACCATGTGTCACAAATGAGCATACAGATGCTTGTACTGCAAACAGAGTACTATTATAAGAAACACTAGAAAGGTAATTTTAACACAAGCCTCCAAAAACACATTAAATGTTGTGTGCTAACCCATGGTTACAGGAATTGAGTTTTTTTCCCTCCAAACAATAGACACTTAATCTATAATATACAAAATATATACTAATATACCAAGAATCTAAAAGGGTTCAAGAAAAGCATGTCTTAAAAAAACCAAAAAAAACAAAATCACAATTTGTGATTTGCGACAAAGTGCCGGGAATATTTCAGTTCTCATCTTGTTTTATTTCAGACCTTAATAAACACATGGCTCAAACTTACAAAACATTGAGTCAAACAAGTTCTGTAGCTTTACAAAAGGAATATGCTACAACTTCTGTAAAAATGAATAAATAAAAAAAATAAAATGTGTGCTTCCTGTTTTACAGAGGTAGCTATACAAAACAGACACATTAAAATACCAAATAAGTGCTTTCAATGCACAAAGTGCAATCTCTTACTGTAACTTTACATACTACTAATATACTTACAACTGTAAGGTTTTTGAAACTAGTATGATTTAACCCATTGGTAACAAAAAAAGTGCAATTTTACAACTGTAAAGTTGCATCAACTCCTGAATAAAACAACAGTCCAACAGTTGTGTAGCCTCTAATACAGGCCAAGTTTGCAGCTTTTTGATAATGATGACTTCATAACGTTCCCATGGCAATAGGGGGAAATGGCTGCTCTTGTGTGAAGTAAACGCAACATTTTTCAACTTTCTGCTAAGATATATGTGACTTTTTTGGAAGGAAAGTGCGGGGATTATGAAATCATGCAAGCCTCACATATTTTGCGAGTGGAAATCGGCAATTTATGCGGCAAAACTATGGCATGTTTGAAAAAAATGCATAAATATGCAGACCTTGGCTGATTATGCATTGAATTCTGCGATCGCATAATCGCGTTTTTCTGGAGGGACTGATTGATCAAAAGTAAAGACATTTACTCTTGATCAATGTATTAAAATATATATTATTATATTATCACAATATTACAGTTTTTATTGTATTTTTGATCATTGAATGAAATTTTTTTTTGAAAGAAGTCTATGACCTAAAATGTATGAATAAATTGAAAAAACAGCAATGTCACACACAAAAAAAAAAAAAAAAATCAAGTGTTCCTTGAAACTATTTTCACTGATGAAGAAACACTGAATGTACACTCTAATGGCACCTCAGTGCATATAAAATAAGAAATACACTTTGAAATCACTTGAAACTTTGACCATTAGCGCATTAGCAAGACAATCCAGCCTGTACTACAGCATGCACCAATTCACTCTGCAAAAGTGAAAGCAGACTAAAGAGTGCACAATGCCCTTACCATCAGATGTGCTCAGTTTGCTTCTGGGTGAAGGCATGTCAGTGGTACTGCTGCCATCTTTTCTTGCTGTGACAGACTTGAGCTTAGAGGCTGAAAGTGGCGGCCGAAGGTTTGCAGCTGGAACGTGAGCTGCACAGGCGCCTCCTGTCCATGCTGGGGATGGCTGGGAGCCAAGCCTGCATCTGCTCCACTCACATGCGGCTGCTGCTGGCCTGGCAGACACTGCCTGCAAGAGAAGTTCCCTTTCAGCTACTCGCTCCCACACATGCCGCCCCAAGCCTGTGCTCACCACGCTCATGGCAGCGTTGGCCATAACAGAGCTGAAGAATGGGATTGAAACTCACAGACCAGAAATGTGAGCAGCTATTGTAATGCAGCCCCCATGGGAATTCTGAAGTCACTGCCAAGTTTTTTTTTTTTCATTCCCTTCTCCAGCTCTGTAAACATGATGTGATGTGCACATGGAACACATTTTACAGAGACTCAGCTTGCTGCCCTCTTGCAGCAGTAATTAAAACAGCAATCACACTGCGTAAATGCTTTCTCTTTAGATTTTTGTTTGTGAATTTGTGCTTTGTTTGAGATGCCAGCCATAACTATAACATAAAAGGTGAGCTTTAAATGATTTGTGAGGTTTACATTTTGATCATTGGCCAATATTAGACAATATAAATTTTTCTCTATCAGTTGAGATAAATTGGCTGATAATATTTAAAGGGATGATATATAGGGAAAAAAAATGTGGTCATTCATTCACTCTCATGTCAGACTCTCATAGCCTATAAAACCAAAACTTTGACACTTCCAAAAAAATAATAAATAATAATAATAATTCATAGTAACAAGCGCACACACACACTTCCAATGAGCTTCTGTTTACCTATTTGGCATGTTCTATGTATGTGCATTGATTCATTTTATATATAAATAAATACCTAAATTAAATGTGGTCCTCATATCAAACAATTGTGTCTCCTCTGAAGACCTGGCTTAAACCATTTCATTTAAACATCTCTTTTACAATCTTTTACTGAACTTAGTAAAGCCTCAAATTTTTTAGTTGAATGGACTTTCAATGGAGGGACAGAAGTCTATCAGCTTTCATTAAATAATCTTCATTTGTGTTTCAAAGATGAATGAAAGTCTTATTGGTTTTGAATGACATTAGTGTAAGTAAATTACAAATTACATTTGGGGATAAATTATCCCTATAAATCGCAGACTCTCTTTTCCCCTATTTTTACATTCGGATTAACTTTGCCATCATGTACTAACATTTATTTAATAATGCTAATAAATTCAATATCACTGTGAAAACTAAGTAACCTTTAGTAAATCTTATAGTATTCATTATGATGATGTTTTATCTAAATCTACTTGTAGCTATTAAAAAAAGGTTGATTTTGGATTGATTTTATTTTACTTCATGTGATTTTAATATCAGCCAATTATCGGTTATTAGCCATAACACACTCACCAACAGACTGACTCTCTGAATCTTCCCTCGAACCTTCAGAGACTCATTCCCCTGCACGTCTTCTCTAGTGGACTCGTGTGTGTCTGCAGGTTTGGTCTTTCCACCCTGATTCTGAGATCCTCTTTTAGTGTTTTTTTGTGGTGTGGTGAGGTTCAAAACCCTGTTGACCTGTGGATTCTTCTCTTGTGACACATCTTTATTCATTTTGGAAGAGGTAGCACTTTCAGACCATCGGCGAGGTCGAAATTTTGAGGCTGGACCACTTTCTTGGCTAGTGGAGGAGTGAGTTCTTTTAGCTGCACTGGAGCTTTTTACACTTTGAGCTGGTGTGGCAGAAGTGCTGGTTACTGCAGAAGAAGTGGATTTGGTAGGAGATGGCTTAGGTTGGTCCATATTCCGGCTTTCATTAGTTTGAGGGATGGAGCCTGAAGAAGTCTTTGGTGTCTTGAAGGGGTTGGTGGCATGTGACATAATTTTAGACTTTATATTACTGAAGTTAGGCTTAGGAAACCGTTTTATTTCTATCTTGTTGCTTTTACTTGTGGATATCAAGGATGCTTTGGGCTTTTGAGAGGCAGTGTCTCGCTGCGGACTTATAACTTGAGCCATTGGACTCACTGGATCCCCTTCATCTTTATTCAGAGGTGACTCAGATAGAGATGGGAGGCAAAATGTCTTGTTACTCACAGACTGTACTGGAGTTGAGGTTTGAGCATTGCCACTGATGTCTAGATCCTCAGAGGCAGTAAGAAGCACGGTTTTTCCCTCCACTGGAGTTGAGTGATTGGATTCACCGGTATTGAATGGCAAATTTTGCACATCTTTATTAGATTTATGATAATGTACAGGTGTGACACATTCAAGTTTCTCAATGCTCAATGACCTTTCATCTATGAGAAAGGTCTGATTGTTTGGCTGAATGTAGGTACACTCCAAGCAAAGATTCTTGGGCTTTCTTTGTGGCACCTCAGCTAGGCCCTCACAGACATCAGGTAACATGCCCGATACCATGCCAAGGTCTGAAGATCTATCCAAAGAGGTTCTGGACTCTTCGATCAGTGAGATGCTAAGGGTCTGGTCGGTCTCGTGCAAGACAAAGCTGTTACTTCTCATTAGCATCTCACCAGAGCTCACAGAGCAGCAGTTCTCACTGGATCCATACTGTGATGGCTCACAGGAGTCCACTTCAGATTGCTCTCGCTCTCCACTGTCAGGGGAGGTTTCTGAGCTCCTGTCACTACCTCTATTGCATTCAGTTTTTTGGGGGTCCACTATTAAAGTCATATTCTCATTCCAGTTGTTAATTTTTGATTGGGCAAAGTCCACAGAAATGATGCCGCTCGATTTCGCTACCTTTGAGGAAGAAGTCTCAACTTTTGCAGGGCAAGTGAGGCAGTCATCCATTTCTACATCAGGAGGACTCTCTGAACTTCCACAGCTCAAACTACTAGAGCTCCTCAGTGAATCAGGGGAATGCTCACTGGGGCAGGTGATGTTATTTCCATTTTTGTCCTCAATGGACAAAGTAAGATTAATGGATCTACACGTGGTCTCCATGGCAATTTCACATCCAAACTGTCTGAAACACTTCTTGTTTTATGATAATTGTATTAGTTGTCCCCTTAACTTCAGAACAGGGTTATTTATTGAAGCACATTCTGTGAATGGTCCTGAAAGAAAGAAAAAATAAATAAAATAAATAGTAAACATAAATCTACAGAAATTCTAGACAATACATCTATTGTTTAGATTGATGCGTGAAGTTAGAAAATGTGTGGTAGCTGAAAAGAGGGTATTAGCTATTGTGGATGTAATGCTTAACTTCACTGAACAAACACACCCTGGCCAATTACAATTTGTGCAATCTGTTGCATTGTTGTAGCTGTTGTTGATCGCATGCAGTCATGCAGTCTACTTTGTGCAGATGTTACATAATCTACCTACCAATTACTTTTAGAGTAATGAGAAAATTGATCCCCTGTTTAATTCTTTATGTCTTCTAGAGAAATGCCATTAAAAATGCAAGAGCTTACTCACGTCATCAACTTCTAGTCCTTCTTAATGTGGAACTGAAAGCCAAATTTTGAAGTTTTTTAAAACATTTAGAAAACTCTGAATGTACACAACAGTTTCAACCAATTTTTTTTTGTTGAAAGAAGTCACTTCTGCTAACCAAGTGACTTAAGTTATAACTTAATAACTTTTCTAATTACCATATTTTAATAAACTTCAAATGCAATTTATTCATATAATGGCATAGATGAAAATTTTGCAGCCATCACTCCAGTATTCTGTTTAAATACTGGAATTATTTGATTGATAGAAAGTTAAAAGCATTTATTTGAAATATATTTTGTTGTAACATTAGCATTTTGTGTCACTTTTTTTGTAAATTTAATTTTGCTAAATAAAAATCTTACTGACCCCAAACGTTTGAATAGTAGCATAACCTAATTCTATAAAAAAAGAAAAGTAAAAACACTAGAGATGAATTACGATTTTTCTTTTAACAGATAAAACAAATATCAGATGAATCAAATAGATTTACTCTATTCACATGACCCTTAATAACATTAACAAAATAGAGCAGTCTAGTGGCCTGAATGTAACGAGTTTCAGACAAATGACTTGTTTTGATGGAGACTGGTGTGAGGTCAATGGGAGCACATGTATTTAGATAAGCAGTTCTGAGCGCTAGTGAAAACACCTCACTGTGTTTAGTATAGGGACAGATCTAGCTCTGTGACAGGACGGTTCACCCTCACAAGCCTTTTTCAAACACAGAAGGCTTGCTGTGACTAACACTAACATAAACACTTCCAAAATGTTCCACTTAATTTCATGAATTCTTCAAGATTTAATATACTTGTAAATCATTTGCAATCTGCTAAAAATACAGAATGACCTAATATATTTCTGATGGCCAGACTTGGGTTTTGTCTCCCCACATTAACATCATTGCACTACCCCACAGGAGTGGAAGAGGCATGGCATACTTTGTCTCTGCTGAGGGAAAGGCCTGGCATGCTCTAATGCACTTCTGTCTAGTACAATGAGGAGAGAGGCCAGTTCATGCAGATGCAGAGACAAGCTCTCGGTCAAGCTTCTTTTGAAATAACAAAACCCAGCATGTGAACATGCCACTTTAAAGGGGTCATGAACTGAGAAATCAAATTTTCCTTGAGCTTTTGACATATAAAGAGGTCATCATAAGAATATCCTGTAAGTTTCAGAACTAGAAAACTTCCTTAGCCCAAAAACAGCTTTTATTGTAACCAGGCCCAGAAAACGACTCGTTGTGGAATGTGCCTGTAGGTGAAAGACCGTCTCTGCAGAAGAATATCAACACCTCATCATTACAACTTTGGCCCTGCCCACTGGCATGTTAGTGAGATGACAAGGAGAGAAGAGCAATACAAGATCATTGGATTAAAAATAACATTACCTTCCAAAGGATCCTAACACTAAGAATGTGGTATTTATATTCAACACTGTGAATGTCTCAGTTGATCGTTATCCATTTGCCTCCGGTACATTTAACTGTCGCAATTTTGGCGCAGGGTTTCCAAGCAGACTTTTACCATACGGACTCGACAGTAATGCCACAATATTCAAGTAAATGTGTTAATTCGAAAGCCTGATCTGTGACCAGTGATTTCTGATCTGCAATATGTAGTCAGATGTTCTTTGTCTAGGTGTCAGTAAATCAAATCAGAGACTAAACGATCAACATCATATTGTTTCTCTTAGTAGGATGAAAATAATCTGTTATTTAAACTGTAATTAAATTATATAACCCGATCAAAGGATGCTCCCTTTACAATCACTGGAGCTGCCAATCAAACAGCGCAAATTTACCAGTAGATTTACAGGGACACTTTTTGCTTCAATCTGAATTAATTCATTCCGATTAATGAATCCGAACGTAGTGTTTACATTAACGCTTAATAAAATGATCGGGTTGATGTGCGCGTTTATATGTCACAAGCTTCTGATTGGATTGAATCTTTTGACATGCGCACACTGCACGAATATACAGAGTTTCCCGCTGTTTTTGCATACTAACCATCCTCCTTCGTTTTAAAAAGCACACTTAATATTATATCTATTTCGGGTCCTAATTAGGTGACGACGAGCATATGAACCGTTCGTAGGTAATGTCGTGCTGCTTATTTTTATCAAACAGTAAAAACGGCCATTCCCGCACCCAAAACAAGGTCTGAGGATAAGAGTCCCTTTACAATCCAAAGGAAATTTGAATCAGATCTGGCCAATTAATTACGATTGACGTGGTTACATGTAATTTTTTTTATTCTGATTGTTCTACTAGTCCGATTACAATCGGATTATTAGGGTTCATGTAACCCGCAGCTAGGGACTGAGTTCTGGACTCTCACCAAAACTTCCGTTATAATCAACACTCTTACTTACATTGCGTTTGCAGTTAGTTGCATTCGTTAGGGTGCAGAAATCGATTTGCAATCACGAGATCACTGCATTCATGCCTGTGGTCGGCTACAATGCTCACTGCAACCTTTCATGCCACAATCTAAATATAATGCTATAAATCACCACTTTTGACGATTAGTTAACCTTGAGAGCTGTAATAGAGAATAAAGTTTTCCAGAGAGTTCCACATGTAATACTTCGCTATTTAATATGCAAATATGTTAGCCAATCACAGCAGTGGGCGTTTACACTAAAGTCTCACAGCAGACACGCCCCTTCAAACAAAGTGTTCAAAGCAGAGGGCTAAAATAAGGATAGGAAAATGCCTTTTTCTAAATTATGACAATTTTTGATTTTTCAAAAAAGAAAAAAAAAAAAAAGAAAAATCTGGATAACATTATAAGTGCACCCCATGAAACATAAAACAATGCAGTTTATCACCACTTTAACCATCAAGACAACTCTGATACTACAGATGAATCTGTACACAAACAAAAAGCAGTATCACAAATGACAGAATCTGCTCACAAGGTGAATGTGATCACACAAATGACCAGTAATTGCCACTTTGAATTCGCATTTATTATGTCAACTCTGTCAATAACAGAGAATCATCTGTGGTTGAAAAATACTAATAACGCAAACTCAAAATGTAAATCTTTCAGCAAGCAATGTTCTTATCCGTTTTGTCAAAGTCATGCAGAAGTTCTCACACACAGTTTAAGCAAATCCTTATTTGGCTGCTTCAACATTAAAAATTGATATCATTTTCAAGTTAATCAATTAAAGTTACCAAAACCATCTATTTCCCATTATTTTCTAACATAAAAGCATAACGATTAATACATTCCTTATAACTCTTTTTCTCTCCCAAATATTCAGATTAAAACGGCAGTGTAAGAATACCTTCCTTGGCTTGCTGAATGAGTGAAAGGTTACCTTGGGAACTAACAGTTTGCTTAGTCATTTACAGTCCGACTGCTCATGCAAGGGCTGGGCATTAAAGGAACAAGAGCCCTTCTGTTAATACTTCACTGCCGCTGGGAGAATTATTGATGGATGCGTCTTATTTCATCTTTAAAGGGACATAAAACTGATATATTGAACTCTCATAAAAGCAACAGTGAAATATAATGAACCATTCATTCTTGAGGGTTATAGCAGCCTAATTGTTCTGGAAAAATGTCATTTAAAAGAAATTCATAACTGGGGCACTAAATCAGTTTATGTTAACATAGCATATGGCATAAACAAACTTATTTAACAGCATGTCAATTAATATTAAATAAAACAAAAACAACAAAAAGCTAAATGAAAACATGCAGATGGACTGCAAAAACGTAATCAAATGTACTTTTAATTTATTTAATGTCTATAATAAAAAATAAAATAATTTGAATAAAAGTAATCTCTCCTAAATCAAATGTCATCAGCTTTTAACTGTAAAAAACACAACAACCATGGCTTGCTAATATTTTTTTTGCACATGCTATGAAGCAAATTTGTCTTATTTTATATATAAAGTAACTGATAATCTTTTATGAATAGATTACAAAAAAAAAAACATAAAAGCAGAGTCCTACCAGGCAAAACATTATGTCAGTTCAGCACATCCCATTCAGGCTCCTGCAGCACTCACAGCTCCATGTCTCAG
Source organism: Paracanthobrama guichenoti (assembly GCA_018749465.1). NCBI lineage: Eukaryota > Metazoa > Chordata > Actinopteri > Cypriniformes > Gobionidae > Paracanthobrama > Paracanthobrama guichenoti. The sequence goes on along the minus strand of CM031956.1, from coordinate 15,277,826 downwards.
GATCAATCCTATTAGTGCTGTGGTAAACACTACACCACACCAAACGCATGCATATAAAGACTGCCAGCTCTAAAATACCCATCAGCCCCAGCAGTCCCTCCTTCAGCACCACTCCTGGCTTGCAGCAATGGTCTGTCTCGTAGGAATGTGGCACAGTCCAGGCTGCTGTCAGCACACTTTTGGGCTGTCCCTGCATACTAAAACACGCCTCTACTCGTACAGTGCTGTTCAAGTTCCAGCCTAGGCCACGACTGAACCCACTGCAAAGCCTCAAGGCTAACTTTACAAGGGACAGTGGCTGGTTACCCTATCCCAGACAAGCCCCTGCATAAGGGGAGTGGCCTGGGCATGTCAGGTCAAAAGCAGTAATCGCTGTTGCTAAGCAGCCAATAGAATTTTTGAAGGGATTTGGGCATCAGAGGATAAATGAGGAAAAACTGTGAAAAACTGGATGTCAACTACACAGTTATTTTCTGAAAAATAAAACCTTTTACTTAAATGCTGGGTTGCTTCAACTCAAAAATAATCAACCGACAAAATTTTACTTCTACTCTGGTCTTGAGGGCTTTTTCAATCTTGAGTTGACTGCAAAACCATTAAAGAATTCAAAATTCACTTTTTGTGTTCCATGGAACAAAGATTCACATGTTTGCAGTGACATTAAATAACGAAAATGTCATATACACTTTTGCAAAAAAACATAGACAAACCTATAACCATTGGTTTAAATTAAGCTGTAATTTAGGTTAATTTAAACCAATGGTTGGGTGTGTCCATATTTGATCAAACATAGTTACAACCCAGATTCTTTTATTGTAAAACTATATATCAAATTTTAATTATAAAACAAACATTAAAAAGAGTTTAAATGTCATGCATATTTAAAGTAATATACTTATTTGATGCATGACAATGAGGCATTCATTTACAATAAAAAGCTGCAACACTTTTTTTTGTATTGACAAATGCTTGACAACTTCCTTAAGTTATGTAACAGCAGGCATTATATCCTGTCACTAGGAAAATGCATATTTCTGACTAATCAGTCTTTAAATGGCCTTTAAACCAGAGTAGAAATCCATAATCTTGGTTAACAAAAGACACCAAAAAGTGTTGGACTCCAGGCCACAGAGTTAATAAGATCGATTCAGTCTTTTCTGATAATAATAGGAAAATGTTTCTTGAGCACCAAATCAGCACATTAGAATGATTTCTGAAGGATCATGTGACACTGAAGACTGGAGGATAACTGGAGGAATGTTTTCTATTTGAAAAGATCTTAAAATAACAGTTGTAATAATACTGTACAACACTACTGTTTTTAATGTATTTTATAAATGCAGCCTTGTCAAGCATAAGAAACTTTCCAAAATAATAATTAAAAAAATCCTTGTAGATGCATTTATGTCTTAATATGCCTTTTTATCCTCCTCACAGACATCCACCCTAAAAAACAAAAAAGTGTGTAACAGCCATCTTTACCAATAGACACATCTGCTGATTCGCATTCATTTTAGTGAAAGGTTGCCAAGCAAAGGCATTTTAAAAAAAAAAGTTATTTTCCAGATGCACCATTCTACTTGAGATATTTCTAAGCAAAATGTAAATAATCTGATAATTCTACACCTACAATATGAAGTCCTGAAGAGCACCTGCACTATAACCTGCTGTGGAATTCATTCCCTTTGAGTTGAAGTTCCCCCTGTTCCTGAACACCATATCTGGTCAATACAGCACATATGTCCCATAGTATCATGCACTGATGGTGCACTTAAGCCACATCAAACCAACACGTACTAAATAATATTCATAGGAGTATGTCAAACATAGGTTAGGTTAGGTTAGGTTAATGTCTAAAGCATCTAAATCACAGTGTTCAATCAAAAACAAACCAGAAGACAGAGTTCTTCTCAGTGAAATCTAGTGGTAAATAAGAAGAAGAAACAATCTCATTGTATGCCTTAAAATCTACTAACTTATTCCTGCCCAGCTCATGTTTCTCCCTCATTCCTCCCTCTGAGCCACAATCTATTTCCTGATCGCTGCCTTTAAATTGTCTTGTGCACCTGACAGAGAAATTTCAGAGGCCTGTTTGGGATCTCTGACAGCTCGTTCTATAAATAACACGTGGAGTAAACAAAGTTGTAAAGCTATATAAGCAGAATAAGCCGCTGAATAAATGTATACAGACAATACAGACTGAATGAACATTGAGTAGGAGTAGGCGTCACTCACGCGACACGAGTAACAGCAGAAACATGCCTCGAGCTACTAAATCACGGATGAAATGTAAGGTAAAAGAGTGTGTTTGTAGAAAAGTAAATATTTACATTGACGGTTCAGCTTCTCTGGGTAGCATAGTGTACTTACCCCGCACGTCGCAAAGGGGATTAAACTCTTAACAGCAAGTTAACAGCAGCAAGGGCACAGTACAGGTGAGAGCTCAGGTGAGCTCGCGCTCACATTAAATGACGTCACTGCAGGAAAGACACGAGCCGCTACAGTGTACTGTCATCCAAATTAGGCACATCTAAAACATGCTTAAATATTTAGTCAATAATCTATTAAATATCTTGCTAAAAAAAAAAAAAAAAAATCTACTATTTCATGTTTTGTATTGGAAGTGTTTTCATTCAGTCTTCTACTTTTTTTTATTTAGTTTTTGTTATCATAGTCTAATATATATAGGCCTATTATATAATAGGCCTATTTAGCTAACAAAACCGATCCTAACTAATAAAATGTTATAACATTTTAATGAAACAAATTATTTATTTAAAACACCTCTCTGTCAGTTTTATAAATACTGTACACTGTAAAAAATAAATAAATAAAAATCATTTACATTTACGGTTAAAAAAAAAAAAAAGCCTGCTGTGGTTGCCTTGCCAGAAATGGCCTTACTGTAAAAAAATACTGTAGCAACATTTTAGATTTTACAGATTTAAGTTATATTTACAGTAAAATTATTTATTTCATTAACTGAAGTACTGTTAAATTATTAACAACCTATTGAAATACTAATATCCATTATGTATTTTTGTAATACACTGATAATCAAACTCAGTGGTGATGAGAGTAACACGATGAACAAAGCTCATCACAAACTCAGAAAAACAGATATCGAAGGTGTACAGTTTCATTCACACAGACACTAAACACCATCATGGCAACCCATGACATTTTAAAAATGCAATAAACATTAATTTAACAACATTAGAGGTAACATAAATCCCTAATGTAGCCTATAACTGATTAGAAAAAACTATAAAGAAACAAAAATACATCAAATGTGAAGTGTCACACAGGGAATTCTGGGAATGTCAATTTACATGTATTCACTGTGTATAGTACGACTTTGTTAATCAATTAACCAGTTTTTCACCATAGCATTTTACAATCTTTTAAAATCACAATAATTCTTCACAGTGTATTGATTGTGTTTGCAATTTCTGTAAAACTGTGAATTATATATTCATTACTGTGTTAATTATTAGTTACATTTACCTTGATAGATAATGCTATAATTTATGAAGACAAAGAAAACATCTCAAAATTTGCAGTTTAACTTTTTGTTGTGCCAATTAAATGATATTATATTCATATTTTTAAAAGCTATTTTAAATGAAACATTTCCTCTTTAATTATGATTTATTTTTAAATGTTTATTTATAGATTAAAGATACTATGATAGAACACACAAGGATGCAGCAAGAATGTATTGAATTTTTATTGCACTACATGCAGAAGAGCTTTTTGAACTACATATGTAAATAAGAATTGGCCTACTAAGCTGAACTATAATGTTATTTGCCATGGCCCACTAATTCATCGCCTTCGTGGTTCAGATATCAGATACATGGATTAAACATTATTAGGCTCAAAAATGTCTGGTCTGATCTTCATCTGCACAGATTTGAGGGAGTACCACCAGCCATGCCATGGGTACCACACTATTCCGTCATCAGTGACTGCGCTGTAGGGTCCTCTGTGGTAGAATCCATTCAGATTGGCAGAGTGACATCTAGAGGAATACAAGTGAAACAACATAGAAAAATGATTGGACACCTTTTGGTTGTCAAATGTACATAGTTAATGTGATGAACTAAACCTATGGTTACTCTGCTAGGACATCTGTATGAACTTGAGATGAACTGCCTTCATACATCCACTAAAATGACCTGCATTGAAATTGTTTTTGTAATGTTAAAAAGCTCTGTCAGTTTAAGGTGCAAACCTGTTAAACCACCAGCCACCCTTGTCCTCCTGAGCACAACTGCGGTCGTAGCGGTCATTATCCCTGTCTCGTGTGCTAAACTTCATTCCTTGGTGGCTGGCCCACCACTGAACCTCAGGATGATAACTGCCAGAGAGAGCGTCCCCTGCGTTTCCTGTGTATACACCAAACTGGAGCTGGTAATGGTTCTGAGATGAAAAATGAGATTAATGAGTTTAAACGTTAACCAATTAAAGAGCACACAGATATTAATTATACCATTCAGATCAATGAAGTTTATAAATTATAAATTGTGATGTTGTATAACCCCTTCTTTTTGTTCTTAATGAAACTAGAACATTGATGAAACTTCACAAGCCACCTGTTGGTTCATCATGGGCTATGGTTCACATCATTAATCACAAAATGAAGAAAGAAAAAGAAGAAGAAAAACCTGTTCATTATCCACTTTGAACTTTCTGTACACTGCAAAACGGTGGCTGCCCTCAAAGTCTTCCAGATTGATTCTCAGGGTGTAATCGTCTGCACAACAGAAGGTGTTTTAGTGAAAAAATGAACAACATAAATAATATAATATAATATAATATAATATAATATAATATAATATAATATAATATAATATAATATAATATAATATAATATTATAATGATGGGCTGTTGACTTATTAGACAAATATATGTTATCCTATTGTTTGTTATATTTCTTTGCTTTATTTCAGGCCCTGTGATTTAGTAACCTTTGTTTGTTACTATGTCCTCTAATCACATACACCTGTCCTTCATTTAGCCCCTTGTCATTTTGTGTATTTAAACCCTCAGTCTTCGTCTGTTCTTTGTCTTGTGTTAATGTTTCGTGCTGGTATGCAGCTCTGTTTGGTTCCTGGTGTTTATTAAATGCGTTTTCGTCATTCTTCTGCATTGAGCATCTTTTGTGGATTATCAAGTCAAGCCAGCGTGTGACAGAAGACAAGCCCATACAAAAGAAAAGGTAGGGACCATCAGTTTTGTCAGGGTGACCTCACTATAGAGGAGAATGTGGAGGAGTTATGCAAACTGTGTTACACCATGCACTTTAATGACATCACTCTCAAGGACATATTCCGTGCGGGTTTAAACGAATCCATTCTTTGGGGATGCAAGGAAGTAAGATTTATTTTTCCCTGGCTGAATACACTGACTTTGCCCTAGTGCTGAGTGGCTCTTCATTGACTGTGGGAATATTGGATGAGGAATCCTGCAATCCCGCAGTATCCATCATGGCAGAGTCACATCGTGTCATGGGTGCCACGCCAGAGTCTCAGCACGTCATGGCCACCTAGCCAGAATCTCGTCACACCATGGCCACCATGGCAGAGTCTTGGGACATCATGGCCGCCACGCCAGAGTCTCATCACACCATGGCCGCCACGCCAGAGTCTTGACACATCATGGCCACAACATGGCCGCCACACCAAAGTCTCCACACGTCATTACCAACACATCTCAAGTTTATTTATTATTACACAAGTAATTTTTTTTTTGGGGTGGGGCTATACATACTGGGCTCCCATGGCCATGGAGATTGGTTTGCCATGGATCTCCTTGATCACTGATCAATCCCAGGACGATGGAGACTGACGGCTAGTGTGATGGATCCACAACTGAGGTCAGTGTGAGCGACTGGAATACTGAGTGATCTCTGCCCTGCCAAGTCTGGTGGTCTCAGAGTTACTCAGGGTTACCATTGTCATCTGCGTTGTCTGTGATGGCTAACGGCATCTTGTGTGTTTGGGCCGCACACACTTTTACAGCTCCTCTCGATGGGGCAGTGTCCACTACAGCTCCACCCAAGGTTTTACTTGTGTTATCTGTCTATCCTTTCACAACCACAGAAGTGGATTTTGAACCATCTGTGCTCCCTGTTACGGCCAACGAGGCCTTTGTGCTCTATTTTAGTTTTGCTGTGGTGTCCAGCACCAACAGTGCCATCATGGTTCCATGCTCCACCATGGTCTTCATAACAGCCGGCTCCACCGTGGTCTTCAGCTACACCTGCTTTTCCATGGTGGTCTTCTGCTCAGCCAGGGGGCGCTTCAGTCCCGTCTACTCTGCTGTGGTGGTCATTTGCTCCTGCACCTTCAGCTCCATCAGATCCTCCCTGGCCACTACCAACTCTGCCCTAGCTCCCTGACCTGTCAGCTCTTCCCTGGTTTCCTGAACTGCCAACTTGTTCTATAGGCTCAATTCCGCAAGCCCCCTTCCCCCTGTTCCGCCTCTGCTCCACCACCCTCCTGGACTATTTAAACCCTCATTCTTCAACTGTTCTTTTTCTTTTGTTAACGCTGGTTCCTGGTGTTTATTACATTTTGTTTTCAAGCATCTTTTGTGGATTGTCAAGTCAGCATGTGACAGTGGTAGGCTGTAAGGACCTTTGGAATAACTGAAATCATTTGGCATAATGACATGGAACTGTAATGCGGTCAAGACCTGCCTGGAACTACTTTAGCTGTGTGTTTACTGGAAAATAATTTCACACCTTAGAACATTCATCAGCAAATCAGAATCAAGCATTCAACATCTCCATGATATAATTCAGATCATTTATGACATATCAAGATGCATTACATCTGTTTCAATTTGCATGCATTTTAGATGTGTAGATTTACTCACCTTGAGATGTCAAATAATGTAGATTATCATTCCCTAACCAAAACTCTCCATTAGAGGACTTCATGTTACCAAATCCTGTTTTGTAATCATTCCAATCTCTAAAAACAAAAACAAATCATGTTTTATTTATTAAACGGCACACATCTCTTCTCACAACAATGAACTTTTCCATACCGGTCAAATGACTGATTGCCATCAGAGCGTCTCTGGAAGACTGTCCATCCACCCCTCTGTCATATCGCAGTACACTCTGATCTGGGTTGACTAAGCAGTGGTTTAATCATGTAAAATCCACTCTGCCTGCTGACATTTTTGAAGATCTGTGCACAGTCTGTATATGGCAGATTGATTTTTTGTTTTGTTTTGTTAGTATTTCTTTATAATCAGACAATTACAACATATTTACACAGGGACAGTGAATACCATATCTTAATAAAATAATATAGAGCCTTGACCCTTGTACTGTTTGTCTCCCATGTCATAAATTGAGCCCTCTTTTAGGGAATGTTCATTCATCTGGTTGAGGTTCATTAATCGTTGAATAAGTTGCTGTTGCTTTGAGTGGCGAACTTCCAAATTTTTCAACTCCACTCGAAGACGCTCTGTCTCATCTTGACATTCGTCAGGTGCCTAAATGCATGTGATACACAGAATGACTGCTGTAAATTCCTCATAAAATAAACAATCTTTAATTTACCTGTAACTAAAGGCAATTTCAACACACAGTAAAGTAGCAGAATAAATTAAGACACTTACAGAGTCTGACAAATCCAGAGTACAAAGCATCCAAATGATGAACAAAACTGACATCGTAGATGCACTCATTTAATGTCGCATTTAAAGATGAAAGGTCGTACACCAAGTGATCTTGTGTTGTGTTCAGTTTATGCACTAAAGAGCAACTATAGACTCAACTGCTCCTGAGGTCTGTTCTGGTGCCTGACAAAATTTCCTGTGGTTGGAAATGCACCACTTTGAGCTGAGTCACTGTGGATCAAAACAGATGTGCAGATAACTACAAACAGCTTCCAAAAACATTCAATGTCATAAAAGTGAAAATTACGAGCTGTTTGACCTCCAATTAAGAAGTTATTTTAAATGGAAAAAGTCAGCATTCGGGGTTACTTCCATTTATGTATAGCCTATATTTATTTTTATTGAATATAAAACATGAGAATATTTGTTTACAAAATAAATAGAACAGTCATGATTAAAGAAAGTCTGATCCACAGGTGCGGATACCTGATTTGATACACCCATAAAAATAAAATGGGAAAAACATGTGAGGCACAATCGATCCTAGAGAGACAGGAGTGTTTCACCCCCAAATAATGTACCTTTTGTGCTGATAGTAGACATGCACATACACAACAAAAGTAAATCTGCTATTTCTTTTTTTTTTTTGCCCAGGGACCTTCCTTATGCTGCTAAACTTAAATCAAGGATATTGTCACAGGTAACTAATAAGGAATAAACTGAACAGTATGAAGAATAAAAGGAACAACACTGAATGTATAATTTCACATGAATGAATCTGGTATTATAAAGAAATCATCTAGCTGCAGAGGTATTGTAGAACTTAAAAGACAACATAACTGAACTGCCAAAAAAAAAAAAAAGATTAAAATCATATTCTGAAAATTCCTTACTTTAAATACAACATAGACCAGCAATGAGGCTAAAAAGATGTCTAGCCTTTTATTTCAGAAAAATTTATTTCCTTATAGAAAAAGGCAACACTTATTCAAATTAAAGGGTTAGTTCACCCAAATATGAAAAGTCTGTCATTAATTACTCACCCTCATGTCGTTACAGCATAGAAGACTGAGAGACATGAACAAATTGTTGAATAAATTCATTATTTTTGTTTGTTTTTTGTGCACAAAAGGCTGAACTACACATGGAGTCACATGGACTATTTTAACAATGTTTTTACTACCTTTCTGGACCTTGAAAGTGTTAATTAAATAGCTGTATATGGAGGGCCTGAAAGATCTCAGATTTCATCAAAATATCTTCATTTGTCTGGCAAAGATGAACAAAGGTCTTATGGTTTTTAATAACAGTAATTAATAACAGAATTTTCATTTTTGGGTCAATTATCCCTTTAACTTATCCATGCAGATCTTAGAGCACAAAAAACATTTCCATTTAAGATGTGTTAAGATTACTCCACACATTTATGCTTTTCACAATATGTTGCAGTGATAAAGCAGTCATGAATATATAAAGTTATGGTAAAGCAGTTATAACAGACGTGTCCATGAGAACAGATATGTGAAAGTTCAGAGGTAGAATTGCGACCATTACGATTTTTTTTTACACGCCTTCCTGTACATTGGCTCTGTAATAACAGATCAAGAACAGTATTCCATATGCCTCAACTCATTCAGAGGTGATGACAGATTACCACGGTGTACATGGATTTGGACAGTCTCTGATATAAGATTCCAGAGTTCCAGTTGATACTTCCATCAATGAGGTGTAGGTTGTCAACTGTAAAGACAGGACAGAAAATAGCTTCATTATCAATTTATACAACATTTGACCATTTCATGCAGAAATGTCAAACACACCCTCTTACTCATAAAATAAGCATGCCATGTATAGTTTGAGGCTTTTGAATGCATTTGAAAGACAGACTTACCTTATTAAGAACTGGTTTTGTTGACAGTACATCATATATTGATGACAGAGAAATGTTCTATAGAAATTAAAATAGTTGTTGTCCATTATAAAATGTCTTCATGAAAGTTCAGTTACTAATTAAACTCATTTTAAAAGTGCTTTAAATAGCTACTACAAAGCCATTTTATTTCTAACACAAAATGTCACATACCGCTTGTGTGGTTTGATTCATGCACTTCATTGCCGGTGTTCTGCGGTCATCTAAGATCATGGGCTTTTCCCAGTGATCATAGTTCGTTTCCAGGACGTACCATCTCCCAAGCTTCAAATCGAGTCTTAAACATCACCAACAGAAACAACAAAATTCAGAGGGCAGTTTTAAACATTGCAGACAGAAATGTGATTCTTCTGTGAGATAAGATTTACTCACTCCCAGATGTCTAACGTGTTTATTCTAGTCCTGGTTATCACGCAACCCTGACCCGTTCGGTTACCACCCAAGATGAAGTAAGCTGGTGCAAGCAGTTTCGTCAGAGAAAGCTGGGCTTTGGCATCCTCATAACTGCAAGTAAAAACAACAACAACAACAACAACAACAAAAAAAAAAAAAAACAGATGCAGATGAACAGATACATGCTGCACATCACTGAAAACACTAAAAGCACTCTAAGTAATTTTTGCTCTTTTCTGAGCAATTTTGTTGACGCAACGTCACGGAATATGAGGTAGAAGCGTGCCTTTGGTCTTCTGTGTTTATTCATAAGTATGAACTATTTTAACCCAATCACTGCGGTGTATTATGCATGAGATCGCATTACAGCGGAGAATTCAAACAACATGAGCGATGAGTTTAACCATGCTCATCACGTGGATCATTTAGATCAGATACAGACCGAGCAAGCGCGTTTCAATTTTTAATGGACATAATAGATTTCATATAGTACTCTAAATACGGACCAGCACCGTGTATGCACACATATTTAATCCCGTTTTCTACAAATTAAATACGCAAGGACACTGATACAGCCATACGTCTGATCATGAACGCAGTGGCACAATTAACTATTCTGATACACAGAAGGCAATGATGTAGACCGAAAATTCTAAGAAAAATAGGCAAAAAAGTAACTATGCCTTTATTAGTTCTCTGTTAACCTGACATGTTGTTTGTTTAGAGACTGTAGTGCTCTTAAAAGGTATAGAAAATTTTTATTAGACATTTAAATGTTCTTCCACTGTTCTCCCACTTTTGGCAGTTTGTCATTTATATAGGGCTAGATTTTTTTAAATGTATCAAGGTGTCTTTAACTCGGTTTTATTTTTTATATAATATTCATGTGTCTGTATAATGAGTGTGTTGCAGGTCTGTTTTATTGGATGTGATCTACCTTCTTCCCCCTCTACACTCCCACTTTTCCACAGCTTTACATGCCCATTTCTAGAGACTTTCCACTTCTGAGGTGTGAACAACCAGGCTAAAACTGGGGGTTTCATGACACTAAGGTATTTATCTGATGACACTAAAAGGTATTTATCTGACAATATTATTTGGCAAACTACAGATGCAGGTTTTATTTTACCACAAAACCTGAAAATATATATTTATATATATATATATATATATATATATATATATATATATATATATATATATATATATATATATCATATATATATATATATATATATACATATATTATTAAAATAATATATATTTGAATAAAGTCTAGAACACATTTTTAAAATAATATTTGAATAAAGGGGTGAAGATGTCAATTTTCATAGGCTGGTCACTACGGAGTAGATTTTTCTTGATCTGACAAAGCTATTTTGCTATTACAATACAGTGTGTGACTGAGAACTATGTGACTCTTGGTCATGACAGCACAATCAAAGGCGTTACGCTTTCATGTTATGCTAGTGTTGTTGAATTTACCTTGTAGCATTTTCCAGGACTTTGCGAGTAAGAAAACCCATCCACATTCCATCTCTCTTGCCAAGAATCCATTCCAAAATCCTGTGAGAGTTGATCATGTTATCTAACCATTCAACCATCGACAACATCTAGCAGCACCCATGTAGCTAATCTTGAGAAGAAATGAATACTGTTGTGTTAACATTCAAGCAGAACTGTTCATACACCCGACACTTAAAGATTTCATTTGTCAAGATAATTTTTATGAAATCTTACCTATGTAACCCCATCAACGTTGAAACGCTCATTCATTGTTAGGCTCAGTTCACCCCTAAACAAGTAAAACAATTACTTGCGTTACATTTAAACAAAGACAAACATCATATTGTTTTATGTTTATTCACTTACAGGTCTAACTCCAGTGAGCATGCCAACATATCCAGCTAAATTTGTTGATTTAAACACGGTTTTGTTATTCCTTTCGAAATTGACATTCACCACAAGAGGCTTAAGCTTCTCCGTTAAAGTCCATGTTTTATTCTGTCGATCCCACCTTCATGAAAAAACACAATATTCTTATGACTTTATATGAAGAGCTTATGCATGCTGCAGACAATTCAATGTGTTCCCAAACATCTGGTAAATAAACACATCCTACCCCATAAACAGTCCAAAGTCCAAATTCCGGGCATGATAAATATTTCCTGAAAAAATAAGAAGAAAGAAAACACACAATAAAACACCTAAAATGTGTAATTTAATTTGATCAAAAACACTATGCTAACTGATTTATATCTTCTCACCATTAAAGTCTTCTGCTACAAGTGACGTGCAAACAGTGAAAACCTCATAAAAGATATTGAACAGCGTAATCTCACCTAGAGGGGTATATAAAAAAATAATATATGAAAATCATAGATTAAAGTTTGGGCCCCTGGATTAGCTAAATTAGTGAGTGTCTTTGTTTTAATGTCTAGAACCATTGTTTTTTGTGTTCTTTGATTTTATATTGTGTATTATTTTGTACCCCCTCCCCCCCATTATTATATAACAAATAAAATGTAAAGAATAAAAAAAATAATAATAATCTCACCCAGAGGAATGCCAGAAACTGCTGCTATTCCTCTCATTTCTTCATTGAAAGGGTGTGGAAGTGTGTCCACAATCAATGGCTATGAAACAGTGTGAAAATAAATCATAGCAAAATAACAAAATATATATACACCATCAATATTTTTTAAAAATGTCATACATATAAATCGCTTACCAGCTCCTCATCCACTAAATCAATAAGTTTTCCATGGAAAAAGCCCTTGGCCATGTCTTTTATTGTCTGTACCATTGTGATCAACTGAAAATCAACATGATTTAAATGTTAAAACAATCACAGTGCTCTTGTTTAACAACAACAGGTTATTGCATCCTCCAGACATGAGACAAAAACACTGACACTGACAAAACAAAAGGCCGAGCCATAAACGTTCATGCATTAATAAGGAGAAAGCTACCTCTGTGTTTTTATCTTTGATCACCTGCGTCCATCTCTCACTAGGGGGTAAATCGAGATTTACAGTGTACCAGGTCACGTTACCTTTAAACCTAGATAAATCACAAGAGAAGATGAACATGGTATCAAATCAGCATACAGTCCAGACCACAAAGTGTAGCAGCACAAATAATTGGACGTATGAAGAGAGTGACAGCAGTACGTTGGTCCTTTAGGTGGATACATCCCACTTCTGCAATCCTCCAGCTGCAAATAAAGGTAGTAATGAGTAAAGCATGACACCAGCAGAAGTGAAACAGCGCTCAAAACAGCGTAATAAACTTGATAAAGAAGTATAATATCGCTCTGGTACAGCAACCGCATTTAATCTTACCCCTCGAACAAGCTGTGAGAAAATAAATAAAGATATAATCAAAATATCATGCACTGATGTTGGCTTCATGGTCTTTCAGCGAAGTTTTCCAAAGGTTCGGTCGTTTCCCTGCGGAAGGAGGGCGGGAAATAAGCTGCACGGCGGAATGTACCATAATGTAAGTGGGGCACAGATACAGTAACGTTAGACGTATCTCTTATTTTAAAAGAAAGGGTAACAGACGTTATATTTTATTTTAAATATAATTACAATGCTATAGATTAATTTTTATTTAGGATAAATTGTTTCGTTTGATTGTGTTTATGAGTTCAATCGCAGCACTTACAGCCCCCCCGTCATTCTGCGACTTGAGCTTCACTCGGCACGTAATAAACAAGGAAGTTCAAGTTCACTTGTTTTGATTCGGTCACTGTGTGACTTGAGCTTAGCCAGCGGCAGCGAGGGAGTCACGAGGGAGCTGTCACGACACCTGTTAACACGCCACCGCAATACACAGTAAAGAAGAATCACGAGTTTATGTTCTGCTTTTTCAGCGTCTGACAAATGGTTGGGAACTTCGGAAGCCCATTTCCGCCACAAAAAAAAAAAAAAAAATAATAATAATAATAAAAAAAATCCATCCATCGCTTTTAAAAACTTTTTATAACATAGGATAATTGTGTCTTTTAACTAATAATTTGTCATTTTACTTTTTTCCTCATAATTACGAATTAGTAGGCTATGTCATAATTTCGATATTCTTATAATACAACATTTTTATATTCTAATTTTGACTTTTTATTACGACTAACCAGGATTTATTTCTTATGTGGCGGAAATGGGCTTCCATGATCCAAACATGCATTTGTTCATAATGTTTAAATACCTTTATCACTACTTTTGTTTTACTCAGCACAGATTTTTGAAAGGAAAACAAAACGTGCCATAGTTTGAAAATAGCTTATTTTTAAGTTATTTCTGCTATGCAGTAGCCCTACATTTGCTGTAACATTTAAAAGGCCTTCATCTGTGTTGCAATTTAGGGATTTTTGTTATAATACAATATGAAAACAAGCAGGATTCTAAGGGTGGAAATAAAGCTAAGACTTTTCTAGAAACAGAGAAAGATAAAAATGAAGAAACATCTGTAATATTTCTAGTGTTTTAGTTTAGTTAACACACATGGCGCAAATGGTAGGCTACTTTACTAGCCAGGCTAGGCCTATTATCCAATGTATTAAGGAAATGTAGCCTACTACTAGTAGATAACAGGAAAGACTCAACTTGTTCTTTGTTATGCAGTCATTATTTTGGGGGAGGCATGGGTTAAGAAATATCATCATGATCACCATCATCATCATCATCATCATCATAAGTAATTACAATAAATATAATACAAAAGGAGCAGTAATTTCCTCTAACGCGCCACTTGGCGGAGTCGCGTTGCAGCGGTTACAGTCAAAGCGAGCGTAGAAAGAGTTTAACTTCGTTCACGAGCAACGGATCAACGCTTGCCTCTGCAGAGATTTAGATCCAAAGGAGCAGATGGACCTCAGACCCTGCCACGACTCGCGGCGCATGTGGCAGGGTCTGAGGTCCATCTGCTCCTTTGGATCTAAATCCTCTGCAGAGGCAGCGTTGATCCGTTGCTTCGTGAAATCAGTTAAACTCTTTCTACGCCGCTTTGACTGTAACCGCGCAACGCGACTCCGCCAATGGCGCGCTAGAGGAAATTACTCAGAGCAACAACAATCACGTGATCTCTGTGTCTGTCTCGGAGGATGAAGTTCGGAGAGCACTCAAGCGTGTGGGCGTCAGGAAAGCTGCTGGGCCGGATGGTATTTCAGGTCGTGTTCTGCGGTCCTGTGCTGATCAGCTCGCCGGGTTCTGTGGTCCCCACCTCCTTCAAAAAATCCACTATCATCCCTGTCCCTAAGAACAGTAAACCCTCTTGCCTAAATGACTATCGTCCAGTGGCTCTCACGTCTATAGTCATGAAGGTCTTTGAGAGACTCATTAAAAACACCATTTGCGCCTTCATTCCTGACACTTTGGACCCTCTTCAGTTTGCCTATCGTCCCAATAGATCGACTGAAGATGCCATCTCTCATGTCCTCCACTCTCTCCTCACTCACATCGACAGCAAAGTGGGAACTACGTAAGACTGCTATTTATTGACTATAGCTCAGCCTTTAACACCATAGTTCCCACCAAGCTAACCTCCAAACTCCTGGATCTCGGCCTGAATCCTTCTCTCTGCCACTGGATTGAGGACTTCCTCACTGGCAGGCCTCAGGTGGTGAGAATAGGCCAGTCCACCTCCACCTCCATCACCCTGAGTGTGGGAGCTCCACAGGGCTGTGTCCTGAGCCCCTGCTCTACTCTCTACACGCATGACTGTTTGTCCACACACAGCTCCACCTCTATCATCAAATTTGCTGATGATACTGTTGTCCTGGGGCCTCATTTCCAACAACAATGAGACGGCATACTTGGGCGAGTGGAGCATCTAACATCATGGTGCCAGGACAACTGTCTCTCTCTGAATGTTGGCAAGACCAAAGAAATGATTGTGGACTTCAGGAAGAGAGACAGCAACGGACATACTCCCCTCATGATCAGCGGGTCACCAGTAGAGAGAGTAGAGCAGCTTCAAGTACCTGGGAGTAAACATCTCCGAGGACCTGACCTGGACTGCTCACATTCAGACACAGGTGAAAAAAGCCAGGCAAAGACTGTACCACCTGCGCCAGCTGAGGAAATTCAGGGTTT
Organism: Paracanthobrama guichenoti; assembly: GCA_018749465.1. Taxonomy (NCBI): domain Eukaryota; kingdom Metazoa; phylum Chordata; class Actinopteri; order Cypriniformes; family Gobionidae; genus Paracanthobrama; species Paracanthobrama guichenoti. The sequence goes on along the minus strand of CM031956.1, from coordinate 15,261,766 downwards.
CACCAGCTATCCTGAAAACTTTCTATTTAGGGGCGATAGAAAGTGTTTTAACTCAGTGCATCACAGCGTGGTATGGGAACAGCACCAGTCATGACCGCAAAGCCCTGCAAAGAGTAGTGCGCTTATCCGAGGCATATCTCAGGGTCAGCTCTCCGTCTCTGCAGGACGTCTACACCAAACGCTGCAAAGGTAGAGCTACCAAGATCATCAAGGACTCTAATCACCCTGCAAACCCTCATTTCACGCTGCTACCATCTGGTAAGCGCTTCCGAAGCCTGATGGCCAAAACTGAGAGACTCAGGAGGAGCTTCTTCCCCCAGGCCATCAGACTCCTGAACTCAGTCACTTAACATCACGTGACTTCACGTCCAGGATAAACATCGATACACTGACATTGCACTGCACTTTCTGTTCTCGTTGTTACTGTGTAACAACCTGTCATAAACCTGTTTGCACATTATATCTTATACATTTGTTAACCACATATTTATAAGTCTACAGTTTACTCACTGCAAAGTCTACTTCAATTATTTTATTCCACTTTATCCTTATTTGTTACCTTTTTTCTCTTGACTTGATTATTTATAATTCTACAGATATAGACATATATATAGTACTTTTTTTTATATCCTATTTCTATTATAATTTCTTCCTTGTGTTTTTAACTGTGAATTTGCACTGTCCATGGAGCGGACCTGTTTACATTTCACTGCCGGTTGTATATTCTGTATATAACTGTGTATGTGACAAATAAAACTCTTGAATCTTGAATCTTGGGCGCTAAAATAACTAGGATAAGTCACTTGTAATGATTCACTATATCCAGCAGGAGGCAGTATAATTCTGCTTATGGTGACAAAAAATATTGTTGGTGACTCTCTCTCTCTCTCTCTCTCTCTCTCTCTCTCTCTCTCTCTCTCTCTCTCTCTCTCTCTCTCACTCTCTCTCTCACTCACTCACTCACTCACACACACACACACACACACACACACACACACACACACACACATTCTTAAACAGACAAAATGATTTAGCCTACTACATTTTTTTTTTCTAACAACTTACAAACTCACTTTGCCAGCAATTTGAGGATTTATTATGAGGATTTGCTGTTTTTATATTTTATATTGAAATCGTTAAAAGATAAGCTTCCTCAAGCAAAACCATAAACTATAATGAAAAGAAAGAATAAGAAGCATTTCAGTCTGAAAACCATGCATTATTTATAAAGCAGGTATTTTAAGATGGGTAAGAATGTAGGCTAATTAACTTCAATTAACAGCTGCACAGCCCAAATGCACAATTTTCCTATTATCACTGTAAAGCTAATTTATCTGTAATGTAAAAGTTCTATATAAATAAAGGTGACTTGACTTGAGTTTACATTCAAGTTCGATTACAACTCCTTGAACCTGGGACTTTTGGATTGTTATCTCAAGTCTTCACCCACTGACTGCACCATTACCACACATGTAAACTTTTTCCATACATCTTAAATTGATTTGCATTGATCCACCTCTTTCCTCATCCCGGCAATGATGAGGTACCTCTTCAACACACAACACTGCTTCTGTGCATTTCTCAACCAATGAAAAGTATTTTCTCAGAGTGGCAGAACAGCTTGTTCAGTGAAGCTAACCCAAATTCACTAAATGCTAGAACCAGCCTCAGTTTCCATTATAGAGAAAGACTATTGCTAATCCACCAAGAGAGGTCCACAGAAACACTATCTCAACTTGGCTAAGACAGATCGTTATCAACCCCTAGAGTAGACGCTGGCAGGGGACAGGGAATGTAAACTCCCAGCAAACCTTTGTGCTGAAATGTTGTCTTTTTGTGCCCACATGAGATTCAGTCTGTGAATTGATTAAAATTGTTTCTATTTTAAACCAAAAAAAAAAAAAAAAGAAAAATCAATAATAATAATTAAAAAGTAGCCTATTTTTTTTTTTAAAATGAATGATGATTCCTCACAGTTTAACATTTAATACCAGAACAGGGTTGGGAAGGTTACTTTTAAAATGTATTTCACTACTTCAGATTACAAAATACATGCTTTAAAAAGTAGTTTGTAATGTATTTTGTTAGATTACACAAGTTTTGTAACTTAATCGAAATACTGTAGAATCCTTTGGAATACTAATAAGGTATGTAACACCAAACATAGGACTTGGTTTTCCTCTGCATATTATTTTAAACAACAGCAGTTTTCCACAATATTTCTTGAAGTAAAAAAATGCAGACAATCTTAGAAAAAATATTAATGCTCATTAAGATCTGGGGTGTGTGTAAACTTTTGGAATTGGATGAATGGTAAATTGTACTTATTTTGTCTTTATATATATATATATATATATAGAAACATTTACACATCATCCTGTTCAAAGTTTTCACCTGCTCTAAATGCATTGTGTTTCATGAAAGCTTGTTTCCACCACTACATATAAAAATAAAAAGGGTAAACATTAATGCTTAAATTAAATAAATTACATTCAACTTCAAGTAATCACTTTGGTAATCTAAAATACTTTTGGATGGAACTGTAATTTGATTACCACCCACTTAAAATGTAACTAATTTAGTATTTTAAATACGTAACTGGGTTACATGTATTTCGTTACTCCCTATCGTTTACTGTGTTTAATATAGTACATACTGGATATACCTCTAATTCATATTTTTGTTTTATTTTGAATTTGGCAATAGCCCATGGATTAAAATCATTAGCACCTTGTTTTTAAAAATGCAAACCCAAAACTATGAGCAACCATCTATGTGCATCACAAGCATTTCCGTTACTGGTTATATAAACATTCTGGTTAAACAGCTTTAAAATACAAGCACAACCTCCTGCAGAGAGGTGAATGAAGCACAGAGAGGAGTTTGAGTTATGAGCTGTTCACAAACAGGAGATAAAAAGCAGACTGGATGCTCAGCCAGCTGAGAATCCTCAATTAATTAAACACTTCCCAGTGATTAGGTCCCTGATAGAACTTATCTCCAGAGTCAGGGCTGCACCCATCTAATGGGTTGTTACATCAACACAAACACAAAGTGATGCATTGCATTTGCAGAACCTCAGATTTGAGGACAGGTTTACAGTTTGTCAAGTTTAGACTTAAAACCAGGGTGTCACGTAGTGCTCTGAGACTTCGTTGAAGATCCAAGTGCAGCTTTGCAGGGTAATCAGAGTCGTAATCCAAAAACAGACAAATGGTCCAAACACAGGGTAGACAAACAACAGGGCAGAAAACAGGAAATCCAGAAAACCAAGCAGAAGATTAAATAAAGCATGACACAGGAAGTCATAAGCGAGGCGCTCAGAATCACCAGTGTGACACTAAACAAGACTTTGCAAAAGAGTAAGACACAGGGCTTAAAAGATACTGATTCTATCCTGTATGTGGATGGAGCTCTACCAGCACCACTTTGATAAATATTAGAACCTCCTTGTTTAAGAAACATATAGAGGAACAGAATCCGATGATGAGCAATCCAGCTGTAGGAATCCGTTCGCCCACCTCCATGATGAGAGCTGATGATGTAGTATCTTAAAATATGCTGATTCTATCCTGTATGTGAATGGCGCTTAACCAGCATTAGTTTGATCAATATCAGAACCTCCACATGTGAGAAACATGGGGGAACAGAATCCGATGACAAGCAATCCAGCTGTAGAATTCATTCCCCACCCCCATTATGAGAGATGTTGATGTAGTATCTTAAAATATGCTGATTCTATCCTGTATGTGAATGGCGCTTCACCAGCATCAGTTTGATAAATATTAGAAACTCCTTGTGTATGAAACATGGGAGAACAGAATCTGATGATATGCAATGTGCTACTGTTTCTATAGTGACGAACAATTTGTTGTTTATGTGGATATTTAAGATTTTATTTTTTTAAATATATATATTTAATAT